>CM062817.1:1864018811-1865238765 GCA_031772625.1 Pinus tabuliformis
CTGCTTTAGTCAATCTCCGGGTTTTTTTATGAACTGGACAATTGACTTGCAAACATCCTAAGTGCCCTAGAGGTAGCTCAAGTAACCTCATTAGGTCAGCCCCTATACTTTGTGTTTACTGACTATCATTAGCTCGGCCTAAATCCCTCAACTAAGCTGCAAACTGTGACCCAAAACCAAGTTAAAGTCTCGTCCCTGGACTATCGCACCTTCTCCTCTTGTCAATCTAGATGCATCACACCTGCCATGTGCAGTGGGTGAGAGGCATCCATGTTTCCCTGTGTTACAGGTGCGATGATCAGATAACACTCTTTCTGCCTCCATATTTTGGTTTTTTCTTCACTCTCTTCAGCTTTATTCAGGAGTTTTGCTGTCTGTGATCAGTAGACCGCTGTTGAAACCCCCTTCCTTTGCATCATCCAGCCTCCATTATACAAAGATTTTTGAATGTTTTTGTGTATTTTTCGCCATTCACAGTTCTCATTTACAAAATAGTAGCTTAATCGAACTGTCATCTTTTGATTTGAAAGTGTCGCAAGTGTCATTTTCAGTCAAGGAAAAGAATCCTTCTCTTTTTGATAGTCGATCACACTGTTACTTTTGTATTTGATCTGAATTAATAGTATTTCAAGTGTCTAAAGCAGTTTTCAATTCAAAATCGCAAAGTGTCATCTTGTCTCCCTTTCGTTTTTTGAAAAGAAAATTGTTAGTACTGTCACTTTGAAACAAGATATAATTCAAATTTGTGCCCAACATTCTTTTTTTCATTCACACATTAAGGAAGCGGAAAACAAATACATGCATGTGCATTTGCATTTAGGCTACTTGTTGATTTTGATTTAGGACAGTGCATTTAGTGTGTGCTCTCTGCTCTATGTTGAAAGGATTTCGTTTCTCTTTCCTTAGTAGCTAGGATTTTCATTGCAAAAAGAAGAGTAAACGACTGTTTATCATCTTAGATTGCATATTTAGGAGTTATATATCTACATCACGAGGTGAACCTTAAAGGAAAACTTCTTAAGAAAGATCAACTGTAAAATAAATTCAATGAACATAAAAACGCTTTGGAACCTAATGCACAACATCTAGAAGTCTAGGCTAGAGACGTGTTTCTGCGTCGTAAAGCCTAGTAGCTGTCGCTTTCATTGTAGGTTGTGTGATTCCTCCTCTTTGAGATGACAAGTGCCAGTACGGACTTGTGCTCCCATGTACCGTCGAGTATATATTGGGAGACCACAATAAGCTATATCCTTTATCCTTAGGAAGTCGTGTCTACCACCCTATCGATCGCAATGCACTGAACACAACATTCGGGAAGATTGACTGCCGTATCGTAAAAAGTATTCTACAGTTTTGTGATTGGTTTGGTAATCCCTCTATCTAGATTTCCAGAGTAGTCTCTTCCGTTCCTTTTTAGAATCCTTAAAGGAAAACATCCATCTGAGCACTTGTCACTTCAGGCTCATTAAAAATCGAAGGTGACTAGAGTCATCTTTAGCTTTTTCTCGACTCTTAAAAATTGAAAAAGCAAGTTGTGTCAAAGCATCTAAAATTTATTTTAATCGGATTAACGTCACTATTCCCTCGTTGATCTTAGGCTGAGAAAATGGAGTCCACCAACCAAGTTCCCCTTGGGGGAAATCCTAGTCCTTTCTCCTCTTGGGGGGGATGTTGGTGCACCTCATATGGCCACATTGTCCCTTCTAGGACTGACAATTGGCCTACCGGTATGGCTTTTCTTGACCTCTGTCATTCAAAACACCATGATTCCTGAGCAATCAAATCACCAACTAGATGGTACTAGAGTTACCCCCCAACCTTCTACCTCGTTTGTTTCTCCCTCTCCTTCTTCCTCTTCGCTTGGTGAAGATAGTAAAACTAAAAACCAAGTAACTGAGAAGAAGAAGAAAGGGAAGGAGAAGAAGAAGAAGGAGCCAATGGCAAAAAGGGGCAACCATACATCGTCTAGCAAAAATCCACACACTGCACCATCCAAACCTAAATCTCCATGTGTCATTTGCAAAGGGGACCACTATCATCGAGATTTTCCTTGCATCCCATGGATCTTAAGGGACTGGTCTCCCCGCTTGCACAATCCGGTGTCGTCAACCTCTAACGATCATGTTGAGAGTACACCGTCAACTAGTGAAAACGAAGTCACCAGATAGAAAGGAAAATCTAAATTTCCTTGCAGACTGTGTGAAGGCAATCATGCCCTCCACCGTTGTCCCTTCCTGGACGAAGCTAAAAGAGTCTTGGATAACCGTCCTGCATCACCACAGCGACTCCCTCCTGGATACAAGAAACTCTTGCCGAGTCCATTGCTAGTTGAAAATCTGACTAACGCACCTTTGTTGTCGGTCGAAGCACCTATCATTGAAGATGAACCCTCTGAGTCCACATCAGACCAAAGTCAATAGGTCGAGATGGCAGTTGACCCCATCTTGTCTTCAGAGGATTTACCTTCAGATGATACAATCACCAAAGAGAATGAGAACAACACCGTTCAAATTCTTTTCGTAAACACAGACTCCGATGAACATGGGGGCAATTTACCTGTTCCTTTACCACAGGAAGGAAATTCGTCAGAGATGTATCTGGCCATTTATTCGGTCCCACCTCCAAGCAACCTAGTTGTCTCCTTCGATTGGAATCTACTAGGCAGACCCTGTTTACCATCTAATGTACCATTCCGAATCATAGTGCAAACTTACAGAATGGTCATGGTTGGTACCATCATAGATGAAGGGGCTTTTTTGAATATCATTTCCTCAACTGCTTGGAAAGCGCTTGGTTCGCCATCGCTTTTTCCTGAGATGTGAAATCTGACAGGCTTTGACAAAGGAACCAGTCAACCATTAGGGATCCTTCCAAATTTGCCTATAACTTTGAGAAGGAAAATTGTTTATCTGAACGTAATGGTAGTCCAAGGACCTTTAGATTACAATCTACTCCTTGGGCGTGACTACATTTATAGCATGGGAGCTATTGTTTCCTCACTCTTTCGAGTGATGTGTTTTCCGCATGAAGGAAGAGTGGTCCAGCTCATAGACCAGCTTTCATTCCCCGGTTCACACATAGCTAATAGTCAAATGCCATCCCTAATAGGTCTTTTTGCGCAAGGAATGTCTCATCAATCTCCAGTCCGTCCACCTGATGAACGCAAGTGATTCGGTGGTTGTGACTAAAACCCAGGGGGCATGCACCCTAGTCTGCTTCAGCAGAAAAACTTCAAGTATAGGGTAGGTTTCCACGGAGGATATATGACTAGTCTGACACACCTACCCGTTTAGGCAAATGGGATTAGACCGGAATAAGATACCTCTATCAGAAGGTATGTCTTTCCCGACAGAAAAAATGTTTTGTCTGCAAATTAAAGGGTAACCTGGGAAACTCTACTTCGCTATACCTAGGGGCATGCAAACCTTTTTGCGTGAAAGTGAAAAGCAACCATTTATTTTCTTCATTTTAAGGTTCTTAACCCTTTAAACTCGTAGGATTGGTCGCTCCTAGCTTACATAATAAAAGGAGTCGGAGCATAATTTCAAATGGTGCAAGCTCCCTAAAAAATGAACCTATCGATGAGACATCCTTATTATATGACTGGCACGAGCAATTTTACGCAAAGTTCAAGCTTGTTAAAAAATTAAACCTAGCAATGAGCATATGTTCCACCAGAGTTTAAGCTCGTTAAAAAATGAACCTACCTCCAGTAAATAACCATTGTGAACGCATTATCAGCAGCTTTTGAGCCTTGGTCGTGTTCTTACTATCACCTCCACTCTGTTTAGCCGATCATACGCCTCCATTTGATTGTTTACCCCTTTTGAGGAACAGCTGCGACAAGTGATTCTGTTAGCCATTTTCTTAACACTGCCATGATTGGAAAGTTCCAACTCTCACCTAGAACCAGCTGCCACCTGAAATATCACTCGTTCCTCAAAAACGAGTCTCCTTTAAGCTCTTTTCATCTGACTTGTAAAATATGAAAAGATTGCCGAGAAATTGGCCTCTCCAGCTCGTTAATGTGATTGGAAGTGCCATCCCTCCTCTAGATTTTAATCTTTTTGGACCTGAGGGATTATTGCATAAAAAGATTGAGTGTTTGTCTTGTTCGGCTCGTTAAAACTATCAAAAAGTCATCCCTTTCGCATTGTTTTATACTTTTTCAGACTTAAGGGATTATACTACGAAAAAGGAATATTGTTGTTTCCTTTCCGTCTCTTTTCAAACTCTCTAAAATTGAAAAGGACTGAGTTATCCTTGTCATTAAACTTGTTAAAACAATAGCGACAAACTTGTCCACTCAAACAAGAGCAAGTTTCACTATCGCTAGGCTCGTTAAAACATAGCTACAGGTTTGCCTGAAGGGAAAATTATAGAACAAGCATATGTTATCCTCCTCAAGCTTGACAAAAATAAAGAGGTACTGGTCAGAAATGACTAGGGAAAATTGGGAAGAAAACTCAAAGAAACTTTATTGGTAGCAGGTCGCTCTTGAACATGACACTTTCACTCCATCACCATGATTGAGTCGGGTTTGGTTATTCCGTCCACTGGTCACATCACCATTGGTCCACCGTACCATCCACTTTTGGGGTTAACGCTACCAATCCATTTCAGTGTCGCCGATATGTTCAAGAGAAGTCGCTCAGAGAATTCACCTACCTAGCTTGTGTCTCATCCGCTGCAATACCTTCACGCTTCATTCTTTCATCACCACCACCCTGAACCTTGTATCATCAGATCATTTTCACCTCTACAAAATCATTTGCTCCATTCCATGTCGTAGATGTGGGATCCATCAATTCCCTCCTACGACGGGTCACTTCTTGTCGACATCAGCTCATTATCCAAGAAGCTGACCTAGGAACAAACCTTTCAGTACTTTGAAGCTTGCATGCCTCAATGGCAAGTTTCTCACTTCCGACGACAGGTTTAAATTAATGGCCTTCAACCGAAAGATTTTGTGTGGTGTTCGACATCGACTCATGTATTCACACCACATGAATTGTACTGCAGTACCTTGAGGGTCATCATCATCATCGGTGATTCCTCTCGCACTTGTTAACAGCTTACATCATTGGCTAGTAATCAGGTTATGTCCTTCCATGTTCGACATCAGAACATCTTTTCACATGGATCGACTTGTACTTTCGAGCGAAGATTGAATGAGTTTTGAAGACCCCGGATCTAGTTTCATCCATCTGGGCTGCGATATATTTAGGAAAATAAAGACATAAAATGTACATCATTGCTACACAGATAATCATCCAAACTAAGGGATGATGGCTCTACCAGAATCATCAGTCTGCACACAGACGGTTGTCTATCCTATGTACATGAAAATGAATTTATCAAGCTGAGCATGGGAATGCCCGCCTCAGCCAGATCATGAAAATATTATGAAGATAATGTATTGTATTGTATCTTATTACAGGTCACCTTCCAATTCGAAAAACCTCGGATCCTCATTATAAATCATTTCACCCAACATCAAAACATTTATGACCTCATGCTTTAGGGGGCAACTGTTATAGACATATTTGGGCACTGCAACCCCAATCACATATGTCCATAAACCAAGGGCTTATAAATCCCTAAAAGTGTTGTTTCATACCCTAAAGGAGCAAGGTCATCTGATTACATCATCTCCCAGAAGTTCTCCATGAAAAACCACTCAGAACTGGTCAAAGCAGGACCATACTGACTGCCCAGTGCTAAGGGTGGGATGCATCTCACCTGCCACATGCAAAAAGTGCGATGCATACTGGAAAGCCCTTCTGTAGGGTGCGATGAGTGAGTGCAGACAAATGGCACAAATAGTTTGCTAGGTGGAAACCCTGAGAATCTTCTAGAAGCTGCTCATTTGACACTTGCCTCCCTGAATTCGCCCAAGGATGAGTAAGAGATCATGAAATCTCCAAGTGGAACCAAGAACTATCAGAGATATGACATTAATCAAAATCCCAGAAGCTGACTCACCCCCCTGAAAATATCTATATATGGATCCCTCATCCCAGAGATCCAGGGGTTGGAATTTGGTAATTTACAAAGAAGTGTTGTTGGTTTCTCTTTGAAGACATTGTTGGGTGATCTTGCTTTGTATGAGGTGAAGAGGGCTTTCAAGCTGGGAGGATGGCACTGGGTCAGACCAAGTGGTTGTAATCCTCTCTTCTACTACTTTTATCAATAAATCTATTTGAGTTTTCCTCCATATTCTTGTGTATCTCTGAATATTGTGTTGATATATGCATTTGTATGGTCAATATATATCTGATCCTATATTTTTTACAGTGATAGATCTCTATGCTTTGATGGTATTATGTTGTTGTGATTCTACAAGTGCTCTTTGAAGCAGGACAAGTAAGGAAGCAGTGATGAGATTCTATCAAAGGGGAAAGGAAACAAGCAAGGAGCCAAGCGAAAGACTGAGGTTGGTACTCTATGCTTCTTTCTCATCTATCTCTCTAAAGGAAAATACAAGTAACTTTAGTTTGTTTGTTTCTAAGATGGCTATCTGTCTTAGTGGGACTAGCAGTTCTAAATAGACACTAGTTTTCCCGGTAACAACGAGGGCCAATGAACATTCCTCCTATCATACAGACTCTAATAAATGAGGAGAAGAATCCTAAGAGGAGTAGGGATGAGGCATCTAGCTCTGCCATGGAGACTATTGATGAGTTGATGGAACCAAGCAAGAGGCCCAAGTTGAATCCTGTCTTTGAACGGGAGGATAACATTGCATCAGAAGAAATAATTGACACTGAGGCAATGAGATAGAAATCCAAAGAAGCAGATGCATTAGAGGAGACACAACATCCCTCAACATCTAACACACAGTTGGTAGATAGAGAGCTGAGTATGGAGATTTCTTCCTATGTCAAGCTAGGTGACAAGGAAAAGGACATTAAAGACAGATTTAAAGAGATAAAGATGAGGAATGAGAGACTGAAGGGAAAGACATATGCCCAATATCTCAAGCTCACACCACCAAACCAGACTAGACTGATGTCAGAATTTGACATCAAAGAAGGAAAAATGCAATTCTCATTCTTGCAGCCCACTGTACAGCAACTAAAGACCTTAGCATACTACAAGAAGACAAATTTTGAGGTCTTGGCTAGGGATGTTCATCCGATTGATCAGATAGAGTTTCACAAGCAGGATAGAGAAATGATCTACTCCACCCTCATGGAAAAGGCCATGGCTACTTACAAGCTGCATGATTCATTAGACAATATAACAGCTCAATTCAAGTTGGAGATAGTGTCTTCACAGGCTAAAGACACCAGGATAAAGTCCTTGGAGGACTTGGTTATTGAACTGGTCCATGACCCAAGTGACCTAAAGGCCACATTGAAATTGATCAAAAATAAGAATGAGGACATAGAAGCCCTCAGGAAAGAGCTCATGTTGCCTCATTTGCAGCACCCATAAACAAAAGAATTCCTAGAAAGCCAAACCAATCATGAGGAAATGATGGGCTTAGTGTTGCAACTGAATGACTAGTTAAAGGAGATGGACAAGGATTTGTATAGCTTGATCCAGCTCAAACAAGCTAGCATTGATAATGCTCCTGCAACTGTTATTCCAACAGTGACCACAGTTGTACCTTCTACTTTGGCAGCAGCGTTAGCTCCCACTGCTCCAATGGCCACTACACTTCCGACATCTGCATAGACTAAATCAACAACTAGATCAAAAACAACAGCCTCCACAAATGAAGAAGAAAACATGTTGGTCAAATCAATGGAAGAAATTTCGATTTAGACCAATGAGATGAACAAACTAAAGGAGAAAGTCACCAGCCTAGAGACAAATTGCAAGCTTGCCCAAATCATGCATAAAGAAGAATAATGAAAGGCTACAAGGATGAATGAAAGGATAAAAAGCCTGGAGAAAGAACTGACATTTTGACTGAACCTATAGGAAAGGCTAAAGAGAAACTGTGGGCCAATATTATTGACTCTATCAATGATATTTGGCCATCCATCCAAGTCATTTTTTAGCAGATTGACTTAATAAAGAAAGCTACAAAAGCCATTGAAAGCGTTAAAATAGAACTTAGAGATATGCTAGAGGAAGTAGCAAAAATCATCCACTTCCTCAACTCCAAGAATAAGTATGAACTACAAGAACTGGAGATACCTGACAGGACAGGTACAATTTCCTCACCAAGAGGAATTTGATGTTGAATTTAGAATATAAGTGTCAGAACATGCAACTAGCCGTTGACAGGTTCATGGCTAAGTTGGAACTTTTGAAGGAAAAGGGATTACCTAATACCTTAGTAATAAATGACAATTTAATGACACAGTTAGATTACAACAAGAAGATCAGGTAAGTGGCCAAAGAATAGGTAATCACTTCATCCATGAAGGGCATGCCAACAGGTAAAGTGTTGTACCAAACTTTTGAAAACTTGTTTTACCTCCAGCATGAGATAAAACACCTATTTATTAATAAGCCCACTTTTGCCAAATATATAGAGGTAGATGAGATATACATAAATATGCTCAATATCCAATTAACAGATGAGGAAATATGGGAAAAACTGAATGATTTACTATAGTAAATGCATAGTAAAATTATAAATGTACAGTAAAAAGTGAAATAGGACAGTAAAAGGATATTGACAGGTCAGTGGGGTTAAAGTGTATCAGATGAAAGGTTAAATTAAGACAGAACATCCAACATGAATATCAAACAGCCAAGTAGCATAAAGGGCAAGAGATCAAAGAGTAAAGCCAGCAGAACCTTAATAACAGGGACAGCAAGTAGCAGTTCAATAGCTGTCTCTATCTTCTTGCAAGAAGATATTCCTTTTTTCCTAGATTAGTTCTCAATGCAGTTTGAGATATTTTGTAATTCATTTTGCATAAAAAATTCAAAATTTGAAGTATTATTGTGGATTATTTTACATTTGTAGAGTTATTTTGATCTTAAACCTAAGGGTGATTGTACCATTTTCAAGTCAACAGACTGGAGCAATTAATAAAAGCATTTTGCTACAGGATTCATGAGATGAGCCATTTGCAGTGAAGTAATATCCTTGTGTGATTTTGTTACCTTCTTATGTGTTTCATAATCTTAAATGTGTTCTAAATTTGAATGAATTAACTGGAAATATCACTCATAATTTGTTTAATTACACTCTGTTTTGCACAATTAGTCATTTACATGCTTTCCTCTGATACTCGGATTTGAGAACCCTTAATTGCTCTCCCATACCAGTTGATTTGTTTGATTCCTTCCAAATTCTAGACTAGGGAACCCTTAATTGCTCCCTGGATCTGATTTGAAACCATTCCACCATTTAGCCTTTGAGATCTGCAGTAACTCATCTATCTTGCCCTGTAGACATTGTTTTTAGAACCGAATCCGGTCTTGTTTGTCTGACATTTGACTCCATAGCCCAATGGTAGAATCCAAACCTCTGTTCATCTAAGTAAAGTGATCCCACCACCCAATTTCAAAACAAAACCCAAGTGCAAGCAATAACTAGCCTAAAATCATATTAACTAAAACAAAGTTAAATTATAAAGAGAGAGCCCTCTCTGAGCATTAAGAAGGCTAGGTCCTGATCTCCAAAAGTGGTTTGTGGTTACCTTTGACTTTTCTTTATTCATTGACTTCAAAATAAATATCAGAGTGATAACACACACAAGCATCATTCAGTTTCCTAAGATCTACGCATATCCTTATTTCATCCTTCTGCTTATTTTCCTGAACTACCATAGGACTTACCCAGTTGGACTCCTCCACTGGTTCAATGATTCTTGCTGCTAACATTTTGTCCAATTCTAAGTGAACCCTTTCTTTTTACTTAGGATTAAGGCGATATGGTCTCTACTTCATAGGTTTCGCATCTGGTTTCAACATTATCCTCATTACGCCTAAATCGCCTATAATCCCTTTCAGGTCTGAAAAATTTGTAGGGAAAAAATCCTGATACTCGCAGAGCAGCTCAACAACCTTATCCACCATACCATCATCCCAGTAGTACCCTATCTTTGCAAACTTTGGCTCTACCACTATCCCAATGTTCACTTGTCTCGTTTTCAGTGGCGCAGTGATACCTAGATATTCTAGTTGTGGCCCCTAAACTTCGCGATGACCTTCTGTTTTTGAGATGTTAATGTTCCTCAAATCCTCGTCTTCCTCTTCAGCGGTTACATTTTAGCACTCCAGTGTGTGGCGCAGGTAGGTGGTCCAATCTAATTGAATTAAATCCAAGGGATCCTGTGGTATTCTGAATATCGTCGCTTTGACCTCCTACAATGCTTCATCAATGCACTCAAATCCATCTACAAAGTTGGATGTCATCAAGAATCCTTGTCTCAAAATATCCCATTTGTCTGTGCCATGGCAGAGCTCTGTCTCCAAGTACCAATTCATAGGTATTACATCCAAGGTGTGATAGAACAGATGCACCCACTTCGGTTTCGATTCTACTCCATAAGCATCGGTCCATTTGGCTAAGTGATCACGCGGATCACTCCTTCCATTGTATTTCTCTGTCAATTGTACCTTTTGGCGACCAAATCACACCTTCATCATTCTTCTATATTCACACCATCCATCTTGCAGGCGTAGCGCACAGTGCCAAGTCCAAGGCTTGGAAGTGATGCTTCTCTAGCACATCCCTTTCAAATGCATCTAGAAATTTATCAACATGATTAAACCATCATAATAAGGCAGACTTCTTACCTTCGACAATACACAATGTAGTGATTTGGTCATCATGTTACATCATAGCGTAGACACTCCATACAATCTATTTTTCCAGTGTTCCAATTGCTCAACTAAATCTGATGTGCAGGAGCTTTCACGGTCCCATGCAATACGTCCATCTATTGTCAGATTCACCCAATCTTGATCTCACTTCTTTATCTTATAAATCTAGTCCAAATCATCATCACTTTCGTAATGCAGACTGGTTCAGTGTAGCGTGGTCCTTCTGCAGGGTCCAACAGTACTACGACGCGAAGCGATTTTCTTTCAAATGTTGAAATGTGGCAACAAGAATATTCCAATTTAATTTGTCCTTGAATTAAATTGTGAATTAAAATCAAATTTAGTCTTAAAAGCTACTTGGAAATTATTAATTGAGTTATTTTGACTTAATTAGTTGGAGAAATTCAAGTTAGAAGTCTTTCTGCAGTCATGAAACAGTTATCCCTTAAGTTAAGGAGATTATCCTTTAATTAAGGAGATAAGATTGAGTTATATTTGAGTTGTAATTAGTTAGCTCAGTTTACTGAGTTAAGTCCAGTTAAATTAGTTCCAAACTGTTTGAGGAACTAATGGTGAGTTATCAGTCAGTTGATGCATGCATGCACTCAACCAGTGTACTCCAGATAACTGAATATTCTCTCATCATAAACTCATGCATGTATATTCTGAGAAAGATCTAGTTGTGCTAAATTTCAATCACAATGTACTATTAGTTGCATGTGTTTTCGTATAAAGAAAATTCATGCATGTAGAAGGAATCATTCCTTGAGGATTGTGCAGTTCTAACAGTGTGTTAGAGCAGTGTTCCACTTGGTGAGGTGAGAATCATCCACTAGGAACAGCACAAGAAAATAGGAGCTTGGAGGGAAGAGGAAAAGGCTTGTGAGAAGCCAGGATTGCCCGTGAGCATCTGTGAGGATTGTACTGAGAGATGGCTAGCTATGAGAGCTAAGGCTTTGTATAATTCCTATGTATTTCCACCTTGTATGATAATTCAGATAGTTGGGTTTTTAGCTGAGGCTTTCCCCAAAGTATTTTCATGTGTATTGTGCATTGATTCTTCTTCTAGTTATATATGTTCAGTTCGATCCTTCTCAATATTTAAGCTTCCACAAATTGATAGTAGAAGTAAATTATAGTATTTTTCTTTGGTTATATTGCATTGTCGTGTTAATCTATAGTCAGATTTTCTACATAGGTCTTAGAGCAAGATTTGTAGAGAATTTGTAAAAAAATTTGCATGGTATCAAAGCCAAGTTTATCGGAGCTATGAACAGTATACGGAGAAGAGAATTCGAAGTTTGAAGTTCGGGGTTGTAGGTGCAAATCAAATTCATATCATACTTCAATTTAGATGGGACATTATGCGACTAATTCCCCATCGAAGAAGTCCATGAGGGGATCCTCGGATGGATGGGAAGGTGAGGCATTAGCCTCTTAGTTTGAAATGGACTTTACTCTCATTGCATGCATGGTGTCATCAATGATGGGTTGTGTCTAGTATCTTGACAGTGGAACCTCATTCCACATGACCGTCAATAAAAGTTTATTCAGTGCCTTGGAGGAGAAAGACCTCAAGATGCGCATAGAGATGGGTGACGACGGAAAGTAAAGTGTTTTAGGAGTGGGCACGGTTACTTTTCAAAGGGAGCATGGAGCTCCTATCACCTTGATAGATGTGAAATATGTGCCTGGACTGAAGAAGAACTTGGTATCGGTCACGATGTTGGAGGACAAAGGCTACGATGTTGTCTTCAGTAAAGGAAAGGTGTTCCTAAGACACATAGCCACGGGTCAGACCAAGAGGATAGGGATTTGGGTGAATAATCTCTATAAACTAGAGGTAGATGATTGTGTAGCATTGAGTACGAAAGTATAGTTGGTGCAAAGCCAAGGCATTGGTGAGTTTTGGCATAGGTGGTTGGGCCATTTGCATCATGGAGCTTTGAAGATAATGCAGTAGATATCTACAGGACTTCCCAACGGTAAACTTGAGCAAGTTGACACATGAAAAGGTTGTACCTTCAGAAAGTACACCAAGTCTTCCTTTCATGATCGAGATAGTCGAGAAAAGTCTATCTTAGAGCGAGTTCATAATGATGTGTGTGGACCATTGTCGATGGCATCCATAGCGAAGCAAAGGTATTATGTGATTTTCATTGATGATTATTCTCGTAAATGTTGGATTTATTTCGTGCAGAAGAAGGACCAAACCTTCTCAAAGTTTTGTGAGTTCAAAGCTTTGGTCGAGAAAGAGTCATGGAAGAAGATCAAGGCCTTGAGAAGCAAAAACGGTGGATAATATGTCTCTCAAGAGTTTAAGGACTTATGTGCAGCGGAAGGAATTAAACGGGAGTTGACGGCGCCTCACAACCCACAACAGAATGGGGTGGCCAAGAGGAAGAACAGAACTATTGTAGGGGCAACACGGGTGATGCTGCATGACCAAGGCCTATCACTTCACTTGTGGGCTAAGGCATGCAACACAATGGTTTATTTGCATAATAGAAGCCTGCATCGCATACTTGGGATGAAGCCACCAAAGGAAGCTTTCTCCAGTAAGAGACCAGATGTGGGTCACTTCAGAATCTTTGGCTCATCGGTATATTGCCATGTGACAAAGGATGCATGGAAGAAGCTTGAGCCGACAGCAGAGTTGGGGATATTTGTGGGGTACACTGTGTTATGAAACCAGCTCACAAAAAGATAGAAAAGAGAGATCCACACCTTGGAATTCAGCCTCTTCGAGGGGGCAACCTCCTTTACATTACATAAATGAGAAATTCCTGGATGATTCAAATGAAAAAACCTCCTTTATATATAGGAGTCTAAGGAGTCACAATATAACCCATCCGACCTAACAATAATAATATAAAGCCACAAAAATAACAATAGAGGGATTCTATGGGGCACCGTAATAACAATATGGGGACAATAGGGGCACAACAATATTAATAAGGGATACAACTACAATAGTAATGGGGTAATCACTAGTATTATAGGGACCCAACATGCCCCTCTCCTTCAAAAAAGTGTTGTCCTCAACGCTTCAGTAGTTCTGGATGCTTCTGTATAAAATTCTCATCCTCCCATGTGGAATCTTTAGCGGATAAGTTCTTCCACTTGATAAGACACTCTGAAATTGATCGATTTCATAACTGTCGAGTTCTTGTTTCTGTGACTGCTTCTAGTTCCAATATAATTTTTCCTTCCTTGTCAAGTTCTGGCAATATTGTTTTAACTGGGAGCTTGTCGCCTATGACCTTCTTTAAACATGAAACATGGAAAACTAGGTGCAATCGAGAAGCTGCAGGAAGCTCCAATTTGTATGCCATAGTGCCAATCTTTTGCAACACCTTGTATGGACCATAATACTTTGGTGATAATTTATTATCCTTCTTAGCTTGCTTGAGGGACATTTTCTTATATGGTTGTAGCCGTAGGAATACGCAATCACCTACATCAAAACTTCTTTCGCTGCGATGTTGATCTGCCTGTTGTTTCATTCTATTCTGTGCCAACACGAGGTTATCCTTTAAGAGGTGGAGGACATGTTGTTGATGTTTGATGTGATGTTCCACTACTTGAACCTTAGAATTTCCTCTTAAATATGATGTGATGGATGGTGGCTGATATCCATAAGGTGCCATAAATGGGGTCATTTTTGTTGCTGTATGGAAG
Organism: Pinus tabuliformis; assembly: GCA_031772625.1. Classification (NCBI taxonomy): domain Eukaryota; kingdom Viridiplantae; phylum Streptophyta; class Pinopsida; order Pinales; family Pinaceae; genus Pinus; species Pinus tabuliformis. Next base: position 1,864,033,233 of record CM062817.1, read on the forward strand.
GAAGTGTTATACCACCATTCAGCTAGAGGCAACCATTTGACCCATTATGTCTGTTTATCAGATACAAAGCAACGACGATATCCTTCCAAGCATTTGTTTACTATCTCAGTTTTCCCATCAGATTGAGGATGATAAGATGAGCTATGAGCTAACTGAGTACCAAGACAAGAAAATAATTCTGTCCAAAAATTTCCAGTGAAAATGGGATCTCTGTCACTTACAATAATCTTTGGGTTTCCATGTAGCTTTTGAATTGTTTCCATAAATGCAGCAGAAACTGTACTGGCTTTAAATGGATATGATAATGCACAAAAGTGTGCATACTTGGTAAGTCTATCAACTACCACCATGATGACACTCTTTCCCTCAGACTTGGGTAAACCTATGATAAAATCCATTGAAACCTCCTCCCAATGTTGGCTTGGAATGGATAAAGGTTGTAATAGACCCGGTGTCTTAATTGTTTCAACTTTATTTTGTTGGCAAACCAAACATTCCGCCACAAACTTTTGAATATCTAATTTAAGGCCCTCCCGAAAACATTCCTTCTTAACCCTGTGGTAAGTTTTTAAAAATCTTGAGTGTCATCCTAAGGGAGAAGTGTGCAATTCCATAAGAATATTTTGTTTTAGCTGGGAATTCTTACAGAGGTATAAGCAATATTTGTACCATAACGAATCATTTTTCCAGCTAAATGTATCAGACGTATTGGAGTCTTGTTGTAACTTTCGAATAAGTGCACACACTTCTTCGTCATTCTTCCATTCCTCCCTTGCTTTGTTTATCCAATCTGGTTGGATAATAGAAATGGCGCACAACAATGCTTCCACATCCTCATCCTTTCTTGAGAGTGCATCTGCCACCACATTTTGCTTCCCTTTTTTGTAGATGATTTCAAAGTCATAACCCAACATCTTTGTGACCCACTTTTGTTGCTCTTCAGAGGATAATCTTTGTTCTAAAAAGTATTTAAGGCTATCATGATCTGTTTTTACCTTGAAGTGTCTTCCCATTAGGTAGGGTCACCATTTCTTAAGTGCATGGAGTATTGCCAACATTTCCTTCTCATAAATAGCTTTGTGTAAAAACTTTCCCTTGATTGGACAACTTTCGAAAGAAATGGGTCTTTCATCTTGCATTTAAATAGCACCAATTCCATTTCCTGAAGCATCACATTCCACAATAAAGGTTTTTGTGAAGTCTGGTGTAGCTAAGACCGGTGCTTGGCACATTGCCCCTTTAAGATGCTCGAAGGCCTTTGTTGCTTCTGGAGTCCATGTAAATGCATCTTTCTTCAATAATCTTGTTAGAGGTGCTGCTATTCTCCCATAATTCTTAACAAACTTGCGATAATGCCCTGTCAACCCGAGAAATCCTCGCAGATGCTTTATGGATGTGGGGATTTTCCATTCCTTAATGGCTTTAATTTTGCTAGGGTCTACCTTAACTCCTTCATGAGATACAATATGACCCAGATATTCCACCTCTTGTACTCCAAAGAAACATTTGGATCTTTTTGCATATAATGTTTCTCCTCCAATAGTTGTAGCACCCTGTCAACATGTTTAACATGATCCTTCCAAGACTTGTTGTAGATTAGTATATCATCAAAAAATACTAACACAAATTTTCTAAGGAATGGTTTGAAAATGGAATTCATCAAACCTTGAAATGTTGAAGGTGCATTGGTAAGGCCAAAAGGCATGACCAAAAATTCATAATGACCCTCATGAGTTCTAAATGTTGTTTTCGGAATGTCTTCAGTCTTCATTCTGATTTGATGATATCCTGAACGAAGTTCCAACTTGGTGAAGTAAATTGATCCATGCAATTCATCCAGTAATTCATCAATGACAGGAGTGGGAAACTTATATTTAATAGTGAGCTTGTTGAGCTCCCTATAATCTAGACACATGTACCATGATCCATCTTTCTTGTGCACCAATGCTACTGGAGCAGAGAAAGAACTTTGACTCGGTTGAATTATACCAGCCTCTAGCATTTCTGCAACCATACGTTCAATTTCACTCTTTTGGGCATAGGGATATCTGTACGGCCTGATGTTTGGAGGAACACTTCCTGGAATCAGATGAATAGCATGATCATGATCACGAATAGGTGGGAGACCTTTGGGAGTCGCAAATACCTTGGAATGATTGTCCAAGACTTTTTGGAGATCTGGAGAAATAGATGATTCCAATGTGGAAACATCTAGCAAACATAATTGTGCAATTACACCTCTTTGTTCCTTTTTTAGAAGCTTTGTCATACCGTTAGAGCTGATTATCTTTCCTGGTTTCCCTACAATACCCCTTAATTCAACTTCCTTTCCTTCCACAGAAAATTTCATGAAAAGTTCTTGAAAATTAAAAGCTATTGTACCCAAGGATTGTAGCCATTGGACTCCTAGTACAACATCGGCACCTCCCATTGGAATGGAAAGCATTGGGCTAGTCAATACATATTCTCCCATGGATAGCTTGATATTATGGCACTTTCCAGAGAAATTTATTGTTCCTCCATTTGCAACCATCACTTGACTCTCTGGTGCTGGATATAAGAAGCAATTCAATTCTTTTACTACCTTACAATGAATAAAATTGTGGGTACTTCCTAAATCAATCAACACTATTACCTTTTTCTTCTTGAATTGTCCTTCTATCTTGATGGTTTGAGGAGTGGTAATTCCCGCCAATGCATTACAAGATATGGTCGGATTCATTTCTTCTTTATCTAGGCTTTGTTCCTAGAGTATATCCTCTTCTTTTGACCTTTCTTGCTCCTTTTCTTCTTCCTCTTCACAATCTATGAAAAATAATTTCTTCTCAACACACTTATGACCTTTAGTGTATTTTCTATCACAACTGTAACAAAGCCCTTTTGCTCTTTTTTCTTCCAATTTTTGTGGTGTCAACCTTATAGGTTGTGGAAGAATAGGGGAAACAACACTTCCATCTTTATAGTTGTGAGTGGTATGCTTCCTGGTTGCCATAATTTTGCTTTCCATTTTTCTTGCTAACTTGAATGCCTTCTCTAATGAATCAGGTTCCCAAAGGCGAACATCATGTTGGATATTATCCTTTAAAGTCCCTATGAACACATCAATCCTATGCTCCTCTGGAATATTTTTTACCCTTATGTTCAATTTTTGGAACTCCTCAATGTGCTCCATTATTGAACCCTTTTGTTTGAGGCTTATCAATTGCCTAAAAAAAGTGTTGCTTTTTGTATCCTCATAATGTGCTGTCAATTCTTCCGTAAAAATTGCCCAAGTGATAATTTGTTTATGAGAGCAAAGCCATTGATACCATACAAACTGATTTGGTTCCAAATATAAAGTTTTAATACGTACCTTTTGTGTGTTTTGCACATTATTGAGATCGAAAAATTGCTCCATCTATAATATTCATGTTGCGGGATCCTTGCCATCAAGCTTCCTCATATCGATTTTTGGAATATGGTGGGTCTTTGATCCAACATTAGAGTCTATGGAATCATGATTAACATTTCTTTTGTTCTCATCGTGAGTTTCCTTTACTACCCTTTCACCATTAGTGACCATTTCTTGTAGCAACTTATTCATATTTATCTTCAATTCTTCCATCTTATCATCCATGCCATCAATTTTAGCGTCCATGCCATTCATCTTAGCTTCCATGCCATCCATCTTAACTTCTACACCTTTATTTAAACAATCCATCTTAGCTTCTACACCTTTCTTTAAACCTTCCATCTTAGCTTCTACATCTTTCCTTAAACCATCCATCTTAGATTCTATTGCTTTTTGTGCAAGTGACACTTGTTGCACTTGGTCTTGTAATTTTGATATATCATGTTGCATTTCTTCCTATTCTTCATAAGTCATGCTAGGGCTTTTAGGTTGCTTACTAGGTGCTTGCATTTTCTTTCCTCGGGGCATCAATTACCGATTCAAACTAATTTTTCAAACCAAGCTTATGCAAAAATTTAAAAAAACTACACACCTTTTTTCACTTTGTAGAAGCTTGATATTGAATCTAATGTATCTCTGCAATTTCAGATCGTCTAGTTCTAAAATTGTGACCTGTAGTAACCCTCTGTGTCCTCTTTCCAATGCCACCAGTCTCATCCAAGTTGGATTCTCCAAGGAAGAGTTATGCACAATATCCCAAGATGACCTGATTATAGACTAGTTCAGTAGAGCGAACTTGTACGACGTGCCATGAGTCATTGTTTCGACCTTTGGATCTGAAAAAGATATACAAGAAACTACAGTCTGTCCTCTTTCTGTACCTTCTTATGAAATTTCAATCCAATGCTCAGAGAGAAAGTTATGACGATTTTCCCCAGGTCACCTATTTGAAATGTAATTCAGGAGTCTACAAAAAGACCAACTTCCTCAAATCATATCTCCGAAATTATAGCATGAAAAGCTCTTAAATTCGGACCCAAGATTCAGCACGATTTCTTCTCAAATGGGTTTTTTTTTAGCTTTTGAAACGTCGTAGAAAAAAAGTTATAGCGAAAATGCCACGATGACCTGTTTGGAGCAGCGAAACCCTAGAATCCAAAGCTCTGATACCAAATGTTATGAAACCAGCTCACAAAAAGATAGAAAAGAGAGATCCACGCCTTAGAATTCAGCCTCTTCGAGGGGGCAACCTCCTTTACATTACATAAATGAGCAATTATTGGATGATTCAAATGACAAAACCTCCTTTATATATATAGGAGTCTAAGGAGTCACAATATAACCCAGCCGCCCTAACAATAATAATATAAAGCCACAAAAATAACAATAGAGGGATTCTATGGGGCACCATAATAATAATATGGGGACAATAGGGGCACAACAATATTAATAAGGGATACAAATACAATAGTAATGGGGTAATCACTAGTATTATAGGGACCCAACACACTGATACACCTCACAACTATCGGGTGTACTTGCCTACCAGTCGGAGGATAGTGGTTCGCAGAGATCTAAAGTTTGATTAGAAAAAGGCCATGTGAGTTTCCCTTGAGAGGGAGCTCCAACTATAGGCTATGGAGTAACTGATTATTCCTAAGGAGTAGCCGCATGTAGAGGTTCTAGGAGTGGAGACATGCACTCAAGCAGAGTCTCCAGAGATGGATGGAAGCACACAAGAGAAGCTGACAGATTGTTGGAGGATGCGAGAGAGAATGTGGGAGCACCATCTTCTCAGTGCAGATAGAGGAGGTCACCTGAGAGGTACACTAGATACATGGCCCTTGCTGGGGAAAGTGTTGATACCGAGCCATCTTCCCTTGAGGAAGCAGTGTAGCAGCCGATTTGGGTTGATGCTATGGTGGAGGAGTATGACTCCATAGTTCGTAACAATGTTTGGGACATGGTTCCGAGACCAGAGAACAAGTTAGTTGTGAGTTCCCATTGGCTTTACAAGGTAAAGCAAGCTGCTAATGATGGGAGGATCATGTTGTTGTAGTATAATTCCTTTCTTGTTGAGAGTGAGTGTTGAAATGTGGCAACAAGAATATTCCAATTTAATTTGTCCTTGAATTAAATTTTGAATTAAAATAAAATTCAGTCTTAACAGCTACTTGGAAATAATTAATTAAGTTATTTTGACTTAATTAGTTGGAGAAATCCAAGTTAGAAGTCTTTCTACAGACATGCAACAGTTATCCCTTAAATTAAGGAGATTATCCCTTAATTAAGGAGATAAGATTGAGTTATATTTGAGTTGTAATTAGTTAGCTCAGTTTACTGAGTTAAGTCTAGTTAAATTAGTTCCAAATTGTTTGAGGAACTAATGGTGAGTTATCAGTCAGTTGATGCATCATGCACTCAACCAGTGTATTCTAGATAACTGAATATTCCCTCATCAGAAACTCGTGCATGTCTATTCTGAGAAAGACCCAGTTGAGCTAAATGTCAAGGACAATGTACTATCAGTTGCATGTGTTTTCCTATAAAGAAAACTCATGCATGTAGAAGGAATCATTCCTTGAGGATTGCGCAGTTCTGATAGTGTGTTAGATCAGTGTTCCACTTGGTGAGGTGAGAATCATTCACTAGGAATAGCGCAAGGAAATAAGAGCTTGGAGGGTAGAGGAAAAGGCTTGTGAGAATCCAGGATTACCTATGAGCATCTATGAGGATTGTACTGAGATCTGGCTAGCTGTGAGAGCTGAGGCTTTGTATAATTCCCATGTATTTCCACCTTGTATGATAATACAAATAGTGGGGTTTTTAGCTGAGGCTTTCCCCAAAGTATTTTCATGTGTATTGTGCATTGATTCTTCTTCTAGTTATATGTGTTCAGATCGATCTTGCTCAATCTTTAAGCTTCCACAAATTGATAGTAGAAGTAGATTATAGTATTTTGCTTTGGTTATATTGCATTATCAAGTTAATCTACAGTCAGTTTTTCTACATAAGTCTTGGAGCGAGATTTGTAGAGAATTTGTAAAAAAATTTGCAGCAATCTATTCTGCCAGTGTTCCAATTCCTCATCTGAATCTGATATGCAGGAGCTTTTGCGGTCCCATGCAATACGCCCATCTACTACCAGATTCACCCAATCTTGATCTCATGTCACTATCTTATAAATTGGTCCAAATCATCATCACTTTCATAATCACAGACTAGTTCAGTGTAGCACAGTCCTTCTGTAGGGTCCAACAGTACTACGACACGGAGCAATTTTCTTTCAAATGACATCATCTGCTTCTTCAAATTGATCACCCCGTTCATGTCGATAGCCCAGTCGATCCCAAGGAGCATAAGGTAGGGATTGTTTTCATCCACAATCTCTATCACTTCAAAATTGTCGAACGCGCTCGCGCCTTCAATATTGACTGTCACTCCTTGTAATATTCCCATGGGGATAATATTTTGTTGATTCGCCATCCTCAATTGAATAGGATACCATTGCAGCACAGGTCTCCCCATTCTCTCCCATGTCTATTTAGGAAAAACATTCGCATCTGACCCTAGATCGAGAATAACTTGATCCATTTCGTACTCTACTATCTGCGCAGTGAGCCTCATCTCACGCCATGTTCTTGCCTTATGCTTACCAATCTTCCTGACTACGTGCGACCCATTAGGAGCGTCTTATTTTCTGACACACTTATTTATCAAATCTTGTAACCCTTTCACAACCTTGCTAGCTTACAATAGCTTCATATAAGTCTCCAAGAAAGCAGTAAGCATAGAAGGGTCCATCTCTTTAGCTGGCTTATCCTAACTTCCTAAGGTAGAGGCCTCACCGAAGCTTCTCTTTTATTACATAAATGTTTCCCTTGTGCGCTCCAAATCAAACCTGACCTCCTTTTCTATAGCTTTATGGACCCATTCACTTTCTTTAGGTTGCTTTCCCTTGTCTTCGCCAGTAGTCATTCCACTTCGTAGCACAATATTCACATTGGGGTCCTCTTCAGGGGATTCAGCCCTCATCATCTACAAGTTCTACGCAGGCTACTGAGGTTGTGTTCCCTTTTCATTCATCTTACCTATTAGTACAGGGCAGTCTTTTTTCACATGGTCAAACTGAGTGCAGTATCTTCACAATAGGCACGTTGGGTTTGTGCATTCTCATGCGTAGTGTCCTGGTTCCCCACAGTTGTAGCAAATAACTTTTCCCCAGCCTCTACTAGGTCCTGCTCCACCTCGGCCTCATCTACGCCGTTGATATCCTCCTCACACTCCCCTAGCGTCTTGATCTAGAGGTCGAGTTTCTTCTTGCACTCTATATGCAGGCATTCTATCCATCATTAGCTCATAGCTATGGTAGTTATGCTCATTATGACCCATCGATTGACAGAAGTTGTAGAAGAGTTGTTGTGGTGTTTGTACAAATTTTTGCAGCAAGTGACAATTGTTTGTCGCATGTTTTCCAACTACCTAACAGATAGCACACGATAGTGCAGGGCTTGTAATTAGCCCTGCTTGAGCTTCCGGCCTCAGAGGCATCGGCCCTCCTGCTGCAACATAATTCGCGAAGAGTGGATAGTGATCTTTTTCATGCCCCTGAATTTTACATTTCAGGCACCAAACTTCTTCATGCACTTCTGGCTGAACTGCTCTATCCTTCTTCAGACTTTTAAACTCGAGGTAGAGGTTCTGCAACTGCTCGTGAATCTGTTGAACTCCCAAATTAGCATCTTGCATCGATGTTTCATGCAATTTCATCACAATCTCCAGTACTTCCGCCTGGGTCCTAATCTTTTGTTATGATAAAGAAACCCTTAGACGAGGCAAGAGTGAATCTACAAACCATTTGCGGTGTTGCCCATCTGTAAAATTCATGTTAGCCTCACGAATCGTGCACTTCAATCTCTGATCCAGATCCCAGGGTGTCTCGCCAGGCTTCATCATGATCTCCTTGAATCCCACAATTGATTGTGCTTCTGACTTAGGCCTACTGAATTCCTTATTTAGCATAGTCTGAATATCTGCTAATGAAGCCATCGAGATATCAGTGCAGTACTTAATGTACCATGTTAGTGTGCATTCCTAGAAATAAGTGACCAACGTTTCGTTCTTAATTTGATCATTCATAATACCCTTAGATTCCCATATGGCCTTCGCGATGAACCAAAACTGGTCCGGGTCCTCATTTCCTGAACACTTGAAAATGGGAAACTTTATTGCACTTGCCATATTGAACAGTGGCAGATGTGGAGGTGGTGTGGGTGAAGGTGTATGTTGTGGAGGTGAATGTGGGGGTGGGGTGGGTGGATGGGGTATTTTCGGGAACCCTCATCTTATTAACTAAACAACACTCTACAGTGAAGCTTGTGTTGTTTCCTCATCGTCACTCAGTGGAGGTTCAATCAGTGGGCTATATTCTGGGCCTTTTTGTCCCCTATCCCTAAAGATCTTTCCACTTCGCATAGCTCCAAACATCAAGGTAACTACATAACCCTCTTTTCACACAATAGCATCTTAATCCAAGTATTTAAAGACCTTAAATACTTACCTCGTGGTCCCTTGAAGAAGCGACACTTTGCTTCATTGTAACTGACTGAAGTATCAATTGTGAACTCTGTCACAAATCCTCCTATGATACAATCAAGCCAATGAGTGACAGCGCATGCGATCTTATCTTTTGAGGCTTCCAATCTTCGCACTAACTCTGAGGTCCACACTATCGGACCATCAAGCCTCCACCTTCCTTGTTCGTCTGCCAATTTAGCGATCCACTCGTATGACTCAACTAGGAAGGAACAAAAGAAGATATCGTGTATCTCTGTGTACAGGTATCTGTCCAACAACTATACTTTCATCAATTATGGATTTCTATTTTCTTTCGCCGCGAATTCATGGATCTTTCTATCCAACCAATCTTCAATTTCCTTCTTAGTTGGATTCCAGTGATACGACATCACACATCTCTTTATGTAGATCTCGGTCCCGGCAACAGAACCATTTGTTGGCTTAGTGGGCCCTGACTCAGGTTCAACATTAAGTTAGCCAAGCAAATCCCTACACTACTGGCCCTTTTGGCATCAATCCGCAGAGCGCGAACTAAAGTCTCACCCAAAGCAGTATTGGGGGATGTTGGAACCAAGTTTGCGCACCCGGAGATGGTTGTGATGTCGTTTTATGCCTTAATTCTTCCTTCTCGCAGGCTGATAAACCTTTTAGGGCTTATCGATATACCTCTCTTAATTGGCCTCTAACCCTTCGCAAAGGTCTACGACTATCATTCGTGGACCCTAAATAGGTGAATCAACCACTTACGCACTTTTGTAATTACTCTTACTTCCGTATTCACCCAGATCGACTTAAGTATCTGATAACTTCAACATGCATTAATATGTTCTTCGCATAAACAAATATTATTACTTGCGTTCAGATAACAATGTAAAACACACAGATTCGCGCATCAATATAGCATTAAATCATGAACCCATTATTCAACATAACATAACCGCATTTATTCAGAACAGAAGTAAATAGATCAAACAAATATTTACAGAGTAATCTTCTTTATTAATACTTCAGATCTTCTTACAGACTCTAACTACCCTGCACACTTAGCTGCGGACTTCTACCCTAGGCCGTTGCGCACACAGTTGCATAGCCTCTCTTCTACTCTAATACTCTTCTCTCTTTTTGCTAATGACCCATTACATTCATCATCATCAATCATTCTACTCCTTAGACTCTTCTAAGACTCTCCTTTTTATACAATCCCATGGTCCACGGACCATGGGTAGATCTTCTAAAGCCAACACAACTTACATAAAAGAAGGTTGGAAACCCTTTATGACACTTTACCTCTACAGTCTCTGATCCAGGTGGATGTTGGTGGCCACCCACCTATCCCACTTGGACCCCCACAAGTGTCTCTTTCAGTTTTTCAATTTCCTTAATTGTAGCACAGTTACTATTTTTAGCAGTTTTTCGGGTCCTAAACTTCCAGAGCTATTTTGAGGCCCTAAACAAGATATTGTGCATGTCAAACAAAGACCGTATGCCAAAGTTATGACCTCGGGAAGTTGATGCACCAATTTACCTGAAACAGGGCCCATAGTTTGGTGTTTCATCTCCTAGGGTTAGGTTATTGGATGTTTAGGGTTTTCCATTGTTTCTCAATAATAAATGAGCCTTCAAGCCTCATTGTAAAACAATTCAGAGGCATGTAGCCACCACATCTCTTCTTAGAGATAAGCTACCATAGCCCTAGCTAGTTTATTTCCATTTTTGTTTGTAAGCATATTCTAGTATTTTACATTAATGAAATGAAGTATTATTTCCGCTACATCTCTGTATTTATGTTTATTTCTGTAATTTGTTGTGTTCCTACATAAATTCGGATCATTCGTATCAGAGCAGTCTGCTCTTACTTTGTTTTTCTTTGCATGTCCCCAACGAGGTCAGGGTATAAAGCGTTAGGGCTCGATCTGGTTGAACCTTTGCAAGACCAACCTCGAAAATTCTGACAGCCTCCCATGGCAGATGAAAAGAAATACGGGGGGCAGGAGATCCTATCAAAATCTTGCTCAAAGAAGCCCTCGAGTGGAAAAGGAACGCAATGATGGACAACTTTGCCTAGATCCTTCAGCAGCTACCCAGGGGCGACGCATTGGCTTCCAACAGCTACTCTGGAAGCGCCACACCCTTTAAGGTACAAGTTGACTTTGAAATCCCCATATTCGAGGGTCAAATAGATGCAGATGTTGTAGATAAATGGTTAAATCTACTAGAGGTTTATTTTTCTGTTCATGATTTTTCCAGTCAGGAAAAGATTATTTTCGCTCTTCTCAAAGTAGCCCCCCACGTCAAGGACTAGTGGGAAACCTACTGCGAGAAGAAGGATGAAAGTATGGGCTCACTATTTTCAACCACACCCACTTGGAATTCATTTCGGGATGCCATCAAGGAGTAGTACTGCCCCATCAAAAGCTACAAGGACAAATACATAAAGTGGACCACACTATGGCAGGGAAGGGACCAAGATGTGCCGGAGTTCACAAACATTTTTCATACCCTTCACACACAGTTGGGTATCAAGGACTCTGAGCTACATTTGGTACTCAAATACTGCAGCTGCCTACATAGATACATCCAGGATGAGATGGAGTTATTTAACATCTCCTCGCTCGGCACAGCATAGCGATACACTGTCAAAATCGAGCAGAAGTTTAAACAAAAGAAGCGAGACTTTGGATCTGCAAATTTGAAGAACAAAGGACAAAGCCAAGATGGGGCAACCTAATACAACCCTTCAAAGCCACAAGAAAAGAACAACACCATGAACTTGAAGAAGGACACAGGAAAGTGGTGTGAGTTCCATAAGAGCCCCACTCACAACACAAGTGAGTGCCAGACCAAGCAGTCGTTAGTGGCCGATTTGAAGGCTTCCAAATCAGATGCATGTTCCGACCCTGAGTCAAAACACGACAAGGGGAATGGAAAATGGAAGCAAATCATTCATACGGAGCCGAGCATCACTGTTGCCACCGCCACGATCCAGAAGAATGAGCTCGAAGATCCAGAGGAGGGGGAGTGACTTTTCCACTCACAAATGTGGGTGAAGGGTTCACCTCTACAATTCATTATTGATAGTGGGAGCCAAAAGAACCTCATTTCAGCAGAGGTCGTGAAGTGGTTGGGCCTACTGACTACACCACACCCACAATCGTACAGTATTGGGTGGCTTCACAAAGGAAGAGATCTCTGAGTTTGCCAGCAGTGCCTCCTTCCCTACAACATCAAGCCCTTCACAGATGAGGTATTGTGTGATGTTGCACCTTTGGATGTTTGTGATGTATTATTAGGCCAGCCATACTAGTGGAGGTGACATGTTGTGTATGAGTCAATGCCTCACTCTATTATTATTTCTTCGTGTAATTCATTATATAGGATACCAGAGGTAGCCCCACCTACCGCCACCTCTTTGATCTCTACTAAGAAATTCAGTAAGATCATCTCACAGACTAAGAAAATTATTTTCTGTCTGGTCCATTCCCGAAGTAAGGGGAAGATCGTCACCACATCCATGACCCCCACGAAGGGTTCCTCCACACAGCAGCAGCAACAGAGGGATATGGTCGTGAAAGAACACAGGAATAACTTCTCCTCACTCATAGGGGTACCACACAAGTTTCAAGTGGCAAACAAATTCTGGTTGGATCTGCAGAAAGAATGCCTTACAAGAGCCCATCAGAAGCTCAGACCACTCTGATATGGTCCTTACACTAGTACCAAGGTTGTGGGAAACAATGCTTTGGAGCACAGCATTCCCCCATTCCTTCGCTTGCACCGAGTGTTCAATGTGGAATGCCCTCGACCATGCTTCCCACCATTAATGGACACATCAGAGGTTGCAGAACAGCTCACGAGGGACCAAGTTCAACAGAAGTTTCCTCATCTCATAGAGGAACTCAACGCAATGGGGACCATTGCTTCATAAGGGGGGAGGAATGATCCAGGTGAATGTTGGTGGCCACCCACCTATCCCACTTGGACCCCCACATCTGTCTCTTTCAACTTTTCAGTTTCCTTAATTGTAGCACAGTTTACTATTTTTCGCAGTTTTTTGGGTTCTGAACTTTCGGAGCCATTTTGAGGCCCTAAACAACGTTTTTTGGAAAAACTGGGAGCAACATGGGTCCATCGACCGATGTTTCTCTTCCCAAAGTTATAGTGCTCAGATAGATCTTTCTAACAAGCTTCTGTGCGTGTCAAATGGAGATTGTATGCCAAAGTTACGACCCCAGGAAGTTGATGTACCAATTTACCCGAAACGGGGCCCATAGTTTGGTGTTTCATCTCATAGGGTTAGGTTTTTGGATGTTTATGGTTTTCCATTGTTTCTCAATAATAAATAGCCCTTCAAGCCTCATTGTAACATAGTTCATAAGCATGTAGCTGCCACATCTCTTCTCAGAGATAAGCTACCATTGCCCTAACTGGTTTATTTCCATTTCTGTTTGTAAGAATATTTCAATATTTTACATTAATGAAATGAAGTATTATTTCCGCTACATCTCTGTATTTATGTTTATTTCTGTAATTTGTTGTGTTCCTGCATAAATCGGGATCACTCTCCATGACAAAAAATTATGAAGACTTTACACTTTACATACAAAAACTTGGGCTTTCTGCCCCAAAACTTGGGCTTTTAACCCCAAAATTAACCCTAAGGGACCTTATCCCAACAATTTCTGTTGAACCTGGTCCCTGGTGAACCTCTTTCCCTGGTGAAGGAGTTGTCATGCTTTGACAACTCGATATAACTGGATCCTATGTTGGTGAGTGTTCTTGATTTGTTTATCCATGCTCTAATAAGTTGTGGCTTGTTCCATGCAATCTGGGTTCAGCTTTGTCAGTGTGAGTTGTTCAACAATGTCGAATGTGTTTAGCAATGGTGGAAAGTATGGCCAAAGGAAATCTACATTGAACAATGGGCATAGACTAAAGAACGGTGGAATGTTGAGCTCAAATGAATTGTCCCCCACATCCTTGGTCAGGATGTATGGCCCAAATCGGAGCAGGCGAAGCTTTCGGTGGGGTCCAATGAGGCATTCCTTCTAAACATGTAGCCAAACTTTTTTACCCACCTGGAACTTGTGTAGAACCCGATGTTGATCATGGCGCTACTTGTACTTAGATTTGGTTTTTTCCAATATATCATAGACTTGCTGGCAGATGTGTTGAATGCGCTCAATGAAGTTATTAGCCTTGTTAGCTTTGGAGATGGAAAGCGGTTGTGGCTTGTTAAGCTATGGAGAGCTCTGCTGTAGTTGTGCTAGACATAGGGGAGGATTTCATCCCATGTGCGAGGATGCTTTGATTTGTTCATGTGCAGAATGTGTATGATCATCCTATTGATGACCTTTGTTTGGCCATTAGTTTGGGGATGGAAAGTCATGGACTTAGTAAGTTTCGTATCCAACATAGACTAGAGACTTTACCAAAATGCACTCAGGAATCTATTGTCCCGATCTAACATAATGGACTGTGGGATCCTGAAGTGTACCCACACTCGCTCAAAGAATATTTTAGCAGTGTCCTCCTTTGTGATACTTTTCTTGCAGGGCGCCATAATGGCCATCTTAGAGAATCTATCGACAACCATGAAAGCGTAGTCGTTTTCGTGCTTAGAAGAAGTGAGGCCCGACATGTAATCCATGGAGATGGATTCCCGAGGTTGACTAGGAGTACGGAGAGGGGTATATACGCCTTTCTTCTTGATGGTTGGTTTGGTAATGGCACAAGCAGTGTAGGATTTAATGTACCTCCCAACATTCTGACGAAGGTTCGGCCAATAAAAATACTTCTGTAGTACTGCCATTATTTTCTCTACCCCGAAATGTCCAGGGACCCGACTATAGTGCGCCTCCCAAATCATCTTGGCATGCTTGCTTGAAGGAACATAGATGTGTCCCATGTGGCATAATGGTGCATCCTGGAGGTGAAAATTTGAAACTTTATTACCTTCCAGGAGTGTCTAGTATGTGCTACCAAATTTTGGATCGCTCTTGTAAAGATGTGGCCACCCCAAAGTCTCATACCCACAAGAGTTGAGCGCAGTGATCAGCGCCATGACAGGTGGTTGGCTGAGGTAGTCTGCAACATTATTTGTGTTTCCCTTCTTGCACTTAATCTTCAAATGGAATTGTTGCAAGTATGTACACCATTTCGGATGGCGATCGTTCTCAACTTCCCTTGTGTCTATATGAACTACAGGGGTTAGTGGTCTGTGTGGATGACCATTTCCTTCCTCAGAATTTAATGCTTCCATTGATGGTAGGCCTGCACAATGGAATACATTTCTTTTTCATAAGTGGGATACTTCCAGACTATGTCTAAAAGTGTCTCACTATGGTAAGCCACTGGATGACCCTACTCAGTAAGAATTACACCAATAGCATAGTCAGAGGCATCTGTCTCAATCTCAAATGGTTGTTGCAGGTATGGTAATGTGAGTGTTGGTGGAGAGAAAAGGCGATGCTTCAACTCGACAAATTCCTTTTGTTGGGTTTCAGACCAAAAAAAATTGTCTTTTGCTTTGCCCTTGGTGAATTGACTTAAAGGCCAAGTGATATGAGAGAACCCCAACACAAACCTGCGGTAGAAATTGGTAAGACCCAGAAATCTGTGGAGCTCTGTCAGAGTGGTTGGGGCTAGCCAATCCTGAATGACTTGTATCTTGGCTGGGTCCACATGCACACCCTTCTCATGAGTAATGTACCCCAGATATTGAACCTGGGTCATGCCAAAAGTGCATTTCTCCAAATTGGCATAGGGTTTGAAGGACCTGTCAAATATGGTGGAGGTGCTCTTCCCAACTCTGGATGAAGATCAAGATTTCATCTAAATACACCACAGCGAATGCACTGGTGAAGGGTTCCAATATTTCTCCATCAATCTCATGAAGGTTGTAGGGGAATTCATCAACCCGAAAGGCATGACCAACCATTCAAAAAGGCCCTCCTTGGATTTGAAGGCATTCTTCCACACATCATAGGGTTCGATAAGCACCTAATGATAATTGGACTTCAAGTCAATCTTGCTGAAATATTTGGCCCCCTTGAGCTGGTCTAGAAGGCCGTGAATCCATGGGATTAGGTACCTATTCCGGGGAATGATCTTGTTCATCACCCGATAGTTAATACATAGCCTCCAGGTCTCATCCTTATTTTGTACCAATACAATCAGGCTCCCACAGGGTGATGAGCTTGGCCTGAGGTGCCCTTTCTACACCAACTCCTAAATTTGCCTCTTGATCTCATCATTCTCTAGAATAAAGTGTCGATACATCGGTCCATTGGGTAGTGGCGCGCCCAGGGTTAGATCAATGGAGTGCTTGACCTGACAATGCATAGGTACCCCTATAGGTGAGGTGAAAATGTCCCTGCACTCCTCCATGACCTTGTCCATCTATTGTTGTTGTGCGAAGGAGCCATGTCTGGAAGTCGTGGCCACAACCTTCTTCTTGCCCTAAGGGTGAATCATAAGGAAAACAAATTTCCTAGTCTCGTAAATGATCTTACTACATTGATTTGCAGTGATCAAAGAGATGGAAGTAGGCGAGGCTACCTTCGGTATCTTGTACAACTTATTGCTTAAATTAATAATCACAGAGCAAGGTCTAGACTCATATACAACATGTTGTTTCCAGAAGTATGGTTTCCCTAATAATACATCACAAACTTCAAGAGGAGAAAATCACACAATACTTCATCCATGAAGAGCTTGATGCTGTAGGGAATGAAGCACTGTTGGCTGACACGAAGATCTCACCCTTGATGAAGCCACCCAATGGTGTGTGAATACGAATGTGTTGTCATTGGTAGGCCCAACTGCTTCATGACCTCTGCTGAAATGAGGTTATTTTGGCTCCCACTATCAACAATGAACTACAGTGGAGAACCCTTCACCCACATCTATGATTGGAAGAGGTGTTCCCCCTCCTCTAGATCTTCAGGCCCATTCTTCTAGATCTTGGTGGTGGCCATGGTGGCACTTGGCTCCACATCAACAATCTACCTCCCTTTTTCATTCCCCTTGTCATTTTCTGACTCAAAGTCAGAATATGTGTATGATTCGAAAGCCTTTAACTCGGCCACCAGTGATTTCTTAGCTTGGCACTCACATGTGTTGTGAGTGGAGATCTTATGGAACTCACACCATTTTCCTGTGTCCTTCTTTGTCTTTGGGCTATTTTTCTTTTCTTATGGCTTCAGTGGGTTGTCATAGGTCACCCCACCTTGGCTTTGGCCTTTTCTCTGTGGTTTGGGGGCACCTTTTCCTTGATTTGGATTCATAGATCCAAAGTCTCGCTTCTTCTGTTTAAAATCTTTCTCACTCTTGACAGCGTATCGATATGTCGTGTCAAATGAGAAGATGTCTAGGAACTCCATTTCATCCTAGATGTACTTATGCAGGCAGTCACGGTTCTTGAGTACCAAATGCTACTCACAAACCTTGATACCCAATTTTTGCGGAGAGTATGGAAAAAATTTGTGAACTCTGGCACATCTTGGTCCCTTCCCTACCATACCGTGGTCCACTTTATGTATTTATCTTCATAGCTCTTGAAAGAATAATATTGTTCCTTGATGGAGTCTTAGAAAGAATCCCAAGTGGGTGCCACTGAAAACAGTGAGGATTCCCTTTTGTCCTTTTATTCACAGTAGGTTTCCCACCAATCCTTGATGTGTGGGGCAGCTTTGAGAAGTGAAAAAGTAATATTTTCTTAATTAGAAAAGTCATGAACTGAAAAATATCCTTGCAACAGATTCAACTATTTATCTACAATGTCTGCATCTATCTGGCCCTCAAATATGGGAATGTCAAGTTAACTTGTACCTTAAAAGGAGCGGCGCCTCCAGAGTGGATTCTTGATGAAGATGCGTCGCATATGGGTAGCCATCGAAGAATCTGGGAAAATTTATCCATCATGATGTTCCTTTTTCACTCAAGGGATTATTCGACCAATATTTTAATAGGATCTCCTGCCCCTTCACCTTTCTTTTCTTCTGCCATAGGAGGGCGATGGGGTTTGCGAGGCTGGTCTTGCAAAGGTTCAACCAAATTGAGCCCTAACTCATTATACCCTGAACTTGCTGGGGACATGCAAAGACAAAAAGAGAAAGAGAAGACCACTTTGATACCATTGATCTGAACTTAAACAAGAATGCAAAAAATTACATATATAACCATAAATACAGAGGTGCAACAGAAATAACACTTCATTTCATTAATATCAAAATACTAAAATATGCTTACAAACAGAATGGAAATAAACTAAATCAGGTGATGGTAGCTTATCTCTGAGAAGAGATGTGGCAGCTACATGCCTCTCAATTGTGTTACAATGAGGCTCAAGGGAATATTTATTATTGAACAACAAGATAAAACCACCCTAACCCCAAGAGATGTAATATCAAGTGTTTGTGGGCCCTGTTGGGGTTAATTGGGCAGCTAACTTCCCAGGATTGTAACTTGGTTATATTATCTCCATTTGGCGCATATGATACCTTGTTGGAAAGGTCTCTTCGAGTACTATAGGATTTACGACAATCATCGAACCTCAAAAAACATCGTTTAGGGGGTCAAAACTGCTCCGGAAGTTCAGGACCTGAAAAAATGCTAAAAATAGTAAATGCTGAAATAACTAAGGAAACAGATGAAACCAACTGGAGCTCTAGGTGGAATAGGTGGGAGTATACCAATATCCACCTGGATCAGCCACAACCCAAACCATGGCCAACTGTCAAAGCCTAGAGCTAGAGTCAACCATAGCCAAATTCAGAGCTATAGCCAGAGACAAATTCATGCTCCATGAGCATGTTTTTGGTTGGTGGCCTGCTTTAAACCACCACCGACAGAAGACTTCAATTTCTTCTACATCAATTTATGGTAAACTTTAAACCAACATGGGGGAGTACTTCCACTTTGTAGAAGACTTCAACTTATAACTAGATTCAAAATTGTTCTAGGAACTACTTTGAGCTTTAGTTCTAGAGTTGTTGGTCAGCCTTAAGCCACCACTTGTAATAGCCCTAGTGAAAATTCCATGTAATAAAAGTTAATAAAGGCAAAAATAATAACCATGGTTGATGGGACACTTATTCCAAGTTGTATGTTGGGCAAGACATCCTAGGGGTGTTAAGAAATGGCAACAAGAAATTCCAGTTTAATTTGTCCTTGAATTAAACTGAGAATTAAAATTGAATTCTATTCTCATAGAAACTTGTAAATAGTTAATTAAGTCTAATTAACTTAATTATCTTAGGAATTTCAAGTGGAAGTCTTTCTGAAGTCATGTATATGTTCTCCCTAAATTTTAGGGGTCCAGTATGAGTTTAAATTGAGTTGGAAATTAGATCACTCGATTTACCAATTTAAGTTCAGTTAAGTTAGTTCTAAATTGTTTTTGGAACTAATAGAGGACTAACAGTCAGTTGGTGCACTAATGCATCCACTAGTGCTACTCCAATTAACTAAATATTCCCTCATGAGAAACTCATGCATGTCATTTCAGAGAAAGACCCAGTTGAGACTAGAGTACAGGGACAGTGTACTATCAGTGGTATTATTTACTGGAGTGTAAATATCATGCATGCATCAAAGATTGATCCTATGTTTGGATTGCACAGTTTTGGAAGCATGAATTTCCTTTAAATACGGGCTATTCATCCTAGGAATTACGTAAGAGATTAAGGGCTTGGAGAGCTGCTGAATAGGCTAAGGATTTGGCTTGAGCTAGCTTGTGAGCTAAGAGAGTTGAGCATACTTGTGCATAATTGTTCTACTAAGAACAAGCTTTGTATCTTCACTCGTATTTCTGATATATGTAACAAAGATAGTGGGGTTTTGACTAGTGTCTTTCCCGAAATACATCTTGTGTTATGTTCCATTGATTTATCTTCTTCTTGTTCATATTATTTTCATTGATCTTTGGCTTCCGCTGGTTGAAATTAGAAGTATATTTTTGTCTTGTGACTTAGTGAATTGCATGAGCTTGTGAATCTACAAGATTTTCTACTAGAGGATATTTCGAAGTTTTGAGTTTTGGGTTACAGGTGAAATTCAAATTTGCAATACATACTTCATGATCAATTGATGGCGTTTTATGGTTTGTAGCTCAAGTATGCCTTGGAAGGCAGCTCAAATTTTATAGCCTAGAGGAACATAATGGAGGTTGTGCTAGAGGATAATGGCTTGAAGGAATTCATTGATCAAGAAATTCCTAAGCCAGCAGCATCAAATGCACAGAATTTGGCCGAATGGAAGAAGTGTGTGGCGAAGGTGAGGCTAATTATCCTTGAGGGAGTTCGAGACCACATTGTCTCGAGTCTCCATGGCAAGGAAACTCCGTATTCTATGTGGAAAAAATTGACGGACTTGTAACAGAACAACAGTGACCAAAGGAAATTGGCACTGAATGACAAACTTTGAAAATTCAAAATGGAGAAAGGCGAGACAATTCCAAAATACTAGACCAAGTTCACTCAGTGTCATGATGAACTTAGAAGTGTTGGAATCACGTTTGTCAAGGATGATATGGTGAGTCTTGCTCTTGTAGGACTCCCAAAGAGTTGGCATAGTCACCAGGACTATGTCAATGGTCGGGAGAATCTGCTAGATTGGGAATGACTGTGGTCGGATTTGATGTAGGAGGAGATCAGGAGGAACACCAAGGATGGCTCTTCATCAAAGACTGATGTTGAAGAGAAATGTGCCTTAGCGATTAAGGTGAAGAAGGGGAAAGGGAAAGTTTCCCATTCCAAATCAAATTCTTATCATGGAGGTAAGAAGAAAGACATGTCGAAAGTTAAATGATTTCATTGTCATGAGTTGGGCCATTTTGCTACAAATTTTCCTCTCAATAATTCCAAGAAGAAGTACTTAGGAGGAGCGGCGGGTGAGGCTTTGGCCTCTCAATTCAAACTGGACTTTTTCCTCATTGCATGCATGGTGTCAATGATTGAAAGTGTATGGTACTTAGACAATGGAACTCCATTCCACATGACTGGTGACAAAGAGTTATTCAGTGACCTAAAGGAGAAAGATCTCCATATGCATATCAAGATGGGTGACGACAAGAAGTATAGTGTTACTGGATTGGGCACAATTAATTTTCAAAGGGAGAATGGGGATCCACTCACCTTGAAGAATGTTATGTATGTGCCCAGGCTGAAGAAGAACTCGGTATCCATTTCCATGCTTGAGGATAGAGGCTATGATGTGATCTTCTCGAAAGGAAAGTCATTCCTTCGACACATAGCCACGGGTCAAGTAAAGAAGATAGGAATTCAGGTGAAGAATCTATATAAGTTGGAGGTAGAGGAGTGTGTTGCTTTGAGCACAAAAGTAGAAAGGGTGCAAAGCCGAGATGTTGAAGATTTGTGGCACAGACGATTGTCCACTTGCATCATGGGGAATTGAAAATATTGCAGCAGATCTCTACCGGTATTCCCAAAGGTACGCTTGAGCAAGTTGATACATGCAACGGGTGTACTTTGGGAAAATACACCAAATCTTCCTTTCACGACAGAGACAGTCAAGCAGAGGCTATTCTAGAGCGAGTCCATTCAGATTTGTGTGGACCATTCTAGACAGAATCCACAGCTAAACACAGGTATTATGTTATATTTGTTGATGACTATTCTCGTAAATGTTGGATATTTTTTATGCAGAAAAATGATCAAACTTTCATAAATTTTTGTGAGTTTAAAGAATTGGTGGAGAAAAAGTTGAGTAAGAAGGTTAAAGCTCTTAGGAGTGATAACAGTGGTGAGTTTGTCTCAAATGAGTTTAAGAACTTCAGTGTAGCGCAAGGGATTAAACAAGAGTTGACAGCACCCCATAACCCTCAGTAGAATGGGGTGGCCGAGAGGAAGAACAGAAGCATAATATGGGAAGCAAGGGTGATGTTGTGTGATCACGGCCTGTAACCACTACACTGGTGGGCTGAGGCATGCAACAAAGCAGTTTATGTTCATAACCATAGCCCACATTAGATACTTTAGATGAAGACACCAGAGGAGGCTTATTCCGGTAAGAGACCAGATGTTGGTCACTTCAGGATTTTTGGGTCATCAGTATATTTCCATGTGACCAAAGATGCACGGAAGAAGCTTGAGCTGATAGAAAAGTTGTGGATATTTTTGGGGTACATTGATACACCTCACAACTATCGAGTGTACTTGCCGACCAGCAGGATGATAGTGGCTCGCAGGGATTTCAGATTTGATGAGGAGAAGCTTATGCGAGTTTTTCTTGAGAGGGAGCTTGAGCTACATGTGGATGAGGAGATTTTATCTCCCAAGGTTGAGAAGCCTCAGATTGATGTGGAGCAGCCACATGTAGAGGATCTGGGAGTGGAGACATCCACTCAGGCATAGTCTTCTAGAGAGAGAAGAAAGCGCACCAGAGAGGTTAACAGATTGTTGGATGATGCACGGGAGAATGTGGGAGCACCCACTTCTCAGCGCAGGTAGAGGAGGTCACCTGGGAGGTACACTAGATACATGGATCTTATGGGAAAATGTGTTGTGACAGAACCATCTTCCTTTAAGGAAGCAGTGCAGAAGCTAGTTTGGGTTGATGCCATGGTGGAGTATGAATCCATAGTTCATAGCAGTGTTTGGGATGTGGTCCTGAGACCGAAGGACAAGTCAGTGGTGAGCTCCAATTGGCTTTACAAGGTAAATCAAGCTACAAATGGTAGTGTGGAGAAGCATAAGGCTATATTTTTGGCCCATGGCTTTTCACAGGTATAAGGGATTGACTATGATGATACCTTTTCTCTTGTTGCAAGGTACTCTTCAATCAAATCTATATTGGCACTATCAGCACAGATTAGTTGGAATATACATAAGATGGATGTAAAGACAACCTTCCTTAATGGCAGGATTGAGGAAGAGGTGTACATAGAACAACCTGAAGGTTTTGAAACCTTCAACCGTCAGTCGCATGTGTGGCGGCTTAAGAGAGCGTTGAATGGGCTGAAGCAAGCACCATGTGCTTGGTATGCTAGGATAGATAGCTACTTCACCAGGTTGGGCTTCATGAAGAGTGAAGCAGATGCGGAAATGTATCACATAGTGGTGGAAGGTAAGCTATTGATTATTGTACTGTATGTTGATGATCTCATACTAACAAGTGATGATCAATTGATCAAGTCTTGCAAGGAGGACATTGCAAGAGAGCTTGAGATGAAGTACATGGGACTCATGCATTACTTTCTTGGCATGGAGGTATGCCAGGGAGATGGGGAGTTGTTTGTGTCTCAGGGAAAGTATGCCAATGAGATGCTCAACAGATTCTGCATGGAGAGAAGCAAACCCATGGAGACTCCTCTAGCAGGTAACTGGAGGAAGGAGGATGTTACTTCAAGGGAAGTAGTGGAAGCTACTGTTTATAGGCAGCTTGTGGGTTCACTCATGTACTTGGCGAACACACAACCGGATATGTGCTATGCAGTTAACCAACTTAGTCAAGCAATGGTTAGGCCTACCAAGCTGTATTTTAAGGCATCAAAGCATGTGTTGAGATACCTCAGAGGCACTTATTAGTATGGATTATGGTACAGACGGACAGAGGGAGTGAAGCTTCAAGGCTTCACCGATGAAGATTGGGCAGGGAGTCCATTCGACAGGAAGAGCACATCATGAGGGATCTTCAATATTGGTTCAGCGATAGTTTCTTGGTACAACAGGAAACAGAGATCGGTTACACTCAGTTCTGCAGAGGCAGAGAACATGGTTGCGAGTTAGGCAGCATGTGGGGCCATATGGATGAGGAAGATCCTGGTTGGTTTGTTTGCTCAACAGATCGATCCAACTGTGATTTATTGCGATAATCATAGTTGTATCAAACTCTCTGAAAATCCATTTTTTCATGATCAGTCCAAGCATATTGATATCTGATATCATCATCTCAGAGATTGTGTATTGAGGTGGATTATGTTGTTAGATTACATTCCCGCGGAGGAGAAAGATGCTGACATTTTGACAAAGGAATTGTCAAGATGTAAATTCTAGTTTACAGATATAGGATTGGGGTAGATGATAATCCCTTTCTTGTTGAGAGGGAGTGTTGAGAAATGGAAACAAGAAAATCCAGTTTAATTTGTCCTTGAATTAAACTGAGAACTAAAATCAAATTTTATTCTCATAACAACTTATAAATAGTTAATTAAGTCTAATTAACTTAATTATATTAGGAATTTCATGTTGGAAGTCTTTCTGAAGTCATGTATATGTTCTCCCTAAATTTTAGGGGTCCAGTATGAGTTTAAATTGAGTTGGAAATTAGATCACTTAGTTTACTGAGTTAAGTTTAGTTAAATTAGTTCTAAATTGTTTTTGGAACTAATAGAGGACTAACAACTAGTTGGTGCACTAATGCATCCACTAGTGCTACTCTAGTTAACTGAATATTCCCTCATGAGAAACTCATGGATGTCAGTTCAAAGAAAGACCCAATTGAGACTAGAGTGCAGGAATAGTGTACTATCAGTGGTATTATTTACTGGAGTGTAAATATCATGCATGCATCAAAGATTGATCCTATGTTTGGATTGCACAGTTTTGGAAGCATGAATTCCCTTTAAATATGGGCTATTCATCCTAGGAATTACGCAAGAGATTAGGGGCTTGTTGAGTTTCTGAATATGCTAAGGATTTGGCTTGAGCCAGCTTGTGAGCTGAGAGAGTTGAGCATACTTGTGTAGAATTGTTCTAGTGAGAACAAGCTTTGTATCTTCACTCATATTTCTGATATATGTAATACAGATAGTGGGGTTTTGAGTAGTGGATTTCCCCAGATACATCTTGTGTTATGTGCCATTGATTTATCTTCTTCTTTTTCATATTGTTTTCATCGATCTATTGGCTTCCGCTGCTTGAAAGTAGAAGTAGATTCTTGTCCTATGCTTTAGTAAATTGCATGAGCTTGTGAATCCACAATATTTTCTACAAGGGGGTGTTCATTTGGTTGTTTATGGCTGAGTAAATTGGCAAAGGAAATGGCTAGGGCTTTGGAAAGGGAAAATGGAATTTTTGGCACATTTATTGATGAAAATAATGGAAACTAGGAGAAAAGGGAGGTGAAAGTTCACAGGTTGCAAGTGAGGAGGAAAATGAAGGAAAATAATGGAGAAGGAAGAAAATAGAGGCCTCATTAATAAAAAGGCTTCTAAGGATTAGTTGGTAACATTTTGTCAATTGATTTTTTGAGCTCTCTCATTATTCTCTCTCTCTCTCTCACTCTTAGACATTTATAGTTTTCTTGGAGCATTTTGGCATTGGAGAAAGAAAGGCAAAGAAGGCAAGAGGAAGCAAAGATCAAGCAGGGAAAGGCAGATCAAGCGATTACAGCAGGATTCATTGCAGGTATCTATTTGCATGTGTATTTTCCTTGCTAGATTTGGCATGCATGGTATTGCATGTGGTTCTTTGCTATTGTGGCATGGGTTTTTGCAGGTGTAATAATGTTTTCAGCCTAGCCTTGTCCTTTCTGGATAGCCATGGTGTGATGGGGTTCTCATGTTCTGGTTGAGCTGGATTTCCAGACAGATTCGAAGCTGAGTGAGGTGGATCTCTGAAATGATAAAACACATGGCCTAGTAACCCCTGAACCGGACTGTGGGTTGTGGTAAAGCTGGATTTTGTGTTGCCTCGAATGGCCTAGGAATACTTGTTGGTGAATGGCAGGATATACGATAAAGCCAAGAGGTGGTTTGCTCTTTGTTGGGCCTAGTAATCCCAGGTTTGGGATATGCGGTAAAGCCTGGAGAGTGGGTCTCGGTTTAAGGCCTAGTGATCCAGGTTTGGATTGCGGTAAATCCTGAGAGACTAGGAGGCAGGAAAATTCCTCACGGTGTAGGTGGAGAAATATGGTGGCATCCATGATTTTTTGGCCTAGTGATCGGGTGAAGATCACAGTAAAGCCTATTATGATGTGTTCATTGTGTTGGCCTAGTGATCCGGGATGGATTACAGTAAAGCCTAGTTTCTATTGATGAGGGTGAGGTTGTTTAGTCTTGGTATACCCTGGTTGGTTCTTTTGGTTTGAGTCCCACATTCATGCTTGGAATATGGCACGGGGGTGAATGTCTGAAGAGAGATTTGGCTCAGAGATTCTATGGTCATGTGGAACATTGAAGTCCCATCCCAAGTTTGTTTTTTGCATCATTAACGAAAGGTTATTTCTCCTTGGATTTCTATGAGAATTTTGATGGATTATATGTGGTCTATATGGTTGTACTTTCATGAGTATTTTTGTTGTTATTATGTTGGTTATATGTAACAACCCTGGTGAAAATTCTATGTAATAAAGTAAATAAAGGAAAAATAAGACCACGGGTAAGGGACACGTATTCTAAGCTGAATGTTGGGAAAAGATGTCCTAGTGGGCATCACTAGATATGTGTTATTGGCTAAGGAAATTGGCAAAAGCTAAGGCAAAGGCATTAAAAGGAAAAAAGGCATTTTTGGCACATTTATTTATGAAAATAAAGGAAAATATGAGAAAAGGAAGGTAGAAGGTCACAGGTCGCATGTGAGGAGAAATTGAAGGAAAATAATGGAAAATGAAGAAATCAGAGGCCTCATTAATAAAAAGGATTCTGAGGATCAATTGGTAGGCTTGGTCAGTGTAACCTTTATCAATTTAACTTTAGAGCACTCTCATTATTCTCTCTCTCTCTCACTCTTGGTCACTTAGAGTTTTCTTGGAGCACTCTAGCTTTGGATCAAGGAAGAAAAAGCAAGCAAGAATCAAAGAAGGAAAGAAGGATCAAGCAGCTTCAATAGGAATACTTGTAGGTAACCTTCTGCATGCGTGATTTCCTAGCTAGTTTGGACATGCATGGCTTTGCATGTTGGTGTATGGTTCTCTTTCTATCGATGGCAGGGTTTTTTCGGGTTATGACAGTGGATTTAAGCCTAGCCTTGCCTTTTTCCTGATTCCATGGTGTTATGATGTTTATTTCGGTTTTTGAGCTTTGGTTTTCCAGGTGGATTTTGGAATCTGTGGTGGAGGTGGTGTCATGTTCCATTCCCAAAGGCCTAGGAATCCCTTGACCATTTTGGTGGGATACACAGTAAACCCCGAGGGAGAAGTCTCGGTTTAGGGCCTAGTGATCGAGGTTTGGATTGCGATAAATCTTGAGATACTAGTCTCAGTTTAGGGTTTAGTGATCTGGTTTGGATTGCGGTAAAGCTTGAGAGACAAGGAGATGGAAAATTCCTCAAGGATAGTGATGGATTATGGATGGCATTCCAAGTTCGGTTTGGTTGTGATTGGAGCACCAGGATTGGTGTGACCATGGTTTGATGAGGGTAGAGGTGGTTTAACCTATGGATTCCCTTAGTTGTTCTTGTATTGGTTGTTCTATGAGATTCCACATTCATGCTTGGACTATGTCATGGGGGTGACTGGATGAAAGAGAGATTTGGTTCAGCCATGTCTATGGTTGGGTGGTATTTGGAATTCCTGAACCTGGTCAGATTTTCCTATGACTAATCAAAGCTAAGTTCTCTTACTTTTTCACTGATTTATATGTGGATTTAATGGTTGTCATGTCTCTGATATTTATATAGTTTTATGATGGTTATACGCATGGTTAAATGACTAGTTCATGTCATGGTTATTTATGTATTTACTTGTAATTGTTAAATGAATGGATGCAAGACCTCATTGATGATATAATAGTTCATTGTAGAAGGAGGCGATCCTTCTGGTTATGTTTCATAAGTTATTTCAATCATTTATGCTTTGCCTTGTATCCTAGACCTCTAGGTTGTATTGATTCCAAGTGTTTGACAGAATTTCAATCTCGGTCGGGGCTTCTTAGGCCTAATCCTGAGGTTGAGTTTGATTCATTAGCATTGTTATCATGTATTTAATGATCCCTAAAGGTTCCAACAACTTCTAGGAAGAGGATGAGAAGCCTAGGCTAGAAAAATGGCTCAATTTCTGGATTGCTAGTCCACAGAGCGTTATCCTAGAGACTAACACGCTTGGGCAGTGTCTAGGGAGTGCTATAACTCATCTAGGCAGTGTTTTGGGAGCATTATAACTCACTTTGGAAGTGTCTAGGGAGTGTTTCTTTGCCCTAAGTTTCTCAAACAACAGTGGAACTCAAGGACAGGTTATCTGAGTGGCTGACTTGTCTCCTAAGGGTTTTGTTGATGTTGTTGGATGAATGTGTGTGATGTTCCATCAATTCCACTTCCTTAAGGACACATAGGAGGTTGAATCCCATTATAGTATCCTCTCATCTCATGTTTACCTCGGTTGGCATGGTTACTTTGGATAGAACTGGGAGGGGGTGTTACAGATTGGTATCAGAGCATGGTTGTGCTCTCCTTGGGCTGTATGTTGGTCATCCATTCATGTCGGCTTCATGTGTGTCTCTTGTGTTATATTCCATGTTATTGTTTCCCTTGCATGATTGTAGTGATGTAGCCATCTAAAGGTTGAAGGTGTTGTCATGGAGTATGACTTCATGTGTGTATGGTTGATTATGTAGTATTAGGCATGTCAGTGTTATTAAGTGCACGTGATGAGGTGGTTGTTATCATGCATGAGGTCATGGTTTGTGTAGTTTATATGGTCATGCATTGACGACTGGACTCTAGCTAGAATGGTGTGTATATGGTTTTTCACTCATGTATATGTCTATATTAGTTGTTATGCATGTATAGTCTTGGTTATAGTTATGCATGAATAGTAGGTCAAAAATTCCTTGTGAAGTCATTGCATGCAATCTAGGTCATCATGATGCTATTGGTTGTTATGATGCTAATGTATTGGTTGAGATAGAGTAGGAGATGCAGATCATCATAGTGAGGTTGCAGAATTATATTTTGGGGTAAGAGCATATCGCCATCCAAGTATTACATGTTTGGCATGCAGGTATGTAAGTTAAGGATTGTCATATTTATTAGGTTTATATACATTATGTTTATGTACATTAATTTGATGTTATGGTTACGTACATGATAGATGATAGTATATTAGTGTAGTCATATGCACATGTGTCAGATAGTCATGAATGATAGTAACTTGTGGTTGTATGCATTGCTATTTTGTTTTATGTCAGCTAACTTGATGATAATGTTATATGTTGTTGATGAGTATGCTATAGGTTAACTTGTCGTTGTTATATGTTAGTTAACTTGATGATTAGGATTTAGCGTTAATACCTTGATGTTATATGCATCATGCTAAATTGGATTGGACTATGCAGATGGTTATGGTTACGATATTCAAGTATGAGCTGATATATTTGTTATGAATTTCCACACATGGTTGTTATGCATGAATGATAAATGCATATGAGTTTATGATGAGAATATGTTAGTTAGTTAGTGTTATGGATATCGTGACCTTATTTATGTTTGAGTTTACATGTTGTACAGTTATATCTTGCTAACTAGATTGATTGTGCAGACAAGTTAGCCTCCCCTGAGGTACACTAAGGTATGATTTTTCTTATGTAGTATACTTGGTGCTTCATTCTTGACTATGTTGTCTATTTGGTGTTGAGTGTTTGGTGTCTATTATGTCATCTAGTTCATTTATTTAACATGGTATGTTTGCAAGTTGGTTGAATGTATAATGAATTGCATAATATGAGTATGTGTTCAAATGATCTTGTTTTAAGATGGTTGTACTAATACATATGTGTCGAGACAGTTGATATGTACTTGAGTATAGTAGGTGATAGTTGTAGCATTATGTCTAAGGACTATGAGTTGACTATGGATTATGACATGATTATTAGTCTTGGTAAAGGTTGATTTCAAATTGATTTATATGATTGTCTTGATATTTGGAACATGTGGTTGACATGTGCGAAGAGTTGCAAGAAACATGCTTGGTATTTAGCGTTGCAAGGTAATAGTTGATGTGTTTACATAACTAATAGTTGGGTAATGTGACAACGCATAGTAAGCCTCGATTGAAACAAGGTAAAAAGGGTAAAAGAAAGGAATTAGACAAGAATTTCTTTGGCTATGTTTGGAAACCCTAATTACAAGTGAATGAGTGCTTTGCATATAGGAATTATTCTTAACCTTAATCTCGTCCGACATTATGTGGATATGTGTTATATTCATGGAAATGTATTTGACAAGTATATCAGCCAGTTTCTAGTTACAGGAAGATATATCAAGGGAATTGGAGTCACTTGAGACATGGCACATGTGTTCAACTACAAGGCAACATGATCAGCATAACAAGATAAGGTAATTTTTGTATTGTTGTGTTATATATACACTAACAATTATGTGTTTATGGAAGTATGATGCAGGGGATTGCATGGAAAAAGAAATTTCCATGAAATCTTGAAGGAGGCTTAGGTCGAGCTTTTCTTGCGAAACATGGGGATTGGGTCATCGTGTCTGTTGTTAGTCTTGTGCTTTTGGTCTTTTATGATTGTTGTGCTTGATTGTTGTTTTTTTTATATTTGATGCAAGGCCTTGCCACTTTTTTGTGGTGTCATATTTTTATTGACTTTCATTGTTTTCTTCTTAGTTGTTTCTTGTCTTGCCTTTTATGATTTGAGTCTCGGGAATTGTTTGGGAAAGAGGAAAGTTAATGGAGCTCAGGGAGAGTTGTGCAGTACCTGAAATGTAAGGTCATACTCATATGAAGCTTTGTGCATGAGTAAGCGCAGTGGAGGATAAGACTATGACAACCAGTTGGACTGGTTGGGCCCATTGGTGTAAATGGACGATGACAGGATAGGCAGGAGAAAGCCAGAAATAGGTAAAGTAAATGGATTTGAGATGTCAGATGCCTTGACTATGTTGGGAACGACTATTCTTAACGTTGCGTATGTGTTGCATGAATAAAGGAAGTACTCTTAAGCTTGACCTTGATATCTGGTAATTATGTTATGATCATGATATATATATATATATATATATATATATATATATATATATATATATACATGTAGGTTTGTATCTATTTCATGTTTGATAGGATCGTCATCAATCATGATTATTAATGCTAACATTTATGTTTATATATATGTATGCATGCATATTGTTGTCTCACATAAACATGATTGTTTATGCTAATGTTTACATATATGTTTGTATTTATCCATGTATATATGTCACTATTTGACAGATCGTCAAGAATCATTCTTGTGGAGGAATGATTGCTTATGTAGGTGAATGGAATGAAGAAGTTCCTAGCTATGAGGAATCAAGTGGGAAGAGTAGTCATGAAAAATATAGGAGGTCAGTGTCATGTGTTTATGAGTTGATATTATGTGATTATACTATGTCTATGTTATGGATAGGTTATACTAAGGGATACATTAGAAAAATGAAAGCAGTGTGGTGTGTGGCATGTTGGGAAAATCATGGGTAAGACACTGGAAGCAAGGTTGCTTGGCAGAGACAGTGTGGTTAGGATGTGTGGTACAACTATTATGCATATGTTGTATATGTTGTTGATCCAGGTGGATATTGGTGGCCACCCACCTATTCCACCTGGACCCTCCATTCAGTTTCATTTGTTTCCTTGTTTATTTCAACATTTACTATTTTTAGCAGTTTTTCTGGTCATGAACTTCCGGTGCAGTTTTGACCCCCTAAACGACATTGTTTTGAGGTCCCCTGTAGGCCCATTGCCATAGGAAAGAGCTTACAGCAAAACCTATAGTACTCAAAGAGACCTTTCCAACAAGGTATCATACGTGGCAAACAGAGATAATATGACCAAATTACGACCCTAGGAAGTTGGTTACCCAACTAACCCCAATGGGGCCCACAAAATTTTGATGTTACATCTCCTGGGGTTAGGGTTTTGGTTGTTTATGGTTTTCTCATGTTTTTCAATAGTAAATAGGCCCTTGAGCCTCATTGTAACATAGTTCAATTGGTATGTAGCCACCACAACTCTTCTCAAAGATAAGCTACCATCACCTGAGCTATCTCATTTCCATTATGTTTGTAAGCATAGTTCAGTATTTTTCTGTTAATGAATTGAAGTGTTTTTCTACTACATCTCTGTATTTATGATTATTTTTGTATTTTTTTGCATTCCTATTTAAATTCGGATCAGTGGTATCAGAGCAATCTGCTCTTTCTTTCTTTTTTCTTTTCATGTCCCCAACAAGGTCAGGGTATAGGGAGTTAGGGCTCAATCTGGTTGAACCGTTGCAAGATCAGCCTTGCAAACCTTAATGACCTCCCATGGAAAAAGAAAAGAAAGACGAGGGGGTAGGATATCCTTTCAAAAATTTTCTCGAGGAAGCCCTCAAGTGATAGAGGAACGCAATGATGGATAATTTTGTCCAGATCCTTCGATGGCTACCCACAGGTGACACATCTTCATCCAGCAGCCACTTTGGAAGCGCCACTCCTTTTAAGGTACAAGTTAACTTCGATATTCCCATATTTGAGGGCCTGATAGCTACAAATGCCATAGATAAATGGTTAAATCTATTGGAAGGATATTTTTTAGTTCATCACTTTTCCAATCGGGAAAAGATTACTTTTGCACTTCTCAAAGCCTTCCAACACATCAAGCATTGGTGGGAAACCTACTGTGAACAAAAGTACGAGAGTGAACCCTTGGTGTTTTCAATCGCACCCATCTGGGATTCTTTTTGAGACGCCATCAACGGAAAATATTACCCTTCCGGGAGCTATGAAGATAAATACATAAAGGGGACCATGCTACGACATGGAAGGGACCAAGATGTGCCGAAGTTCACAAATATTTTCCATACCCTTCACACAAAGCTAGGTATCGAGGATACTGAGTAGCATTTGGTACTCAAGTACCGCAACTGTCTACAAAAGTGCATCCAGGATGAGATGGAGCTCCTAAACATTTCCTCGCTCAGCATGGCATATTGATACGCTGTCAAAATTGAGCAAAAGTTTAAACAGAATAAGTGGCACTTTGGATCTGTGAATCCAAAGCAAGGAAAAGGCACCCCAAACCACAGAGCAAAAGCAGGGCTACCCAAGACAGCCCGCCAAAGCTGTAAGAAAAGAAAAACACCACGAAGACAAAGAAGGACATGAGAAAATGGTGTGAGTTACATAAGAGCTCCACTCACTAAACAAGTGAGTGGCAGGCCAAGAAGTCACTGGTGGTCGAGCTAAAGGCCTCTGAATCAGACGCATGTTCCGACTCTCAATCAGAACCTGATAAGGGGAATGAAAAAGTGAAGCAAATCATTGATGCAAAGCCCAGTGCCACCGTGGCCACCACCAAGATCCAAAAGGTTGAGCCTAAAGATACAGAGGAGGGGGAACGCCTATTCCACTCATAGATGTGGGTGAAGCGTTCTCCACTATAGTTCATTATCGACAGCGGGAGCCAAAAGAACCTCATATCAGCAGATGTCGTGAAGTGGTTGGGCCTAAAGACTACAGCACATCCAAAACACAACCCATCAGGTGGCTTCACCAAGGATGAGATCTCTGCATCAACCAACAATGTCTCCTTCCCTACAACATCAAACCCTTCATGGATGAGGTGCTATGCGATGTTTCTCCTCTTGAATTTTGTGATGTATTGTTAGGACAACCATACTTCTGGAAGAGACATGATGTATATGAGTCTAGACCTTGCTATGTGATTATTACTTTGGCCAATAAGTTGTACAAGATATCGGAGGTAGCCCCACCTACCACCATCTCTTTGATCAGTGCAAAGCAATGCAGTAAGATCATTTCCCAGACCAGGAAATTTTATGATTCGTCCTCAAGGCAAGAAGAAGGTTCTGACTACGACTTCCAGGCAGGGCTCCTCTTCATAGCAACAATAGATGGATAAGGTCATGGAGGAGTACAAGGATATTTTCACCTCACCTACAGAGATACCTTTGCACTGTCAGGTCAAACACTCCATCGAACTGACCCCGGGCATGCTGCTTCCAAATGGACCAGCCTATCGACACTCTGTTTTGAAGAATGATGAGATCAAGAGGTAGATTTAGGAACTATTGCAGAAAGGGAACATCAATCCAATTTCATCACCCTATGGGAGCCCGATTATATTGGTACAGAAGAAGGATGGGACCTAGAGACTCTGTATTTACTACTGGGAACTAAACAATATCACTTTCCAGAATAAGTACCCAATCCCGTGGATTGATGACCTTCTGGACCAGCTCAAGGGGGCCAAATATTTCAGCAAGATTGACTTGAAGTCAGGTTATCACCAGGTGCCTATCAAACCCTTCGATGTGTGGAAGAATACCTTCAAATTCAAGGAGGGTCTTTTCGAATGGTTGGTCATGCCGTTCGGATTAACAAATGCCCCTGCAACCTTCATGAGACTGATGGACAACATCTTACGACCCTTCTCCAATGCATTGATGGTGGTGTATTTAGATGACATCTTGATCTTCATCCATAGTTGGAAGAGCACCTCCACCATATTTGACAGGTCCTTCAAAACCTACGACCACACAAGATGTGTGCTAACTTGGAGAAATGCAATTTTTGCCTAACCCAGGTTCAATATCTGGGGTACATCATTGATGAGCAAGGTGTGCATGTGGACCTAACCAAGATACAAGTCATTTAGGACTAGCTAGCCCAAACCACTCTAATAGAGCTCCGCAACTTTTTGGGTCTTGCCAATTTCTACTGTAGGTTCATGTTGGGGTTCTCTCATATTACTTGGCCTTTAAGTCAAGTCACCAAGGGCGGAGTGAAGCAAAGTTTTTGTGGTCTGAAACCCAACAATAGGCATTTTCTAAGTTGAAGCGTTGCCTCTACTCTACACCAGTGCTCACATTTCCAGACTTGCAACAACCATTTGAGATTGATACAGATGCCTCTGACTATTCTATTGGTGTGGTTCTTACTCAACAGGGCATCCAGTGGCTTACCACAGTGAGACACTTTCAGACACAATCTGAAAGTATCCCACTTAAAATAAAGAAATGTATTCCATTGTGCAGGCCTTCCATCAATGGAAGCATTACATTATGGGGAAGAAAATGGTCATCCACACAGACCACCGACCCCTGCAATTGATACAGACATAGGGGAAGTTGTAGAATGGTTGCCATCAGAAATGGTCCACCTACCTGCAACAATTCCATTTGAATGTTAATTATAAGAAGGGCATCACCAATAATGTCATTGATTGCCTCAGTAGACCACCGGTCATGGCGTTGATCACTGTGCTTAAATCCTATGGGCACAAGACTTCAAGGTGGCCGCATCTTTACAAGAGCAATCCGAAATTTGGTAGCACATACCAGACACTCATGGAAGGGAAGAAAGTTCCAAATTTTCACCTTCAGTATGCACTATTATGCCACCTCAAACACATTTTTGTTCCTTCAAGCGAGCGTGCCAAGATGATTTGGGAGGCGCACTATGATTAGGTCACTGGACATTTCAAAGTAGAGAAAATAGTGGCAGTATTGTAGAAGTATTTTTATTGCTTGAAACTTCGTCAGGATATTGGGAAGTACATTAGATCATGCATCACCTGTACCATTTGCAAGCCAACCATCAAGAAGAAAGGCATGTATACTCCTCTACCTACTCCTAGTTGGCCTTGGGAATTTGTCTCCATGGATTACATGTCGGTCCTTCCTTCTACTAAGCATGGCAATGATTTCGTTTCATTGTCGTCAACAGATTCTCCAAGATTATCACAACATAGGCCACTATTAAGATCTTCTTTGAGCAAGTGTGGCTACACCTTGGGATCCCATGATCCATTGTCTCAGATTGGGACAACAGATTCCTGAGTGCATTTTGGTCCAGTCTCTGGTCGATGTTGGATACAAAATTTACTAAGTCCATGGCTTTACATCCCCAAACTGATGGCCAAACAGAGGTTGTCAACAAGATGATCATACACATTTTGCGCATGTACAACTCGAAGCATCCACG
This sequence comes from Pinus tabuliformis, assembly GCA_031772625.1. NCBI lineage: Eukaryota > Viridiplantae > Streptophyta > Pinopsida > Pinales > Pinaceae > Pinus > Pinus tabuliformis. The sequence continues at coordinate 1,864,069,077 of CM062817.1, forward strand.
CACATGATATGAAAGTATCCCTTATATCAAACATAGTTACAATAAAGCTCTCCAAAACTCAACAGGCCACAACCCCTTTCAGGTAGGGCTGGAATTTCAGCCATTATGTCTCATTGATGTGTCCATACCATTTGCAGCCACTCAGGCAAATTCGACGCACATCCAGTCTGAAGCCGAAAGGGCTAAAAAATTCATTGAGCACATTCAACAAATCTGCCAGCATTTCCATGATATATTAGACAGAGCCAATGCTAAGTACAAGCAGCGCCATGATCAACATCGAGTGTTGCACAAGTTCCAGGTGGGCGACAAAGTTTGGCTACATTTGTAGAAGGAGTGCCTCGCTAGACCCCACCGCAAGCTTCGCCCACTATGGTATGGACCATACACCATCACAAAGGCTATCGATGAAAATGCTTCGAGCTCAGCATCCCAATGTACCTTGGTCTACACCCATTGTTTAATGTAGACCGCCTTCAGCCATACTTTCCACCATTGTTGGACGTATCTGACATTGCAGAACAACTCACACCAACAAAGATCAACCCAGACTGCATGGAACAAGCCACAACTTATTAGATCATGGACACACATATCAAGAACACTTGCCAATAGAGGATACATCTATATTGAGTTGTCAAAGTAGGCCAAATCCCTCACCAGGGTAAGTGGTTCACCAAGGACCAAGTTCAACAAAAATTTCCTCACCTCAAGGAGGCTCTGCATGCAATGGGGACCATTGCTTCCTAAGGGGGGATGAATGATCTAGGTGGACATTGGTGGCCACCCGCCTATTCCACCTAGACCCTCTATTCAATTTCATTTGTTTCCTTGTTTATTTCAACATTTACTATTTTTAGCAGTTTTTCGGGTCATGAACTTTCAAAGCAGTTTTGACCCCCCTAAACAGTGTTTTTTTAGGTCTGTTGTAGGCCAACTAAGGTCATATGGAAAACCCTATAGCAATCAGAGAGACCTTTCTAACAAGGTATCGTATGCGCCAAACACAGATAATATGACCAATTTATGACCTTGGCTGCCCAACTAACCCCAACAAGGCCCACAAAATCTTGGTGTTACATCTCCTAAGGTTAGGGTTTTGGTTGTTTATGGTTTTATCATGTTTTTCAATAATAAATAGGCCCTTAGGCCTCATTGTAACACATTTTAGTTGGCATGTAGCCGCCACATCTCTTCTCATAGATAAGTTACCATCGCCCGAGCTATCTCATTTCCATTCTGTTTGTAAGCATATTTCAATATTTTTTTATTAATGAAATGAAGTATTTTTCTATTGCATGTATTTATGATTATTTTTGTAATTTGTTGTGTTCCTGTTTAAATTCGGATTAGTTGTACATGTTGCATATGTGATGTTGTGCACATGCAGTGTTGTGCATATATAGCGTGTCTACATGTTGTTTATGTGATGTTATGTACAGGGCGTTAGTACAGATAATGTTGTATGAATATTGCATATTCGGTGTTGGGTATAGATGGTTCTATGTACATGTTGGATATACGGGGTTGTGTACATATTGTACTGTGTGCATGATGGATATGTGGTGTTATATGTGTATGGTTCTCTGCGTGTGTTGGATATGTGGTGTTGTGTATAGATGATGTTATGTACATGTTGGATATGAAATGCTATGTACATGTGGTGTTGCATGCATGTTGTACATGTGGTGCTATGTACATATCGTGTGGTGTGCATGATTGTACAAGTGGTGTTGTGTGCATATGTTGTTGCGTACATGTTGTACAAGTGGCATTGTGTGCAGGTGGTGTTGTGTACATGTCGTGCATGTGGCACTGTGTACATGTGGTGTCGCGTACATGTCGTGCATGTGGTACTATGTACATGTGGTATTGTGTACACGTTGTACAAGTGGTGTAGTGTACATGTGGCGTTGTGTACACATTGTGCAGGTGGTGCCATATACATGTGATGTTGTGCACACGTTTTGCAAGTAGTGCTTTATACATATGGTACTAGTATGGATTGATTAAAGGATAAGTATCGGTATTATATTTCAGTTTTATTATGCATGCAATTTATGAATTGTTCTATGATGATTATATGTAATCTATGATTCTGATGGTTACATGTGATTTACGATGTTGATCTATGATGGTTGTGTTTTGAGCTAACCAGATGTGATATGTTTATACATGAAGTTTTGATCAAATAGTTAGTTTTACTTATTGTGACAAGAAGCGAACAAGATTTCAAGTGTACCTTATTGACGAACTACCAATGAGGTATGATTTGAGTTTATTTCAATTTATTTGAATCTAATGGAAATTATGTGCTTGGAACAGGAATGCGTTAACATGCTCGGTTGAGTGGTTGAAATCGACTGCAAGAATTGGAAGCAACAACAAAAGAAATTGGAACATGCAGTAGTATGCTGGTAGAATACTTCAGGAGCAAAGCCATTGTGGGACACTAGTACCCAATAGTGTCCATTGATTTCCATGAGCATGCTATGACCAATGTGATGGTTTGAGGAAGGTATATGCCTTGGTTTTTGTATATTCTGATGCGAGGAAGCCTTGCCAAGGGATGGATCACCCGGGATAGGGAATTTTGGGGAAGGAAGGTGAGTAACTGCATGGAAGGGGGTGACCGATTTCCCGAGGGACTGTGTAGCAGAGAAGGGAAGGTCACTGATATATTGGTTTTGGTCATTATCATTTCCAGATGGAATCAAATGCACATTGGGAGTGCACCCTAGAACAATGAGTCGGTAACTGTTCACTGAGAGGACAAGTGGCGTGGGCTTATAGTGTTGGACATTGGATGCAACTTTGATTTTGGCAGTGGATTATGGACTTCCTGGGAAGGAGGTGAATCCTGGTATTACTTTGAGGGTGGAGGTTTGAGCTTCTAGACTCCCTTGTTGATTGATATGGGTATCGTATCCTTTTATTTGTTGGTTTAGAAAATGTGCATATGTGTATATCTAGTTATTGTAAATATCATAATGATTTGTGTTATAAAGCTCCAATATGTGGTATGGTTATTATATTGTCATGTTGTCATGATGTTTTTCTTTTGAATAGGTATTTCATTGTAAATACCGTAATGAGCTAAGTTATAAAGCTCCATGGGCAGTGTGTTTCCTTTTTAGCAGTTTTGCTGAGGCCTTGGTGTGCTTTAACACTAAGGATAGTGTTCCCCAAGGGGGAGGGTTCTGTAACAACCCTGGTGAAAATTCTATGTAATAAAGGCAAAATAAGACCACGAGTAAGGGACATGTATTCCAAGATGGATGTATGTTCTTGGCTAAGGAAATTGGAAAAGGCTAAGGCAAAGGTATTAAAAGGAAAAAAAGGCATTTTTGGCACATTTATCTATGAAAATAAAGGAAAAAAGGAAAAAAAGGAAGGTAAAAGGTCACATGTTTCATGTGAGGAGAAATTGAAGGAAAATAATGGAAAATGAAGAAATTAGATGCCTCATTAATAAAAAGGATTCTGAGGATCAGTTGGCAGGCTTGGTCAGTGTAACCTTTGTCAATTTAGCTTTAGAGCTCTCTCATTATTCTCTCTCTCTCTCTCACTCTTGGTCACTTGGAATTTTCTTGGAGCACTCTAGCTTTGGATCAAGGAAGGAAAAGCAAGAAAGGATCAAAGAAGGAAAGTAGGATCAAGAAACTTTAGCAGGAATACTTGCAGGTAACCTTTTGCATTTGTGATTTCCTACCTGGTTTGGACATGCATGGCTTTGCATGTTGGTGTATGGTTCTCTTGTTGTTGGTGGCATGGTTTTGCCGGGTTATGACATTGGATTTCAGCCTAGCCTTGCCTTTTTCTAGATGCCATGGTGTTGGGATGTTTATTTCGGTTTTTGATCTTTGGTTTATCGGATGGATTTCAGAATCTAGGGCGGAGATGGTCTCAAGTTCCATTCCCAAAGGCCTAGGAATACCTTGAATGGTTTTGGCAGGATACATGGCAAAGCCTGAGGGAGAAGTCTTGGTTTAGGGCCTAGTGATCCGGGTTTGGATTGTGATAAATCTTGAGAGACTAGTCTCGCTTTAGGGCCTAGTGATCCGATTTGGATTGCAGTAAATCCTGAGAGACAAGGAGACAAAAAATTCCTCAAGGATAATGATGGATTTCGGATGGCATTCCAAGTTCAGTTCGGTTATGATCAGAGCACTAGTTTTGGTGTGATTACGGTTTGATGAGGGTGGAGGTGGTTTAACTGCTGGATTCCCTTGGTTGTTCTATGATATCCCACATTCATGATTGGAATATGGCATGGGATTGACTGGTTCAAAGAGAGATTTGGTGAAGCCATGTCTATGGTTGGGTGGTACGTGGAAGTTCTGAACCTGGTCGGATTTTCCTATGACTAATAAAAGCTAAGTTCTCTTACTTTTGCATTGATTTATATGTGGATTTAATGGTTGTCATGTCTCTGATATTTATATGGTTTTATGCTGGTTATAAGCATGGTTAAATCATTGGTTCATGTCATAGTTATTTATGTATTTACTTGTAACTATTAAATGAATGGATGCAATACCTCATTGATGATATAATATTTCATTGGAGAAGGAGGTGATCCTTCTAGTTATGTTTCATAAGTTATTTCAGTCATTTATGCTCTGTCTTGTATCATAGACCTGTAAGTTGTATTGATGCTAAGTGTTTGACAGAATGTCAGTCCCAATCGGGGATGCTCAGGCCTAATCCTGAGGTTGATTTTGATTCATTAACATTGTTATCATGTATTTAATGATTCCTAAAGGTTCCAACAAGTTCTAGGCAGAGTCTGGGAAGTCTGGGCTAGAAAAATGGCTCAATTTCGGGGATTGCTAACCTATACAGCGTTATCCTAGAGACTAAATCTCATGGGCAGTGTCTGGGGAGCATTATAACTCACCTGGGCAATGTCTGGGGAGCATTATAACTTTCCTTGGCAGCGTCTAAGGAGAGTTATAACTCGCCTTTGCAGTTTCTGGGGAGCATTACTCTACCTTAAGTTTCTCAAACAACAATGGAACTCAAGGACAGGTTGTCTAAGTGGCTGACTTGTCTCCTGAGGGGTCTGTTGATGTTGTTGGATGACTGTGTGTGATGTTTCATTGATTCCACTTCCTTAAGGACACATAGGAGGTTGAATCCCATCATAGTAGCCTCTTGTCTCATGTTTACCCCAGTTGGTATGGTTACTTTGGGTAGACCTGGGAGGGGGTGTTACATGATATGTGTGTTTTATGACAACAATTATATATGGATCTCAACATGTTTTTACTTATAAATGAATAGATAATGTATCTATGGCCAAATAGATGATAATGCATCAAATAACATGAGGGAAGAAAGGTTCATAGTGATTCTCAGATAAGTATGAGATCCATACACTTAATTATGTTGTTTACACCTGTAGGTTACATGTTGATGATATGTTTGACGAAATGCCTGTCATGGCTAGTAGGGATCCGATTAAGGTCTTGTTCAACTTATTTCTTTTTCATCATTGTTTCCATGTTCTTTTACTGTTCCTGAGTTATCATCCCATTCTGGGCAGTGACCTGGGCTCTGGGCCTGAAAAAGTGGCTCAAATCTCGGGGTCGCTAGCATAGCACTAACAAATTTAGTCTCTGGTCGCTAGTAGGCAAGCCTGTGAGAGCGACTTTGGGTTTCTGGATGCTCTCTTGCCTATAGCATGGGAGCGACTAAGGCCTAAGATGTCCAGAACATCAGTGGGACCCAGGGACAGGATGTCTGAGTGGCTAACATGTCTCCTGAGGGTTTTGTTGTTGATGTGTTCCGTTGATTCCACTTCCTTAAGGTCACATAGGAGGGTGAATCTAGTCATAGTAGCCTCTCGTCGCATGTTTACCCAGTTGGCATGGTTACTTGGGTAGATGTGGGAGGAGGGTGTTACAATATTGATGGAAACCTCAAGTTCTTCTACCTCATTTGGTTTTTGAACTTGCTTAAACCACCATTATAGAGAGCAAATCCAATCATTGGATGCCATGCATTTTTGCATTTAGCTCTCTTCTTGGACTCATATACACCCCTTCGGATAAGGGGAGGATTTTTTACACCTAATTTGTGAGGGTTAGTGTGGAGGAATTCTAGTAGTTATTGGAAGCCTGAGAGACCTCTTGGAATATGAAACCAAGGATTAGGACAATGTATTAATATGTACATCTATGTGAATATAAATGAATCACACGAGTTATCTTAATTATGCATATCAATTTGTGTGTGTTTAACATTTTTAGATGTTGGTTTACATAACTCTCTAGTATGATTTATTATGGGTAGTGATGCAATATGGGAATGATCATGGTCAATTATCTCTAATTGATCCAAGGATTTGAATTAAGATTTCAATCACAACTTCTTTGCAATTTCATGGGGTCTCTAATATTAATAGTTCTTCTAGAATAACATGCTTCACATTCATGAGTAATGCTACACATATTTCATATATTAAAAAAGTTACAAGTATTACTATTATGAGCACAATAATGAATTTTTTCAAGTTATAAAGCTCGACGAAAACCCTGAGGTACTTCCACTCATGAATATTCAGGGCACAAGGCCAAACAACAATAAAACTCGAAGCCATTACAACAATATACTTGATATGAGCTCAATATGTTACTTGTGGGAATTGAACCTAGGTGGGAAGGATAATAATTATTCCTCCCATCACTTGACACAAGCATGACAACTATGTTTATTAATCATATCAATTTATCACAATGGATGCCACATAAGATCAAGGAATAAATGCTCGCCACAAATGTACCAAACATTAAAACATTAGAGATCCGAAAACAATATCATCAAGTCAATTCATTGATATAGTGTCATCTCAACCCACTCTTGAGATAGTTCGCACAATGGGAAGAGGGTCCTTATCCTTACAGGTTGACCCATCCATTTGTTGTGAGTTCATTTTCATACAACACTGCCTTCCCACCTGTTGTTGTTGATCTCAAGTTTCATAAGTTACTATTGTTCGAAAATGATCAAAAACATAACAAACAACATGTCAAACAAGGGCACTTCAACAAATTTAGAGGAAAACCAACTTTAACATCACTCTTGAATATTATAAAAAGGACAATTCATATTAGCAAAAAACAATTAAAAAAAATTTGGATAAAAAATACTCAAATTACTCTATTTTTATGAAAATATTCCTTTTTATATAAACAAAATTCCACCTTTACATTTTCTTTTTCAGAATTTATATTTTTTTTTCAAATTTAATGATACATATCTTAAAATAAATCAGAATTTTTAAAAATAAAATTTTGTGATTAAAATTTCCATTAATAAATAAAACTCTTATTTCTAAAAATGTTTTTATCAAATTTTATATTTTTTATTAAAAAAAAAAATACCAATTATCCCACACCAATTTAAAAAACCACACAAAAATAATAACCAATAAAAATTATCAATGCATGCATGGTACAAGGGACAAAATTGACCAACCTCTATCGTATCTTTGGTAAATTGTTAAATCATAACCAAATATATTAAATTGATTCCATAATTTAATTTAACAACAATATCACACCGCCCCACGTGACACTCGTTTCTTTTAATATCGGATGGTCCTCTTTATATCAACTTCATTAGTATGTATGAATATCGTGGGGGTGAGAGAAAGTTCCGTTCGAAGAAGCATATATTCCGCCGTTTTAAAAGCAAGTAAACAAAAATAAAATATAATTAAATTATTATAACAAATAAATAAAATTTGGAGTATTTTTTAAAATTGTTTTTGTTTAGTTAAGAGTTTGTTTTTTTACGTAAAGAAATAGGTGAATGATTCAAGATCCAGAGGCATTTGGCAAAAGTGAAAATCTGCCACCTTAAGGATTACCAACGAGTAATTCCACATGGCATGGTTTTCCTTCAATAACTATGATATGAATGAATCTGCCACTTTAAGGACTACCAATGGGTAATTCCAGATGGTGTGGTTTTCCTTCAATAAATATGATATGCATTCATAGATAGGAGCCAGTGATGGTTATCCCACTATTAGTTTGACAACTAAGTTGTGATAGATTTTCCCAGTGTTTAAATCAAAAATAAAATAAAAAAATTTAAAATAACTTTTAAATTATTTATGTTGAATTTGGTTGTCATTCTTCATATCACAAAATTATAAATGTCATTATAATGTTTTTAATTATAATTAATTATATAAAATTCATATATATATATATATATATATATATAATATTTTGATCTTTATATATAATTTTATTAATATTTTTTTAACTGGTATTATGGTCTAAAGATATTATAATTGATGTTAAGTTTGAAGTCAATCTTTTTTTAAAAGGATCTATGACACATATTCTCTATATATGTATGTAATATTTATTTAATACAATTTAATAGTGAATAACGTTTAAACCATTCAAAATTTAAGGGTTATATATTTTCTATATATGTATGTAATATTTATTTAATACAATTTAATAGTGAATAACGTTTAAACCATTCAAAATTTAAGGGCTATAGTATATTTAGCAACATGTAATCACTTTTCTTAGATATAATCATCTTGCATGTTTGATTTCTTTCTATTTCTCATCTTTGTCTATTTTCAACCATGTAATTTGATATCACAACAATGGGGTGGATGAATGAGATGCACATATAAGCAAGGGCTAAAGAGGACATTCTTTGTCTCGAATTAGAGTATGTCATCTCAATTGAGCTCCTTGATCTTTTAATCCTTGAAATGACATTTAGAAAGGTGGCAACTTTGTTGTCTTAGTAACTTTGGACATTTCCCTCCCATTGCATATTTAAAAGGTTGCTTATGTATTAGCAATGTTGAGATGTTCCAACTCTTTCCCTTAATTTATACATTGCTACAAAATCCCCTTGACAAATTTTGGTACAATATCACGTGCTTCCCTTTATTTTGATGCACAATGATTCTCCAAACAACATTCCCATAAGTTTTATGGATCTTTGGAATCATTTCTTGCCTCATATGATGAGAAGAATCATTTTCTTCCAATACCTTCCTCTATTGTTTCTTGTGATTCCTCCTTGCCCTTTCTTCATTATTCACTTTTCCCTGGGAAAAATTGACTTGATCCTTGCAAAACCAACCTTGATGGCCTTAGGTGCATCCATGAAGAGCTATGAACATGTATAGAGAAAATTGATAGTCTTAGTGGTCAACTCATCTCTCAAAGTCATGATGTGGGTCATCACTATGGTAGAGATCAATTAAAACTCCAAAATCTCATTTAATCAAGGACATCACAACATGAGGGTTTTAATTCCATTAAAAAAAATAAAAAAATTTATTTACTAACAAAACATACACATATACATAATATGTATATTTAACCATTCATTATATATATAATTTACTAACTACAAACTTATAATGTTTGTTATACATACATAAACAATAAAGAAAACTTACAAAGAAAACTTACAATAATGATTGGGATATGAATCATTCAAAGGTGAGGGCATATGTTTTTTATACACATGTACACAATCAAAGGTGGGGGGCATATGTTTTTTATACACATGTACACCATCAAAGTGGGGGGCATATGCTTTTTATACACATATACACAATGAACTTTGAAAACTTTGCAATAGTGGTTGGGGATATGAATTTCCATGAAGGACAATCTAGATAATTCATCTGAAGGGTGGGGGCATATCTCTGACAACCAAACTTGAACACACACGTTGATATGTTAAATCAAGGTTGGAATTTGGTGGCTACTACAAGGTAACCCTGACATTCAAACTCTAACCTCTTACATTCAAACTTGAACATACATGTTGATATATGAAGGCACCCTTGTGTTTGTACCTTTGTTTTTTAATAATGATTTAGTTGTCAGTTATCTTTATCATAGTTTCACATACAACAAGATGAAAATGGACACACCACCAAATTTGATTTGAATAGGCAACCTTTAGGGAACACACACCATATATGTAAAGGCAAAATGAGAGAGGGAACACACCAACCAAATTAATTTTAGAAACATCACCGAATCCACTCAATAGTAAACTTCTAGAGTGGAGTGGAGGATCCCGCCCTTCTCACTCAACGATTTACCCACCTCAGCATTTACCAATTTCACACAAACATTTACCATTTCGTCTCCGTACAAAATTACTTGTTTATGGAGCTAAAGATATACTACCGTACACTATCCGTACAATTACCAAAAACAACCGTACGATTTGCTGCATTCAAGGCTCGGCGGCCATTATGTGACGTTCACGTGAGGTGAAACAGAACCAGTCGGTTGCCGGTCCATTTCAAAGGAAGTAATCAAAAACTTCGGAACAGCCGGTGGCCAATACTCGGTCCCGGCAGCTTCCGGTAACGAAAGAGAGACAAAGCGTACGAGGGGCGGGCCCACTGGATCAGATCTCTACGTACGGACATCCAGGTGGACGGTAGAAATACCGCGGGTAGCAGCGATCCTATGCGACGTGGTAATAATGGCGGATGGCAACCTGTACACGTGGCACCGAACTCGCGTTGCCAGCCTTTTCCTGTCCGGCACAAGGACAGATTCACCGGCTTTTATCGCAACACGTGTCGAACAGATAAAGATGACCGTGGAGAATGGGCATCGTGATTAAATCGAATTGAAATGATCTCTGAAGTCCGCAATGTCTTGTTACCGGTGATTTTTTTTTAATTGTTTTTTTTTTAAATTTTGAATTATGGGTGAGGAAAATCGAGCATGGGATATATATGAATCCTTAAAGTCCCTCCTAGTTGACGTTTGTGGAGGGGGGACATGTTTTTTGATGGTAATCTCTAAGCAAAGGCCCCACCTTGTCATCTCATTTATTGTTGAGCCCATCATTTTTCTAAGGGTTTTTATAAGTCATATGTAATTATTTAACCTATTTGGTACATCAACAAAGACTTTGATCCATACCTTTGTGGAATTTTAAAAAACCATATCTCTGCAAATTTTAATAATTATTTTTTATAGATTTTATTGTCCTTGACATGGCCCACTAGACTTGTAAGTAAGTCCTTATTTTTCTCCTAGGCTATGTATTTGTTGACAGGGGGCAGTTTAGGCTATGTATTTGCTGACATGGGGGCCATTTTAGGCTATGTATTTGCTACTTGAGGGCCATTTTACAGTGGGAGGAGTCAATGACAAGGACGATTCCTCCTATCACTTTTCATTTTTATCTTCATAATGGACTTTATATTACAATTCCAAAACATCAATATTATGTATGCGAATATGATGAATTCAAAAATCTTTATAAATAAACTCGAAATTTTATAAAAACAAATGATATTTAAATTAAAATAATTATTATATTTTAATTTAATTTATTTGTTTAATTGATTTTTTTAAATAATTTATGTATTAACAAGTATATATTGTTTTTGCTTTTGTTTAGTTAAGAGTTTGTCTTTCTCGGATGTGAGGAACATATTAACGACTTAAGACATGAAGCCATTGGCAGGAGTGAAAGCTCGCCCGTTTACGGACCACTTGGGTAATTACAGGTAGCGTGACTTTCTTTGAATAACAATGATGAGTCAACCTGCATTAGGGGATAACAACCAGTGATGGTTGTTCCCGCTATTGGTTTGACAGCTGAGTTATGATAAATTTTCCCACTATTTAAAAACAAATGTATCCATGCTTTAACTTCTATTTTTAAAGGCTTCCTATTAACAATTAAATAACTTAGTTGAAACATTATATATTTTGGTTTTGAAACTTAGTGATATAATTATTAGCGAAATTCATTAAATTGTATTTTGGACCGCACAAATGAATTTAATCGTTAAAAAAACTATAGATTCAATAACTTAAAATTACAATTCTAATAAATTGTGACTTAATTTCAAATACAATTATTATGCAATAACTCAAATTTACAATTCCAATAAATTTTGATCTAATTTCAAATAAAATTTATTAAAAATAATTCTAAAACCTAAAATATTTAAATTAAACTAAATAAAATAAGACAATATCAATGTTAATCTTACATATATACAAATTTAATAATGGTGTAGTCTAACTAATAGACGAAATGATTTTATGGCCCAAATACAACAATACAATTTTTAGTGAGATTGTGATTTTTTATTGTCTAAAATATATAAATAGATTCCGTACCCTAAAAAACCTCTTTGTAGATTAAACAACTTAAACTTATGTTTTTTAAAAATGGAGTTGTCTATATGTGAGACTTTTTAGCGATTTCTCGGCAGAACTCGGCAAAGCAAATTGTGGTGAAATATTGATTTGTGTTGTTTAAACTAGTTTTTTGACTGCATATATGGATTCAACGCCCTCAAAAACCCCTGGGGCACTTCGATTGTGAAAAATTAACCCATCAAACTTATGATTTTAATGAAACTAGAAAACTTTTCAAAAGTCTCACATATAGACAATGCCTTTAAAAGTCTCTACCGGATTTTGAATAAAATTAACCAGAAAAAATATTTGAAAGACTCATTTCATATATTAGTTAGACTAAGAGTTTAATAATTACTTTGAATAACTTCACATACATTGGGAATTGTTTTAGAGATAATTAAATATCTCAGATGATATTGTTTGATATTTTAAGTTTTATAATTTTTATTTTGAAACAAAGGTTTAAGTTGTAATTGTAATTATGCTGGAGGTGATGTTTAAATAATTTTGAATTTCAATTGTAGGCATAGTCTAACTTATAGACAAAATAACATTTTTTACTAGATCGGCGATACAATTTCAAGTAAGAATGTGGTTTTTTGTTGTTTAAAATACATTTTTGAATGCATAATGAATTCAACGCCTTGAAAAACCTCAAGGGCATGCAAATTAAACAACTTAAACTCAAGTTTTTAAAAATGTCTGTCATATTTTTGTTAAAAAACCAGAAAATATGTCGTGAAAAAGGTCATTTCGTCTATAAGTTAGACTATGCCTTAATTGTAATTGCGTTGGAGGTGATTTTTAAATAGTTTAAATGATTTTTATTTTTAAATATAATTTTTAGATCTATTATATATGGGATTGTCTATACGTGAGACTTTTTGAAAAGTTTTCCAGTTTATTTTCTGATCTGATTTGTTTAGAATTTGGCAAGGATTCATTGAAATCATAAGTTTGACATGTGAACTCTTCACAATCGAGGTGCCCCAAGGGTTTTTGAGGGTGCTAAATTCATATATGCAGTAAAAAAACCAGTTTAAATAACACAAATCAAGATTTCACCACAATTTTTTTCACTGATGTCCAGCAAGAGATCTGCTAGAAACTCCAAATAGTCTCAGATATAAACAACTTCATTATATATTAGGTTAATAAAATATGTATTTTTGATATTTATTATATATTTAAGGTTAAGGAAATACATTACTATTTTTTAAAGTTTTTAAATTATATATATATATAGTAAGCTTGGCAGTCCCTATTCATTCATTCATTCCAAATCATCAAGCAAGTTACAACCATAGGAAGCATTTGGTGCCCTTAACCTGCACAGCGGGAAACCAAGTCTGTTGGCCACCGAAACACATTGTATGCCATCCAAAACTTAAAAAGTATGACTCTTTCTACCATAGCCTTATAGGACTTATAGTATGGAAACCATCTACATAGCCTATAACTATAAACATAAATGCTATCCAACATATACATCATAAAACAAAAATAAAAATGATATCAGACATAATCCTTCCACCATCTATTCATCTGATGACTCCACCGGACGGGTTCTTTTGCACTTGAGCCTGGCAATTCCGATTGAGGAAAACAAGGAATGTGGTGCTCAATGCGACCAAGGCAAGTGTTCTGTTGTTGGAGTTGAAGTTGAATCATCTGTAGTTCCTTCTGAATCTCATTGGTACCAAGGTTCGTTTTCATAGAAATTGCTAGAGAGGACATCATGGCTTTTGCAACGATGTTTTTCATCAGCCAGAAAAGGTGTACAAATTGCTTGTATAGAGTGAGGCGTCCGTGGGTATGACCAGGTCGGGAATCAACCCGTTCTAGTCCTCCGTCGAAAGCTCCATCTCCACCTTTTGATTTAAATCTGCCTCCCAAGACAAAATCAATTGCTTCACCTGGGCAGGAGTCCCATCGTTATAAGCCTAGACTGTGTTTTGCAAGATCCAGGCATCTGATTTTCTGCCTCGTTGTCTTGGAGGATTTCCTAAAGTCTAACCTCTATCTTTTCCTTTACCGACCTAAGTTTTACAGCCACAACCTCCACACCTAGAGGCACCAACACTTGGAGGAGACTTACCATAGTGAAAGATAACAGACCACCCTTCATCAACTTCCTCGAACCTACCCTCGCTCAAGACCCAATAAACAACGCAGAGGTCAGAGGGAGAAGCGACTTTTGTAGACCTAGTGTAATAGCAAGACATAAAAGCAACAGGAAATCAAAGTTATACTTAAGCCTAAGAGAAGGACTGAAGAGTAGGAGCAACACCTTTTTGTGATGCACCACACCGAGAATCGACAACTTGAACCAATATACAGAGGAAAACATGAGACATCCAAGAGTGAGAGACCCCCTCACAGTTTGAAAAATGACCCCCATGCACTCCATAGCCCAGAATCCAAAGATATGTATTGGCAAAGATGCCCTTACCATTTGTTTCCGTAGGGTTATCCATTTTAACTTACACCCAAAAATTTGTAACTCACATGTAGTATTTAGATTAATTAAAACCCAAAACCTATGAAACATTCCCATGCGAGATAACAGAGTGTCGTAAAAGACGGAGACTGATGTAACATGGACGACAAAGCCATTACATGTTATCACATAAACTTTCCAATTCACCAGTGTTCCTTTTCCCCTCCTCATGCAAAGCGCATAACTAATGTCAACCCCCAACACAAGGAAAAGGATAAGGATAAGAACATACCAGACCAAGTGCGTCATCCGCTTGTCGAGACTAGCCACAACCGAGGTTCCTTCCCACACTCTAGACTTCTCGAAATAAAACACAATTGTCTTAGACCTCCAGGGATTGATATAGAGCCAGACTGGATGTTAGACAGATAGGTTTTTGTATTACATAACTCCCACCACCTGGATGATTAAAACTCTACCATATCTCATGTCGGAGATTTGATGGGGTTTGCAGCCGACCATTTATTTGAGGTGATAAATCGTGTGAGGGTGTGGGTGAGGCTGCCCACCATCCCTTTCATAAATAGGATTGAACATGTCTACGATCCCTAAGTGGATCCACAGCTAGCTCGCACCTGATCGGGGAAGTTTTTAAAAAGAATATTGAGAATAATTTGTATATTTTTTAAATGACTAGTATTAAACTATGGTGGAATGGATATAAGATTAGTCTAAATTTATTTTACTTTTGGATTTGCTGTGTAGTACCAAATATTCACAGATGTAATCAAGGGACTTGATATCCAAAGTTAATATGAATTTACATTGGTGTTATGATGATGGTGATGATATTGTTGTTGCTTAGTGTCTATTAAAATGAAATTTGCTTTACATATATCATTTGTTTCCATGTTGAACATGAAAGGATTACACATCTTCATCATATAAATGATGATGATGATCAACGTCCACTAATACCATATGACCTATTGAACCTTAACAAGGTAAGAAATTAATAAAAAAAAATTGACACATTATTTCTATGCTTAAAGAGAAGTGAGAGAAGCATTCTCATATCACTATAGTTTTGTTTCCTTAATAGGACAAGAAGTTTGGTAGTGTGTGATCTGGTGGCTCTGGAAAAATAAAAAAAAATGAATTCTGGATCTCATCAAAACCAGGAACAGATCAGATCGTTGTCCTGGTTCCAATGATATAGATGACACCTAATCCGCCTTCGTATGCGCAAATTATTGTCAGTCAAAGTTTCAAGTCAAAGAAGCAGGATTTTTTCACCAACTAAATTTGGAGCATAACTAAATTTGGTAGTCCTCTAAATACGGTGGAATCCACTAAATTTGGTGGCAGCGAACCGAGAGACAATTTAGCACTAAACAACAAATGAAAATGGTCAAATTGTCGAATGGTTAATTTTGCCATTGACCCCCCCTCGGAATCCAGTGGATGATTTCTTTTTGAATTCAAAAAAATAATAAAAAAATTATATATAGGGTGGTGGACCACCAAACCGACAGACCTGCTGGCCCTTCTCGAATGTCAAACCAAATTTAATGTATTAAGGGGTGGGGCTCGCAGAACCCGCCGAACGACCACCATTTAAATGAGGACTAGTGGGAGTAGAACTTGATTTGGACTTATGCAAGAACGCAACAAAATACATATATACACATAAACTCAAAGATGCAACAAAAAGAAAACTTCCTTTCATTAATATCAAAGACTGAAATATGCTTACATATAGAAATGGAAATAAACTAGCTTGGGCGATGGTGGCTTATCTATGAGAAAAGATGTGGCATCTACATGCCTTTGAACTGTGTTACAATGAGGCTCAAAGGCCTATTTATTATTGAGAAACAATGGAAAACCCTAAACATCCAGAAACTTAACCCTAGGAGATGAAGTGCCAAAACTATGGGCCCCGTTTGCGTAAATTAGTACATCAACTTCCCTAGATCATAACTTTGGCATACAATCTCCGTTTGGCTATCATAATACCTCATTTTGAAGATATCAAAGAAGAAGCCAAAAAAATGATAAGCTAGATTGAAAGGTTTTTGGTCTCTCTGTTTTCCCTAAAAACACCTTTTAGTCCCTCAAAATGGCTCCGGAAGTTTAGGACCCAAAAAACTGTCAAAAATAGTAAGCTATGCTACAATTATGGAAACTAAAATGAAACAACTCTGGGGGTCCAAATGGAATAGGCGGGTGGCCACCAATATCCACCTAGATCAGAACCCTAGCCACCCCGTCAACCAGCGGCCCCAATTAAAACAAATGGCCTAAAAAAATAAAATGATGTGCCATTTCGAGGAGGCCATGGGGTTGGAACTTGGGCCTTCCCCACGAAATTTGCATGGCTACCTGTTATCACTTCGTAGTTTTCCTAGGCTGAAAATGAAACTGCAGAGGTAACCAGAAACCACTTTTAAAGCTGGGATCTATCCCTTCTAGCTTCAGAGAGGGCTCTCTTTGTATGATTTTAATTTTACTGTTTAGATCTTAGGCTAGATATGAAAGGTCAAGATAGGTTTTTTTCAAAGTTTTGGTTGTAGAATGAAAGAAAAGTCCATTGGGCATGGAGTCATAAAAATCTTCAGTAATCAATCACAAATAAACAGAGTAGCTGAATAGGGAAAGGTAGACAACTTCTTGGATCTCATGAATTATGTGTGGTATGGATAAGATGAATATAAGGTGAGAATCAATTAAATATAAAGCATACTTAAATGAATTTTATATTTAATCTCAGAAGGAAAACATTAAGATTGTTTAAACAAGCCAGAGTAGAGTACTGCAAGTAAATTCAACTCATAATCTTCTTGTAACAATCAGGAAAGAACATCCATGTGAAAACTTAGAAAGAAAAACACATTAATAGAGAGGAAAACATCACCATTTATTTGAAACAAGAATCCTGAAACAATATTGCCTCTGTATTTCTGAATTGATTACTTCAAAATAAAGTTCACAACTTACAATCAAAGAAATATCTTCTCTTTTACATAATCCAACCCTTTCTAATTCTTTTTACAAAATACTTATAGAGTCTATCTTGAACTAATTCAGACTTCAAATAAAATTATTTACAAAATAATATCTACCAGAAAATGTAGATATTTCAAAAATAGAACTAAATGATAGCAATGTTGGACTAATTCAGATGTTCTGTTCACACTTTGAGGAGTGTTGTTGTTGACTGTAGCTACATTTTTTCTCCTTCTGTTTGACTACTCCTAACCTGTAGGATTTCTGTTTGATTTTACTCAATGAGCTCCAACAGTTTATCCCATCTTTCTTCACTAGGAATAGAGAAATTTACCATATTTTGAAATATTTCATCCACTTCTGTGTATGTTTGAAAAGTTGGTTTATTGAGAAACAAATGATGGATTTCATGTTGAATGAAGAGGTCATATTATAGGCCTTCCATGAAAGCTTCTCCACTTATTATTCCTGTCACTTTGGCAAATTTGGATGTATCTGCAACTATATTACACAACTAATCCTAGTAGTTCTCTAATGGAATCAATTTTCCATTATAAGTTCTCAAAGATGGAAGCCCTTTCTCCTGCAACAAATTAAATTTTCTGTTAAATCTCTTTACTTGTAGTTCTAACTCTTTGCACTTGTTTTCAAGTTGTATCATCAAGTTCTTCTTTGTTAGAACTCTTTTCACTTCCATGACTGTGCATGTTCTGTCTTGAATTTGAAGTTCTTCGAGCTCATCCCTAGTCTTGGAGTTCAACATCTTGATAATTCTATGTGCTTTTGTGGGCCTTCGTTCTTTCAATAGTTTCTTTAACATTTTGTACTAGTTCCTCCTGCTCAAATATAATTTGGAATGATGACCACAATTCTGTTATATTTGCGTTAATGTTATGCCATATGATTTTCTTGGCCCTGCCAAAATTTGTCTTGTTAATGACTAGTTTTCATACTTTCTAATCTATTGAATAGCTTGAAGTTTTTCTGCACTTCTGCTAAATAAGCATTATTGTTTTGAGGCTTCTGCAATTAGTGCTTTGTGTGTAGTTTTCTTACGGATTTCTCGCATCCATAATTGTTTGAATCGATGTTTCGAGCCATCCACCGTGGCTCATCATCAAGATAGATCAGTAATTGTGTAAGACAGATCTTAATGGAATGAATAAATAGGTTCAAGAGATGTAAAGGGAATGGGAGCCGACCCTATCATGATTGTTTTATAATGTTTGGATTTAATTTAATTATATAATAATAAAAGTAAAAAGACCTAAATTGAAATATTTTAATTATTTAATTATATAATTAAATAAGCATTGTCATCTTTGATCTTATTCTCCTCCATTATTTTCAATGACGCTAACAATCTTTCATTTTCTTGGTTGGTTAATGATAAATCTCCTAGAGCTTTTACTAACTTTCTAGAAGAATTTGCAATGGATGTTTCTGCCCTTTCTATTGAGGTCATTATTGTTGTTTGCTATACTGCCTATTGTGCCGATGTACCTATAGTTACCAATAATTTTTTTTCTTTCAAAAGTTCCTCCATGTCTGTCTCCATTTTCTGAATTTGAATGTTTTGTTCAACTATCAACTTGAACAAAATTTCTTTCTCTACCTCCAACTGAGTGATTTCTTTAGTATGTGGGTGATCTGTGGTTGGAAGCTTGATCTTCTTTCTCAGAGCTTGAATATCAACATTCTTATTTTTATCTTCTCCTTGGTCGCTTTGATGTCACTAGGATCATATCCTAGCTTAATTACCAAAACTTCAAGAGCTTTCATTCTAGTGCCTTTGGCCAAGGATGACATTCACTCTATCTTTAGCTGTGAATGCATGTTGTTTAGAGAGGTCTGCAGCTTGGAGGCTACCATGGTTGAACTTGTTAATGTTGAGAATATCATTTCACCAGCCTGTTTATGCAAGTCAATTTGGTCAATTGCATGAATCTTATTGGTATCAAAAGAAAAGACAGTGGCTTTGTAGTCTCCTGCACCTTTAGGGATCAGAACTGTAGGTTCCAAGAAGGCTAATTGGAACTGCCCCTTCTCTGTGTCAAGTGAAGACAACAATCTGTGCTGAGTTTTAGAAGTCTGCTTCCAAAATTCTGAGTATGTTGTAGCCTTCAATGCTTCATTCTTCTTCTTAATCTCTATATATCTGGAAAACATGTTCTGTTGTGTTGCAATTTGGGATGTAGAAGATATAGGTGACTTTGTTGTCTCTTCAATGTGTGAGAAGGAAGTGGTAGGAATACCTGTTAAAACAACTATAGTTTTCTCATTTGATCCCTTTTCTTCTGATGATTCTTCTTGAGTATTTGTCTTATTATCTGTTAGGTCCCTATAATACTAGTGATTACCCCATTACTATTGTAGTTGTATCCCTTATTAATATTGTTGTGCCCCTATTGCCCCCATATTGTTATTATTGTGCCCTATAGAATCCCTCTATTGTTATTTTTGTGGCTTTATATTATTATTGATAGGTCAGCTGGGTTATATTGTGACTCCTTAGACTCCTATATATAGAAAGGAGGTTTTGTCATTTGAATCATCAAGGAATCATTCATTTTTGTAATGTAAAGGAGGTTGCCCCCTCGAAGAGGCTGAATTCTAAGGCATTGATCTATCCTTTCTATCTTTTTGTGAGCTGGTTCCATAACATTTGGTATCAGAGCTTTGGATTCTAGGGTTTCGCTGTATTTTCGCTATAACTTTTTTCTGCGACGTTTCAGAAGCTAAAAAAAAACCCATTTGAGATGAGACTGCACTGAAGCTCAGGTCCGAATTTTAGAGCTTTTTGTGCTATAGTTGCGGAGATATGATCTGAGGAAGTTGGTCTTTTTGCAGACTCCTGAATTACATTCCAAACAGGTGACCTGGGGAAAATTGTCATAACTTTCTCTCTGGGCATCAGATTGAAAATTCGTAAGAAAGTACAGAAAGAGGACGGACTATAGTTTCTTTATATATTTTTTAGAGCGAAAGGTCGAAACAGGGACATGTGGCACGCCGTACAAGTTCGCTCTACTGAACTAGTCTATAATCAGGTCACTGTGGGAGATTTGGCATAACTCTTCTTTGGAGAATCCAATTGGGATCATACTGGTGGCATTGGAAAGAGGAAACATAGGGCTACTGCAGGTTTCAATTTCAGAACTGGATGATCTCAAATTACAGAGATACATCAGAGGCAATATCGAGCTTGTACAAAGTGAAAAAAGGTGTGTAGATTTTTTTTAAATTTTGCTTAAGCTTGGTTTGAAAAATTATTTTGAAGGAATTCAAAGGGCATAGTAGAGCATTATTATCGGTAACTGATGCCCGAGGAAAGAAAATGCAAACACCTAGTAAGCAACCTGAAAGCTCTAGCATGACTCATGAAGAAGAGGAAGAAATGCTACATGATATATCAATTTTACAAGACCAAGTGCAACAATTTCACTCTCACAAAAGCTAACAGAAGCTAAGATAAATGGCGTGGAATCTAAGATAAATGGTGTGGAAGCTAAGATTGATGATTTGAAGATAGATTTGAAGGCAGATTTGACAAATTTTCTACAAGAAATACTTACTAATGGTGAAAGGGTAGTAAAGGAAACTCATGATGCGAACAAAAGAAATGTTAATCATGATTTCATAGACTCTAATGTTGGATCGAAGACCCCCCATATTCCAAAAATCGATATGAGGAAGTTTGATGGCAAGGATCCCGCGACATGGATATTACAGATGGAGCAATTTTTCAATCTCAATAATGTGCAAAACACACAAAAGGTACGTTTTGCAACTTTATATTTGGAACCAAAGCAGTTTGTATGGTATCAATGGCTTTGCTCTCGTAAACAAATTATCACTTGGGCAATTTTTACGGAAGAATTGACAGCACATTATGAGGATACAAAAAGCAACACTTTTTTTAACCAATTGATAAGTCTCAAACAAAAGGGTTCAATAATGGAGCACATTGAGGAGTTCCAAAAATTGAACATACGGGTAAAAAATATTCCAGAGGAGCATAGGATTGATGTGTTCATAGGGACTTTAAAGGATAATATCCAACATGATGTTCGCCTTTGGGAACCTGATTCATTAGAGAAGGCATTCAGGTTAGCAAGAAAAATGGAAAGCAAAATTATGGCAACTAGGAAGCATACCACTCACAACTATAAAGATGGAAGTGTTGTTGCCCCTAGTCTTCCACAACCTATAAGGTTGACACCACAAAAATTGGGAGAAAAAAGAGCAAAAGGGCTTTGTTACAGTTGTGATAGCAAATACACTAAAGGTCATAAGTGTGCTGAAAATAAATTATTCTACATAGATTGTGAAGAGGAAGAAGAAAAGGAGCAAGAAAGGTCAAAAGAAGAGGATATACTCCAGGAACAAAGTCTAGATAAAGAAGAAATGAATCCGACCATATCTTGTAATGCATTGGCTGGACTTACCACTCCTCAAACCATCAAGATAGAAGGACAAATCAAGAAGAAAAAGGTAATAGTGTTGATTGATTCAGGAAGTACCCACAATTTTATTCATTGTAAGGTAGCAAAAGAATTGAATTGCTTCCTATATCCAGCACCAGAGTGTCAAGTGATGGTTGCAAATGGAGGAACAATAAATTGCTCTGGAAAGTGCCATAATATCAAGCTATCCATGGGAGAATATTTATTGACTAGCCCAATGCTTTCCATTCCAATGGGAGGTGCTGATGTTGTACTAGGAGTCCAATGGCTACAATCCTTGGGTACAATAGCTTTTAATTTTCAAGAACTTTTCATGAAATTTTATGCAGAAGGAAAGGAACTTGAATTAAGGGGTATTGCAGGGAAACCGGGAAAGATAATCAGCTCTAATGGTATGACAAAGCTTCTAAAAAAGGAACAAAGAGGTGTAATTGCACAATTATGTTCGCTAGATGTTTCCACATCGAAATCATCTATTTCTCCAGATCTCCAAAAAGTCTTGGACAATCATTCCAAGGTATTTGAGACTCCCAAAGGTCTCCCACCTATTCGTGATCATGATCATGCTATTCATCTGATTCCAGGAAGTGTTCCTCCAAACATCAGGCGTATAGATATCCCTATGCCCAAAAGAGTGAAATTGAATGTATGGTTGCAGAAATGCTAGAGGCTGGTATAATTCAACCTAGTCAAAGTTCTTTCTCTGCTCCAGTAGTATTGGTGCACAAGAAGGATGGATCATGGCACATGTGTCCAGATTATAGGGAGCTCAACAAGCTCACTATTAAAGATAAGTTTCCCATTCCCGTCATTGATGAATTACTGGATGAATTGCATGGATCAATTTACTTCACCAAGTTGGATCTTCGTTCAGGATATCACCAAATCAGAATGAAGACTGAAGACATTCCGAAAACAACATTTAGAACTCATGAGGGACATTATGAATTTTTGGTCATGCCTTTTGGCCTTACCAATGCACCTTCTACATTTCAAGGTTTGATGAATTCCATTTTCAAACCCTTCCTTAGAAAGTTTGTGTTAGTATTTTTTGATGATATACTAATCTACAGCAAGTCGTGGAAGGATCATGTTGAACATGTTGACAGGGTACTACAACTATTGGAGGAGAAACAATTATATGAAAAAAGATCCAAATGTTTCTTTGGAGTACAAGAGGTGGAATATTGGGTCATATTGTATCTCATGAAGGAGTTAAGGTAGACCCTAACAAAATAAAAGCCATTAAGGAATGGAAAATCCCCACATCCATAAAGCATCTGCGAGGATTTCTCGGGTTGACAGGGTATTATCGCAAGTTTGTTAAGAATTATGGGAGAATAGTAGCACCTCTAACAACATTATTGAAGAAAGATGCAATGTGCCAAGCACCGGTCTTAGCTACACCGGACTTCACAAAAACCTTTATTGTGGAATGTGATGCTTTAGGAAATGGAATTGTTGTTATTTTAATGCAAGATGAAAGACCCATTGCTTTTGAAAGTCATCCAATCAAGGGAAAGTTTTTACATAAAGCTATTTATGAGAAAGAAATGTTGGCAATACTACATGCACTTAAGAAATGACGACCCTACCTAATGGGAAGACACTTCAAGGTAAAAATGGATCATGATAGCCTTAAATACTTTTTAGAACAAAGATTATCATCTGAAGAGCAACAAAAGTGGGTCACAAAGATGTTGGCTTATGACTTTGAAATCATCTACAAAAAATGGAAGCAAAATGTGGTGGCAGATGCACTCTCAAGAAAGGATGAGGATGTGGAAGCATTGTTGTGCGCCATTTCTATTATCCAACCAGATTGGATAAACGAAGCAAGGGAGGAATGGAAGAATGATGAAGAAGTGTGGGCACTTATTCAAAAGTTACAACAAGATTCCAGTACATCTGATACATTTAGCTGGCAAAATGATTCGTTATGGTACAAAGATCGCTTATACCTCTGT
The DNA here is from genome assembly GCA_031772625.1 of Pinus tabuliformis. Lineage (NCBI taxonomy): Eukaryota > Viridiplantae > Streptophyta > Pinopsida > Pinales > Pinaceae > Pinus > Pinus tabuliformis. The sequence goes on from CM062817.1 coordinate 1,864,093,147, forward strand.
AAGAATTCCCAACTCAAACAAAAGATTCTTATGGAATTGCACACTTCTCCCTTAGGAGGGCACTCAGGATTTTTAAAAACTTACCACAGGGTTAAGAAGGAATTTTTTTGGGATGGCCTTAAATTAGATATTCAAAAGTTTGTGGCAGAATGTTTGGTTTGCCAACAAAATAAAGTTGAAACAATTAAGACCCCGGGTCTATTACAACCTTTATCCATTCCAAGCCAACGTTGGGAGGAGGTTTCAATGGATTTTATCACAAGTTTACCCAATTCTGAGGGAAAGAGTGTCATCATGGTGGTAGTTGACAGACTTACCAAGTATGCACACTTTTGTGCATTATCACATCCATTTAAAGCCAGTACAGTTTCTACTGCATTTATGGAAACAATTCAAAAGCTACAGGGAAACCCAAAGATTATTGTAAGTGACAGAGATCCCACTTTCACTGGAAATTTTTGGATAGAATTATTTTCTTGTCTTGGTACTCAGTTAGCTCATAGCTCATCTTATCATCCTCAATCTGATGGGCAAACTGAGATAGTAAACAAATGTTTGGAAGGATATCTTCGTTGCTTTGTATTTGATAAACAAACACAATGGGTCAAATGGTTGCCTCTGGCTGAATGGTAGTATAACAATTCCTTCCATACAGCAACAAAAATGACCCCATTTATGGCACTTTATGAATATCAGCCACCATCCATCACATCATATTTAAGAGAAAATTCTAAGGTTCAAGCAGTGGAAAATCACATCGAGCATCAACAACAAGTCCTCCAACTCTTAAAGGATAACCTCGTGTTGGCGCAGAATAGAATGAAACAACAGGCAGATCAACATCGCAGTGAAAGAAGTTTTGATGTAGGTGATTGGGTATTCCTACGACTACAACCATATAAACAAATGTCCCTCAAGCAAGCTAAGAAGGATAATAAATTATCACCAAAGTATTATGGTCCGTACAAGGTGTTGCAAAAGATTGGTACAATGGCATACAAATTGGAGCTTCCTGCAGCTTCTCAAGTGCACCCAGTTTTCCATGTTTCATGTTTAAAGAAGGTTATAGGCGACAAGCTCCCAGTTCAAACAATATTGCCAGAATTTGATGAGGAAGGAAAAATTATATTGGAACCGGAAGCAGTCACAGAAACAAGAACTCGACAGCTATGAAATCGATCAATTTCAGAGTATCTCATCAAGTGGAAGAACTTATCGGCTGAAGATTCCACATGGGAGGATGAGAATTTTATACAGAAGCATCCAGAACTACTCAAGCGTTGAGGACAACACTTTTTTGAAGGAGAGGGGCATGTTAGGTCCCTATAATACTAGTGATTACCCCATTACTATTGTAGTTGTATCCCTTATTAGTATTGTTGTGCCCCTATTGCCCCCATATTGTTATTATTGTGCCCCATAGAATCCCTCTATTGTTATTTTTGTGGCTTTATATTATTATTGATAGGTCGGCTAGGTTATATTGTGACTCCTTAGACTCCTATATATAGAAAGGAGGTTTTGTCATTTGGATCATCAAGAAATCATTCATTTGTGTAATGTAAAGGAGGTTGCCCCCTCGAAGAGGCTGAATTCTAAGGCGTTGATCTATCCTTTCTATCTTTTTGTGAGCTGGTTCCATAACATTATCATTTTAATTATCAGTCTTGGGATCTGTCTGCTTTCTTCTCTTGAAAACACAAAAGTCTACAGATTAAGAACCTGAATCTGTAGAGACATACTTTCCCTTGATATCTTAGCTTCTTTTTCCTATGAAATAGGATTTTGTACAGATGTCTCGCTAACAATTTTCTCTTCAGCTCTTGTCGTGTATTCTCTGTCCACTCCTCTTGACTGGCATACTGCTCTATTTATGGTCTAGGTGTATGTGCATACGATTTGGTCTTCTACTCAACTCTCAATTTTGAAATTAACCCTAATAGATCATAAGACCATGTGAAACTCAATTTGAAATTCATCTTCTTTAGTAACTCATATGCTTCCTTTGCTGCTACTCTGGTGTTGACAATGTAAGGACCAATATGTGCCTTCAATTTAAACTGTGCTTTTTATTTTCTTGACACAAAATGCAGGTCATCCATATTTAACATTTTCCTGATATACTCCAAGGCAAAGATTCTAATTGGTACAAAAATTGCCAACTTGTAGGGAGGGATTTCACTTCCATAAATTCAAATTTCTGTATAATTTTGGTAAAGATACCAGTCTCCAACCTTGGCTTGTTCTATAAGATGTAAAACTCTTTTGATTTCTGGTGAAATCCTTGGTATAACATTTCCACTAAGAAGACACAAGGATACGTGCAAAAACTGATCTACAAAATTACTAAATGAATATTCCTTTGTATTCTTTCTGACCAAGGAAGTCCATTGAATAACTGATAGTGGTCTTCCCTATATATCTACCTTCCATAACTGAAATTTGAACCTATCCACTTGATAGAACAACATCAAATACACAAGGAATGACTAGTGTTAGAACACACCTTCAACAGTAAACTGAGAAACTAATCATGAATAACATTTTATAGATATTAACTGTAGTTGAAAATTATTGATGGCTTATGACCAATTGAAAATACTAACAAAAATCCTAACACTACTTCATCTACCCATTGATATATGGGATAAATTAATAGGAAAGTAACCATAGAAATAACTTGCCTTGACATTTTAGGGAAAATAGAAGCAGAATATGAGGGATTATGTCTGGGTAATTCAGAATTTTCAGGCAGAAAAGACTCAAAAATATGGGCTCGTTGAGAGAAAGTAAGCTTCTGGTATATTTCCATGAGTGAATCAGTGGAAAATGGATGTAAGGGAGATTGAGGATTAATTTGAAGAGCTCGATAGATAGCTTCTGGTGTAATTGAGAATAAGATTTCATTATTTTGGGCAATTACAACCTGTTGGCTAGGGAGATACCTAAGATGACACCATGTAACAAATTCTTGGAAAACATGAGTCTGGGGAAAAATAAATTGAGGTAAGAATGACTCCCAGATACTCAATTCATCATTGTTATCTATTTTTTTTTTTTCCCAGTTATGAAGCTCATACAAGTCGAACTCACACTGGGTTTCTACTATTTTATACTACATGTCGACCAAAGGGAATTCATCTAGGTTATGAATAGGAGGTAATACAAGACTTTCAACAACCATTTTCACCTTTCCTTTATGAGATGACATCTTTAACTGTAATGGAGGCTAAGGAAACAGAGTTACCAAACTAAAATTGATCGATTACAGATGGAAATGGTTCTGCAGAGGGCATTGGTGCACTTGAAAATCCTCGGGTCAAAATCCTGCACAAATCAAATGAAGGGCAAAAGGGACTAATGCAAGGTGCTGTGGGGTTTTTAAAATGAAAGGGGGATAATTAAAAAAAATATTACCATTTTTGGAGTGTCTCATTAAAATAAATAATCGTTGGCGGGAGTCATTAATGGCCAATGTCCATATGACTATTGGCGAGAAGATTCAATGATTAAAAGTAATATGATGTGGATAAATTAATGGATGATGGGTGGCATGCTATGAATGGAGCAGGAGCAAGCGGGAACAGGTGGGAGTGGATGGTGGTTTCCAGGGGGGGTGAAAGTGATAAGTGGTAAAGGAGAGGAGGCCCCCAAAGTCATCGTGGAGCCACCACGTAGCTTTCAGCAGTTTCCACAAAACCATACCCCCCCCCCCCCCCCACCCCACGTTAAGTCCTGAAAGTTGGGGGCGGGGGGGGCCTGAACATCTTCCTCCACCGTTGATCCGGGCGGGGAGGATCTCGTCCATTTAATCATGCAAACACTTTATCAAAAGTGACAAAACATCACATCCGCTTTTATTTACAACTTTAAACAAATTCTTTCGTTAATTAATCAACATTAACCATAATAAAAAAAACTTAAGGCGACATTTTAATTAGCACGCCCCTTTGGGGATTTTTATTTTTATTTATTTTTCACATATTTTATTTTATTCCCCTTTTATTTTTCCTCTATTTTTTTTTTTTCTATTTTCATAATTTTTCTATTTTTCTTTTTTCTTTTCTTTTCTTTTCCTTTTCCTTATTTTTTCTTTTCAAAAGCTAAAAACAACTTAAAGTAAAAAATAAGTTACAACATCCCATTGGGATAAATAGCTAGATAATCATACCTTGATCACTATATTTATAGGACCCTAACAGTGGCTCCAATGGGGATGGCATCCTCCCTGTGAGGTGCCAAGAACACCGTAGACTAGTAGCCTTATCCATTGGGCACTTATTTGACCCTCAATCAACTGAAATTGACTTGACTAACTGAAAATTCATTACATATGGTAACAACTCATTAGAAACTTAGGGCCTTCACTTTGGGCTTCAATTTCTAATGAAAGCCACCCACACCTGCAGTATTTGAAAATAAAATAAAATGGTATATACATTGTTGTGTTTGAAACCAACTGAATTTAGGTGAAGTAATGTTTGAGTAACCTGCCATTAACAGGTCCTCCAACAAGTAATTCCCTTGTCAGATCCTTCAACAGAAATGCATTGGTCCCACAGAAAGCTTCAATCTTGTAAGGCCCCTTCCACAAACTGTCAAATTTTCCATGCTTTCCCTTTTCCTCATTTCTGGCATCCCATTTTAATACAAGGTCATTAAGTTGAAAATCATCAGTTTTCACTCTCATGTCATGAATCCTTTTGATATTATCCTGGATTACCCAAGTATTGTTGTAGACTTCTTCTCTGGTCTGTTGCAATTGCACCATTTGATTTATCCTTCTCTGCACATCATTTGTTTCAACCTCTAATTCCTGCAATAATTTCAACACTGGAATTCCTAGGGAAGTAGGGAAAACTGCATCAACTCCATAAACCAATTGGAAATGTGACATTCCAATTGACTTCTTAGTACCTACCCTACCATCCCATAGAGCATTTGTCAATTTTTTGTGCCAAGATTTTTTATTCTCTTGTAACAACTTTTTCATTATATTGATCAAGCTCTTATTAGAAGAATCTGCTAACACATTTCCTTTTGGATAGTAGGTAGTATAATGTCCTAGCACTATATGATATTTGTTGCAAAAATAAACCATATTTTTAGATATAAATGTAACAACATTATCAGTGATGGTCTTGTGAGAACAACCAAACCTATAAATAACATTACCTTCGATGAATTGGATAATTACTGAGTTTGTGGCCTACCTAGTTGGAACTGCTTCTATCCATTTGGTGAAGTAATATATGGTTAGTCCACTTGTGTTGGGTTGAAGAACTTGGATGAATCTCCCCAATAAAATCCAAACCCCACTGCTGAAAAGGTACTTCTACTGAAATAGGATTCAAAGAAAAAGGTAAGAGTTTCTTCTTTCCTTCAAAGATCTAACATTGATGACAAGTATAAACCCTTTTGTGCACATCAAAAAACAAAGTAGGCCAGTAGAAACCATCTCTCAATATTTTATTTGCTATAGTTTTCCAGAAAATATGCCTTCCACAGTCACCTTTATGAAACTCTTCCATTATCTTATCTGCCTCATCCTCTAACAAACAATTCAATAAAATTCCTCCAACATCCTTCCAATATAAAGCCTGATCTAGAATGCAAAATTTGACAGCCTTTAATTTGAGAAATCTTGCTTTAGTCTTTGTTAGACCAGGTGGAGCTTGTAAATTCTACAAAACATAAACAATATATGTATACCAGGGGGAAGTAACAAAGTTTTCTGATACCTGTTGGACAAACTCTTCTTCACCATCTAGAGCAACAATAAAATTGATATCCAATGCATGCAAATTTGATTCAGCCATCAATTTGGCCAATCCCTGACCCTTAATAAGTTTTGTGGGCTTAATTTCAATATCATATTCTAAAATAACAACTATCCACTTACCTCTCTTCCCTTCTGGATCATTTTGAGTAAGGATGTCTTTTACTACTGCATTGGGAACAAAAGCAATTATATGAGAATGAAATATATACACTCTGAAATCCTTCAAGGCTTTTACCAAGGAAAAAGCTTGCTTTTCCATAATATTATATTTCAAAGAAGCATCTCTTAACCCCCTACTGAAAAAGGCTATGGGTTGTTCATATCCCACATTCTTTTTTCTGCATCAATATTGTTGCAATAGTATGCTCTGAAGCAAAGGAAAAGATAATGAAATCCTTAGTGTAGTCAGGACTAGCCAAAATAGGAGCATGAGTCAAGCTTGACTTTACCTCACTAAATGACCTTTTTGCTTCAGCATTCCATTTTATTTCACTGTCCTTTCTCAACATATTAGTGATAGCTCTTAAAATTTCAGCCAAATTCGGAATAAACCTCCTCAGAAAATTAATTCTGCCAATGAAAGACTGAACTTCCTTTTTGTTTCTTAGGGGATCAATTTTCATGACATCCTCAATCCTACTTGGGTCAATTCTGATACCATATTTGGAAATTATATGACCTAACAGTTTACCTTCTTCCAGATCGAAAATATACTTTTTAGGATTCAAAGAAATACTAATTTTGTAGATTTCTCAAAGAAAATTTTCAATTGAAACAAATGATCTTCATTAGTTTTAGAAAAAATAGTGATGTCATTGAGATACATAACAATAAATATACCTTTTTCATCTACAAAAGCAATATCCATTTCTCTCTAAAAATTTTCCTCTGCATTCATAAGCCCGAAAGGCATCTTCACATACATGAAAGTTCCTCATGGTGTTGTGAAAGTTGTTTTGTCTTGATCATCTTGATGCACTAAAACCTAGTTATAACAAGAGAAACCATCAAGCAAAGAAATTATTTTAGAACGAACTACCCTCTGCAGAATGTGATCCATCTTCGACAAGGGGTAATTATTTTTGAGAGAAACCTTATTGAGGTTCCGAAAATCTACACATAACCTTATTTCTTTAGTATTTTTTCTCACTAGTAATAGATTTGCTAACCATTTAAAAAATATCAAAGGTACAATAATCTTGGCATGAAAAATATTTTTTACCTCTTTCTCAATTAACCGCAGCAGAACAAGGTTCACTCTCCTTAGATTTTTCTTGAAAGGTTTATGATCTTATTTGATAGGAATAGTATGTTGAATAATTCTTGTGTCATAGGCCTTCAAATCCTCGTATCCCCATGCAAAAACATCAGAATATTATCTCAACAAATCAATGTATTTCTTCTTCTCTTCTAGAGGTAAGGACTTAGGAAAAATTACAATCTTTAGATTGTCTTTAGTCCCTATGTTACAATCCTCCACTTTAGTTCCTATATGTTGCATTTTGGTCTTTTGACCCACATCATTGAAATCAAATAATTCTTCAAGTGGTACCAAACTTCTTGGTATCACATTTTCTTTTAACTGCAAGATTTCAAGCTTTGTTTCATGTTCATCAGAGTTCTCATTGATCTGATTCAAAATAGTTTCCTGTCTATCATCATTAACACTATTTTATACATCAATATGCAAAATTTCAAAATCCCCCTCTAATTGCAAAAAATTATCTAATTGTTTTCCATTTTCAAACACTTGCTAATACCTTATGTTATCCAGGACAATATGCCTATGTTTTACATCAATCTCATATTTCTTATTTGGGTGGAAAGGAATCTTACATGTACTTGTTGAGGTAGCCAATGCATCAACAAACACATTCTGATTTCTAGGAATCAAAGACAACTGATACTCTGGAAAACATTGAAAAAAATCTAAAACAACTTTTTGTATGCCCTTAACGTGGGGTGTTTGGTAAAATACTTACCTTTAATTTGATTTATGATGAGTTATGAATCTCCATGGAATGAAATCCTTTTGGCTCCTGATATTTTCAGTAGCGGCAACCCCAAAATAAGTGCCTCATATTCAACCACATTGTTGGTGCTTTAGAAGGCAAGTTTGTAGGAAGACTTCTTTGACTTTCCTGATTTTGTGTCTAAGATGCATACACCAACCTCGACTCCTTCTTTGCTGGCTGCCCCATCAAAATCTTATGCCAAAGGTCTTCATCATTATCATCTTCTGTTTCAATCTTTAACTTCACATCCCTTTTTCTTTTGATTGACTTTCCTTGTCTTGAATTTTCTCTTCCAAACATATGTCATTATATAAAATGAAATAATCCATGTCTGAATGTACATAATAGAGTGTATAATTATTGGTTTGTCCTTACTGCTTACCATATATTTCATAAGAGTCTCCCTGTACAATCTCCTTTGTTTCCTGTAAACAAGAATAGTTGCATATGTCATATCCATTTGCAATGTGCCTTGCAACTTTGCTCCCTAAGACCTTGATAAGAGCATTTCGTATTTTGGAGGGATATCAACCAAAACAATATCCATCAACATAATTTTTGCTGGGATTTAGGTGAGGATCACACACAAATCTTTGATCAAACCTAAACATCTTACTATGCTTGAATCAAAAGAGAAAATGTATTTATATGGTCTGGTTATATCTAATCCGAGTTTCTCCATAATCACTTTTGGCATGAGATTATGTGAAGCACCTGAATCCAGCATGGCATTGTGCAAAATGAAATCATGAATGTTAAGACTAACATAAAATGGTGGCACATTACCATCTTGTGATTTTCCCTCAACTTCTGGTCCAAACAACAATTTAGGTTGGTCATCACTTATATTTACAATATTTGTTCCCTCTTCTATCTTTAGTGCTTTTATAACTTGACTTCTATATACATCCTTTTTCATTAATTCAGTCAAAGGAACATAAATTTTAACCTTTGATAACTCATTTTCAATGTTAAAAGAAGGTTGAGGCTTTTCTACCTCTTTCACATTTGTATCTTGTTTTTGAGAGGCTTCCTTTGGAGGATCAACCTTTGTTTGACTTGTAGAAGGTGTATCAATTTGGATCTTTTTAGGAGGATTTGCTGAATCTTTTTATTTCTCATATTATATTGTTTATGCACTTCCATAATGGAATTTTGATAGCCCTTTTTGTAATCCTCTGATTCTGTAGGCATCACATCTTGTTGTGCTAATAAGAACAAATATTGTTCCTCTTTGGTCAAGAAAACATTATCTATTTCTCCTTCACCAAAAAGATTGATTTGATTCTCTTTTGGCTCATCTGTTGTCTCATGTTCTTCCTCAACATAATTTTCCTAAAAAGGAGGTCTAATTTGTTGTTGATCTGTTGGGTTTCTTGGTTCTCTTTGCTTGATTTGAGGCTGCTCTCTTCTAAAATTTGGATTCCTAATCTGAGGACCCCCTTGTGGTTCTTTTGGTGCAGCTCTATCTGTCAAAGTCATTATTTCCATCATTCTCTCCATAGTTTAAACCAAAGTGTCCAATTTTACATATGACAATGAAGAAGGTTCTTATTTAATGGTCACTCTCTTCTCAGACCTCAACTTATCTTTCTTGGCCAAAAATTGGCCTCTACACTAACAACATTCTTTTGCATCTCCTCTAAAGTAGCTGGATTTATTTCCCTCAAATGATAGGTCATATCAACATCAAAACCGTCTAGATATCAAAGTAAGGCCAATGTTAGTGGGGGATTTATTTATTCTAGAATAGAATTAAAAGGTTGTTGAATCTATCTAAATAATATTGAACTGACTCTCTTGGAGATCTCCTTCTTGTTTCCAATCCCCTATATCATTTTCTCACTTCATCTGTCAAAATTTGAGAAAACAACCTTATTTGAACATCATCATCATCATCAACCTCTTCTAGGTTTGCAAAATCATTCATCTTATCAATGTGTTGTTGAGTTGTAGTAGGCCTAGTGCCATCAAATTGGGGTATACGTTGTGAATAATTCATTGGCATAGAATTTAGTGGTTGTTGCAGAACCAAAGGGGCATAACAGGTTACCATGATTGGAATATGAGAGGTAGATGAAATTGTAGTTGTGCTTGATGTTAGAGGTGGCAAAGGTGGTGGGGTTGTGATCTATTGAGTTGTTATAAAAGGAGTATGGATGACAGATGTAATGGGGATAGTAGAAAAAGGAGGAATCAAAGGGGAGGTCAATGATGGAGTAGAAGAAGAAATGACAGTCTGTTGAACTATGAATGGTTTTTTAGTATAAGAATAAATGAAAGTCTGTTGAACTATGAATGGTTTTTTAATAGCCTGATTCAACTGAGTTACCAAATCTTCAAGCTTTTCAAACTGTTTTAATACGTCTTTATCAGATTCTAAAAAAACAACCTTTTATGCTGAGATGTATGGTTTAAAAATGGTTTCATCAAAGACTGTTTTGGGGACAAAGCTTTTTGATTTGGTTATAAAAAGACTATGTTCAAAAGACAAATCAGAGTCAATACCCTCGAGTGTTGGAAAGATTTCAGGGATGAGTGAGATCTCGGTAGAGGGCAATTGCTTGTTTGACTTTCTTCAAGGTTTTTTTCTTAGTCAACCTATCAGGATTACTCACAACTTTAGGAGAATCAGGATTTGGATGCGATCTTGTGTAAATATTTCTAGGAGCTAGATTTCCAAGGGAACTTGTCACAACTGGGTAAAAACACAACTTCTGGGTGAAAAATTTAGCCTAAAGATTTCTTAACTCATTGTCAACCGTAGGAAATAAGGTTTGAACATTTGAAATAAAGTTTTACCAGGGAATAGTCCCCTGTATGGTCGCCAAAATGTTAGCACTTTGTAATTTTCCTAGGCTAAAAAGAAAACTGGAGAGTAACCATAAACCACTTTTAAAGATGGGATCTATCCCTTCCAGCTTTAGAGAGGGCTCTTTATGTATGATTTTAATTTTACTATTTAGATATTAGGATAGATATGAAAGGTCAAGATAGGTTTTTTCAAAGTTTTGTTTGTAGAATGAAAGAAAAGTCCATTGGGCATGGAGTCATAAAAATATTTAGTAATTAATCACAAATAAACAGAGTAGTTGAACGGGGAAAGGTAGGCAAACTCTGGGATCTCATGAATTATGTGTGGTATGGATAAGATGAAAATACGGTGAGAATCAATTAAATATAAAGCATACTTAAATGAATTTTATATCTAATCTCAGAAGGAAAATATTAAGATTGTTTAAACAAGCTAGAGAAAAGTACTGCAAGTAAATTCAGCTCGTAATCTTCTTGTAACAATTAGGAAAGAACATCCATGTGAAAACTTAGAGAGAAAAACAAATTAACAGAGAGGAAAACATCACCATTTATTCGACACAAGAATCCTGGAACAATACTGCCTCTGTATTTCTAAACTGATTGCTTCAAAATAAAGTTCAGAAATTACAATCAAAGAAATAACTTCTCTTTTACATAATCCAAACCTTTCTAATTCTTTTTAAAAAATAATTATAGAGTTTGTCTTGAACTAATTTGGACTTCAAATTAATTTATTTACAAAATAATATCTACCAGAAAATGTAGATATTTCAAAAATAGAACTAAATGGTATAAATGTTGGACTAATTTAGATGTTATGTTCACACTTTGAGGAGTGTTGTTGTTGATTGTAGCTACAATTTTTCTCGTTCTGTTTGAATCCTCCTAGTCTATAGGATTTCTATTTGATTTTACTCAACAAGCTCCAAAAATTTATCCCATATTTCTTCACCAGGAATAGAGAAATTTACCATATTTTGAAATATTTCATCCACTCCTGTGTATGTTTGAAAAGTTGGCTTATTGAGAAACAAATGATAGATTTCATGTTGAATGAAGACGTTATATTGTAGGCCTTCCATGAAATATTTTCCTCTTATTATTCCTATCACTTTGGAAAATTTGGATGTATTTGCAGCTATATTACACAACTGATCCTCGTAGTTCTCTAATGGAATCAATTTGCCATTATAAGTTCTCAAAGATGGAAGCTCTTTATCCCACAACAAATTAATTTTTCTGTTAAACCTATTTACTTGTAGTTCTAAGTCTTTTCACTTGTTTTCAAGTTGTATCATTAGTTTCTTCTTTTTTAGAACTCTTTTCACTTCCATGACTGTGCCTGATTTGTCTTGAATTTGAAGTTCTTCGAGCTCATCCTAGTCTTCGAGTTCAACATCTTGATAATTTTGTGTGCTTCTGTGGGTCTGTGTTCAATTTAAACCTTCATTCTTTTAACTGTTGCTTTGACATTTTGTACTAGTTCCTCCTGCTCAAATATAATCTGGAATGATGACCAAAATTATGTGATATTCACATTAATGTTATTCCATATGCTTTTCTTGGCCTCTGCCAACATTTGTGTTGTTAATAACTGATTTTCATACTTTCCAATATGTTGAGTAAGCTTGAAGTTTTTTTGCACTTATGTTAAATAAGAATTATCATCTTTGATCTTATTCTCCTCCATTCTTTTCAATGATGTTAACAATCTTTCATTTACTTGGTTGTTTAATGATAAATCTCCCACAACTTTTACTAACTTTTCAAAATAATTTATAGTGGATGTTTTTTCCCTTTCCATTGAGGTGATTGTTGATGTTTGTTATATTGTCTACTACGTTGACGTACCTGTAGCTACCAACAATTATTTTTATTTCAAAAGTTCCTCCATGTATGTCATTTTCTAAATTTGAATGTTTTGTTCAAATATCAACTTGAACAAATTTTCTTTCTCTACCTCCAATTGAGTGATTTCTTTACTCTGTGGGTGCTCTGTGGTTGGAAAATTGAGATGAATTCTCAGAGCTTGAATATCAGCATTATTATTTTTAATCATCTCAGTTGCTTTGATGTCACTAGGATCATATCCTAGCTTAATTACCAAAACTTCAAGAGCTTTGGTTCTGGTGTCTCTGGCCGAGGATGACATTCTCTCTATCTTTAGTTGTGAATGCATGTTGTTTAGAAAGGCCTGCAACTTGGAGGTTGCCATGGCTGAACTTGTTAGTGTTGATTATATCATTTCACTATTATGCAAGTCAATTTGGTCAATTGCATGGCTCTTATTGATATAAAAAAAAAAGACAGAGGCTTTGCAGCTTTCTACACTTTTAGGGACCAAAACTGTCCGTTCCAAGAAGGCTAATTGGAATTTCCCCTTCTCTATGTCAAGTGCATACAACAATCTTTGTTGAGTAGTAGAAGTCTGCTTCCAAAATTTTGAGTATGTTGTAGCCTTAAATTCTTCATTCTTCTTCTTAATCTCTCTATATTTGGAAAAAAAAAATTCTGTGTTGCAATCTGGGATGTAGAAGATATAGGTGACTCTGTTGTCTCTTCAATGTGTGAGAAGGAAGTGGTAAGAAGACCTGTTAAAACAACTGTAATTTTCTCCTGTGAGCCCTTTTCTTCTGATGATTCTTCTTGATTATTTGTCTTATTATCTTTGTTATTATCAGTCTTAGTATTTGTCTTAGGATTTGTCTTCTTTCTTCGCTTGAAAACACAAAAGTCTAGAGCTTGAGAACCTGAATTTGTAGGATCCATACTTTCCCTTGATCTCTCAGGCTTCTTTGTCCTTTGAAATAGGAGTTTGTAGAGATGCCTGACTGAAAATTTTCTCTTCAGCCTCTTGTAGTGTATTCTCTTTCCACTCCTCTTGATTGGCATACTGCTCTATTTCTAGTCTAGGTGTATGTGCATATAGTGTGGTCTTCTACTTAACTCTCAATTTTGAAATTATCCCTAATGGATCATAAGACCATGTGAAACTCATATTGAAATTCATATTCTTTAGTAACTCATCTGCTTCCTTTGCTACTGCTCTGGTGTTGATGATGTAAGGACCAATATGTGCCTTCAGTTTAAACTATACTTTCTATTTTCTTGACACAAAATGCAGGTCATCCATATTTAACATTTTCTTGATATACTCCAAGGCAAAGATTCTAACTGGTACAAAAACTAAAAACTTGTAGGGAGGGATTTCACATCCATAAATTCAAATTTATGTATAATTCTAGTAAAGATACCAATCTCCAACCTTGGCTTGTTCTGTAATATGTAAACTCTTTTGATTTCTAGTGAAATCCTTGGTATAACATTGCTGCTAGGAAGACACAAGGATACGTGAAAAAATTGATTTACAAAATTACTAAGTGAATATTCCTTTCTTTTCTTTCTGGCCAAGGAAGTCCAGTGAATATTGATAGTGGTATTCCCTATACATCCATCTTCTGCAACTGAAATTTGAACCTATCTGCTTGATAGAACAACATCAAATACACAAGGACTCACTGGTGTTTGAATGCACATTTAGCAATGAAACTAAGAAACTAATCATGAATACCATTTGATAGATATTGAATGTAGTTGAAAATGACTGATGGCCTCTAGCCAATTGAAAATATTGACAAAATTCCTAACACTACTTCATCTACCCAATTGATATGTGGTGTTATCACTAGGTTAGAATAGGTTGCACTGTGTCAACCTTCAACCCAACATAACTATTTCAGACCACTTGGACTGGAAGTTAGCCCTTCCAATCTGAAAGGGCTCTCTAAATGTTTATCAAATTCACTTAAAAAAACACAAACTATAGATGACTAATGCTTGATGTTGGATACATGCGCAGGTATCAGACCGCGCTCAATTTGAAGAAATGTTTGTTATGTGTTCCTTTCAGAATCTTGTTGGGCCATGAGGTGTGCAGACAAGGATTAATCGTGGACCCATCTAAGATAGTAGTTATAATTAACTTGGAGGTGCCAAGAAGTGTGAAATCGCTGCACGTAACGTTTGGGCATACGAGATACTATAGAAAGTTCATCAAGAGTTATGCCCAGATTATTGCACCAATGGAGAAGCTTCTAAATAAGGATGCTACATTATGTTGGAATGAAGAATGTCAGCGAAGCTTAGAAGTGTTAAAGGAAAAGATGGTCATTGTGTCGATCCTAGTATTCTCGGATTGGAAGAAGGAATTTCATGTGCTTGTGGACGTGTCATGTATTACGCTCAGAGCAGTACTGACATAGGCCAGTGAGGGAGAGTTGGATCACCCTATAGCATTTGCAAGTAGGAAGTCGTCTAAATATGAGAAGAACTATTCAATGATAGAGTGCGAAGGTTTGGCTATGGTGTACATGCTCTAGAAGTTGAGATGCTACTTGTTAGGCGGACACTTTAAGATGTATACAAACCATTCTACATTGTAGTACTTGGTTAACAAGCTTGTGTTGGGGGGGAAGATATGCAGATGGTTGTTGTTGTTTCAGGAATATGATTTTGAAGTCATCGTAAAGCCAGGATGATTGGATGCAGGACTAGATCATCTGTCACGCATTGAAACAGGAGAGGAGCCTATTAATTTGGAGGACAGACTGCTTGACGCACAACTCTTTGTTGTGCACGTAGCTGACAATCACTTTGTAGATATCATACACTTCCTGACGACAGGGACAGCTCTAGAAGGGTATACTAGCCAACAAAAGAAGGAGTTGGTGGTGCACACAACATAATTTTCTATCATTGCATGAAATTTATATAAAACGGGCTTGGATGAAATTATGAGACGTTTTGTACCTGAGTTTGAATGGAATAACATCCTCGCTGAAGCTCATGGAGGAGCTGCGGGAGGACATTATGCATGAAAAGCAGTAGCGCAGAAGATTTTACGTGCTGGGTTGTGGTGGTCAACACACTATAAGGATTCCAAGGCTTACTTTAAGGCATGCGATGCATGTCAGAGGATGGGAAAGCCATCGCGGAGGGATGAGTTTCCTGTAAATATGCAAATGTCATTATAGCCATTCGAGAAATGGGCCATTGATTTTGTACGCCCGATTTAGCCTCTAAGAAAGAAGATGGGTGCATGGTATATCATCACCGCGACGGAGTATTTGACCAAATGGATGGAGGCACAACCCATGAAGGACTATACAGGGGCAACAAGAGTGAAGTTCCTCTTTGAATATGTGCTAACTAGGTTTGGTTTCCTAAAGATTTTGATGAGCGATCATGGTACACATTTCCTTAACGAAATGATCAGTGCACTGACAGAGGAATTCCAATTTTATCATCAAAAGAGCATGCCATATCACCCAGAGGCTAATGGGATGGTTGAAGCATTTAATAAGATATTGGAGAACATATTGGCAAAGGTTTTCAATGCACAAAGGAATGATTTGGATGTGCACGTACCCGTGGTGCTATGGGCTTACATAACCACTTGTAAGAAACTAACTGGAAAGGCACCCTTCAGGCTGGTTTATGGCGTAGAAGCTATGATTCCAATGGAGTATATTGTACCTAGTCTACGCATAGCAGTGTTCACTGGAATGGCAGATCACGAAGCCCTAGAAGAGAGGCTCGCACAGTTGAAAGAGCTTGAAGAAGATAGGTTTTTGGCTGGATTTCATCAACAAGTTCAGAAGGAGCGTGAAAAGGCATGGCATGATCGGCACATCAAACTGCGCACCTTCAAGGTAAACGATTTGGTTTTATTATATGATAGCAAGTTTGATAGCTTTCTAGGAAAATTTCATATGCATTGGCTGGGGCCATATGTTATCATAGAGATTACCGATGGTGGAGTAGTTCAACTGGTGAATTTGAATGGAGATCCATTTCCCGGAAAGGTAAATGGTAGCTAATTGAAGCCATACACCGAGGATCTAGCTAGATGAATATATGATGAAAGCACAGTCTTAGCGCTCCAGGTAGCTGAAAGGAGGCATGGGACTATAAACTACACTGCCTGGGTTATAGAGCTACGCGACTGGGGGACTGCGTGGGATGGAAGAATGTCACAACATCAGTAGAAGCACGAAGGGAGTTTTGCTATAGGAGGAGAGACCACGGAGTGTAGCCAAAAAGTGACCGTTACGGTCATTGTTCATGATTTGACAGTGAGAAAATGACTAAGAGGAGTGGGGGGAGAATTTAAGGCGGAATTTAAATGCGAGATCTTTGAAAATCTGCCGCCAATCTAGCATTTATGAATGGATTTTGGGGGGAATGGTCAGATTTGAATTCAAATTTGCCTATAAATTACAAATGGTCGCTAAGCGAAAAACACTTTACATGTTGAGAGCTTCTGTGTCGTGCTATTGAGTGTGCATGAATCCTGTGGTTTTTGAGGATTTGGTGGCCAGTTCAGTGTTTGACAAGTTTCCTAAGGAAATCTAGGAGCTCCTGAATAGCCTCATGTCAGTGTCTATAAAAACTACAAGTGCTGGTGGATCTATGGCCTCTAAGGGAGCTGCCCTTGAGGTCGTAAGTGTGGAGATTCCTGTCGCGGTGCCAAAATCACCGAGGTCACCTAGGCTAAAACCTACACTGGTAGGAGAGGCTTTCAAGACGAAGAAGGATAAATAGAAAGTGACACAGCCAGTGTGCGAGTTTCCAAGGAAGCGCCAGAAAAAATAGAAGCCCACCGCATAGGAGAAAGGCAAGGCGGTAAACCTAGAATTTGACAAGGGCGCTGAAGAAACTAGTATGGGCGCAAAGGACATTGACATTGAGGGTGTAGACCCTATCTCAAAGCTACCAAAATACATCCCTCCACATCGGGGTAAGGTGAAGATCCCAAAGGACCCAGACGAGGGAAAGTTTATGCTTAATACACCCCTGCTGCTAGAAAAGATCGTGTTTGAAGGACTGCGCTTGGCACGCGTCCCCCACCTAAAACTTGAAGATTGGGACTTGGTGGACACAGAGTGGTTCCCCCACCTGGCTACTGATAATTTCATGCAGAGGGTATTCTATAAGGATTCAGGTGTCACCACGCTGGAGCCGGTGAAGTGGATTCGTGGGGTGGAGAAGGCAGGATTGTTGAATCTACTATGGGTGCCGCATTACCACCGCGCACCCATAAATTTGATAGTTATCAAACAGTTGTTGTGCCTGGTGCACGACGGGTGCCTTTGGTTGGAGGAGCCAATCCCTATAATTGATATGCTGATCCATAGGATCACCCAGCTACCCCATTTAGGACTAAATCTGGCCAAGGCATTTGGCGGAAAGGTGGGCAAGCGCGACCTCGCTGAGAGAATGAAGGACAAGTTTAAGCTTGTCAAGAAGCCGCATGGATATTCAATTTCAAGCATAACCAACCCCGTGGTGAAGGTATCCACCTAGATATTGGTTGGGAAAGTAATGAGAAAGTTTTGCGCAGATGAGGTTCCAGCACTAGTTGTTTCATTGGCGGCCCAGTGCGCGGAGTGCGTATAATTCAATTGGGCGTGCTACCTGTGCAATGAGTTCCTCGCGAATTACAGGGAGGCACCGAACAACATAAAAACATTTCATTACTCATGTTTGTTGCTTTTGATTGTGTTGTTTGCATGGAAGTTGCTGGAGGATAGTTAGTTTCTTTAGATCATGATAGATTTGCCAGAAGTAGTGATGTTTGCTTCACTATGGAACACGAAGGACGCTGAGTGGGTCCACAAGAGCAAGGTATTTTGGGTTTTGATGGAGGTGAGCATCAATATGGCCATCAACCGCAAGCCATGACTGTCACCAACTGTCTTTGAGTAGTTGTCGGGATACACGGAGTTCAAAGCGGACTTCCACTGTATCTCCATCTGGGCACGGAAGGATCCAGAACATAAATGGTATGATCTCCCATACCTTGCGATGAATGATGCCATCATAGTGGTCCTCGATCGTTGGCCAGCTGAGTGGTGCATGACCTCAGGTTTCTCAGCTGGGTCTATTAAGTCTGCAGGAAAGAAGAAGAAGGAAGAGGCCCGATCAAAAAAGTAGCAATTGGTTGAAAAATGGAAAAAGGAGACTTAGGAAACAGTAAGAGCAGAAGTGGAGCGTGCTGCGAAGGAACAGGAGGAAGAGCATGACTCTGACAGAAGTCAGAAGTCGCCTTCTCTGCAGATGGAGGAAGAGGAGAAATTTGAACAGGGTGGTAGAGACTAGGAGAGCACCCCCTTCCACGTGAAGCGGAATCGGGATCAAGAGAAAGAAGGGCCGTAGAAGAAGACCAAGGCTACTAAGTTGTTGGTCGACCCAAATACCTTGACAAAAGGTGAGTTAGATGACATTAGGGATAAGGTCAGGGACGCGACCATAGAAATGCTACAGCAGTTCGAGTAGCAATAGAAGAAAGCCTTGGTGGCCATTCAGATGGGTTTGTGTGAGCTGCAGATCCAAACTATTCAAGTACAGGAGGTGTAGGGCAGAGCAATGCGGTGTCAACTAGTTTGGCATCGGGGACCAGTGGAGCAGTGGAGATGGTTCACTCCTTAGATCCTCGGCCTATCGTGCTACCTGATGGAGCCCTAAGTGTGGAGACAGAGGCTGATTGTGCTGCTTTAAATAACATTGGTCTCAACTTGGTTGTGCTCCCAAGCGAATTCCTTCACACACTGCAAGCATGTGTGATCACGGAGTTGAGGCTCGAGAGTAGTGTGCACTGAGTGTGATCAACGAGTAAAAGGTTAACAATGAACAATTCTTCATTGAGAAAAAAATAGCGATAGAAACTTGGAAGAAGGTCAAGGAGAAGAATGAGCACACAACAGCGGTGGTAGCAGAGTCTTGCAGAACCATTCCAGAACTGCACATCCCTAAAGAGGTGCCTGTGGAGGCCAAGATTCAAAACTTGGCTACAAGTGTGCATGATGCTTGGACCGAGATGGCAAGGTTTAGTTTGAGCTAAACCTCAAAATTACAGAGCTTGAGTTGAGGGCACAACCTTCAACTCCACCAGAGGTCAAAGAACAACACGAGGCAGTTGTCAAGAATGCAGTTTCTGCAGTAGATACCACAGTGGTAGATGTTTAGTCAATTAATGTCCTAAATTTCTACATAAATTATCAGACTGGGTGTTGTAAACTAATGAAGTGTAGTGCACTATATGTGCTAGATAACCCTTTCTTACCTCATTATTTTCAATTTTATGTTGTTTTGGGGTTTTTTCTTTTGACCTCCTATAATGCTGCAATGCAATTGAAATCCTAATCTAATGCTAAAGTAGGAGTTTTAAAGTACTACCTAGGTCAAGTTTGGAAGTGGAGTTTCAAGAAGATGAAGACAAAGCTTATTTTCTTGCTTATTGTAATGTTTTCCAAAATATGAGCTTAAAAGACTCTTGAAACTACTATCTACAAAATTAAAACTTGAATGAGAAAATGAACGTGCAGCTATCTATATCAAACTGAGAATGAAGTACTAGAAATGAAACTACTACTTCTGTTGTCTATTCTATCTGCAAAATTAAAGTCTAATGAACTACTGCAATTAAACTAAAGGCAAAAGTAAAACTTGAAACTGATTTTAAACTAATGATCAGCCAGTAATCTCATCCATAAACATAACACTTCGCCAATTAACTTGAAAATCAGTCATCAACTAAAGGCTCCAGAAATATCATCTTATAGCATGAGAAAATGACATTAAACTATCTAACTCTACACTAATGAACAACAAGTAAACTCATTTATAAACACAACACTTTGCCAATTAGCTTGAATTCATCAACTAAAGGCTCCAGAAATATCAACTTATAACATGAGAAAATGACATTAAAAACTATCTAGCTCTAAACTAATAAACAACAAGTAAACTCATTTATAAACATAACACTTCGCCAATTAGCTTGAATTCATCAACTAAAGGCTCCAGAAATATTAGCTTATAACATGAGTGACTATATTAAGAAAGAAAAGGTACTGAACAGCAAGTAAATCTCATTCATAAACTCCATATTTCGCCAATTAGCTCTGAAGGTAAACCATCAACTAAAGGCTACGGAAACATGTACTTATGTAATGAGTGTCTATCCTATTGAGCAAAAACATAAAACAACTTGAACTTGGAAACTAAAGAACAATAGAAGAAGTGAGTTCCAAAAATGCTACTTGATGCAAGTTTAAAATTACAACTAAGAAGCTCGAGCATAAACAAATTTAAAGACCTACTGCTACTCTGAAATGCATCTAACAGGGTTAGTAAAAACAAGTGACAAGTTGCAATACATATACAATGTTAAAACGATTATGAACATAAACAAAACACAAGCAATATACAGTTGAACGAAAGAAAATACAAATAGAAATATACAGAAATGAAAAAGGAACCTCAACCACACAGGGGCCCTCTGCACAGCCTTGGATTAGCAACACAAATCTACTTCACACGCTTAGGCAGCCATATATGAAAACATAGTTTTTATATTATGAAAACAGAGAACTGTATGTCCCTTGATTAAAAATGAAAATCACACTACTTCCAGCTGTAAAAACATTAAATTGTCTGCGTTCCAAACGCTTGAATTTATAGGAGAAATTCATAACTATTTCTAAGAGGAAAATATTCTACAGTAGACACGTGAACAGGTCATGCATCTGAGGATTTAGTCTTCCGGTTGGCATAAACAGTAAATCTCTACATAGTGGGTGTTGGATTTGGTTATGCAGGTGGCAAAACGAATCCTCAGGTTCAGGAACAGGCCTCAGACTCAATTGCGTGCCAAAACAGAGTTCTAACTGCTGTAGAACTTCTTCGTTGACTCCCCTTTGACTGGGGTATTTTCCCTCGAATTTGATCAAATGAATAGGACTCTATCTATGTGTTGACATTTCCTGAGCTACCCATGTGGCTCGTTCCTCTTCTCGACACCTGTAACCTGCAAAAGTATGAAGATGGTTGCAGAATTGCCAATTAGCTGCGGAAAGTGGCTACATTCCGTAGTTGAGAAACAAAACCTTATCCAAATAACACACATAATAATATAATTTGAAAATCACTAAAATGTACTCTTGGAATCAACATGCAATGACTTTTGATGGCTTAGGATGCACTGGCATGGGAAAACAGAGGAAGAAGGGTGAAGAAAATGCTTGAAAAAGAGGCAGTTTTGGGGCTCAACATACCCCCACTGTGAAGCTGTTGCATGTCCTCATGCAACCAAAATTGTAACAATCCTCCTTCTACTGCATCTGCTCTGAAACCTCTACTAGAACATCCAACCTCTTCTTCTTCTTCCTTGCTGCCACTGCCATTCTAGGCTTCCTCATAAGGCATCTATATTTAAGGTTGATGAGGGCCCTGCTTAGCTTCCTATTTTTCTTCTTCAATTTTCTATTTTTCTTATGCCATAATCCCAAATGAAGCATGGTATTGTCATGAATGATTTTGTCCAGCTTGTTTTGCTCCTTCAAAGCTTCATTTTCCCTCTGGATATGCCTGTTTAAGACCTCTAATTCATAGATTTCTTGCTTTAGTGAATGAATCAGAGTTTCATGTGATGTAACTGGCTGGTTAGATGAAGTCCCCTGTTCTGCTGTTGTGTTCTTCTACTCCAATGATTCAATATAATCATAGATCTGCTGCTGAGCTTGGTCAATCTCTGGAGATGCTTTTCTTGGACTACTTTCAAAGTCTAGTTGAGGAGAAGGAGAATATTGTGGACTTTGCTCAAATGAGGTGTTATCTGGTGATTGAGTTGGAGTCTCCCCTCCCAAGTCTATGAATTGAGCTTCTTTTGTTTGTGTTTTCTTCATTTTTCCTTTAAGCCTAGAGCTTCTTCTTAGACTTTGTGAGCCTATATTCTCTTTTTCTATGACCTGTCTCCTCTTCCCTTTTTCTTTTGCTTTCTTGGACTGTTCTTTAATGTGGACTAATTTTTCAGAGAGAAATTGTTCCTCTTCTGATGAAGGCTCAGGAGTTTGATATATTTCCTCAACTTTTCTTTTTCCTCTCTGTTTTGTTTGCTTCATGATTTCAGTTAGAGTTTCAGAGGGCAATTCTTCTTCACTGTTTTCTTTTGCTGAACTGGTAGGAGTATTTTGAATTGTTAGAGTTGCTCTTCTCCTCCTACTCTTCTTTACTGAACTCCCTTCAGGTAACTCAGGTGGATCTTGGAAAAAGTTCCTGATTAGGAAGTTTTCCCATGTGTCTCCTATATCCTTCAAGTGATTTTCAACTAAGATTTTTATGAGACCATGGTGGTAAAGATGAGGTTCTATATCTTCTATCTTCTTTTGAACAGTGGTAGACATCTTTCTTAAGCTATTCAACAAAAAGTAAGGGAGATTGATGGTCTCATTTTCCAAAAATTTCATCAACAACCTTATGTGATACATGTACATTGAGCCATATCTACCCTCACACGTGATAAATTTCTGAATAATCAAGAGCAAACTACTCCATTTATCCTTTAATGCTGAGATAGGAATTCCTCTTTTGAAAATTGAGATATCCATACCTGGTTTTCGAAGAATAACTCTCCAAGCCTTTTCATCGAAGTCCTTATTTTTGAACCACCTTTCTCCATCTTTTGGAAGTTCTGTTGCAGCTGCAATGGAAGATTCAGTCACTGAAAACCTTATATCACCAATTTCCACTTCTACCCCATTAAAAGATCTTGCAAATGTTTTGGTGACTTCCTTGTGATGGCCATTGAATTTCTTGATAAACTTCAGCTAGCCAGCCTTCTTCAATGTCCCCTTCAACTGAGGGTATCCCTCCATAAACTTGACTCCTATGGGCTTTGTCCTTACAATGAGACCCATTCTGCTTTTCTTCACTGTGTAGCAACTTCTGTAAATGGCAGTTATATGGAAATAGAATGGTTATAGGGACGGAAATGGAAGAAGATTGTAGAGAAAATTGATGGGTATGGAACTGGGAAACACGATGGGTATGAGGTTGAATTATGGAGGGTTACGGAGTAGAAAGACCATATGCACAGGAACAGTATGGAGGCTGTGAGGTCCGGTGCACACACAGACTGCGTGGAGTATTACTTATGCACAGAACTGAAAAACTGAATGGAGTCCGAGTGCTTTGCGTTCATAAGAAGGCTGCGGGAGTAAGAAAACGAGAAACTCGGTGGGTGAAAGAGCCGTATTCAACTTGGTTACGTTCACATAATTAGCCGTTTCAATAGGTGGAGTAAGGATGTACGATGAAGTACGAGTTAGAATCGGAGGCAAATCATGAGACCGTTAAGAATTAAATCGGAGGGCATGGTGGAGTTATGACAACAATCAAATCACATCATGACATGTTAAGGAGTAGTGATTATTCAAACTATATAACTTATGCTTTTATAGTGCTATTTGAAATGGGTTTTATTCTCACCTTTGGAATCATACCTTTTCCATTTGCTAACCTTTGATTGTTTGCTTTTGTAGGTGCTTTAGGTGCTGATGTGTCTTCAAAAGATTTCTCCTTCAATACCTGCATCTGGATTTTTTTTTTTTTGGCTAATAATCCAACTGTTACTGTAGAGTAACAGGATTAGCTGCGGAATCAGAAAACAACTGCGGAATTGGAAAACAGCTGCGGAATGTAACACAGTGAATGAAATGATGAATGAATGAAAATGGAAAATGACTATATGGATGAAACATGGAAAAGTGGATATGAAGAAATACTGAAAGAAAGTTTATTGATGGAATGTGGTGGTGAAATGGAGTGAAATTTGCAGAAATGAAATGGAATGGAATAAAACAAACCATGAATAAAATGAAAGACCTTCTTCTTTTTTTTGGAAAATATAGGGTGTCAGAGTCTTCTGATTTTCACCCTGTATTTTCTGTATAAGAATGCCAATCAGTGATTGGTTTTCAAGCTTATACATTTTTATTTTTATTTTTTATTTTTTTATTTTTCAATGATGAAAAGAACAAAGACTAAGTTGGTGGAGAAGAATGATTCTTCTTCACCAACTTCATTTCAGAATTATTTTGAAAGATCTTGATAAACTCCTCCTTTGAGATTGGCTTCTGATAAATCTTCAATCTATGACCATTCACAAGGAGAGGAGTTTGATGCTCATCTATGGTTCTGATTCTTACTGCTCCATTACTGAAAACTTTTTCAATCTCATATGGCCCAAGCCAATGAGTTTGAAATTTACCTTGAAAATCCTTGAACTTTGAATCAAATAGCAATGCCCAATCCCCTTCTTGAAACCTTTTTTCCTTGATGTACTTGTCATGCCACTTAGCTCTCTGCTGTTGAACTAGACTAGTTCTTTGAACTGCTTCTTGTCTGATTTCATCAAGTTCATTCAACTGCTCCAGTCTATGCTTTTGAGCTTCTGATAGATCCATTCCCAACTGAACTTCCATCTTGAAAGTTTTAACTTGGAACTCAATGGGGAACAGAACTTGCTTTCCATAAACAAGTTCATAAGGTGTATGTCCTGTTGTATTCCTCCATGTAGTTTTGTAGGCCCACAAGGCTTCAGGAAGCCTCTCTGCCCAATCTCTTCTATGTAGATGCATAGTCTTGGTAATGATTCCTTCAATCACTTTATTTGTGGACTCCACTTGACCATTTGCTTGTGGATGATAAGGAGTGGATTTCCTATGCTTGATCTTGTACTCTTCCATAAGCTTCTCCATCATTCTGGATGTGAATTGAGCTCCCTGATCTGTCACAATTTCTCTTGGAACACCAAAGTGAGTAAAAATATCCTCAAAAAGAAAATTAACTACTGTATTTTTGTTAGCAAAAAATAATGTTTTGGCTTCTACCCATTTAGTGACATAATCAATACATACTAATATATACTTTTTCTACTTGGATGGAGGATTAATAGGTCCAATAAAGTCTAAATCCCATTTTTCAAAGGGTTCAATAAGTACTTGAGGTTGTAATGGCATCTCATGTGAGGGAGCAGGTTTCCCTACCCTTTGGCAGCTGTCACACCTTTTGACATATTCTCTTGCATCTTTGAAGATGGATGGCCAATAATATCCTAAAGAAAGGATTTTATAGGCTATCCTCCTGTCAGCAAAGTGTCCACCACATGGCTCATCATGACATGCTTTAAGAATATCAGGCATTTCATCTTCCCTGACACATCTTCTGATCACAAAATCTGGCCCTGTTTTATACAATTCGTTAGAAATCCATGAATATCTTGAACTATCTTGAATAATCTTTCTTTTCTCTCTAGGAAATAAATGTGAGGGTAACTTCCCTGTAACCAAATAGTTAGCAACATCTACAAACCAAGGAGTTTGAGTAGTTACTGCAAATAAGTATTCATCAGGAAACTTATCCTCAACCGGAGAGTCTTCTTTGATATTCTGAATCCTGGACAAGAAATCAGCAACTGTGTTTTGTTTTCCAGGTCTATCTAGCATATTAATATTGAATTCTCACAAAAGTAAAGCCATATTGTAACTCTGCCATTAGTAATAGGTTTATTCATTAAATATCTAATTGCACAGTGATCAATATGAACAAAAGTTTCATAGTCTGTTATATAATGTCTAAACTTGTTAATTGCATGAACAAAAGCTAAAAACTCTTTTTCAGTCACAGTATAATTTAACTCAGTGGGAGTCAAATTCTTACTTGTATAGTAAATGGCATAAGGAATCAAGTCTTTTTGTCCCAGTACAACTCCTAGAGCTATATCTGAAGCATCTGTAGAAATATGGAAAGGAAGTTTCCAGTTTGGTCCTCTTAAGATATGTGCTTCAGATATTTTTGTTTTCAAGGCTTCAAATGCTAGTTGGCAATCGGGATTCGACTTAAATTCACAATCTTTTGTAAGCAATTTGAAGAGTGGAGATGCTATTTTAGTAAAGTTTTCTATGAATCTTCTGTAATATCTTTTAAATATTAGAAAAATTCTAACATATTTTTGGCAATTAGGAATTGGTAACTTGGAGATGACTTCAACTTTAGATTTGTCTACTTTAATCCCATCCCCTGAAATGTGATGTCCTAAAACAATACCTTCCGTAAACATCATAAAGCACTTTTCATGGCTTAATGAAAGGTTTGTTTCTTTACATTTTTTAAGAACCTTTACCACCTACTAGAACATATTCTCTAGCTTTTGTGAAAGCCTTCAAACCTCTTCCATGACCTCTGTCACATCTACAAGTGGATCAAACATGTCTCCCAAGTGTCACTACCAAATTGACCTTGAAGGCCAACAGACAAGGTTGGAAAGAGTGCCAACAAGTCCTTCACTCTCCATTAATCATCTCCACAAGCCACAACACCTCTGACAGGCCTTCAATACTCTGTAGCACCATCAACAAGTTGTTGCATCACTACAACAAGTCATCCTCGTAAGCATAGACATGAAGACCTAATGGAGACCTAGTTGAAAACTCAACTAGTGTGACATCAACCATCACCATCACATATAGTCTGCAATATCAATCAAACCAATTCCATCATCTGACCATCATGAGTGTGTCATCATACATTATCAATATCAATTACAACACATACTAACAAACACCAACTGCTTCAACAATATACATCATCATGAGGTTGATATAAGTGCATGACCTCATATGGTTGACATCATAAGGTTGACATAAATTCCAACACACTCATCCCATTTCCAACACAACTAGATGCAACCATGCTACAATGTATGACATCTACACATAATCTAGGCTACAATGGTTTGCATCAATGATAACATGAGGTAGCTACCATCATGAACTCATGCAAAATCAACTAGTTGGATCCAAGCACACCATAATGCCAACAATCTTCCCATGCATTCCAAAAATTTTCACAACAATGTTCATTGCACTTTGGTGGATGAAGTCTCTTCCACTTACATCATGTTAGCATAATGCTAGAAGGCACTTGGCTCTCTAGTGCTCACTATGTCTAAAATCACTCTAAATGAATTCTATGGACTTTCCTAAGTTTTCCATTGAGCTAGGAAGTAAAACCATTTATGTTGATGTTGAAGTCGTTGACGCCCCTTTAGATTATAACCTGCTCCTTGGTTATAGTTGGTTCTATGCCATGGCCACACTTGTCTCATTCATGTTCCATGTACTTTGCTTTCATTATGAAGGCAAGATTGGTACCATTGATCAATTTTATCATTGTGTGCCATTAGCCAAAATTTCCACGACAAAAAATTCAATAACACTTGTGGGAGATAACCGTGGTCAATATTAAAGTGTTGGCACGAGATTTTTTAAAAGCTCATCTCTTATTAGGGTATTTCCTCAATTAATTCCACCCGACATTCCTTCCTCCTCTTCTAAAGCTCCTATGCATATGATCTCTTCTGGCACTTGTGGACCCCATAGACCTCTTGATCCTTGGCTGGTGCCAACTACTCTTATGGAAGTTGATTGAGCTAGTGAGCATCCTTTACCACCTATTGTGGAGGATATTTCCCCTCCAATAGTCCCATCATTCTCTCCTGATGTTGGTAAAAAACTCCATCTTAATATGGACTATGACTAGGTTTGTTTGCCCACACAAGTCATCCCTCCAAAGAAGAGGAAGAGGAATTTTCTCTAGTCAGCAAAGGAATGAATACAAAAGGAAAGATGTCCCAAGGTTAGGTTGAATCCAGCTATGAGGGAAAGAAGAAATAAATGTCTAAAATTAAATGCTTCAATTTTCATGAATTTTGGCACTATGCTACTAAGTGTCCACACAAAAGTCTAACAAGAAGAAGTATGCAGTAGTAGTAGCAGGTGAAGCTTTGGCTTCATAGTTTGAGCTAGATTTCACCCTTATCTCATGCATGTTCAACACTGTGATGGGGAGTGTGTGGTACTTGGATTCAGGTGCCTTGTTTCACATAAGTAGGTGTAGAGAGTTTTACAGTGACCTAGAGGAGAAAGATCTTCAGATGAATATTGAGTTTGGGGACAATAGCAGATATAGTGCAACCGAGAATGGTATAGTCAATTTTTAGTGGGAGTTAGGTTCCCCCCTCAGGATCAAGGATGCCATGTTCATTCAAGGCCTAAAGAAAATTATCATCTTTGTTGCAGTTTTGGAAGACCATGGTTATGATGTGATTTTCAGCAAAGGAAAGGCATTCGTGAGACACATAGCCTGGGACAGATTAAGAATATCGGGGTTCGAGTTAAGAACCTGTATGCACTTGAGGTATAAGATGCATGCACAACCTTGAGGAGCAAGGCAGATATTAGAGATATGGTGGTTGAGAGGGAGTAGGATAGACCTCTCAAAATGGAGCCTCAGGAAGTTGTGGAGAAACCACAAATGGAGAGGCAGAGAGGAGGCAAAGTGGAGACATAAATTAAATTGGAGACCTCCAAGAGGGGGAGATTTTGATCCAAGTGGGTAGAGGGAGCACATGAAACCATACCTCCAGGGGTGAGGTGGAGTGATGTAGATCCTTAGTCTAAGAGTTGCAGAAAATTGGGCAGGGTCCATTGAGACATTCTCCTCATGGATGATTACCTTGATAATCTCTTTCTTGCTGAGAGGGAGAGTTGAAAAATGCAACAAGAAAGTATCAAGTTGATGATTACCTTGATAATCTCTTTCTTGCTGAGAGGGAGTGTTGAAAAATGCAACAAGAAAGTATCAAGTTGATTTTTCCTTGATTAAATTGAGAAAATTCAAAAATTCATATTAACAGACAAGTTGGAGGAGTTAACTGAGGTGACATGGATCTTGTCACTCAATTAAGAACACTTAATTCGAGTTAATGATTTGAAGTTTATTTTGCATGTGTTGATTCTTATTTCATAGGATTCTATCTATGTTAATTTGAGTTAGGTGCATGAAGTTCAGTTGTATGTAGTGATTCCTAAATTTTATGATCCTAGGTTGAGTTAATTTTAGTTGTAATAAGTTAAACTAGTTTTAACTGTTAATAGAACTAGTTGGTGGTCAGTTAAGTAGTGGGACATCAGTCTAACTCAGAGATCATCTAGTTAACTGATCAATCAACTAATAATTAGCTCATGCATGCAAAGAATACGAGTTTCCTAGTTGTGGTGGAGTTTCCAAGGTAGTTAAGCAATAGTTATAAACTAGTTGAGTGTACAGGTGTTGCATGAGGTCAGATGGACCATCCTTGGGAATTGCGAAATAAATTAAACGAATTTCCTATATAATAGGGGCTCAATTACTCAAGAAATACATAAGAAAATAGGGGCTAAAGAAGAGGCTGAAATTGACTTAGTCAAAGCCAGAGCTTCTTAGTGAGCAGAGAGATAGGTTATGCACTTGCAGGTTTTGCTTAGTTGAGAAAAGTAATTGTAATACATCTCTATTCATCATATTAATGCAAGCAGACATTTGGGTTTGTAACAATTTTCTTTCCCCAAGAAAATTACTATTTGCATGTTTGACATTTTTGTTCCAAATTAGATTTAATGTCCGCAGAGCAGTAGAGTAGGTTTGTGTCTTTTGATTTTGATGAAAAATTCATGAGCAGTTTCAAATCTACATCATAATTTCTACATGGTATCAAAGCCTATTTCACATTAGAACATGAATTTCAAAGTTTTTCTCAAGAGAATTGATTTTGTAGCTCAGTGTAGCAAGATCTCTATAGAGTGGGGAACATGACCTTCAATGGTCTGAGACTAGAGTATGGCTTGGAAGTCAACTCTAATTTCATTGAATGGAAGGATCATTTGGAGGTGGTATTGGATTACAATGGCTTGCTAGAATACATCAATACAGATGTTGCAAAACCATAAGCATCTGATGCCCATAACCTTTCTCAGTGGAAGAAATATGTGTCCAAGGCAAGGAGAATAATATTAGAGGATACGAGATCACATTGTCTCAAATCTCCATGGAAAAGAAACTTCATTCACAATGTGGAAAGCATTGACATAATTGTTCATGAACAATAGTGACCACAGGAAGCTAGCACTCAAGGATAAAATTTGAAGTATCAAGATGCAGAAGAGTGACACATTCCACAGTATCTGAGCAAGCTCACACAATGTCGTGAAGAACTTGTTAGGGTTGGTGTTAATGTTACAGAAGAGGAATTGGTAAGCTTAGGCCTTCCCAAGAGCTAGCATAACTACCAAGATTAAGTGAATGGGAGGGAGAAACTACTGAATTGGGAACGTTTATGGTTCGATTTGGTACAAGAGGAAATAAGGAGGAATAATAGAGATGGAACCTCATCCAAAGAAGAGGAAGAGTACTTTTCTCTAGTCAGCAAAGGAATGAAGTCCAACAGAAATAATTCCTAAGGTGAGGATTAATACAACCAAGAGGGAAAGAAGAAAGACTTGTCTAAAAGTAAGTGCTTCAATTGTCATGAATTGGGAACTATGCTACTAAGTGTCCACACAAAAAGTCTAGAAAGAGGGAGTTCACAGTAGCAACAACAGGTGAAGCTTTGGCTTCAAAATTTGAGCTAGATTTCACCCTTATCACATGCATAACAAACACTATGATGGGGAGTGTGTGGTACTTGGATTCAGGTGCCTCATTTCACATGACTAGGTGTAGAGAGTTTTTTAGCGACTTGGAGGAGAAATATCTCCAGATGAATATTGAGTTTGGGGATGACATAAGGTATAACACGAACAAGACTAGTACAATCACATTTTAGAGGAAATCAGGTTCCCCCTTTAGGCTCAAGAATTTCATGTTCATTATGGGCCTAAAGAAAAATCTCATCTTTGTTGTAGTTTTGGAGGATCGTGGTTATGATGTCATTTTCAACAAAGAAAAGGCATTCTTGAGACACATAGCCATGAGACAAGTGAAGCAGATCGGGGTCAAGTCAAGAACCTATATGCACTTGAGGTAGAAGATGCATGCACAACCTTGAGGAGCAAGGAAAATATTAGGGATATGGTGGTTGGGAGGGAGCAAGAGCCTTAAGAAGTTGTGGAGCAACAACAAATGGAGAGGAAACAAGGAGGAAGAGTGGAGACATACACTAAAGTAGAGACCTCTAGTAGGGGGAGAGTTCAAGCCAAGTGGGAAGAGGGAGCATATGCAGTCATATCTCTATGTGTGAGGTGGAGTGATGTAGATCCTCAGTCCAAGAGTTACATAAATTTGGGCAGGGTCCATTGAGGTCATTAACTTACTACAATGGCCCATAGTATTTGGTAGAAGGAGGATGAGTTCCAGTGAGATATTAAGGAGTGCAAAGGAGTGTTTATAGCAGAGTAGGGGTCTCAGTAGCAAAGAAAAAAACAACACATTTTTTCCAATAGATAGTTGTAGACAGAGATGATTCTTTTTTTGGATGCTCCTTAGTTGCATATTTTGCAGTAGCAACAACAATAGTGAGAGGTGTTTCATGTAGTACATTCCATAGGTGCAGGATAGGGGTGGTTGATAATATATTTCTTGCTAAAAGGGACTATTGAAAAATGCAGCAAGAAAGTCTCAATTTGATTTTTCCTTTACTAAATTGAGAAAATTTGAAATTTCACACCAACAGACAACTTGGAGGAGTTAACTAATGTGACATGGCTCTTGTCACTCAGTTAATATCACTCTATTCGAGTTAATGAGTTGAAGTTAAGTTTTCATGTGTTGATTCCTATTTTATAGGAGTCTTGCTCAATTAATTCAAGTTAGGGGCATGAATTTTAGTTGTATGTAGTGATTCATAAATTTTAGGAGCCTAGGTTGAGTTAATTTTAGTTGTAATCAGTTAAACTAGTTCTAACTATTAATAGAACTAGTTGGTGGTTAGTTAAGTAGTGGGACATTAGTATAACTCAGATATCATCTAGTTAATTGATCAATTAACTAATAATTAGCTCGTGCATGCAAAGAATATGAGTTGCCTAGTTGTTGTGAAGTTTCCAAGGCAATTAACCACAAGTTGTAAACTAGTTGAGTGTAGAAGTGTTGCATGAGGTTAGGTGGACCATACTTGAATTAGACAAATTTCCTATTTAATAAGGGCTCGATTACTAAGGAATTGTGTAAGAAAATAGGGGCTCATGCAGAGGCTGAAATTGACTAAGTCTAATTTAGAGCTTGTCAGTGAGTAGAGAGATAGGTTATGCACTTTCAGGTTGTTCTCAGTTGAGAAAATAAATTGTAACACATCTCTATTAATAAGATTAATGCAAGCATGCATTGGGATTTTTAGCAGTTTGCTTTCCCCGAGAAAAATACTATTTGCATGTGTGTGATTTCTTATTGCATGTCTAAGAGTTTTGTTCTAAATTATGAATTAATGCCCGACAGTAGAGTAGGTTTGTGTCTTGTGATTTTGATTAAAACATTGTGAGAAATTGCAAATCTACATCCTAATTTCTACAGAATAACGTAGTCTATTAAGGCCAGGAGGTTCTCCCTTATATACTTTTATCTCTTTTTCAGGCTTGGGGCACAAATTTATGAAAAATATACTTATAAAAAGCAAAGGGAGGGAATATTCATTTTCATTCGTCATCAAACGAAAAAATCCTTTTTGTCACCCTTGAACATGACATTTGTTTGTTTTATTGTCTCACAGTTGGGTTTTAGCTTGCCTAGGAGCCATAACTTACATATGAGTATGTCTACTCCTCTGATTGGTTACTCTTCAAGTCATATGGAGCATGCTTTGATGCCTTCTACATCGTTACATGATATCACATGGTGCTCATTAGTCATGTTGCCAAATCATTCTTGTGTCATGCCGCTATGTGTTCAAGGGAAGTCTCACCCTGTGTCAGCCATCTGAAGTAGCCTGTTGACCTTTTTGAGTTAGAAATCCTTGTGTTAATTGTACTTTATCACTTCACAACTTCATCCATACATCACATCATCCTAATCTATTCCATGTCAATTAATGGGTTATACATCAATGCCCTCCTTCGACATATCTTCCCCTGTCCACTTCAGCTCATTATCTAAGAGCTTGATCTAGGAACCAATAATACCATGGAGCTTGCAGACCTCAATGGCATGCGTCCTCATGATCAATAGTGGGTTTACATCATCGGCTCCTAATTGATCGGGTTCATTGGTGTTTGATGTCAGCTCATTTATTCACACTTGGTGGACTATACTAGGTACCTTGGGGTCCATTTTCCTCATTGGTAGTTTCCCTCACATCTATTATTGGTTTACCTCATTGGTTGGTAATCAGGCGATTTCTACCGTGCTCAATTTCAGCTCCTTTATTTGCATGATTTAGATTTGTACCATTGGGTTATGTCAAAGACCTTGGGTTAGAGACATCTCACTCTTATATTGCACCCTTCCCAGTTTGCATTGGAGTTATATATCATTTATGCATTTTTAGGGTTATCTAAGACACTTCTCTGTCAATCATGTGCCATAGTCCTAATAGTGTATACTATGACATAAATCCACATTGTATTTAGTCACACAGATCAACTATGTATATCTTTGTATCCATGTTATAACATTTCATGTCATGGATCTGCAGTGTATTTTATGGCGACCATGTTCAGTATATTACTTATGACCAAGCATGGGTATGTCAACCTCGGGGATGTTATCAACATAGATGAGACTTCAATATTTGGTGTCTTCTGATCTATATTCTTGGCTTTGTCTCCTTCCTCCCATTTTGACCTATGAGATTTATTGTAATGCATTTCGACCATCAGTTTCTCTTCAAACCTCATGCATTAGTGGGGCGTTTGTTATTACCCTATTTTCCACTCCATTATAGTGAGAGAAACCCAAGTTCAACTTACCTTATTTGTTTTCTAAAATGCATCCCCTTTTCACCTTTTCTTTTACTTATTTGATATTTATCTCATGTTAAAAGAGTGAAATTACATAATTGAGCAATTTCTCATAATTATTTTGCCAAGATATTATAATTATGATATAAATATTATTTCATAATTGAAAATATTTAGAAAAACCTCATAATTATGAAAAATGTTTCTAGATTTTGTCATTCCCAAGGAGATCAAATTGACCCACTTATGTATGAGTTGTCTAGGGGTCATTATTGTAGAAGTTTCCTAACTTCTCAAGCCCCTAGGTGTCTAGATACATTCTCCCAAAGGATAGAATAAACCTATATAATCTCACCAAGAGGAAAGGGAGAGGAGAGAGTGAGAATTATATTGAGATGTTGCTACCTTGATTTAGAGATTGAGAGACATACTTTGTTTTGAGGTCATATTTCTCAAGAGAGAGGGAGACTCTGCCAGATTTTGGAGAGGATATCTTATGCTTGAAGGTATAATTGTACCATTTGATTATTGATTAATAGAGATATATGTTCCTTTCCTTTCAGATATGTACTTGCATCTATTTGTTCATGTTATTGTTTATTGCTTTGAACTGACGATATTCTATGAAATATCACTTCTTGTCCTTGTTTTTTTGTGCTTATGTGCAGGATTAGATCGGTGTTAGAATAGCGATATATCCTAGTTGGACGAGAGGATTTTTCATGAATCTTAAGAGCCTTCACATATCTGCAAAGATACTAGGTGTTGGTTCAAACCCTATAGAATTAGGGAATGCATGATTGCTTTCTTGTATGATCATATGGTTGGGCATTTTCTCTTTTATTAGTGATCCATTTCTTTTTATCGCTTGGTAATCATAATATGGAAAAGGATTATGAAGAAATAACTCCTTAAGTATAGAATTTACTGCACCAACACAAAGTTGGAGTATTATAAAAAGATTTGACTTCTGGTTTGAGATCAGATTTCTCGAACCCTGTAAGTTGACAGATCAATATAATAGGTGGGTATCCATATGTTTTCCATTTATAATCTAGTTATATGTCATTTTCTCCTTCAAACATGCTGGAACCTATTTAAACATGGATGTAGATGCAAAATTTTTGGTTAGCTGTAGAATTAGTGCAATTCGATAGCTATTGAAATGTTTTGGATTATACTTCATAAAGAAACTAAAGACTATAAACTTCAAATAATTGATACCTTTTTGTTGTATATAATCATATATGGTGTGACCTTAGAACTTGAAAACGTAACAAAACTATGATAAAAAAAGATGGAAGTGAAGGAAAGGTAGTGTGAAAAATAGGAAAATTCAGGACCTCAACATTGCCCCACACCGAATATTTTGCATGTTCTCATGCATCAAAACTTCAAAATTGGAAAAATAATTTTATTACTAAACTATTTCTGAAGATTATATTAGGACATCCAAACTAGGAGATCCCCTATGACTCTTAACACTGAGTGCTAGTCTTGGCTTCCTCATTAATATCCTTCCTTGTCGTCCTTTAATTTTTTACCTAATAACCTTTTTATTTGCTTTGAGCCTCTTGCTTTTATTATACCAGTGGAATAATTTCAACAACATACTATCATCTTGAGCCCTAAAAAATTCATTTTCAATTATTGCTGCCTCATTTTCTTCTTTGAGATGCCTTTAATATTTCTAACTTGTGTATATCTTGTTTTAGAGTATCTACAATTGTTTGATCTTCCTAAGGAGTGGTATTAGCCTAAGGGACTTCCTCATGAAAAGTATCTTTGAATTGGAGAGGGAAATTTACCTTGTTTTGGGCGCTCTATTCCAGTGTTTCCACATAGTCATAGATCTGTTGTTAGACTCAGTCAATTTCTGTTGTTTTCCTAGATGGACTTGGAACTTTATAAAATGAGGATTCCACTACTACTTCTGCTTTGACTTCATCATCTTCTTCAAGGTTAACAGTTTCTAGAGTCTCTTATCATGGTTGTTCATTTCAGCATTTAGAAATTCACTAACTCCTCTGTTATGCAATCAAATCAAAAAATACAAGAAAAGATAGACCAACAACTTGAAAATCAACCTCTTCGAGAGGGTAACCTACTTTACATCACATAAATGAACAATTCTTGGATTATACAAATTACAAGACCTCCTTTATATATAGGAGTCCAAGGGCTCACAATATAATCAGATCCCACATAAAAATAATAATGTAAGGGCACAACAATAATAATAGTGGGCTTCTATGGGGCACAACAATATTAATATGGGGGCTACATGGGAACAACAATAAAAATAAGGGGCCTACACTAAAATTAGGGGATACACTAGTATTATAGTAACATAACAAGCCCTTCTCCTTCAAAAAAGCGTTGTTCTCAATGATTTAGTATTTCTGGATGCTTCTGTATAAAATTATCATCCTCCCATGTGGAATATTCAGTGGGTAAGTTCTTCCACTTAATGAGATACTATGAAATTGATCTATTCTGTAGTTGTTGGGTTCTTGTTTTTGTGACTTCCTCAGGCTCCAATATGATTTTTACTTACTCGCTGTAAATATTCTTTGAACTCAGATCTTGTCACCAATAACTTTATTTAAGCATTAAACATGGAAAACTGGGTGTACTCGGGAAGATGTAGGAAGCTCCAATTTGTATGCTATAGCAACAATTTTTTGCAACAACTTGTAACGACCATAGTACCTAGGTGATAATTTATTATCCTTATTAGCTTGCTTGATGAAATTTTTTTTGTATGGATGTAGCCATAAAAATACTCAATCACCTACATCAAAACATCTTTCACTGCGATGATGATATTCCTATTGTTTCATTCTATTCCATGCTAGAGTGAGGTTATCCTTTAAGAGTTGGAGAACTTGTTGTTGATGCTCGATTTGATCTTCCACTACTTGAACCTTATAATTTTCTCTTAAAGATGATGTGATAGATAGTGGATGATACCCATAAAGTGCCATAAATGGGGTCTTTTTTGCTGCAGTATGGAAGGAAGTGTTATACCACCATTCAACCAGGCGTAACCACTTAGCCCATTGTGTTTGTTTATCAGATACAATGTAAGGAAGATATCCTTCCAAACATTTTTTCACTATCTCAATTTTCCCATCAGGTTGAGGATGATAAGATGGGCTATGAGCTAATTGAGTACCAAGACAAGAAATTATTCCATCTAAAAAATTCGAGTGAAAATGGGATCTTTGTCACTTACAATAATCTTTGGGTTTCCATGTAGATTTTGAATAGTTTCCATAAATGTAGTAGAAATTGTATTGGATTTAAAAGGATGGGATAATTCACAAAAGTGTGCATACTCGGTAATTCTATCAACTACCACCATGATGACACTCTTTCCTTTATACTTGGGTAAACCTATGATAAAATACATTGGGACCTCCTCCCAATGCTGACCTGGAATGGATAAAGGTTGTAATAGACTAAAG
This sequence comes from Pinus tabuliformis, assembly GCA_031772625.1. Taxonomy (NCBI): domain Eukaryota; kingdom Viridiplantae; phylum Streptophyta; class Pinopsida; order Pinales; family Pinaceae; genus Pinus; species Pinus tabuliformis. The sequence continues at coordinate 1,864,130,840 of CM062817.1, forward strand.
GTGGTAATTGTTTCAGCTTTACTTTATTGGTAAACCAAACATTCTACCACAAACTTTTGAATATCATATTTAAGGCCATCCAAAAAAAATCCTTCTTGACCCTATGGTATGTTTTTAAAAATATTGAGTCCCCTCCTAAAGGAGAGGTGTGAAATTCCAAGATAATATTTTTTTTTTGAGTTGAGAATTCTTACATAGATATAAGTGATATTTGTACCATAATGATTCATTTTTCCAGATAAATGTATCCAGTGTATTTGGATCTTGTTGCGACTTTTGAATGAGTTTCCACACCTCTTCTTCATTATGCCATTCCTACCTTGCTTCAATTATTCATTTAGGTTGGATAATCGAAATGGCATAGAGCAATGCTTCCACATCCTCATCCCTTCTTAAGTGTGCATTTGCAACAACATTTTTCTTCCCTTTTTTGTAGATTATTTCAAAGTCATAACCCAACATCTTAGTGACCCATTTTTGTTACTCTTCTGAAGATAATATTTATTTTGAAAAGTATTTAAGACTATCATGATCCATTTTTACCCTGAAATGTCTTCCCATTAGGTAAGGGTGTTATTGCTTTAGTGCATGTAGTATTCCCAACATTTCCTTCTCATAAATAGGTTTGTCTAAATACTTTCCCTTGATTGGATGACTTTCAAAAGAAATGGGTCTTCATTTTTTCATTAAAACAACACTAATTCCATTTCCTAAGGCATCACATTCCACCATAAATGTTTTTGTGAAGTCTAGACTAGCTAAGACTCAGGCTTGGCACATTGCCTCTTTATGATGTTCAAAGGACTTAGTTTCTTCCGGAGTCCAAAAAAATACATATTTCTTCAGTAATGTTGTTAGAGGTGCTACTATTTTCCCATAATTCTTAACAAACTTGCGAGAATACCCTATCAACCCAAGAAATCCTCGAAGATGCTTTAGGGTTGTGGAAATTTTCCATTCCTTGATGGCTTTAATTTTGTTAGGATCTACCTTAACACCCTCAGGAGATACAATGTGACCCAAATATTCCACCTCCTACACCCTAAAAGAAACATTTGGAGTTTTTTGCATACAACTGTTTCTCCTCCAATAGTTTTAGCACCTTGTCAACATGTTCAACACGATCCTTCCAAGTCTTGTTGTAGATTTGTATATCATCAAAAAATACTAACATAAATTTTCTAAGGAAAGGTTTGAAAATGGAATTCATCAAACCTTGAAATGTGGAAGGTTCATTAGTAAGTCCAAAAGACATGACCAAAAATTCATAATGGCCTTCATGATTTCTAAATGTTGTTTTTGGAATATCTTCAGTGTTAAGACCAGAAAATCATACACACATTTATACAATCTAGATGGAACCCAAAGTCATCCAAAAAAACATACAAGTGAATATTTTCCATCTGAATACATCATCAAAATTCAAAAATTTAAATTCTCCAAAGGTCTTATATATAAAATTGAACTGTGCAAGCTATCTATAGGCCAAAATTGACAACCACACGACATTTCCTTCGATAGCTGCATGGTCGAAGAAAAGAGAAACTCAATGATTCAAGACCACTTCACACACTTGGAATATAAGATTCCCTGTCATGTTCCATTTAAGGATAACTAAATTCAAGCTTCCCTAGAGATATGCAGCCCCCAAGGGATCCTCTTGTCCTACTCATGGGTCATTTTCTCATTAATGGATCAAGAGAGGGAAGAGGGATTCAAAATTATATATAAATAGGCCATTGGAGGACCAAAGACAAGGAAATGTTATGCTAGCAAAATTGTTCTCAAACAATCCTACATTCCATTGTTGAAGAATAAGTAGAGCATTATTTTGTTGACAAAATTGTTTCTCAACAATCCGCCACTCTAGTGTGGAGATGATTTCACCATTGAGATATCATTGATACTTATTTGAGATAGACGATAAGCTTGCAAATAGATTGAAGAAAGGAACCTCCTTGTTGAGGATTTTTTAGCACCATTGCTCAAAGAATTCTCTCAAAGTGTTTAGTATTCATCTTCTATTTTCAGCAATCAATAAAGGGAGCCTTTTTCCATTATTTTATTGACTTGTTTGCTTCATCAAGCATTATTTATGTGTTTTGTTTTTAAGTTTTTAACTACTGTTATGTATTTATTGTTCTCACCATTTGCAATGATTTTTTTCTCATGTTGGTCCACTAGCAATAACCAATTATATCTTTGATTTGTTTGCAAGGAACAACCAAATACTAAGAAGGTGCCTTTTGGTACCCCATGGCTACAAAAACATCAACAAAGATTTGGTGACTCCACTGGTATTTTTTTACTCTAACAGTTGTTTTGTAAGACCTCCTCTTTTCATTGTCACTATTTGGTTCGTTCAACATCTCTCTAGAATTTTTGTAGGACCTTCTGGACCCGTTCTCGACTGGAAGGGTTGACTATTCAAATGTTTTTATCGTCCATGCTGCTTTTGTTCAGACTTTGTAAGACCTCCTCTTTTCATTGTCACTATTTGGTTTGTTCAACATCTCTCTAGAATTTTTGTAGGACCTTCTGGACCCGTTCTCGGCTGGAAAGGTTGACTTTTCAAATGTTTTTATCGTCCATGTTGCTTTTGTTCAGACAGACACATGTGTAAGTCTGTGCACATGAAAACCTGTGTGATTACATAGAACACAAAAAACTATTGTAATTTTCTTTTCCCAAGTGATTGGCAACCTTTAGTGAATTGCTTTCACCTTTGCAATTTTTTTCCAGTTAGTTTAGATTGCTTGATTGCTTTAAGAATCACTATTAGTAGAGTAATTAGATTATCTTTGTTTTTATTTTCATTTTTCACATAGCTTAATTAGGGGAAAGTAAGTGGCGAGTGCCACATTCCACACATATTTTCCAACTTGTTTTTCTATTTTTCACAATTCACATAGCTTAATTAGTAAGGAGTAAGTGGCCCATTATCCACACATCTTGTTACTAACCAAAGCATTTTTATTTTCATTAGTTTTTGGGACTAGGACCAAATATTAGTACAAAAATTAAGTAATATTTGCTTCGCTTGCATCTTTTAGCTGAACCTAGGCTTACATATGAAAGATTTCTTAAGGCACTTGAGTTTCCATCTCCCTTTAGGCACACATAATGTAATAGGAAAAAGAGTAAGTGGCCCATTATCCACACATTATTTATTCTTCATGCAAGGAACAATCAAAACATAGGGTAATTAGAGGATTGTAAAGGATCACTACATATCCACATCTTATCACTCTTTGTATGTTCACTTTTCCACTTGCACACAAATTATACATCACACACTAAGCTTCTACAAGCTTTGTATAAGTAGGAATCCAGTTTCCAAAGCTTTTTATACTTAGCTTATTTGTTCTTGCATTCTCACACCCTAAGAAAAGAAAGACTCCTAAAATAAACCATAACTTGAACCAACTAAATTTCCCCATAGGGGACACAAAATAAGTTATAGTTCAGGTTAAGACCATTGGGGGTAAGCATCCCATAAGCCGCCATGGTCATGTTACATCTTTGAAACATAGAATTTGACTTTTAGGGTGCTTAAAATCCTTCATATTCCCATGGAAAAGACTTCCCATTCATGTAGGTTTTAACCCCGTACAGAAATTACCAGCATACGAATTCTAAAATATAGAAAATAAACAATGCGAGAGCATAACACATATACACAGAGATTTTCCCCTGGATCCCAAAACCAGGACTACCATATTGATTTTTCATTTATGTTCCTTTCAATGTTATAATACATATATATACATGCTTAAGCATCCAATACCATGGACCAAAAACCATTGCAACCAAAACCATGGACTGAAAAACCATCGCGTCTAAAACCATGTGCTAAAACCACACACAAAACCATAGGTAGGTTCGTCCCACATAATATAAGGTCCCAAAAAAATTTCCCCATGGTGCTGCCCCGGACCCTGTAGAGGGGGGCTACCTGCCCCCTCAAACCCCCTGGATAGGGGTGGTGACAGCCCCCCCCGCTGTGCAATCGACGCAATAAGGGGGGGCTCCGCCCCCCCTCTAACCCCTCAGTTAACCACTTGGGCTAGTCACGGAAAGAATATAACACAACCCAACATTCTCCCACTTGTTGTTTTCTTTCCATAGGGGGCCACAGGAGAGATTAGTCATTTATCTAGCCCTGCAATGCCCATTGTTTCTCTACACCAAGAGAACTTCTCAGAGCTCGCATATTTTTTCAATGCATCTACAATATTCTTCAAAGTGTCCACCTTTACCAGCAACACCTTTTTGTCTTCTATCATGTGATATATCCCTAACAAAGTGATACTGAACATCAAAGTGCTTTGTCTTTGAATGATAAGCAGGGTTCTTTACCAAGAAAATTGCACTTTGGCTGTCACAGTCTATCCTTATAGCTCCCTGTACTAACCCCATACTTGAACACAATCTTTGCAACCAAACTTCTTCCTTGCTTGCATGAGTGGTTGTCATGTATTCTGCCTCTATAGGTGATAGTGCCACTACAGATTGTTTCTTACTCATCCAACTGACTGCACCTCCAAATAGGTTAAACACATACCCACTTGTAGATCTTCTTTGATCTATATCTCCAACCTAGTTCGCATCAACAAAGCCACGGATATCCAAAACTTTGTCAATCCTGATCTTCCTTGGTAAAACAAACCATAATCACTAGTGCCACACAAATACCTGAAAACTCGCTTCACTGTTGTCCAATGCTCCTTCCTTGGTTTTGACATAAACCATCTCAATACTCCCACTGCATGTGAAATGTCTGGTCTAGTACAGACCATTGCATACATCAAGCTACCGACTACACTTGCATACGGAACATGGGACATGCCCTATTCCTCTTCTTGTGTCTTGGGACACTGTTCAACAAATAAATTCACACCTATAGGAATAGCAACCTTCACCTGTTTACTATCCTGCATATTAAACCTCTACAGTATTGTCTCGACATACTTCCTCTAGTTTAACCAGAGCTTCCTCTTTGCCCGATCTCTTTTAATTTCCATGCCCAAAATATAGTTTGCAACACCAAGATCTTTCATGTCGAATTTGGAGGACAATTGGGTCTTAAAATCCTGGATAATTTCTTTATCATTTCCAGCCAACAACATATCATCCACATACAGAACCAGATAAATAACACGGTCACCAATTAATTTAAATACACACAGTGATCTTCTTTGCTTCTAGTGAAGCCAAGTCCCCGTATAAATGTATCAAATTTCTGATACCACATCTTTGGTGACTATTTTAACCCATACAGATACTTCTTTAACTTTCATACCAGTTCTTTCTTACCCTTCACCGAAAAGCCTTTAGGTTTCCTCGTGTAGATCTCCTCTTCCAGATCCCCATGAAGAAATGTTGTCTTCACATCCATTTGTTCTACCTCAAAATCAAAAGCAGCTGCAACAGATAAAAGAAATCTAATAGAAGCTACCTTGGCAACAGGAGAAAAAATAGCACCAAAATCAATTCCTGGTACCTGGGAATAACCTTTTGTTACCAACTAAGCTTTGTATTTCTCCACCTTTCCTTCTGCATTTGTATTCTTCTTGAACACCCATTTGTTGCCAATGGGTTTCCTTCCAGCCGACAACTCCACCAGATCCCAAGCCTCATTTTTGTGAAAAAATGCCATTTCATCAACCATGGCCTCTTTCCAGAGTTTTCCATCCTATGAATCTACTGCTTCCTTCACAATTCTGGGATCCTCATTAGTATCAGATAAAGAAAAATTTGAACAGAAAGTAGATGGACTATACCTTTCTAGCTGCCTTCTTTCTCGAACTGATCTTCTCACACCCGAAGTGTGTGGTTCTTCACCTTCTGATTCCTCTTCTGCTGGAGAGTCTTATTCTTCATCCTTAAGCTCAAACTCTATCTTCTCAGGTTCCTTTGGTTGGACTTCATGTATAATAACATATTTCACCTCTCTGAACACCACATCTCGACTATACACAACCTTCCTTGTTACTGGGTTCCAAATCTTATAACCCTTTAAACCATCCTTATACCCAATAAAGATGCACTTTTCAAATTTACTATCCAACTTGGTTCTTTTATCCTTTGGAACATGTACATATGCATCACACCCAAATTCCCTCAGATGTGAAAGATAGGGTTTCTTACCATTCCATACCTCTTGTGGAGTCTTATCCTCCAACGTTGATGAAGGTGATCTGTTGACCAGGTAACATGCTGTCTCCACTGCCTCTGCCCATAATTCCTGTCCTAACCTAGCAACATTGAGCATGCTTCTTGCCCTTTCCATTAATGTCTTGTTCATTCTTTCTACAAATCCATTTTTTTAGGTGTGTATGGAGTAGTCTTCTGCCATGCTATACCACACTTCTTACTGAATTCTTCAAATTCCTTACTACAAAACTCTCCACCGTTATCTGTCCTCAACACCTTTATCTTCTTCTCTGTCTGGTTTTCCACCAAAGCCTTAAATTCTTTAAACCTATCAAAGACTTAAGATTTCTTCTTAAGGAAATATATCCATGTATTCCTTTAGAAGTCATCTATAAATGATACATAGTACACAGACTCACCCAGTGATGGAACCTTCATAGGTCCAAACACATCACTGTGCACAAGTTCTAATATATGTTTCGCCTTCTTAACACCAGAGGGGAAACTCACCTGATTTTGCTTCCCATATACATAGTTTTCATAGAAATCAAAATCCAAAGAGCTATTACTCATACCTTCTACCATACCTTTACCATGAAGTATTCGAAGTCCCTTCTCTCCAATATGTCCAAGACTTTGATGCCACAGCATGGTCTTCTCTCCAGAGACCACTATATTTTCTACTCCACTTTCAAGAACCATAGAACTATTGCACCCATCAACAACAGTGCTACCTTGCATCTTGTACAAAGTTCCAATTCAAACTCCCTGCATCAATACCAGTGCTCCCTGAACCATCTTGCAGGTATCATTCTTGAACACTATTTTTACACCTGCATCATCTAGCTTGCTTCCAGAAATCAAATTTCTGGCTAATATAGGAATATGTAGAACACCTGGAAGTTTTCTAACCCTTCCACCTTGCAACTTCAACTTTACTTTCCGTGACCAACGATTCTAGCCTTCCTGTCATCCCCCAAGAAGACATTACCACCATCATATTTCTCATACTCGTAGAACGACTCTCTATGGGGAGTGAAGTGAAAGGATGCACCTGAGTCAATCAACCATGCCTCATGGTCTACATGTGTACTTGAAGAAGTCAAGTACACATCCCCACCCTCATCTGAGGTGGTTTTTGCCTCTACAGAAGGAGCATCATCAGACCCCTTTCCTTTGTCAGGAGCTTTAGATTTACAGTCCCTTTTGTACTGCCCTTCCTTTCTGCATTTCCAACACAGCACCTTTACAGGTTTTCCTGGAGATTTAGATCTCCTTCTAGATTTAGATCTCCCACTCGATGACTTATTTTTGTTTCTATTCTGGGACCGTCCTCGTACAGATAAGGCATCACCATTCTGGCTCTCCATATTTTTCCATCCCATCTCCTCCATCAGCAAGGATGAGACTATTTCATCAAACTGCAAGGTAGTTGCATTGCTACCTATTGCAATAACCAAACTATCCCACGAATCTTGTAGAGAACTCAACAAACTGATGCACTTATCTTCATCTGAAATTTTAATATCAACAGATAATAATTTACTTACCACAGTATTAAATGCGTTCAAATTCTTTGTCACCGAGTCTCCATCTTTCACCCTCAGGTTATACAGCATTTTCCGTAGGAACAGTTTATTCACTAGAGACTTAGATTGGTACAAAGTCCCTAACATGTCCCACAAAGCCTTAGTCATAGCTTCCCCTGATACATTCAACAATACTAAATATGAGACACACAAACATATTGTGCTCCTTTCCTTTCGATTCAACTTCTTCCATTCTTCATCAGACACTCATGTTGGTTTAGTACCTGAATCTACTGCGATCCACTGATCTCTATCCACTAACAGATCCTCCATATTGAGTTTCCACAACTCAAAACTATGACCATTAAATTTCTCGATCTCTATCTTTCCAGTGTTCGCCATCTTCTTTCACCACCAGAATCGACCTCGCAGATCTCCCACTGAACAGGGTCTACCACAGCCTCGAGCAAAACCCCTCAGCAACAAAGGCTTCCCCTTGAAGCCAAAACAGCTCTGATACCAAATGTAGGTTTTAACCCCGTATAGAAATTACCTGCATACGAATTCTAAAACACAGAAAATAAACAATGTGATAACATAACACATAAAACACATATACATAGAGATTTTACCCTGGATCCAAAAATGGGGACTACCAGCATGATCTTCCATTTATGTTCCTTTCAATGTTACAATACATATATAAACATGTCGAAGCATCCAATACCATGGAATGAAAACCATCATGCCCAAAACCATGGACCGAAAAACCATCGTGTCCAAAACCATGTGCTAAAACCATGCACAAAACCATAGGTAGGTTGGTCCCACCTAATATAGGGTCCCCAAAAAAATTCCCTGGGGCACTGCCCCGAACCGGTGCAACGAAGGGGGCGCTCCACCCCCCCTCTAACCCCCCAGTAAACTATGTGTGCTAGTCGTGGAAAGGATATAACACAACCTAACAATTCATGTCAAAGACTCAATTCAAATGGGGTTTGACTTAGGTCCATTTTGTGTAGTACTATTTGGGGCTACCCTACCCGTCTAGTGCTTGGTACTGGTAACTGACTACCATGAAGCTAAAGAATCGATTGCTACCATGGGACGAAAGTATCTTAGTGGCCAAAATTAGGGCATCCTTCCCTATAGGTGGAGTTATGGGCAACACTAAAGCCTCATCCATTACCTTGGTTGATTCTTTGTTTGTTGGAAAGCGTCAACTGTTCTCTCGGGGCGTTGCCCCAGTACCCATCAAAAGATATCTCCACAAAGCCCAGTTACTTTGAGAGTGGAAAGGATGAATAGGTATTTATAAGATCTTTTATCATATTACATAAAAACAAATGAAAACCATTTTTGTTTTATTGACCACATAGCATAATTTAACGGCAAAGTAATCATTTTATTTTCTCTTTGTTTTATGTATGTGATTTACTTTCTCTTATGCTTATCTCCTTCTGTCATCACACAAAGTAACACACACTCTACTTGAAACCATAGGGGACCCTACGGTTCCCCGTCATTCCAAACATTTTCAAAACCTCCCTCCATTACCAAGAGGTGTGTCAGGTCTCTCTTCGTTTAGGCATAAAAGACACCACATAGCCACCTTTTTACGATCTTTCTTTATCGGTGAAAATTTGATTGGGACCCCTCCTTGTCAAAGAAGTCGATTCTCTACCCCTCATGGGACTCCACAAACTACCCCTCGGGGGAACCCACATGCTACCCCTCAGGGGAGCCAACACAACTCCTCTCCTAGGAGTCCACACGGTTCTCACCAAGGTAACCATCCTCACTAGGGAACCCCTTTACATATAGTTTTTCAAAATTATTTTATAATGGAAGAAAACTTGCAAGTCCCTTTTTTAGCTTCCTTAAATCTCTTTGATTTAAGAAAGTTAATGAATGACCCTATTTCACATGGCCAAAATTGGCCACCCATGCCCACCAAGCTCCCTTCATATGTTTCAAAATTCGAAGGGAGACAAGGAGAAGACCCAGGAAACCATTTCATGACCTTTCACCTTTGGTGTTCATCCAACAGTATTATAGAATATAATATTTGTCTACAACTGTTTCAATGTACCCTTACAGGGCCCATAGAAAAATGGTACATAGACCAACATTTTGGGTCACATGGGAACTTCAGTTCCCTAGCCACAACATTCTTTACATTCTTCCAACTCCTAGTCCGCCAAGACTTGGGACTGGAACTCCTAACCCATTTTAAAAAAACATCTACTACTCACATATCAGACCATATCCATGAGTGGAGGAAATTTCATAGTTTTTGCAAAGCTCATTTGGAGGCAAAGCTCCTTCTAGACGTATTTCTGAGATCTCTGATTGTAGAAATCTCAAAATATGCATAAACTTCCTCCCCAAAAAATGAGGGAGAATCTATCACCAAATATCAACAATTAGAGCTCATATACACGCAATATGGATACCTCTACCATGTGCTTCTAGATGCACCTTGCCTGCAAACATTTAAACCTGAGATATCAAGCGTGTCAAGTGCTATAGACAAATTGATTGGGACCATAACCCAAAATCAAATAGGAAGCACCTTCCAGTACTCTCGAAATACATACAGTGGGCAACCATGTGATGCCATGCATGCTACGCCTCCACCTTAAAAAATAGGAATATTACCCCAATCAACCTATCCCCCTGCACAACCCTGCTATGTAGGTATGACCATACCCTCCCACGGAGGGTATCCAATATCCCCCCACATAAGGTAGCCAATATCCTCCCCCACAGGGAAACACATATCCCCCTAGGACCACAGAAGAAGTTTCCACTTCCTAAAGCACATATGCTAACCAAGGACAAGGGAACCAATATTTCCCTTATCCACCACCTCAACAAAATAACCCACCAGCACAAAATAATGCAAGGGTTAATTTTGTGAAACCTTTTCTCCCTCAACAACAACAATCATTTGAACAAATAACATGGCTAATCCCCCCAACAGTACTAAGAAGAAAGGAAATAACAATCCCAAGGTAGAGTTTGTGTGGGGGGGAAACAATCAACAACAACCCCCACAGGAACCAGTTGGGGGCAACCCCAACCAGAACCCAAACCAAGGACATACCATTAACAACCGACAAATAAAAAACAAGAAATCGAATCTAGGACATAATCATGCTTGTGCCATTTGTGAAGAATATGGTCATTACACCCATCATTTCCCACAACTCCTTGAGTTGAAGAGGGTGAAAGGCAGTGGGGGGCAAGGTGGGAAAAACCAAAAAATTGTAGTAATGAAACATCCCTCTGTTGTTGGGAAAAGTATCCAATATGGAATGACCCTATCCCACTCTAAGGGTGATAGTACCTCAGCAACAATCGAAGCAAAGCTATCTAAGATTTCTTCTTTATGAAAGTAAAATAGGGGAGAAAGAGATCCACTAACCGATGTCTTTCGCTAATGGTTGATCCAATCTTCTCTCCTTGTTGCTTGCTCCCAGCTCCTTGCTCTTTTACTGGTCCAGCTACACCAAGATCCTGCAAAATAGCAAGAGAGGGAAACTACAAGAAGCATACATTCATAATTGATTCAAGGATTAGAATAAATCAAATACACAAGTATAACAATACACCATTGAAACACATGCATATAGAAGAACCTCAAATACTTTATTAATGGAAGAAGTAAAGTTCAGGAAGTGATACAACCATAAAAGGCCAAATCCAGCATCACCTCCCAGCAGAAAGAAATCTCCTCTTCACCTCCTTCAAAGAAAATCACCCAATAGTTCTATACTCAAACCAACAACACTTCCTTACATTCACAAGATTCCAGCCTCCCTAGACCTCATGAGAGAGCTCTATATATAGGAGTTTTGGAGAAAGGATGAGTCAGCTTGTAGCTGGCATGAAGCTGACTAGTGTCCTCTCCCACTTCAGTTATTCTTCAGTTCTTGAGTCCACTTGGAGGTTCTTGCTTCCACTTGGAGATCTAGACCCTCTTACTCATCACCAGTCGAATTCCCTGATCCAAGTGTCATTTTGGAAGCTTCCTGGGCATTGACACCTTGAGGAATGACTGTGCCACTTGTCCCAACTCGCCCAGCGCAGGTAGCCTTCTTTGCAGTTGACATTCAGCGCAGGTAGACAGTGGAGCAGTTGACATTCAGCGCAGATGCTCAGTGGAGCAGTTGACATGATCCAGAATTAGCTTGTTTTTGAGTGTTTTCAGGTGGAGAACTGATATTCAGTGCTGTGGTTTGCTGACCTTGTTCCTCTAGGGGTAGGAACAACATGTTTAGGGAATTTGGATCCCTCAGATTATGGACATTTCATGCTTCATGATGTAAGGCACAAAAATGTCTATAACAGTTGCCCCCTAAAGTATGAGGTCGTTTATCGGGTGAAATGCCTTATCAGGAGGATCCGAAGTTCATTCAATCGCTGAGAGGTGACCTGTAATAAAATACAATACAATACATTATTTTTCATTCTGCTTTCATGATCTAGCTGAGGCAGGCATTCCCATGCTCAGCTTTATAAATTCATTTTGGTACATAGAATAGACGATCGTCTGATGGTAGACTGATAATTCTCTGCTGAAATTATCATCCTTTGAGTAGGATGATCATCTGCTGTAATGATGTACATGTCAAATATCTTTATATTTCCTGAATATATATCGCAGCCCGGATGGATGAAACTAGATCTGGGGTCTTCAAACTCGTTCGATCTTCACTCTAAGTACAAGTCGATCCATGTGAAAATTGCGCTGAAGTCGAACATGAAAAGACATCGCTTGATTACCGGTCAATGATGTAAACCGTTAACAAGCGCGAGAGGAATCATCGATAATGATAATGACCCTCAAGGTACTGCAGTACAATTCACGTGGTGTGAATAAAGGACTTGGCGTCGAACACCACGCAAAATCTTCTGGTCGAAGGTCATTGATGTATACCTGTCGCCGGAAGTGAGAAACTTGCCATTTAGGCATGCAAGCTTCAAAGTACTGAGGGGGTTGTTCCTAGATCAACTTCTTGGATAATGAGCTGAAGTCGACAAGAAGCGATCCGTCAAAGGAGGGCCTTAATGAATCCCACATCAGTGACACGGAACAGAGCTAATGATTTTAGTGGAGGTGAAAACAATCTGTGACATATGATTCAGGGTGGCGATCATGGATGGATGAAGGATAATGTATGGCAGTGGATGGGACACGGTTGACTCTTTCTGAACAACATCTCTTGAACATATAACGACACTGATGCGATGGATCGGTAGCATTACCCCAAATGGATGGTTTGGCGAGAGCATGGTGATGAGACCGGTGAATGAAACAACCCAACCCGATGTGGTACGGAGGAAAAGTGTCATGTTCAAGAGCGACTTGCTACCATTAAAGCTTTGAGGTTCTCCCAATTTTTCCCTAGTCATTTCTGGCCAGTACCTCTTTATTTTTGTCAAGGTTGAGGAGGATAACATATGCTTGTTCTATAACCTGCCCTTCGGGCAAGCCCATCGCTATGTTTTAACGAGCCTAGCGATAGGGAAACTCGTTCTCGTCTAAAGACAAGTTTGTCGCTATTTAATCATTTTAACGAGTCTAACGACAAGGAAAATTCAGTCCTTTTCATTTTTAGAGAGTCTGAAAAGGTACAGAAAGTTAACTCCAAAATTCCTTTTTCGTCATCTAATCCCTTAAGTCCGAAAAAGTATAAAACAATACAGAAGGGATGAGTTTTCGATAACTTTAACGAGCCGAATAAAACAAGCGCTCGACCTTTTTGTGCAATAATCCCTCAGGTCCAAAAAGATTAAAATCTAGAGGAGGGATAGCTCTTCCGGTCACTTTAACGAGCTGGAAGGAAAAAACTCGGCAAACTTTTCATATTTTACGAGTCAGCTGAAAAGAGCTCAAAGAAGACTCGTCTTTTGAGGAACGAGTGATAAACAGGGATAGCAGCAGATTCCAGGTACAGGTTGGAATTTTCCAATCACGGCAGTGTCACAAGGATGGCTAGGTGAAATCACTCTTCGCAGCTGTTCCTCAAAATGGGTAAACAATCATATGGAGGTGAACGATCGGCCAAATGACGGTGGAGGTGGCAGGTGCAAACACGACCAAGGCTTTTTATGGCTGATAAATTTACGATCACAGAGGTTATTTACCGGAATAGGTTCATTTTTTATTTAAAAATGAGCTTAAACTCTGGGGGAAACATTGCTCACTGCATTTATTTATTTTTTAACGAGCATGAAGACCGCGTTAAAACTGCTCATATCTTGCGTTTATTTTTTAACGAGCATGAACTTTATGCTAAAACTGCTCGAAATACCAGTCATAAGATAAGAATGTCTCCTGAAAGATTCCATTTTTTATAGAGCTTGCGCCTTACCAAAGCTATGCTCCCTCTCATCCTTTCTTTATGCAAGTTCAGAAACGATTAATCCAAAAAGCAGATAAATAACCGCTCTTTGCTTGCACTCCAAAAGGTTTGCATGCCCCCAGGTATAAAATACAATTTCAAGGCTGCCCCCAATTTGTTGTTGGGAAAAGTAACCAATACGGAATGACCCTATCCCACTCTAAGGGTGATAGTACCTCAACAACAATCGAAGCAAAGCTATCTAAGATTTCTTCTTTATGAAAGTAAAATAGGGGAGAAAGAGATCCACTAACCGATGTCTTTCACTAATGGTTGATCCAATCTTCTCTCCTTGCTGCTTGCTCCCAGCTCCTTGCTCTTTCACTGGCCCAGCTACACCAAGATCCTGCAAAATGGCAAGAGAGGGAAACTACAAGAAGCATACATTCATAATTGATTCAAGGATTAGAATAAATCAAATACACAAGTATAACAATACACCATTGAGACACATGCATATAGAAGAACCTCAAATACTTTATTAATGGAAGAAGTAAAGTTCAGGAAGTGATACAACCATAAAAGGCCCAATCTAGCATCACCTCCCAACAGAAAGAAATCTCCTCTTCACCTCCTTCAAAGCAAATCACCCAATAATTCTAAACTCAAACCAACAGCACTTCCTTACATTCACAAGATTCCAGCCCCCCTAGACCTCATGAGAGAGCTCTATATATAGGAGTTTTGGAGAAAGGATGAGTCAGCTTGTAGCTGGCATGAAGCTGACTAGTGTCCTCTCCCACTTCAGTTATTCTTCAGTTATTGAGTCCACTTGGAGGTTCTTGCTTCCACTTGGAGATCTAGACCCTCTTACTCATCACCAGTTGAATTCCCTGATCCAAGTGTCATTTTGGAAGCTTCCTGGGCATTGACACCTTGAGGAATGACTGTGCCACTTGTCCCAACTCGCCCAGCGCAGGTAGCCTTCTTTGCAGTTGACATTCAGCACAGGTAGACAGTGGAGCAGTTGACATTCAGCTCATATGCTCAGTGGAGCAGTTGACATGATCCAGAATTAGCTTGTTTTTGAGTGTTTTCAAGTGGAGAACTGATATTCAGTGCTGTGGTTTGCTGACCTTATTCCTCTAGGGGTAGGAACAACATGTTTAGGGACTTTGGATCCCTCAGATTATGGACATTTCATGCTTCATGCTGTAAGGCACAAAAATGTCTATAACAGTTGCCCCCTAAAGTATGAGGTCGTTTATCGGGTGAAATGCTTTATCAGGAGGATCCGAAGTTCATTAAATCGCTGAGAGGTGACCTGTAATAAAATACAATACAATACATTATTTTTCATTCTTCTTTCATGATCTAGCTGAGGCGGGCATTCCCATGCTCAGCTTTATAAATTCATTTTGGTACATAGAACAGACGATCGTCTGATGGTAGACTGATAATTCTCTGCTGAAATTATCATCCTTTGAGTAGGATGATCATTTGCTGTAATGATGTACATGTCAAATGTCTTTATATTTCCTGAATATATATCTCAGCCCGGATGGATGAAACTAGATCTGGGGTCTTCAAACTCGTTCGATATTCACTCTAAGTACAAGTCGATCCATGTGAAAATTGCGCTGAAGTCGAACATGAAAAGACATCGCTTGATTACCAGTCAATGATGTAAAATCGTTAACAAGCGTGAGAGGAATCACCGATAATGATAATGACCCTCAAGGTACTGCAGTACAATTCACGTGGTGTGAATAAAGGACTTGGCGTCGAACACCACGCAAAATCTTCTGGTCGAAGGTCATTGATGTATACCTGTCGCCGGAAGTGAGAAACTTGCCATTTAGGCATGCAAGCTTCAAAGTACTGAGGGGGTTGTTCCTAGATCAACTTCTTGGATAATGAGCTGAAGTCGACAAGAAGCAATGAATCCCACATCAGTGACACGGAACGGAGCTAATGATTTTAGTGGAGGTGAAAACAATCTGTGACATATGATTCAGGGTGGCGATCATGGATGGATGAAGGATAATGTATGGCAGTGGATGGGACACAGTTGACTCTTTCTGAACAACATCTCTTGAACATATAACGACACTGATGCGATGGATCGGTAGCATTACCCCAAATGGATGGTTTGGCGAGAGCATGGTGATGAGACCGGTGAATGAAACAACCCAACCCGATGTGGTACGGAGGAAAAGTGTCATGTTCAAGAGCGACTTGCTACCATTAAAGCTTTGAGGTTCTCCCAATTTTTCCCCAGTCATTTCTGACCAGTACCTCTTTATTTTTGTCAAGCTTGAGGAGGATAACATATGCTTGTTCTATAACCTGCCCTTCGGGCAAGCCCATCGCTATGTTTTAAGTAGCCTAGCGATAGGGAAACTCGTTCTCGTCTAAAGACAAGTTTGTCGCTATTTAATCATTTTAACGAGTCTAACGACAAGGAAAACTCGGTCCTTTTCATTTTTAGAGAGTCTAAAAAGGTACAAAAAGTTAACTCCAAAATTCCTTTTTCGTCATCTAATCCCTTAAGTCTGAAAAAGTATAAAACAATACAGAAGGGATGAGTTTTCGATAACTTTAACGAGCCGAATAAAACAAGCGCTCGACCTTTTTGTGCAATAATCCCTCAGGTCCAAAAAGATTAAAATCTAGAGGAGGGATAGCTCTTCTGGTCACTTTAACGAGCTGGAAGGCCAAAACTCGGCAAACTTTTCATATTTTACGAGTCAGCTGAAAAGAGCTCAAAGAAGACTCGTCTTTTGAGGAACGAGTGATAAACATGGATAGCAGCAGATTCTAGGTACAGGTTGGAATTTTCCAATCACGGCAGTGTCACAAGGATGGCTAGGTGAAATCACTCTTCGCAGCTGTTCCTCAAAATGGGTAAACAATCATATGGAGGTGAACGATCGGCCAAATGACGGTGGAGGTGGCAGGTGCAAACACGACCAAGGCTTTTTATGGCTGATAAATTTACGATCACAGAGGTTATTTACCGGAATAGGTTCATTTTTTATTTAAAAATGAGCTTAAACTCTGGGGGAAACATTGCTCACTGCTTTTATTTATTTTTTAACGAGCATGAAGATCGCGTTAAAACTGCTCGGATCTTGCGTTTATTTTTTAACGAGCATGAACTTTATGCTAAAACTGCTCGAAATACCAGTCATAAGATAAGAATGTCTCCTGAAAGATTCCATTTTTTATAGAGCTTTCACCTTATCAAAGCTATGCTCCCTCTCATCCTTTCTTTATGCAAGTTCAGAAACGATTAATCCAAAAAGCAGATAAATAACCGCTCTTTGCTTGCACTCCAAAAGGTTTGCATGCCCCCAGGTATAAAATACAATTTCAAGGCTGCCCCTCCTCCTTCCCACCTCTGTTTTTCTTTGGGTGTTCACAGCTACTTGTCGTCTTGCCAGTCTAATGTTAACGATACTTGTCTTCTCGTTATTTTTAACGGGTCTTATGCGATACTTGTCTTCTCGTCAGCCCAACTTTTAACAGATCTTTCACAAGATCGCAAGAGAACAGCTACTTGCGACAAGAGAGCAGCTACTTGCGAGAAGAGAAGAACACTACTCAAAAACAAAACATTGGTGTTATTGAGGGAGGCTTGCCTCTTTCTGGTTACCCAAAGATTGTTTCCTTAATCTTTCAAACAAAACATTTCATCGGCACTGTCTACCGAAATAGACAAGGGTGAATGACCTTTGTCAAACACATAACTTTGACAAAAGAATCCTATTCCAGAACAACCCCTCTTCCATCCACGGACGGGGTACGGACCAGTCATATTCTCTCGTAGAAATTCTATCTTATACCCAAGGTTTTCTCTGCCCAAAGCAGACCAGGACGCATGCCCCCTAGGTTCCAGTCCCATCTTTCCGAATCACTCGCACTCATCGGGAAGAAGGACTGGGGGTGGAGACATTTCTTGATTGAATAGACCATTCAGGGTCGGTATGTGACTATTTGCGATGCGTGATCTCGGAAATGAAAGTTGGTCTACGAGCTTGACCATTCTTCCTTCGTGTGAAAAACACATTACTCTAAAGAGTGAGGAGACTATTGCTCCCATGCAATATATATAGTCTCGTCCAAGGAGTAGGTTATAATCCAAGGGTCCTTGAACGACCATCACGTTCATTTGAACGGTCTTCCCTTTCAATGTAACAGGCACATTGGGGAGGATCCCTAATGGTCGACTGGTTCCTTTATTGAAACCCGAGAGATTTCTTATCTCAGGTAAAAGCGCCGGGGAACCCAGTGCTTTCCAAGCAACAGAGGAAAGGATACTCACAGATGCCCCTTCATCAATGATAGTGCCAGCCATTACCATTCTGTAAATTTGGACTATGATTCTGAATGGTATACTGGCTGGCAACCGGGGTCTGCCTAGTTGATTCCAATAAAAGGATACAACCAGGTTGCTTGGTGGTGGGACCGAATATACGGCCGGATATGACCCTAACGATGTTCCTTCCTACGATAAAGGAATGGGCGCATTGCCCTGATGCTCATCAGAGTCTGTGTTGATGAAAAGAATCTGGATGGTGTCATCCTTATTCTCTTCAGTGAGGGTGTCATTTGAAGATGAATCTTCAGTGACGGTGTCATTTGACGATGAAACTTCTTAAGGAAGAACCGGGTCAACTGCCGTTTTGACCTTTGGACTTTCGTCCGGTCTGGATTTAGTAGGTTCATTTTCAATGACTGACGCTTCAGCTGACCACTTGAGCGGGCCAGCTGTATTCTCAACCAACGAAGGACTTGGCACGAGTTTTTTGTATCCAGGAGGAAGTCTCAACGGTGAAACCGGACGATCTTCCAAAACTCTCTTCGCTTCGTCTAAGAAGGGACAACGGTGGATGGCGTGATCGCCTTCACACAGTCTGCAGGGGAATCTTGCTCCCCCTCTTTGTCTTGAACCTTCACTTTCGCTGGTTGATGGTAAGCATTCAACATGGCTATCAGAGGTTGATGCTCCCGAATTGTGCAAACGAGGGGACCAGTCCCTTAGTATCCGGGGAATACAGGGACAATCTCTATGGAAGTGGTCTCCTCTACATATGACACATGGCGATTTAGGCCCGGTCTGTGCTGTGTGTGGATTTTTGTCAGATGTCTTTTGCTTGCCCCCAGTCGCCTTAGGCTCCTTCTTCTTCTTCTCTCTCTTCTTCTTCTCCTTCTTCTCCATGGGAGCTTGGCTTTTGCCGGCTCTACCTTGCGAAGATGAAGGATTGGAGGAAGAGTTATAGGAAGTAGAAGGCTGGTGGGCAGCTCTAGACTGATCTAACTGTTGACTCGACTGTTCAGGAACCATGGTGTTCTGAACTACATTGGTTGAGAATAGCCATATTGGCAGGCCAATTGTCAGCCTTGGAAGCGACAATGTGGCCATGTGGGGCGCACCAACTTCTCCCCAAGAGGAGAAAGGACTAGGATTTCCATCATGTGGAATTCCTTGGTTGGGGCGTTTCATGTTCTCAACCTACAGATCAACGCAGGAATAGGAGGTGATTATGTTCCATTTAAAATAAATTTTATAACAACGCTTTGGACACAACTTGCTTTTTCACTTTTTAAGAGTCGAGAAAAAGCTAAAGATGACTCTAGTCTCCTTCGATGTTTTAACGAGCCCAAAGTGACAAATGCTCGGATGGACTTTTTCAGTTATAGAGTTTGAAAAAGGCCAAAAGAAATTGCTCTGGAGATCTAGGCAGAGGGTGTGCCAAACTTTTCGCAAAACCACAGAATACGTTTTACGGTACGGGTGGTCGATCTTCGTGAATGCTGTGTTCACTGCATTGCGATCAGTAGGGCGGCCGACACGACTTCCTATGGATAAAGGCTTTGTTCCTATAGGGGTCTCCCAATATATACGCGACGGTACGTGGGAGCACAAGTCCGTATTGATACTTATCGCTTCACCGTGGAGGAATCACCCAACCACTCAACGCTAAGATATCACGTTTAACGATGCTGGAACACGTCTCTAGCTTAGACCTCTATGTGTTTGCGTTATGTTTCAATGCATTGTTATGTAAATTCAATTTATTTTAAGGTTGATCTTGTTTAGCAGTTTGCCTTTATGGATCACCACGAGATGTATAATACAACTTCCTAAATGCAGTCTAAGATGATAAGCAAGCTTTTCAATCTTTCAACTTTGAAAATCTTAACTACTGAGGGAAAAGAAAGACATCATATTTTCACACAGATCATAGAGCACACACTAATGCACTTTTCCCTAAATCAACATACAAACTGTCAAAATGCACATGCACAATGCAGGTATTTCTTTTCTCTTTCTTAATGTTGGTGCAATACAAAAAAGAAAGCTGTTGTATAACTTTGAATTCAATTTCAAGTGAAAGTAAACAAGCTTTTGTCCAAAATCAAAAGACACCTTAAGATTTACTTGTTTCGACACTAGAAATATATAAATTCAAACCATATGACGAAAGCAAAAGCTCAATCAGCTATGAACAGCAAACAAACTAACTCTTAAGATCAAAACGACACTTATCACAGGTCTAGATCTAAGAGGCCACAGCAAGACTAGTTCACTTTTCGTTATGGGAAACTGCAAATGATATAAGAAATACACAAAGAACAAATACAGTTTCTTTATACAACCGAGGCGGAATAGTGGCAATGAGAGTTGGTTTCAGATAGGTACATTGACTGATAACAGGCTGCAAAAACAAGGATGAAAACAGGGCAACAAACAGGAGGGAACCCGAGTAGCACTAGGAAAAACTGGTTCAACGCAGGTAGTACACTGGCAGTTTGACCTTCAGCGCAGGTAGCCCCTTCGGGACCTGCGATGAAAATGCAGACTGCCTTCACAGTGCCTGCAATGAAGAGATAAACTTTCATTTTTCTCAGTTTCCGGGTCACAGATTGCTAAAACATTCACAGTTTTTGGCCAAATCAGAAGCTATCAATCAAGTACACACTAAAGGGTAATTAGGAGGATGAAAAGCTATCACTAAGAGCTATTCAGAGTCCTTGTGGATTAGCTCTTCAAATCATAAACATGCCCAGAAACTGGGCTAGAGTAGCTGCCCTCTACTTTGCATTTGAAAGATCCAAATGCAGTTCGATTCGGTACTCTCTGTGTTTAGGAAATGAATAGCAAAAACACAAACAACCAACAAGATACGATCCCCAACGGAGTTGCCAATTTGTTGTTGGGAAAAGTATCCAATACGGAATGACCCTATCCCACTCTAAGGGTGATAGTACCTCAGCAACAATCGAAGCAAAGCTATCTAAGATTTCTTCTTTATGAAAGTAAAATAGGGGAGAAAGAGATCCACTAACCAATGTCTTTCGCTAATGGTTGATCCAATCTTCTCTCCTTGCTGCTTGCTCCCAACTCCTTGCTCTTTTACTGGTCCAGCTACACCAAGATCCTGCAAAATAGCAAGAGAGGGAAACTACAAGAAGCATACATTCATAATTGATTCAAGGATTAGAATAAATCAAATACACAAGTATAACAATACACCATTGAAACACATGCATATAGAAGAACCTCAAATACTTTATTAATGGAAGAAGTAAAGTTCAGGAAGTGATACAACCATAAAAGGCCCAATCTAGCATCACCTCCCAGCAGAAAGAAATCTCCTCTTCACCTCCTTCAAAGCAAATCACCCAATAATTCTAAACTCAAACCAACAGCACTTCCTTACATTCACAAGATTCCAGCCCCCATAGACCTCATGAGAGAGCTCTATATATAGGAGTTTTGGAGAAAGGATGAGTCAGCTTGTAGCTGGCATGAAGCTGACTAGTGTCCTCTCCCACTTCAGTTATTCTTCAGTTCTTGAGTCCACTTGGAGGTTCTTGCTTCCACTTGGAGATCTAGACCCTCTTACTCATCACCAGTCGAATTCCCTGATCCAAGTGTCATTTTGGAAGCTTCCTGGGCATTGACACCTTGAGGAATGACTGTGCCACTTGTCCCAACTCGCCCAATGCAGGTAGCCTTCTTTGCAGTTGACATTCAGTGCAGGTATACAGTGGAGCAGTTGACATTCAGCGCAGATGCTCAGTGGAGCAGTTGACATGATCCAGAAT
Source organism: Pinus tabuliformis (assembly GCA_031772625.1). NCBI lineage: Eukaryota > Viridiplantae > Streptophyta > Pinopsida > Pinales > Pinaceae > Pinus > Pinus tabuliformis. The sequence goes on from CM062817.1 coordinate 1,864,152,996, forward strand.
TAGCTTGTTTTTGAGTGTTTTCAGGTGGAGAACTGATATTCAGTGCTGTGGTTTGCTGACCTTGTTCCTCTAGGGGTAGGAACAACATGTTTAGGGACTTTGGATCCCTCAGATTATGGACATTTCATGCTTCATGCTGTAAGGCACAAAAATGTCTATAACACCGTCCCCCAATCAAGGAGTGGTAAATACCCAATGGGAACCCTCGCAACAACACTCTCAAAATTCTTCTGGAAGAAGTTCCTAAAGTACCTCAAGTCTCGAAATTATCATGGAATGGGAGGAAGTTCTCCTACAAATGTGCAACTGAGAATGCAAAACTCCACCAAAAATGAACCCTTCCATCTTGACTACTACAACACCTAAAACACCTTCAAAAATCCTTTGATATTCCATAGAACCCATCCCAAATATGGTTAAAGGACATTTACAATGAACTAGATAAAACTCAAAGGTTGCTCACAACTATAGCATAGTTGATGACTTAGCTCAAACTCCTTCAACTATGTCAGCATTAGAAGTTTTGTAACCATGGCCAACCCAATGGAAAGCCTTACTTTCCACATTAGGAGATCCTACTAATTCTCATTTAATGGTCTTTGACTTGGATAAAGCCACCCCACATCTTCCATCAGCTGTCACTTTTAAGATTCTGATCTCGGTCCAAAATATCACCATCCATCACTGCATAATCAATGAGGAAGAATCCACATGTACTATGTCCAAAATAGTTTTACAAAAACTTGGATCTCCTAAACTCAAACCATATGACATCACTATCAGAGCATACAATGGGTGCCCTTCTGTTCTTGTAGGCCTATACTAAGGTGTTCTAGTACAACCTACTGGTAAAACAGTGCTCATAGACATAGAAGTGTTGCATGCACAGTTGGATTAAAATATCCTTCTTTGTCGAAGTTACATGTATGAAATGAAAGCAGTGGAATCTTCCATATTCAGGGTAATGATTTTCCCTCATGATGGGAAAATTGTTACAATTAACTAACTCACATACTATTAGAAGACATTAATTTCCCCTGATGGTGTGCTACCTTTTGTCAGATCTTCTCCCGAGTTGATCACAACCTATACTGAATTCATACCTAGACAATTTAAACCATCAATGATACTCAGGAAATACCCTGGAGATGTACCTATGTTGGAGGATACTCCTCCAGCCACAAGAGCCCTGGTGTGCATGATGAGTTCATCAAACACCCCTCAAGATCTGGAACCAGTTCCAGATACCAACAACAATGCAATTGTTGATTCTACATTCTTACCATATGCTATCACCCAAACACCCTTCTTATACCCTCCACCTGGTTTTTTCTCACACCAAGTCATCGCAACACTCATGTTTCCCAATATGTCTCATCAAGCATCATTCTGTTAGCCGCTCCTCAGGATAAAACACCACAACAAGAAATTCATGCATCGACACCAATTGGTGCTAGGAAAAGGGATAAGAAAAAAAGAAATAAGGTGGAAGCTTAAAATGGTTCCTCCTCTAGGGTACCTCCACCCTGTGCTTTGTGTGAAGTAGTTGGGCACCCTACCAATATGTGCCCTGAGTTAGACGAGTGAAAATATCTTTTGCATACCCCAAAAGTGCTAGTAAACCCTCCTCCACCTAATGGAAAAAATATGACACCTGCGCATAATAAGGAATTGTGCACCAACCATGCAAGCGCTATATGCAAGGAATATGTGCATTACACTCACCATTGGCCCGAAATCCCTCCATATCGAGATGCTTTAATTGCACTCTCCCAAGCCAATACCATGACCCCAACTCTACCAGCCACACCAATGGTAGATGATGGATCCAAAACCATTTTTTATGTTACTGGGGATGAAGATGCAAGCTCATATTCCTCTTCTAGTCACTCGACCTCCCACCATACATGAAGACAACCAGAATCAGTGACACCTCAACCTACCTCCTTGTACACTTTATGTGAAGAACTAGACCATTTCATTAACCAATGTCCCCAGTTATGGGCATTTAGGAGATATTACCCTATGCTACATGTTACCCTAAGAAATAGGCCCAGACATAGGCATCATAGTTGCCAATTTTTTGCATGAAACCTTCATACTTGGTGTTTCCCACACCTTCCCAGATTACGCGAAACATTAGATCTCATACGTTGATTCATTGTTGAGAACTCAGTGTTAGTTGAACCAAATACCCAATCCCAAGATAACACCACACTAATGGGGGATGACAGATCTAGGTCCATCTGATGCATATTCAAGGACAAAACACCATATGCAACACAACTAGTAACCCATCAACATGTTAACTCCCATCACCATCGGTTAGGATCTAGAAGGAAGACAAAACGACCTTAGTTAGGATTTTCAAAATCACCCCACATATGCACCCTATGCGATAGACACAACCCCCTGGTAAATCAGTGCTAGAAAATGGGAGGGATTAGAGTCTTATTTCACTTGTTGTTCCATATTGTTTGACCTACTCACATGAAATGAATTAGATTCTCACGCCATCAGTTTCACTTTTTCTCTCAATTACATCGTACATGGAATTTTCTATACCTTCCACATTTTCGAGTAGCTAGAGAAACATTGAGACAACCTAACATTGGGGAGACACCTCATGCTGATACTAAGATCTAGAGGCTATTGACACCTAAGAATGTTCCACCTCATGACACCAACCAAGCATCATCATCTCACACTATGGATGATATTAAAACCCACACCATTTATCATGTTATCACTAGTGTTGTGTGCAATATTTGCACCAATAACTTTCATAGTTCTAAGATATGTCTATCAATTCAATTTACTGGGTAAATTAAAACATGTATTTTACTTATCAATCTGGGTTGGTAGACTTAGAAGCAAGCCAAAGTTTATGGAAGCTTAGATTAACTAGTGTAGGAAGTAGTTGTTCAAATAAAAATAATTGTAATTCATATTACAAATATAAATTATTGAAAAGAAATTATGAAAATTTAATCTAGCAGCAAGAGTGAAATGAGTATTTTGTGGAGCATAGGTAATGAGGAAGAGGCTATAACTTAGAGGTCTTGTTTGTCCTTCTTCATCATTCTTATTCCAAAAATATTAGTTCGCCATAAAGAATATCAAAACCAAAACAGTAAGGATCAAATGCATAAACACAATTTACAATTTAGTTCTTAATCTAGAAGGAAGAGGATCTAACTTAGATGCCTTGGTTGTCCTTCCTTGCTTTTGTAGTGGCTACAACCACCCTCCAAAATTTTGGTTCACATGAAAATTTTAGAGCCTACCTTGGATCCTACAATCAATCACCCATGGTCACTTGTTATTAAGATGATGATTTCAAGCTCCCCTCCTTGATCTTAAGATTTGTCCATGTTCTCATCTTTATGTAGCATGTGTCATCTTTGGGCATAGGGGTTGTTGTTTGTCATGCAAAGGGAATGTTGTTTTTATTCAAGGGAATTGTGTGCATATAAGTGGTTTTCATCACATAGACATGTTTCGCACTCACTTCACACACTCTTGTCACGAAGGTCATTGCATCAAGCAAAGTATGTCTTGTGCATTTTGGATGGTCTACATGTCACTAAGTGTACACGTACAATCACAGTTAATTCCTATCAATTTTTACATATATTTCACTGATCTCACACTTAGCCATTTTCCCTAGAAACCTAACCTCATCCAGCTTCCCGAAACTATGAGCTTTTCGTCTGCAACCATCAAGCTTCCTCCCTTTCCTATTGAAACCCTGCAGTGCACAGAGACCCCAACCTCCCTTGCCTGTTGAAGCCCCACAGCCCGAAGAGACCCCAACCAACACTGCTCTCCAAAATTTTGCTGAGCAGTCTGGTTGCAATGCACTCAAAAATTGCACAGAGGTGTCCTCCCAGGACCCCCATCCCACAGCAGTGTCCTGTGCGTCAAAACTACGTAGTATTCTCCAAGCTACCCCATTTGTCTCGTATGTAGAAAATGTGCAGATAGGCCTCATTCTAGAAACAGTCAATGTCTGCTAAAATTGTACAGATATACCTCTCAATGACTACAGGAAAATGTGGCATGTTGAGATCACTACCAAGGAGTTGAGGAGAAGGACCAAGGAACCAAGGAACCAAGTAATAGAAAATATCAGGACTGCATGCAAACTCTGTCGGATGCATGATCATCTTGAGGGTAAGTATGGTAAGTAAAGAACACCTCTTGAAGTACACCTCTTAATTCAATTTGTGATACTGCTTGTCATTGTCATAGCATCTTCTCCTCAGTAACATGCATGTGTGCAAACACGAAAAGTCATTTTATGTCTTTCCTTTACATGTCTTTCTTCCTTTTCACTTGTTCGACCAAATGTTGTCTTCGGCATGTTGATTGCTATGTCATGCTTGTGACCTTGTTCTGGTGATTTTGAAGGTTTTGTTTGAGTTGTGTTCACTATGTAAATATTTATCGCACTCACACATGCTATTGTAAGTACTATTGCAGAAGTGGTGTTATGGTCATCTAAATGTCTATCCGAAGTGTCGCACTTGTCACTTTCACCATTTGACAATCCCATATTTAATCATACTGAGCATGTTGTCTTGTTGGTTCGAGGTGTCTTGTCATCGATTAATGTCAATTGTGTGTTTGCAAGGTCATTTATGCACAAGTTCACTCGTTCACACACTTAGTCATTTTGCTGAAACTCTATCGACCGGACCACCCCCCAATAACCAGAGCTCCACTTAGCTACACTACGTAGCCTTAGCCCTCAAGTTGTCTCCCAAGAAGTCTGCACTGCACAATCTTGGAATCGACCTAACTGACTGTCACCCAGAGTAGCGCAGAATTTTCTCAACAAGTCATCTCAAACCACGTTTCCCACAAGAAATTCTATCAAGCTTCCTGCTGGTCAACTAGAGAGTTTGACCAGGAAGTGACCCCGGGATTCACTCCAAAAAATTGTGTAGAATCTATCACCATGCCTGTTAGTGTCAGTATCTACATACTTCCATGAGGGATCAAAATTCACTCTTTGCATATGCATTTAAGGAGTCCCATACTGAAAATTTTGCATCATTTCATTAGGTCATGATATACTGATCCACTGATGGTTGTTTTATCTTCAGAAAATCTTTCCCTCATAAACTATACTTGCTAATCCTTCTTCAAATTATCTTCAGTTAGGGTTTCATAATTAATCTGCAGTTCATTTCATTAGGTCATAAGGTATGATTTCATTAGGTCTAGCATTTCATCACCAAGGTCAAGAAACCGATTTCAAAGTGTAAATAAAGGTTAGCAAGGGTATGAGGATTATCAACAAATCAAGCATGATGGCTTGTAATTCATAGCTACTAAAATCATTATATTTTTAACCTAATGTAATTTTCACCTCAAAAACATCTTTTTGAGGTAAAAACAGAGTATTTTAGTTTATTTGTTATTTCATATGTAATTTTAAGTTCCTATATGTAATAATTGATCTCAGTTGCACCAGAGCATTTTTCCTTGCTGCAAGACCAAAAAACACTGCAAAATTCAAGTCAAATTGAGCATTGATCCACCTGCAAAGATACAAGAAGAAAAGGCATTAAAACAGAGTTTTGAAAAAGAACTAGAAACATTGAAAAAGTGGGTTTTTCAAAGTGAAAAATCAAAATCTCCTTCTATTTAAACCCTCATACTTCATTTTCAAAATCATTATCTTCATTTGCCAAGAAAGAAAGTGAAAGGGAGAAGAAAGAAAGTCGAGTTTGAGTGAGTTTGAGCGAAAAAGTCTGGCACTACGCTTTTGGCAGAGAGGCATTGCGCTTTTGGCCAAGACAGACTGGCGTTGCACTTTTGGAGGCAGGCGCTACACTTTTCACCTGGCACTACGCTTTTCCCTGATTTTTCCAAAGCAAAATTGAATGGGCGTTGCACTTTTGTCATGGCACTGCGCTTCTGAGCGAAGGCACTACGCTTTTCCCAGAAGTGATCAAAAACCTCCCAATCTTCCAGCAAGCTTCAAATTGGTTTTTCTCTCCCTTCTTATAGGTAAGTACATGTCCTTCATCTTGATTTTGGGTTGCTAAATCTAAGCTACAAGCATCATTGCTCAGTTGTAATCTTGAAACCCTAAAATTCTCCCTAATTCTACCTAAACCCTAACTCCTTCCTACTCCTCTCAACACCCAGCCCTACAGTCCTAAAATCACCTTGTCCCTTTCCACTCTTTCCCACTTTTCCTTCACATTCCCTTTTGTCTCTTTCCCAAGAGCTCAAGGCACAAAACCCTTCTTCTCATTTCCATTCATTTCCTAGTTGCATGCCCATTTTCAGTCCCCCCATTTCTCATTTCCACACTCCTTAACCTTGCAAACATGGACCTGGAAGACCAAGACTATGAGGAGGAGAACACAGCCAGTGATACCTGAGCTAATGGAGCCATGCAACTGAGAAAACCACACAAGGGAGGCAGGATTATCAGAGAAGAGCCATCAAACCTTAGGAAATTATAGGCCTTAGAGTTGGCTATCACATGCTTCAAGTACCTTGGCTGCTATGAATTCTGTGAATTGGTTGAGAGAGTGCAATATCACCTGAAGCTTACTAGGCTTTTTGAAGCACATATTCATGACAACAGGGTGACTCTTTCTAAGGTAACTTTCACCATTTCTTCTTCCATTATTTGAGATGCCACCAGGATTCGTAATGTAGGGGAGAAGTGGTTCAAGCACCAGGATCTAGATAAGTACTCTTATGAATCTTATATCAAACCCCAGTACAGAAATCAGGTGAAGATACTATTTCCTTTCAAGTTTCTTGAGAACAAGTATGTCCCCATGATGAAGATCATCATGAAGTATTTCACTTGTGAGGGTCAATTCTCTAGGCTGTATACATATCATATCAGGCTCCTCATGCATTTTACCAGGGTGAGGATGTTAAACATCCCTTATTATTTGTTCATTAGTATTGAGAAGATGGCTTTTATTGTCCAAAGGAAGCCTTACCCTCAGCAGATGAGCAACCTTTATCACTACTCCCTGATTAAGGTCATTCTACTTCATCATCTCAGTCTCCTTAACATCCCTTGGGAGACCTTCATTTCTCATGAGATCTTCAGGGGTCTTCAAATTCCTCCACCAGTGCCTCAAGAAGCAGGAGGGCCTTCTAGCCCAGCTAAAACAGATGAGGAGGCCAAGGAGACAAAAACTACTCAGGTCCCTATTTTCATTACATATCAGAGAGGCACTAGGAGATTATTTGTAGCAGATAGGCGAGTGTTTTCTCCATGGGATGTGGAAGGGACCTTGCCTTCTTCTTCAGCACATAGGCAAATGCTAACTCCACAAGATGTGGAAGGGGCTTTGCCTTTTTCTTCAGCACAGCAGGTACAGGTGCAGTAGCTGCACAAAGGAAAGGAAAAGATGTCGGATGATGATGAGGAGGAAAGAGATTTTGACTTGACTGAGCATGATGAGCTGGAGCAACGTTATACTCATCATGGAGTTGATATCACTGACTTGGAGGCTCAGGACGAAGAAACCATCAAAGACATCATCATACGGGAAAGGGAAGCTCAAGTGCAAGCTTTGGCAGACAATTTGGAGAGGGCCAAATATGTCATCACATATTTGGAGCAAGAAAACAAGCAATTAACTGACAAACAAGTCCTCATGGAGCTAGAAATGCTCAAGATGAAACGACAAAGTGGCAAAGAGGCACAAGTCACTTTGACCCCTATTGAGCAGGAGATTGAAAATGATAGGGAGACTTGGCTTGAGAGAGTCAACTTGCACCTTGAGAAGCTGTTACAGAAGGCCAACAAAGACAATCAGATGATCAGACACATGGCTTATCATTACAGGACCTGAAACAAGATTTGCAATATGAGGGTCAAAAGAATGAAAGCTAGGCTAAGGCAGGCCTTCAAAGGAAAGAAAGAGTAGGATAGACTTAGAATTCTGGCTGAAGCCTCTTTGGCTCATCAAAACACATGATGGTGGTGCTTCACACCAATTTTGGGCAAGTTTTGAACAAATTTTGTCATTTGCAATTTTGAATTTCATTACACAGAAAAACTGCCTATAAGCGCAGCGCCACCGACGCTGTGCTTTTCCTAGGGGAACCCAATGAAGAAATGACTTGCATTTTTGGATTTAGAGTGATGAGGACATGCACCCTAGAAAGTTTCAAAAGTTTTGGGGCAGAACTGGTCCACCAAAAGGTCAAAAAACACCCTAAAAATGACCTTTCTGCCACTTTTTGGACACAGAGAAGTAGTCTTGGACGAATCAAGTTTTGAGGGGTCAAATGAGCTCCAAATGTCAAAGTTACAGGTGTTTTGGATATTAGACTTGAATAAATTTCGAATGAGCTATCATGGGCTTAATTTGGATGCCGAGAAGGCCTCCAAAAGGGACTTCAAAGTGGCGTTGTGCTTTTCACAATTTTTGCTCAGGGTTGCTATTTTTCCAATTTTTGACTGTAATCATGGATTCTCTCTCATGGTGGATGATTTACCATTGTAAATGATGACTTGGCATGTAATTATGATAGATAAATAATGATAGAGGGTAGATTCATTTCTTTAGAATTTATTTTGAGCTCAAATGAATCAATTTTTCACTTTTAGAGGCAAGTTGTTGATGATGCCTATATTCCTGTTTCTTGTTCAGTATTAGTTAGATTAGCTCCTCATCTTAGGGATTCAACCCCTGAGGATGGGAGGAGGTTGAAATAATGTCTATATCTTCTTCTTCTTTCTCTTTGTAAGGGGTTAGACTCATTTTGATGCTCAGAGCTTGATTGTACATCATTGTAAGAAGTTTGGCAAGGAGATTAATAAGATTTGCAACTATTTTTATGGGATCCCTGTGATATGGAGTTTTAGTACAATTTTTTATTTTGTGATCATTTTTTCACATTTTTTATGTATTCCATCATTCATTTCATTGCTTCTAGTTGAATGTTTTCAGGTTTGATAGGCAGAATCCATTATATCAGTGCTCTGCCTTGGGAAATCATTCAACATTTCATGTTTTCTATTGTTTAAGAAGGATCCATGATTGTCACATGCCCCTCTTAGCTCCTCATTAGTCTTAAACACCTCACATCATCAAGCCTAAGGTGCTAAAGCCTATGCCTACCTTGCCCCATAGAACACCCTAGATTTCTGACCTAATTTCCCAGACCTAAACTGCCCAACTCCTCCTAATCCGGCAAAACACCAACAAAATTTAGTCAAAAATTTCGAGCAACTATACCTAGCCTAAAATCATTTAACTAATCCAGTCATCTTGACTGAGATCCTTACAGAGAGATCCCTCTCCCAGCCTAGTAGGGCTAGCTACTTGGCTAAGCTTGGTTTGTGGTTACCCTTGCATTACCTCCCTTCAGCCTGAGGTCAATCTTGGTGATAACAATGCCCACCTCCATTGACTGAATAAATTGCGTGGACATGAAGGACATGCACCCGCTGCCTTTCACCGCACTGTCCTCAAAATTTGTACAGTTTTTTCAGCCAACGTGTTTCTCCTCCTGAAAACTACACAGTTTTCCTGGGTTGTCATCCAGCTACCAAACACCCCGCTTAGCCCAAAAGGTGCATAGATATGTCCTGCAGACCAACCTCCCAGTTTTGCATAGTTTTGACCAGCAAGCTCCCGCAGCCCGATGCCAGCCTCCCTGGAGAGTCTGCGCAGTTTTCACTACCAGTGTCCTCCCTACTACCTGCACTGCCTTCGTGGAAAATTTGCGTAGATCTTCCCTTCAGTCGAGCCAAATCCTGTAAACAGTCACTGCTGTGCTGCACTTCCCATCTCACCCTCCCAGTGACCTATGTACAGTTTTCCTTGAGAGTGCCAGGGGCCTGCATCCCGGCCTGAAATGTGCTCTGCGCAGTTTCAGAGCCTTGTCCTCTCTCCCGGTCACTCGCACCCGAAAACAAAAGATGATGTATCATGGTAGACCAGGTGATTTCTGCATTTGATGTCATCTCGTCATGAGTGAGTGCAAATATAGGTACATGGATGAGACATGGCGCGATGACGAATGAGATGAAAAAGGATCGCATGCTAGGAGACTTGTTCGTGAACGAGCGAACACATGAAGAGTACCAAGTAAAAAGAGAAGGAGACACATGTGCATACATGAACTATCAAACAAACACCAAGACCATCAAAGACTTCGCACACCTTGCCATGCAAAGGTGAAGCTATGATACACCAAGATCACACATCACTTAGCAGCACTGCGGCTCTACTTGGACACCACCATTAGCATGAATATACCAACACTGTCGTGTCGATTCATGTCATGAGTCATCTCGACCACATTACTACTATGGGCCATACTGGTTTAATAAATGTAATGTAACATGGAAGTCCAAGAGACCCACATGTAAAGTTGAAGATTCATGTAATTCAAACAATCATGAGGGAGATTGAACAGTCACAAGGGTCAGTTTCACCCTTGGCTATATATACCCCTCATTTGTGCATGCAAAAGGACTTTTCACTTTGGCTCCTCCCACATAGACTTGAGAGTTTGTAGTCTTTTCTTTGAGGAGTGAGTAGTGGCTCCAATTCCCCACTATTGGGGTTAGTGATGTAATGGTGTACCAATGTGTCTTGTAAATTTCTCTTAATTTAGAAGCCTGATAATAGGCCAGCATGTTTTCACACATGTATTGTATTCGTTTGTAAGACTATTCTTTGGACGCTTGTAATGCATGTTTCTTTAACCTGTATTAAGATAGTTGAACTATTTCGATCATTCTAATACATATGCATATGAAAATGTGTTCTATAATTTGTTAACGTTGTCTCGCCTGTGTGGACTATTTGGCTGGACACTCAACAAAACCATTCGCATAAACTTGTTATAATGATCGTCTCACTCGTGTGGACTAGTCTGTTGGGTGTTGTACATGTTATTCGTTTACTATGTGTTTGTGACTACCGCGTTTGTGTGGACTACTCCACTAGAATTTGTGCATGTCTTGTTGTGTTGTGTGTCTCTAACATAGTTGGGACTATTCCCTTTCGACTTGAGACTCACCTACACCCTCTCTCTCTTTAGTGAAAGAAACTTGACACAAGTAATAGTAATCACTCACCAAGCATGTGAACCTCATTATTCGAAGACAAATAAAACCACTCTCATGTGCTGAGAAGCAAGAGCTATGGAAAACTTTTAAGACAATGACAACTAGGACATCATACTCGATGGGACACCTACACCAAATAGTGTGCGGTCTAGTTGGGACTTCATACTGGGGAGATCCCTTGAATGTTGTCATGTCCAACATTGTCAACATTAATGGCGCTAGAAGGAGGGCCATATGACAAGATGAGTCCTCACAATATATTTTGAATCTTCGCACATCTATCATGGAGTTTGTTATAGTTCACCCTCTGAAATGTTTGTCCAACAAACATATCTTTCATATCAAGATGGAGTTCTGGGATGACTTGTCAGAAATCACATATGATGGTGAAGGCAAAGTGGCCTAGCTTGAGAACTTATATGATTTCCATGCGCTCATGGAGAAAGTGGAAGGTTTTAATGAAATAGAGGCTTTTTCAATGCTCACACACACACTTCATGACCACCCATTGCTATGGTGTAACATACTGCCTCATAACTCCATGCACTCATTCAATTAGTTCAGTGATCTTATAGAATCTATTTTTCACCATTTCGATCCTAAAGCACTTGATAAAAAAATGTTAAAACAATGGAAGGCCCTGCATGAATCACCTATGGATTTTTGGTAGTGCTTCCATTTACTCATGTTTGAAGCTCCAAAAAGTCAAATGAAATTCCAATATCTCATGGACAGATTTAATATTTCCTTACCAAATCACTTTGTCCCAAGGTGAAGATGAAGTTCAAACCCCACTCAACATACTTTGGTAATGGAGCTGCGCAATCACAAGCAGACACAGTCACTATCACAAGTGACTATCCTCCTTCCCCTCATCAAACAACTCCACCCCCGCAGAGTGATGTGGGAGAACATGTACACACGTCTGTTCAACTATCACATCCTCCCAACCTCACTACTCTTAATTTAATTTCTGCACAGATTTAGTTGGGAATCCCATGGGTTGTCATACACACTTGTTACCTCAACCTTTGTCTTCGTGTTCTATTGATCCTCTGGATTGAACTGTCTTGTGTTCTTTTGTTCTGGACCCTACACTTGTTGTGAACGAGTATCAAGCTATTGACAGAGTTCATGTCACACAACCAACCTGCATCGTCATTTACAAAGAGTATGACTGAGCATCTAGGCATGAACCCACAGTGAAGGATGACCTCATTTTGTCCACACCTCCTCCATTTTTTCCTGACATCTTTGGTGATTCTGCTATCTCTGATTTTCCTTGTGTAAATTCATCCACAGATGCATCTACTTCTGATCATTTGCAGAACACACCCGATGTCAGTTTATCATTCAATAGCGGAGAGGATAAATCTTTCATTGAGAATCCACTTGACTTTTCACCCGCCTTTTCCAGAAATGTAGAGGGTGAACATTCTTGCTTCTCATTTACCCTTCTATATGATTCATCAAATCATGAGGATGACGTCAAACATCCTTAATTTTTTGATCTTGGTTTTCATGATCCATGTACTTCTTCATTTGATCATGATGTTGATTCACTCGTTGTTAATCTATCTAAGCCACTTGTCTCTGATGATCTACCTATTGATGAAGTGGAAACCCCATAGGCTATCGAGACACTTCAACCTGAGCTGATGGTTATGTCAGGCCCTCGCTATCCTGAGGTTAGTTCCACTTACGATCATAAATTTTTTGAAACACCCAAGGCTCCTCATCACTCATATGTATGCATTGAAGATCAATCCAACACACAGATTCTACTTCCTCCACTCGAATCACATGATCCCATCACTTATGCACTGGTGGAATCATTCACGACAAGCACACTTGTAAGGCATAAGTTATCTCTTTTTCTCATGTTTTCTTGTCTATCACAGTCAAGAGAGTGCATATGCTTATCATCTGTACGTAGTGTGTCACAACACCATGGTAAGTCCACAGACTATTTTTCATGTGATTTCACTATTTTCTTTTCTGTGGATGCATTTAAACTTAGTGTGTGTTGGTCTTCATTGTTATATCTTTCATTTTTGCTGGTTTGCTTGACTGTTCTTCTCACTAACCATGCCTTCACCAACATAGGCCATCTAATGTGTCGATGGTTGCATTGGAAATATCACTTCACGTGAGTAGGCCCATGCACTGTTTAGCGTAGGAGTAGGAGTAATCTTTGCTTCTTGCTTTGCTTTGCTTTTTGGTTTGCATGTCTTTTTTCTTTCTTACTTAGTTTGGTTTTCTTGCTTTTCTTACTTGTTTTTCTCTTGCTTTACTTTTTCTTTTTGATTTCTTTGCTTGCTTGTACCCGTAGGTTAGCCTCCAATGAAACCGCGTTTGGCTCTCAAAACAGGTAGGTCAATCTAAAAGAACTTGGAAAATTATCAACATCTGGTTATATGTTGTCCTCTCTCTTTATGAAGAGATTGTTGTCTTCATTTGATGATGCCTTGATGGAAAATATGTTCTGTTCAGAGTGATTCATGTTGAAAACACAACACTTGCACTATTAACTAGTACCACCTACTCCATTCGGTCCTTTGGGTTAACCCTTGTCGACTTAGTCAAGTAGAGTAAGGTGAGGGGGGAAACCTTAACAAGTATGTCAGAGGTATATATAACATACTTCTCTGAAGGAACAACCTCTTCTAATCTCAATAATTTGGGATCCCTCTTCCGTATCTCAAATAAATAAGTGCCTAGGCACAGTTCTTTGAAAAAAAAATCAAAATGAATAAGGTGAAATAAGAGAAAGGCTTCTTCCGTAGAGAGGTGATACAAGTAACTCCACTGGGGTACTGACTAGGCTCGATGGTAGCAAAGCGATGCTTGCATTCCTGTGTGACTCTGTGGGGGTACTGTCCAGGACATTGGCAGTGGAGAAACTCCAGAGATGAAACTTAAACTCTGACAGTCATATTACTTGTGCACCAATATACCCCTCATCCCTAATCGAAACAACTGAGTTGACTTGCCTTGGAATGTGTGCTGAAAAATCAAGGGCATGGCAAGTGTTACATCTTTCAATCAAGATAGTATGGAAACCATGATGATCTAAGAATCGAAAAATACTTCCGGAAGGGTTAGACTCGTTGTTCATGAAACAAGGTCCATTCAAAGAGCTAGAGTTCTACCAGTGTGTCGCCAAGTGTTGTAGCGGATACAACCGCCCTCCAAAATTTTGGCTCACACGAAAATTTTAGAGCCTACCTTGGATCCTCCAATTGATTACCCTTGGTTGCTTATTGGTAAGATGATGATTTCAAGCTCCCCTCCTTGATCTTAAGATTTCTACGTGTTCTCATCTTTATGCATCACGTGTCATCTTTGGGCACAGGGGCTCTTATTTGTCATGCAAAGGGAATGTTGTTTTTCTTCAAGGGAATTATGTGTGTATGAGTGGTTGTCATCACATAGACATGATTCACACTCACTTCAGGCACTTTTGTCACGAAGGTTGTTGCATCAAGAAAAGTATGTCTTATGCATTCTAGATGGTCTACATTGTGTCACTAAGTGTCCGTTTGCAATCACAGCCAAGTCCTATCAATGTTTACATATGTTTCACTGATCTCATACTTAGCCATCTTCCCAAGAAACCTAGCCTCATCCAGCTTCTCGAAACTGTAAGCTTTGCTTCTGCAACCATCAAGATTCCTCCCTTGCCTTTTGAAACCCTACAGCCCACAAAGACCCCAAAATCCCTTACCTGCTGAAACCCTGCAGCCTGTAGAGACCCTAGCCAGCACTGCTCTCCAAAAATGCGTAGAGCAGTCTACCTGCACTACACTAAAAAATTGCATAGAGGTGTCCTCCTAGGACCCCCATCCTGTAGTAGTTTCATGTGCCTCAAAACTGCACATTATTTTCCAAGTTTCCCTATTTGTCTTGCATGCGGAAACTGCACAAATGGGCCTCATTCCTGCAGTAGTCACTGTCCGCTGAAATTACATAGATCTACCTCTCAGTGACTACAGGAAAAGGTGGCATGTTGAGATCACTCCCAAGGTGTTGAGGAGAAGGACCAAGGAACCAACTAATGGAAAATATCAAGACCAAACGCAAACTCTGTTGGATGCATGATCATCTTGAGGGTAAGTATGGTAAGTAAATAACACCTTTCTAAGTACACCTCTTAATTGAGTTTTCAGGACTGCTTGTCATTGTCATATCATTCTCTGCTCAGTAACATGCATGTGCGCAAACACGAAAAGTCATTTTATGTGTTTCTTCTACAAGTCTTACTTCCTTTTCACTTGTTCAACCAACTGTCGTCTTCGGCATGTTGATTGTTATGTCATGCTTGCGACCTCATTCTGGTGATGTTGAAGGCTGTGTTTGAGTTGTGTTCACTATGTAAACATCTATCACACTCACACATAATGTTGTAATAAGTTTCATGCAATTGTCATCATGATCATCCGAATGTCTATCCGAAGTGTCGTACTTATCGGTTTCACCATTTGACAGTCTCGCAATCAATCACACTAAGCATGTTGTCTCGTTGGTTTGAGATGTCTTGTCATTGAGTCGTGTCGAGTGCATATTTGCAATGTTGTTTATGCACAAGTTAAATCACTCACACACTTAGTCATTTTTCTAAAAATCTGTCGACCGGAGCACCCCCCAACAACCGGACCTTCGCTGAGCTAAACTGCGCAACATCAACCCTTAGTGATTATGTATTGCTACCCAGAATTGCATAGAGCTTGAGGCTGTCTCCCAGGAATTTTGCACTACACAATCCTGTAATCGACCCAACTGACTGTCACCCAAAGTAGTGCATAAGTTTCTCAATAATTCATCTCAATCTACACTGCTCACAAGAAAATCTATCAATATTCTTGCTGTCAACCGGAGAGTTTGACCAAGAAGTGACCTCGGGATTCACTCCTCCAAAAAATTATGAAAAATCTGCCAACATGCCCACCTCTGCTAACTAAATAAATTGCACAGACATGAAGGACAGGCACCCACCGCCTTTCACCGCACTATCCTTGAAATGCATAGTTCTATCAACTAGTCACCCTGTCATCCGGGCTGTTGCTCCTCCTGAAGACTGCACAGTTTTCATGGGTTTTCCTCGAGCTTCCTGACACCTCGCTCGACCCAGAAACTACGCAGATATGTCCTGCAGGCTAGCCTCCCAGTTTTTCACAGTTTTGGCCAACAAGCTCCTGCAGCCTGCTGTCAGCCTCCCCGAAGAATCTATGCAGTTTTCACTGCTAGTGTCCTCCATGCTCCCTGCATAGACTCCATAGAAAAATTGTGCAGATCTACCCTTCAGCTGAGCCAGATCCTGCAGATAATCACTGCTGATCCAGACTACCCATCTCAATCTCCCAATGACCTTTGCACGATTTTCCTTGATAGTGCCTAGAGCATGCATCCTAGCCTAAAATGTGCTCTACGTAGTTTTATAGCCTTGTGCTCTCTCCTAGTCACCCGCACCTGAGAACGAAAGATGATGCATCATGGTAGACTAGGAGATTTATGGATTTTATGCCATCTCATCATGAGTGATTGCAAATACAGGCACATGGATGAGGCATGGTGCGATGATGAATGGGATTAACAAGGAGCGCATGCTAGGAGACTTATTCGTGAATGGGAAAACACACGAAGCCTACCAAGTAGCAAGCAAAGGAGACACATGCACATGTATGAAATATCAAGCGAACACCAATAACATCAGAGATTTCACACACCTTGCCTTGCGGAGGTGAAGCTATGATACACCAAGAGCACAGTCATCACTCAACAGCACTGCAACTTGACATGGACACCACCATCAACATGAACATACCAGCACTATCGTCTCGAGTCATGTCATGAGTCATCTCGGCCACATCACTACTGTGGACCATACGATTGTAATCAATGTAATGTAATGTGGAAGTCTAAGAGACCCACATGTAAATTTGAAGAGTCATGTAAGTCAAACAGTCATGAGGGAAGTTGAATAGTCACAAGGGTCAGTTTCACCCTGGGCTAGATGTACCCCTCATTTGTACATGCAAAATGACTTTTCACCTTAGCTCCTCCCACAGAGCCTTGAGAGTATGGAGTATTTTCTTTTAGGAGCGAGCAGTGACTCCAATGCCCCACTATCGGGGTTAGTGATGTAATGTTGTACCAATGTGTCTTTGAAATTTCGCTTAATTCGAAAGCCCAATAACAAGCCAACACATTTTCAGTCATGTATTGTATTCATTTGTAAGACTATTCTTTGGACACTTGTAATGCATGTTGCTTTAACCTGTATTAAGACAATTGAACTATTTCAGTTGTTCTAATACATATGCTTACGAAAATGTGTTGTATAAGTTGTTAATTTTGTCTCTCCCATGTGGAATATTCTTCCGGACACTCGACATAACCATTCTCATAAACTTGTTATAACGACCATCGCACTCGTGTGGACTATTCCACTGGGTGTTGTATGTGCTACCCATTTACCATGTGTTTGTGACTACAACATATGTGTGGACTACTCCACTAGAAGTTTCACATGTCTTGTTATTTTGTGTGCCTCTAACGGAGTTGGGACTATTTCCCTTTCCACTTGAGACTCACCTGCACCCTCTCCCTTTGCGTGAAAGAAACTTTACACAAGTAACACTAAGCACTCACCAAGAATGTGAACCTCATTGTTTGAAGACAAATCATACCACTTTCATGTGCTGACAAGCAAAAGATAAGGTAAACCTTTAAGACAACGGCAAATGGACCATCATACTAGATGGGACTCCTACACCAAACAATGTGAGGTCTAGTTGGGAATTCATAATGGGGAGATTCCCTGAATGTTGGTAGGTCCAGCATCGTCAACACTGATCCAGGTGGATATTGGTGGCCACCCACCTATTCCACTTAGACCCCCACCATTGTTTCTTTCAGTTTTTCAGGCTCCTTATTTGTAGCACAATTTATTATTTTTGGCAAATTTTCGGGTCCTAAACCTACAAAGTCGTTTTGGCAACCTGCAAGAAGAATATCACAGCAGAAGCCGCTGCTAAACTCTTCCTTGAACAAGTGTGGGTACACTTTGGTATCCCATAGTCTATCATCTCAGATCAGGACAGCAGGTTCCTCAGTACATTTTTGTCCAGTCTCTAGTCGATGTTGGACACCAAGCTCACTAAGTCTAGAGCTTTCCATCCCTAAGCTGATGACCAAACAGGGGTCATCAATAGGATGATCATACACATTTGGCACATGTACAACTCAAAGCATCCATGCACATGGGATGAGAGCCTCCCCTATGTCCAACATAGCTATAACTGGGCTTTCCACAGCTCGACTAGCCACAACCCTTTTTAGGTGGGCTTGGGATTCCAACCACTATGTCCCATTGATGTGGCCATGCCATTTGCAGATACTCCAACATATTTGACTCATGTCTAGTCTGAAATTGATATGGCAAAGAACTTCATTAAGCACATCCAACATATCCACTAGTAGGTCCATGACATTCTGGAGAAATCAAATGCCAAATACAAGTAGCGACATGATCAACGTCGGGTGCCACACAAGTTTCAGGTGGGTGACAAAGTCTCATTGCGTTTGCAAAAGGAATGCCTTACCGAAACCTATCAAAAACTCAGACCACTCCAATATGGTCCTTACACCATTACCAAGGCTATGGGAGACAATGCATTTGAGCTCAACATTCCTCCATTCCTTGGCCTACACCCAGTGTTCAATGTGGACTGCCTTCGACCATACTTCCTGTTAGAGTCAGTCTAGTAGCCCTCCATCAGCGATCAAAGCTCTTTGCATTTGCATAGGTAGGTGTCTCATCAGTGTCATTCTTTGCATTCCGTTAGGCGTGCCATAACCCTGATGGAGGAACTGCTGTCTTTGTCCCCCTCTGGGCACTGCTGGATCAACTTGTTTCAATCATTAAACTTTGTCAAGGTTACTTGTCTATTGTCTTGAGATCAAATTTTTAGGTCTAGGGTTTTTGGTCAAGTTTGTCTTCAAGCTCATGTCTCTGAAGGTCAATAAGTACCCAGCAAGCCAGAGGGATGATTTTTAAATTGTTTTTTCAAAAGATTCTATCTTGTACAGTTAATTTTCACCTTGGATTTAAAAACCCTGTTTTTAAAGCCAAAGTCATTTCTCAAAAATTTTGTGAAAATTGTAAAAAATTCAAAATGATTCAAAGGACAGCATATAACCCTGGCTCCCTTGCCAAGATCCCTCAGAGCCTATCCCTGCAAAAATGATCAAAGAAAAGCATCAAATCAATCAGTTTCAGGACAAAAGGAAACCAAAAAGTCAAGTTTATAAAATGTCATGGAAAAACATTATAAAGTGGGTTATGATATGAAATTAATTCAAACAAGGCTATAAAAGCCCTAATCTCCCTCTATCAAGCCTCATTATGCATCCAAGTGATAGAGCACCTGATTGCAAGAGAGTTTGAGTGAAGTTTGTGAGTTGGGAAGGCGCACGACCCATCGAACCAAGCGTGCGACCCGTCAGAGGCGCGCGACTAGTTAGGCACCCTCCGCCAGTGTTAATTTACAACGCGCACGACCCGTCAGAGCCGTGCGACCCGTTGGGTGAGGCACACGACCCATTAGCGCTCTCTCTGCAAAACCGCCAACAAATTTTCCAAGGAGCCACAAATTGCTAAATTGTGCAAGGTAGGCCCTCCATCATAAAAAATTATTGCTTGTTACAGTTCAAGAAGGTCATGATTATATTTGTAAAGGTCTCCATTTGCAAGTAGAAGTCTCTATTATGCTTTGGCTTGAAGTTGTAAAAATTGCTAGGGTTTATTATGCTGTTTTGAGGTATCCCATTGTTCTCATTTTTTCCACCTCCCATTACATTTTCCTTATCATTTTATGTAAATTTCCCTTCCAAATTTGTTAAAGAGCCCTAAACCCTACCCTTCTTCCCAAGAAATCAAAAGAAAAATTAAACCCTAGCCCTTCCTCCCATATCATTATTGTAAATAAATTTGGAAAATAATGTATATGCAATAATCCTTTCCCTAAACTCCCTGTTTCATTATTATTCCCAGTTTCCCTTTAAAATATCCCTTCCCTAATATTTCCCTTGTGCTCCTTGTCCCCTTGAAACAACATTTTAATCCGCAGTTTGCAAAGCAGAAACAACAGTACATTTTAGCCACTTTGCTCCTAAAACAATGTCAGAAACCGAAACCAATTATGAGCAAAGTGATGACCATGCATCAGCTTCAGAGTTTGAGGAACAGAGGAGGCCTCACAAGGGTGGAAAGGGCGGTCATCATAGGAGAGAGGAGCCCACCTCTTTGACTGATTTGCAGGCTTGTCCAATGGCAGTATCATGTTTCCGTTATATGTCTTGTTATGAGTTTTGCGAGAGGATCTCTCAGATTCAGCATCACAGGGAGTTGGCTCACTTATTTGTTTTGCATTTGCATGATGGACATGTGAACCTTGCTGGGGTGGATTTTCCATTGACACCCGAGATGATTGCTCAAGCCACAGGGATACCGAATGTCGGAGAGGTGTGGAACAAGCGCAGGATGTTGGACAGTCTTCAGTTTGAGCCTTTCATTAGACCTGCATTCATGAGACATTTGACGGGTAAGTCAAAAGAAGTCAGTAGCATGATATCCCCGGGACTAGCCATGTCAGCTCTTCTCCATTGGTCACTTATCAGAGAGGCCACAGGGCCTTATTTGCAGCAGCTAGGCGAGTATTTTCTCCACACCAGGTGGAAGGGGTCTCGCCTTCTTCATCAGCACCATGAGTGTTATCTCCACACCAGGTGGAAGGGGCCTCATCTCCGACAGCAGCCCAGGTATCAGAGAGGGGCAAACAGCCCAGGATTGATGAGGGGCCATCAGGTGTTCCAGATATAGAGCTTGTTGATCTTGATGTCAGTTCTCCTAGCCTAGAGTCAAAGGAGATCATTCAGCACCTTAGAGCTGAAAATGATGCATTTCAGAAGAGATTATAAGGGGCACAATGGAAAATCTCATATCTAGAACAGCGCAACAAGCAGTTGGAGGATGAGAAAACTCCTTATGAGTTGTGGAGGATTCGTAGTGACCGCAACTTGAATCGAAGAAGACCCGGTGATTTAGTGCCAGTTGAGCGAGAGGCTATGCTTATCCGGCTCAATGCTCATTTAGAGAGGCTGTTGGCTAAGGCCAACCAAGATAAGAAATTGCTGAGAAACATGAAGAATCATTATTGGGCACAAATGCACGTGTGCAAGGCAAAGATGAAGGTGCTCCAAAGGCGGTTGGTCAAAGCGCAAAAACGGAGAAAAAGGCCTGATCCCCTCCACATCTTGGCCGAGGCTTCCTTGAAGGAGCATGGCACTAAATAGCTCAGCCCCAGCACAAATTCCAAGAAATTTTGAGCATTTTGGGTGATTTTTGGTTTTTAAGGCAAAAAACAGGTTTTTCCGCTTGACGGGTCTCACCCCCCGCGCGACCCTTTCACTTGGCAACTCTATTTTCAAAAAACTCAGCATTTCTGGATTTGGCATGAAAAGTTACACATGCTCACCCATTTCCAAGAGATTTTATGAAGTTTTGGGCCTCCTGAAAGTCAAAAAACAAGCAAAAAATGACTTTCTGCCACATTTTTGACACACAGAAAGCAGTCTTGGGAGATTGCAATTTTGGAGGGGCAAATGACAACCAAATTCAAAAATTCCAGTTGGGTTGGAAAGTAGACTCACATACCTTTCCAGAAAGCCTACTCTTGCCTCATTTGGACACCTGACAGTGCCCCAAAAGTGCTCTCCAAGGCGCGCGACCCGTCAGGATTTGGTGCGCGACCCGTTAGGCAAATTGCTCAGGATTTCAGCCTATAGCTCAGCAAAACGCAATTTTGACTGTGTTTGAATTTGTGGAGTTGATTTTTATCCTTCTTGTTGTAAATGATGTAAATTTATGACACTTTTACACTTATGTATCTCTTCTGGAAGATTCATTCATGAGATAGGTGAAAATTAAATGAATGAATTGGTTTCCTAGTTTATAGAGGCAAGTTGTTTTGACTGCCTAGTTTTCAGTGCTTAGTTTAGAATTGGTTGAAACAACTCCTGGGATATTGAGCTAGACCCCTAGAGGCAGGGAAAGGTGTTAGATGATCTATATTATGTACTGTCTTGTTCATTTTCATGGTTGGACTCTTGAGGGAGAAGCTCTTATTGTATTACTCACTGTATCTCTGCAATTTTTGGCAAAGGAAGACCAGGGTTTTGCAGTCCTTTTTGGGATTCTTGTGGTCACATGTATTGATGGTGTGTTTCTCTTTGTACTTGTAAGTGTGTTATGTGAATCATTTCCTTACTTTTCCTTCTGCACATTAGGCAAATGAAGTGTTAAAGTAGAACTCATGACTGTCATGCTCTGCTTTTAAGTTTGCTTAATATCAATGTTTTCGACTGTTTAAAGGGAATTCAAGGTTATTGCTTTCCCTCTTTAACTCCTCACCGGTCATTCTCATCCATCCATCTCTATTAAAGGCATAAATACTATTTCCTACCTCGCCCCAAAGAACCCCCTGTGAAAACTGTGTCCAATCCCCGCACCTAAAATTGCCATTTCCCCAATTTTCCTCCAAAAACCCTAAAAATCCCAAATCAACCCTTTTGATCAGTTTACTAGCCTAAAATTAGTGTTACCCTATTGGTTATCTCGCCCATTGAACATCTTTATCGAGATAGACCAGAGAGAGCCCTCTCCTGCCCTGTAGGGCTAGCTACGAGGCTAAGTGGTTTGATGTTACCTTGAGGTTTACCTTTCTCAGCCTGAGGTGAAATTTCAAGTGCTAACACTTCCCACCATTGCTCAACACATCAAACATTGCAGAGCAACTCACACCTACAGAGTTAAATCCAGATTGCATGAAACAAGACACAAATAATCAGATCATGGACACATAGATCAAGAACACCCGACAACAAAGGATCAAACTATATCGAGTTGTCAAAGCAGGCCAACTCCTTCACCATGGCAAGTGGCTCACTAGGGACCAAGTTCAGCAGAAGTTTCCTCATCTCATGGAGGAACTCAACGCAATGGGGACCATTGCTTCCTAAGGGGGGAGGAATGATCCAGGTGGATATTGGTGGCCACCCGCCTATTCCACTTGGACCCCCACCATTGTTTCTTTCAGTTTTTCAGTTTCCTTATTTGTAGCACAATTTACTATTTTTGGCAATTTTTCGGGTCCTGAACTTTTGGAGCCGTTTTGAGGCCCTAAACGACGTTTTTTGGGAAAACTGGGAGTAACATAAGATATAGACCAATGTTTGTCACTCAAAATTTGTATTCCTCGGATAGATCTTTCTAACGAGGTATTGTGTGTGTCAAACAGAGATCATATGCCAAAGTTACAACCCCGGGAAGTTGATGTACCAATTTACCCAAATGGGGCCCATAGTTTGGCGCTTCATCTCCTAGGGTTAGGTTTTTGGATGTTTAGGGTTTTCCATTGCTTCTCAATAATAAATAGGCCTTGGAGCCTCATTGTAACAAAGTTCAGAGGCATGTAGCCGCCACATCTCTCCTTAGAGATAAGCTACCATCGCCCAAGCTAGCCTTATTTCCATTCTGTTTGTAAGCATATTTTGTATTTGATATTAATGAAATGAAGTGTTATTTCTATTGCATCTTGGTATTTCTGGTTATATCTGTAATTTTTTGTGTTCATGTTTAAATCTGGATCAAACCCGTGCTTAAAACAATTATTGAAATGAAATAATTCAAAAAACATAAATGATAACTAATTCAAGAAAGTAGTAAAGATTAAATGCACACTTTCTATTTCAATTCTTAATCTAGAAGGAAGAGGATATAACTTAGATGCCTTGGTTTTTATTCCCTACTTAAATCAATTACTAAAATGAAATCATCCAAAAACATAAATGATCATGGCATATAATGAATCTATTTAGAAAATATTCACAAGAACTATAAAGAAAATAATTATCTAAAATATTCACAATTATGCACAAAATTACATTGGAGTGTACTTAGCTTAGAATGGGGTCCCTCTACCCTTGCTTGGTACAATTAAAACTATGAGCTAATGTAGATCAGAAATCACATCCCACAGCAACTACAACAATAAAATGGAAGACAATCTCTTCAAATTATATTTAGAAATAAAGTAGTCTCAATAGTCATAATACATGTTCATAAGTGTTGAATAGTTATGCTTAAATAACCCAAAAATATAACAGACTTAGATAAAATAGTTGTAATAGCCTATAAGATTCATAATCCATTTAATCAGGTCGAACTCATCCCTTTTTCTACACAAAATATGGTATGATCCCACTAAATCATAAAACTGCCCCTTTATTTAGGGATTTCTGTGTGACTGGTCAAGTTTGACCAGCGTTGACCAAGCCTGTTCTAACCCATTTTGACTATGCCAATAGGGGTCTGTCCATCCTTGGTTCCCATACTTCTCAAATATGTCTTCAGTTTCCACCCAAAGGTCCTGCACATACGATTTTAATGGAGCCATTATGGGAAATTCTATTCTAGTCAAAAATAATTTTTTATACCAAATTTTTACTAAAAATTCTGAAATTTAAAAGACATAATTATTTTACCTTAAAATAAAATAAGAGACAAAAATATGAAAAAATGACCATGGTATGATGGTAAGGGATGACAGAAAGGATGGAAAATGCATGGTGAAAAATAGTCAAAACTGAGGGCCAACATCTCCCCCTTGTTGAGTCTCAAGCATGTCCTCATGCTTGCTTCTGTCTCTTAGATCTTTTGCCTCTGTATGCTAACTGCCCTGTTGATGTACCTATGCCTCTTCCCCTTGATGTTGAAGGTTCCTGTTGTGTTGCCTGCAATAGGATATCAATGCCCTCGTGTCCTTTTTCCTCTTCCCTGTAAATGACATTATTCACTTTTTGTTTCTCATATTTATATTGCCAAAGTTTCTTTTATGTCAACCACCTATATGCTTGTTTTGAAATCAGCATATTCTATATTTCTAGCTTCTTCATTGTCTTCTTCATTCTTTTGTTTTATTTCACTACCTTGTTGTTTTGTTCTTTGCACATCTCATTTTCCTTCTTAAGGTGTTTTTCCATTATTTCACTAACTTCAAGCTGGGTGGTTAAGTCTTTTACCTTCTTGGCATATTCTTCATTGTGACCCTCCTTAGAAGCTTCTTTGATCTCTTTTACATATGATGATGATCCTCTAACCCATGTGTCTTCGTAGAAAGAATCCTTCTCCAACTCTCTAAGTTTTTCTTGTGCCTCCCTTTCAAGTTTTTCAATGACTTCCTGAGGTGATTGTTCATGTGTACTAAGAGGCATTTCTTTTAGGATCTCTACTTCAACATCTTGGTGTTTTTCACATGGTTCTTCTATTGTTTTCCTTCCTATCTTCTTTGGTGATCCAGATCTTGGGAGGAGGCCGCCAAGATCTAAAATATTGAAATGGATCTTGGGAGGAGAGACCCCTAAGATCTGAAAACTTGAAATGGATCTTGGGGGAAAGGCCCCAAGATCTGAAAGATTGAAATGGATCTTGGGAGGAGAGACCCCCAAGATCTGAAAACTTGCATTGCTAGAAGAAAAATAAGGAGAATGCCCAATAAACAAAACCACAAAGAAACTTTTATTTAAAATAGTAATGGAAATAAACCAGCTAGGGCAATGGTAGCTTATCTCTGAGAAGAGATGTGTGACTACATGCCTCTGAACTGTAAAGGCTACATTGTGGCGGACAATCTGTCCTTTTACAAAATGTGATCTGTTACTTATAGTATTTTTCAATTACAATACCATGGGTCAATTCCATGGGTGAATGAATACCATGGGTGGATTTTACAATACCATGGGCAGATGCCATTTACAATACCATGGGTAAATTCCATGGGTCGATGAATAATATGGGTGGATGAGTACCATGGGTGGATTTTACAATACCATGGGCGGACGCCATTTACAATACCATGGGTAAATTCCATGGGTCGATGAATAATATGGGTGAATGAGTACCATGGGTTGATGCCATTTTCCATTCGGATCATTCCTCCCTCCTTAAGAAGCAATGGTCCCCATTGCGTAAAGTTCCCTCCTGCAAAGCCTTTGTTGAATATGAAGAGCCACTGAAGATAAGGGTTTTATGTGGTTAACCCATAACCATGATAAACGAAGATCCGAGGATAGAGATACCCTGTAATGCTTGTGACCAACTGTGATGATGACAGTGTGCGGCCTAGCAAATGGACTTCGATGAAGTGTTGGTTTGTGGATGACCCATAACCATGAAGATCCGAGGATAGAGATACCCTGTAATGCTTGTGACCAACTGTGATACTGACAGTGTGCGGCCGAGCAAATGGACTTCGATGTTTGTGGATGACCCATAACCGTGATCTTTGTTGCTGATGAAGTAGCAGGTGCCTACATAGCCTGGGGTGGGAGGACACATCTCCAAATAACCCAAGCCGAATGCTGCTATGTTGAAATTGATAAATGTGAAGCAGGTGCCTACTAAAGTGGGGTGGGAGGGCACGTCTCCAATGGAAACCCACTCCGAATGCTGCTCCAGAATTAAAATGGACATAACTCGGCCAATATAACTCAGAATATTTATTATAACCTGTTTTTGGAAGCAGAAGGATCATTTTGCATCTTCCCATGTGATGGAAATCCTTATCTGGGCACTCTGAAATCTCAGATTCGCGTTGCAACAGTTCCGCCGTCACAAAAATTCTGATAAAATAGCTGATTTTAAATCAGCGATATCTCCCACATCCGGACTCCGATTTGACCCATTTTTTTTTTGAAATTGGGTGATTTTTCGAGAGGAATCCAGATCTTGTATTTTTTTTTGTAAGTTTTGTACCAAAATTTTCAGATCTGATTTTCAAAGTCGCCGCCCAAAAAAAAATTTCCTGCAAAAAAATTGAGACTGAAATATGCATGAAACCCTCATTCCCATGGAATCGTAACCTGCTCTGATACCACTGATCCAGATCTTGGGAGGAGGCCGCCAAGATCTAAAATATTGAAATGGATCTTGGGAGGAGAGACCCCTAAGATCTGAAAACTTGAAATGGATCTTGGGGGAAAGGCCCCAAGATCTGAAAGATTGAAATGGATCTTGGGAGGAGAGACCCCCAAGATCTGAAAACTTGCATTGCTAGAAGAAAAATAAGGAGAATGCCCAATAAACAAAACCACAAAGAAACTTTTATTTAAAATAGTAATGGAAATAAACCAGCTAGGACAATGGTAGCTTATCTCTGAGAAGAGATGTGTGACTACATGCCTCTGAACTGTAAAGGCTACATTGTGGCGGACAATCTGTCCTTTTACAAAATGTGATCTGTTACTTATAGTATTTTTCAATTACAATACCATGGGTGAATTCCATGGGTGAATGAATACCATGGGTGGATTTTACAATACCATGGGCAGATGCCATTTACAATACCATGGGTAAATTCCATGGGTCGATAAATAATATGGGTGGATGAGTACCATGGGTGGATTTTACAATACCATGGTCGGACGCCATTTACAATACCATGGGTAAATTCCATGGGTCGATGAATAATATGGGTGAATGAGTACCATGGGTTGATGCCATTTTCCATTCGGATCATTTGGAATGGATATGAAGGATATTTCCTTCTCCATGACTATATCCTCTTGTTTCTTCTTAGACCTTGTTCTTGGATACAAGGGTGACTACATAATATTTCTTGAAAGATGCAATCTTCCAAGTGTTTCCTCATTTTTGGTTGATTGTTCTTCCTTTTGGACTTCTAGAAAATGATTTTTGTTCAAGAATGTCTCCCATGTTTCTCCCTTATTTTTCAATTGAAACTCAATCAACATTTTAATTAGCCCTTGATGATAGTAGCTAGCTTCTTTGTTCTTTGTTTTACCTCTCAACCCTTCAATCATCTTTATCAAAATTTTTGCAAAGAAATAGGGAAGGTTTATTGTGCCATCACCTTTAATATGTTGGAGAAATTTTATGTGATATAAGTGTACAATGCTATATATCCCATCACAGGTAAAATATTTTTGAGTAATAAGGGCCAATTCTACCCAAGGTTCTCTTATCCAATCCCTAGGAATTCCTTTAGTTTTATCAAATATTCCTTTTCTCTGTTTTTCTAAGAATAAATTCCATCATTTCTCTCTAAAATGCTGCCCATTGTGGAATTCTTCTCCTGTGAGTGGAAAATTTGTGGCTTGGGAAATATATTCTGGAGTAATGGGAACAAGAATATCACCTACTCTGGTTTCTTTATTATCAAAGTTAGCTGCAAAATCCTCTGTGACTTTTCCATTGTTCCCTTTAAACTTTCATAGAAATTCTAATAGCCCTTCCTGGTAGAGTTTTTCTATGGTTTCTCTACTCTAGTTTTCCAATTGAAATCCATTGGGTTCAATCCTACTCCCCATGTTGAATTCTGGGTGCTTTTGTTCCTTTTCATTTCTGAACCAATGTAAATAACCCTATATTGTAAATAATCTCATGGCATAATAATAACTCTATGTTTTTTAATAAAAAAATTGTTTGCAAGTTAATAAAACAGAGAGATTATATTTATGGCTAGAGGAGAAAGATTTTTCTTGGTGGAGGTATTGAAAAACCAAATTTTCTTTCAAATAACACAAGAGTGTTACTTACCAAGGCTTGATCTAGATTGTTGGACACTTTCTGTGATGAGAGAAAAGGAAAATACTCTGAGTTTTCAACTCTATTTTTGCTGCTTGTGGAGAGAAGGCTTTAAAAACACCCTTTTCTAGAAAAGTATCTATCGAAATGCCTTTGAGAACAATATTATTATCACTATTCTTCTTTACAACTAAGTGCTAGACACCAATAGGTTTGATTTTAACCTTCTCTGCCTTCAACTTTTAAAATCAAAAACTTACTTGTTTTAGAAATTGATTTTTTTAACCATCTTTGCCTTCAACACCATACTAGAAATTAACAATTGTTAATCCTCTCTATTTCCTCAGAAATCATCAAATTGTGGAAATGAACATTCCTCTCTGTCTCCTCATAAATTGAAATCGATTTATGGAAATGAACACTCCTCTCTCTCTACTCAAAAATCGAAATTGATTTCTAGAAATGAACATTCCTCTCTGTCTCCTCAAAAATCTGTCTCTTCCTATCTGTATCTGAATAAAGCACTCCTATCTGTCTCTTCAGAAATCAAAATTGATTTCTAGAATAAAAAACTTCTCTCTTCCTCCTAAAACATTGAATGTTGGAGAAGATTTTCTTACCTGGAGAAATCAAAATGTTAGAGATGTACTTATTAACCACTGCATGCAACGGAACCACACATTCATTCACTGCCTCTTGAGAAATTGATCCTTGGAGATAGAAATTAAAATCAACTCACAAGGCGATCACAATTTTGGTCAGCTGCATAATCCTCCTCAAAAATAAAACTTGGAAAATAAAAATCAACCTACAAGTCTTGGGAAATCATAATTCATCTATGTTCTTAGCATTTGTGTTCACTACTTATTGAGAAATCAAATCTTGGAGGAAATCGATTTCTGTGTGTTCTTCAACAGTTATCATTTGTTTTGGGTTTGTTTCTGAATCTAATTAATGCAACTGGAGTTTTATGTGTAACAACCTTACACTTGGAGCTTGAATGCAGACTTTATGCAATAATATTTTACTCATACGTGTTCAGGTCCCTCTGTAATGTTTCTCATGTGGTACTCATGTTCAGGTTCTTTCCATTCTGAGTTGCTTCTATTTCAAGTTGAGTAGCTTATGGAATTGTTCTTCAAGTTGAGTTGTTCTAGAAGAGAAAAAAACACTTTGTTTTTTCTATCTTTTCCCTAGCTTATTTGGAGACTTGTCCTCAAGTTTGGACTTTGGAGAAGATATTTTGCAAAAGTTACGTAAAATTTCTCTGAAAACATAAAAAGAAAATGGAATTCATATTAGCCAAGCAAGTTGGTTTTCTATTATGAATTCGGGTTTGCACTCTGCCAGGAACCTGGATTTTCATAGTCAAACCATGTTTTATTTATTATTATTATTATTATTATTATTATTATTATATGTCTATGTTCTTCCACAATTTCTATGTTCTTTTCTGTTGAGATTTTCTTCAAAAAATCTTATTTATTTGTCTATTGTACACTTTCAATCTATGCCCATTGACCAAAAATGATATTACTTGTTCGTCAATGGTCATAATTCTCACTGATCCATTATCAAATATTTCTTCAATTTCATATGGGCCTAGCCAATGAGTAGTAAATTTTGCTTTGAAATATTTTTATTTTGAATCAAATAGAAGCGCCCAATCCCCTATATGAAAATTATTCTTCTTAATAAATATGTCATGCCATTTAATTCTTTGTTGTTGCACTAGTGATGTATGTTCTACAGCTTCCTTTCTGATCTCATCTAGTTGATTTAGTCGCATAATTCTTTGTTGTTGTGCTTCTGATAGGTCCAGTCCCAGTTCGGCTGCAATTCTGTATGTATGAATCTGGAATTAGAAATTCTTTGCCATAAACAAGCTGATAGGTGCTAAATCCGGTAGTATTCTTCCATGTTATTCTATAAGCCCATAATGCTTGATTATGTTTCTCTGACCAATTCTTCATGTGCATATTCACTGGTTTTCTCGTAGTGTTCTCAAGGATTTTGTTTGTTCATTCCACTTATCCATTCTCCTGAGGGTGATATGATGTTGATTTCCTATGCTTGATTTTATATTTCTCTATAAGGTCTCTGACAATCTTGGAAGTAAATTGTTCTCCTTAGTCTGTGACTATCTTCCTTGAAACCCCAAATCTTACAAATCTCTCTTCAAAAAGAAACGATACCACTGCATCTTATGTTGCTTTTGACATTTCTTTTTCGTCTACCCATTTTGTTACATAATCAGTACATACTCGGATGTACTTCTTTTCATTAGAGGGTGGATTGGTAGGACCCACAAATTCAAGAGCCCATTTCTCAAATGGCTCTATAAGTACTTGTGGTTTCAATGGAATTTCATCAGATACTACAAGCCTGCCTATCCTTTGGCAGTTGTCACACTTTTTAACATAATTCTTTGAGTCTTTGAATATTGATGGCAAAAAATAGCCTAGATTCAACACCTTGTATGTTGTTCTTTTGTCTACAAAATGACCACCACAAGGTTCATCATGACATGCTTTTAAAATATCTATAATTTCATCTTCTCTTATGCATTTTCGACCAGGTCCAATATAGAAAAAGTCACCATTAACCCAACTATATCTAGCACTATCTCTAATTATTTTCTTTTTCTATTTGTTTGTAAAATGAGAAGGTAATTTTCCAGATGATAAATAATTGGCTATATCAGCAAACCATGGAGTTTTGACTGTTATAGAAAATAAGTGTTCATCTTAAGAAATTATTAGAAACTAGAACAATGTCATTAGGAAGATGAAGCCTTGACAAGAACTCTGTCAATTGATTGTCTTTTCCTGGTTGATCTAAAACAATAATGTTAAATTCCTGCATTAATAACAACCATCTAGTGATTCTGCCATTAGTGATTGGTTTATTCATTAGATATTTTATGGTTGAATGATCAGTATGAATGAACACTTGATATCCTGTTATGTAATGTCTAAATTTATTTACTGCATGCACAACAACTAGCATTTCTTTTTCAGTTACTGTATAATTTAACTCAGCTGGAGTTAGATTTTTGTTGATGAAATATATAGCATAGTTAAATTGATTTTCTTTTTGTCCTAGAGATGCTCCTATTGTTGTATCTGATGCATTAGTGGATATATGAAATGGTAATGACCAATTTGGTCCTCTGAGAATTGGTGCTATGGACAATTTGTGTTTGATTTTATCGAATGCATGTTGACAATCAATATTCCATTGAAACTCTATGTCTTTTGTAAGCAGTTTAAATAATGGCAAAGCTATTTTACTAAAATTTTCAATGAATCTCCGATAATAGCCTGCATAACCCAGAAAACTTCTTACTTCTTTTTGAGTTGTTGGTGGTAATAGGTTTACAATGATTTTTATCTTTGTTGGATCCACTTTTATTCCAGAAGATGAAATATGGTGTCCCAGCACTATCCCTTCAGTTAGCATCATAAAACATTTCTCATTGCTAAGAGATAGATTTGTCTCAATGCATCTCTGTAAAAATCTTTCCAAATTGTTTATACAATCATCAAATGTATTTCCGTAAATAGTAAAATCATCCATGTAAACCTCTACACATTCATGTATAAGATCAACAAAGATGGCCAGGACTGCTCTTTGAAAAGTAGCAGGTGCATTACATAATCCAAAAGGTAACACATTGTAAGCATATGTACCTGTTGTGCTCTACAACAACCCCCCATTTCATATCATTTTTATTCACAAAACTATCATATGAAATGGGTCCCTTTTAGTTTTGATGGTATCAACTTTGTATTATTTGAAAAGGTTCGAAAACAAAATGAAAACATTACAAAAAACCTTTTTTACAAACCAATTTTGGTCTTATAATATAAATAATAAATCTTTTATCATTGCGATAACGCGATCGCAAGATCGCATATCGCAATGACCAAGGAGGCATAACTTAAAAACCCATTGGTTTGCTCCGACGCGATAACATGCAATAGCTTATCAGACATCGGCAATCATAAGTTCCCATAATTAAAGTGCCTTTCAATCCGATGTGATGCGATAAACTCCCGTTCGCCCCGATGCGATGCGATATCGCTATCGGCGATCGGCGATACACTATGCATGCTTTTTAAAGCACCCATACTCCCAATGCGATGCGATATCGCTATCGGTGATCGGCGATACACCATGCATGCTTTTTAAAGTGCCCATACTCCCAATGCGATGCGATGCGATATCGCTATCGGCTATCGGGGATTTCAAAAGGTGTCAATATGAAGATTTAAGTTTTCCCCGACACCCGATTGCGATAAGGCCAAAAGCGCAAACTTCAAAAAGCCGTTAAAGCAGAGGTATTACGATTAATTCGTATTTAAGGCCTTATCTTTCAAACAGTGATTCACCTGTGCTCAACCGCCAAAACGTCTAAGGCACGCTTAAACAAATCATGCGGCCGATAAGAGATATGATGAGAATTTAAAGGATTGACAGGTTTTAATGGCCATTTAATGAAAAAGTAAGCTTAAAAAATCTTCTCATGGATTGTATTCGCGGCCACTTTAAAGTTAATCCCTCATCATGCATTGATCAATATATCTCACTCGTATTTGGTTTTCGCTACCAATTCTCTGTGTTACGCTTATTTCCACTACTGTGCAGAATTCTTCCGAAGTAATAGATTCAAGCAGAATGGGGAAGAAGTCTAAGAAAACCACATTCGCTTCCACTACACCAGCCACAGGACAAGCCATCGCTGATCCAGCAAATAAAAAGAAAGGATTAATATCTGATACTACATGTTTAGGACTTGCCAAGACCACTTGGAAAAGTACCTATAATTTGATCGAAGTCGAAGAACCAAAGGTGACGGCAGTACAAGCTACAGCGGGTTCCAGTAGAAAATCTGATGGTACTTTGAAAGACTTGGCCGACTCTTTCCTTCATCGGATAGCAGCTCAGGAGCAAATTCTCCCATATACGGATGTAGTAAAGTGGGCAATTGAGGAAATCCCAATCACAGACAGAACTTTCTACACCAGAGATGGGAGAATCTTCGGTTCATTCAACGTTGATGATTTGAGGCAAATGTATCATTTGCCTGAGCCAGAGAAGAAATACAACAAGGCATTTCTGGAGAAATTCTGAAATGAGAACGAAACTGAATCCGAACCCATTCGGGAATGGAGGCAAAATCCAGCGAAACACAAGCATGAAACTTCCAGTAAGTACTCTGTTGATTCTCTATGTTCTCCGTATTGTTATGTTGGGATAATGATGTGTAGATTGTGGGGGTTGCACGATTCCGCTAATTTCACTATAGAAATGGTTCCCTTGATGGAAGCGGCATGTAATAGTGATATAATGGATTGGGCAACCATACTGTCAGATAAGCTAGCGACAACAGTTCTTAGTTTTAGAACTAAAACTTTCGTCTCAGAAAGGATTATTCCCCCATTCTACTACAGTGCTTATATTCTAGATACCTTGTGTTTTAATTCTGAGTTTCCTGTACTCGGCTGGAGGTGGACTCCACATGACCCCATGCCTATTCACATATACCATCAGAAATTGTGGAAGACTTCCTATAAGCACCATTTGTACCAAGTCTGCAACGGCTTCATGTTATCCATTCATTATTCTATTTTTAATAAAACTGCTCCCAAAATTTCTTACCAAGCAGGGATTGATTTAACATCAATAGGAAGATGGTTCGGAGAGGAGAAATTTACTTATGTAAGAATTTTTGGCAGCCAAGCCGAACCTCATGTCCTTCCTTTGTACATACCTGTCAAACTGCTGGCAAGGGAGATAGCATATCAGATTATTGCCGAGGGAGTTACACAAATTCTCAAGAAAAATAAGAAGCAGGTTTGGCCCTCCTTTCCTTTGAGATGTGGTGTCTACATTTCGCATGATTTCAAACATGCAGAAAAATAAGCTACAAAAATGAAATCATTAACTCTAGCGACTCTCCCAAATAGGCGATTTGATCCCAACAAAGTCGCCTATAATGCACTTGAACAGGTCAAATTAACAAAGTTTGATCGTGTAGAAGATAAGTTTGATGACCTGGTCTCTTCAGCTGAATCAATGTATCAGGTTAGATCGCTGGCCATAATGCAATACAAAGATGAAGGGTTAACTGAGTTCAACAGACTTAGAGAACAGAGGTTGCAAACTCTCCCTCTAGATCTGTTAGCAACAACCCCAGCAACAAGACCAAGCGAGCCTGAACATCAACATTCAAAGGAACCTCCGGTTACAACAAAAGAACAGGAGAAAGTGTAGGAGGAAACCCATACTGAAGAGCAAAAACAGAGCAACATAGAGGTAAATGTGGATACTCATATTGATCCAAAATTTCTCCAGGAATGGCAGCAATTTGATTCAATTATTAGTAGTCTTGAATGTTCAAAGGACACCGAAACCTCGAAAGTAGCAGATACACAAGAAACCACTTCACAACAGGTTCCAAGTGGAACCAACGACCTACCCAGTTCAAAGGAAGTAGAAATAATCCCAAAGGACCCCTCCGATCAAATCATTTTGCAGATAGAATAAATTCCTCCCTTGGATGTCTTCTATAGCCCAAGGCACAAAGCTGTGGTAAAACGACAGAGGAAGAGAAGAAGGACTGATCAACCTTCCCTTTTCCCAGAACAAATGATCACGGGTAATGTGGTTTGGAAGGAGGAATTTGACCCCTCTGATGACCTAACAAAACTATCACAGTATGCTGGAGCCTATTCGGTAGCAACAATAGACAAGGCATCAGAGGTGAGTCTTTTATTAAAAACAAAAGACCAGGAAATCTTTTTATTGCAAGCACAGCTAACAGAAGCACAAAAGAAAGCGGAGCAGGCAGAACAACAATTGTTAACACAATAGAAAATAAATAATCAATTAACTCAACAATTATGGGAAGAGAAACAGAGGATTGATCACAGCGCAATCCAAAAGCAGAAAGAGTTGTCTAAAGCCTTGGCACAACTGAGGGCAGCAAATGAACAAATGCTGAGGTCAAAAGATGAGCAGATTGCTCAATCAGCACAGCTTGAGAAGACAAAGGGCGTTCCACAAATAACCGAATTCAAATTAGAAGCATTACAAATAAATAAGGCATTAATAGCACAAATCAAGCTTCTATGTCAACAAATCGCCCAGGCGGAACCACTATGTGAATTGATGGCATCAATAAGTAAACGAACAGAAAAGGCTAGAACAGAATTAGATCAAGCTGAAGAAACATTAACTGAATTTCTTGACTGGCAAGATACCGATCAGGGACAAGCGGCAAATTTACCAAGAATTTTAGAGTCACATAAAGAAATATTGTTTACAAAATGGCAGTCCTAGTTAATGAAAGCAGAGAGGGCAATTTCAAGGTGCAAATCAACCACAAGTAATTTGGTTGAATTGGTTAATAATAATCTCTACTTGTAAAACATGATTTCCCAATGCACTTCAGGTAAATTGACAGCGGTCAAAACATTGGAGCAGTCATGTTATCCAGATCTAGAGGAAAAAGGGAGATTAATTACTGGAATTAACAGTTTAACATGGGATACCTATTGGTTCTTCTTGGTAAAACCACACAGTCAAAGAGTCGCCCTCAAATGCCTTACATATGCAATCGGGTATATTATCCCCGATATTCAGGATGCCACCTATGCCGCCCAGCTTAACTCTCGCCTCAACAGATCGCCCGAAGTGGAGCCAATGCTTGCGATAAGTCAGCTCAAGTTTAAAGGCAAACAACCTACTTGATGATTCATGCCGCCGACTGCCAGGTTGCTGAGAAGGAGATATTCAAAATCATTTGATACCAATTAAGTAGAATTTCAGTTTCATAGATAGTTAGTTTAATTCAGTATTTATAGACCCTTTCATGTTTTTAGAAAGGGTCGTAAAGTTTTGTACTTGAC
Organism: Pinus tabuliformis; assembly: GCA_031772625.1. Taxonomy (NCBI): domain Eukaryota; kingdom Viridiplantae; phylum Streptophyta; class Pinopsida; order Pinales; family Pinaceae; genus Pinus; species Pinus tabuliformis. Next base: position 1,864,189,657 of record CM062817.1, read on the forward strand.
TCAAAACCTAAAGTTGCACTACTTTGCTTCAGGCATCTTCTTTTATAAACTGGATCAATCATTCTGATTTTGGCAAAGAAGCTTTTATGCAAATGTGCACTACTGTCTTTGTTTGAAAGTATTTCTGCGTCAAAGGAAGAATTTCAAATAGCGATTGATATTGGAGAGTGACTCGCAGCTCATATGGTACTACTATCTATGTCTGAATCTATTCTTTTTATATGAATTGTTATTTGATCGCCTTTGCTATTATCGAATATATATATGTGTTTTAACATCATTTCTTTATTCCCTCCACTATTGGATATTTATGGTAATGCTTTTCTTTTGATCATATATGTATTGATGATATAAATGATGAGTGTAGCAATATTGCGTTAATCACCTTGTTTAACTATTTAAGTAAAGTAATCCTTGAATGAGTAAATATCCATGTTTATTAGATGGAGTCATCTACATGCCTGTTAATAAACATAGATCATCAAGCACTACACTTAGAAGTACAATAGTTCCCGAGATTAGTAGTAATTCTTTTTATTTTGCTAATAAATTAAGTTATTCGCCTATCATTAGATTAGTCAATCGATCATTATTCATTCCGTTTATTCATTGCTGGGAAACTGGTCCCATTATCCCCAGTCGGAGCCACCATTCCAAACGGAAAAGGAGTTGTATTAAGGTCCGGACCGGGTGGTTATCCCCCAATGTTGATACAACAATTTTCGGGGCATCAAAATTTTTGGCGCTAGAAGGAGGGCCTCAATTGTGAATGGCAAGCAAACCCAAATCTGCAGGCCATTCTAAGAGTAATTCTCCCTCCGCATCACCTCGTACTTCCCAATTGCATGTTGGTTCTCCAATATCCAAACAAGAAGAAGAGGAATCAACTACCACTGCTCAAACCTATCATACTCCAGAACAACTAAGTCTTGAATCCCCTGAAGTCCAGTCTCTTATCCACAAGCTTCAGAGCTTCTCGATTTCAGCACAAAAATCTGAGGTATCTCAAAGCAGTGCGACTTCGCAGTTTAATTTACCTCACCCTCTCACCAGACTTCAGAGTGGAAAGCTCGGTATTGAACCCACTGAGTTCCCTTTACCCAAAAGAAAAAAGGCGAAGAAAAACACTGAAGGATCTGACAGTGAAGAGCTTTCGTCCACATCCTCCATCTCACCTTCCCCCGTGCGAAGTCAACCATCCACTTCCCCATTACATATTTTTGTTCATCAGGGATTAGGAACTTCAACATCCCAACCTGCTCACTCCGCAACATCAATTCCTTCCCAGACATCTGGAATTTCAACAGTAGTATCATCTACTACTGCTGTTATAATGGCAGATCCATGGACCAGGCCTGGTGTAGTCAACATGCTTGCACCATTGCATGCATTACCTGATGCTCCTGAAAAATGGCTACCCAAGTTTAACCTAGATAATGGAGCGCAAGTTGAGGAACATATTAATAACTTCATGTTGGCAGTTAACTTGAAGGGAGTAACAGAGCAAGATGTTGTCGTTAGGCTTTTCCCTTATACTTTGCAAGGATCAGCAGGATCCTGGTATTTTTCTTTACCTTCTGGTTCCATTACCAGTTGGACGACTTGCCAAGAACAGTTTCTTACTAAGTATGGAGATGATAGGTCTTTGGCTACACTAATAAACGATCTCTCCAATCTTAGGATAGAGCATAGGGAACCAATTAAGGAATTTAACGCACGATTCAATAAACTCTTGAATAAAATCCCAACGGCCTCCAAACCATGTGAGAAAATCCGAAGCGAATGGTACATAACTGCCCTACCTGCCAATATAGCTATTTTTGTAGACAGGGCTGGAAAACCTACTTTAGTTGGAAACATGAAAGAAGCACTTGCTATGGAGAAACATATTAATGCTCTAGAAAAGAAAGCTGCTCTAGAAGATAGAAAAGCCAAAAAAGTTTCTTTTAAAGATGATTCAAAGAAGAAAACCCCTAAAGATCCATATGACCTGGAAGGTCTTCAAAAGGTCCTCAAGACTATGTCAAATGAAATGGTTGAAATCAAAAAACAAGTAGCCGAAACCTCAACCAAAAGACCCTTTAGAAATTATAAGAAAACTGAATCAAAACCACCAAATGTTATATCAAATGCAGATTCAGATCTTGAAGAAGGAGAAGAAAAAACAGCTACACCAACTGATGAAGAAGAGGAAGTTGTTGAATGTCATGGAATGTGGGATTTTATATTACCTAACTCCGATACAGAAAACAAAGAAGAAGCATTTCCTGTCACTACCAGGAGTAGAGGTACCTCTGAACCCGTTCAAACAACTTCAAAGAAAAGAAGTGCAGGTGCTGCTATAACAAAGGAAAAGGTACCCCCGAAGAAGCCACTTGTAACAATTCCACAAAACCAACCTCCAACCTCAACAATCCCATCAACATCTAAGACACTAGTAGTGTCTGATTCAATGGATTACAATATTGTTGATGACATGAAAAAGACCAAGGCAAACAGTACCATGTTTGAACTTAGTAAATTGAAACATCAGCAAAAATTGCTTCTCAAAGAATTAAATGTTGTTCCTACTTCACCTCTTCCCAGTGCTAAAGCTGCAAATGATACAGGTCAACCACCTTCTGGTATGGTCGAAGCTACTGATGCAGTCCTAATAGGAGATAGATCAAATTCTCATACTCCACCTTTCCTTCTAACCTATGAGATCTACAATAGAAACCTGCACAATTGCTTGATTGACTCAGGGGCATCTTCTAACATAATGCCAGCTTCAGTTTGTTCCAAACTGAACATTGAACCCCATAAATCTGCTATTCATATTGTACAGTTGGACAGGACTAAAGTACATGTTTTGGGAGAAATCAACTCTGTAACTATTAGGTTATCTGCTGATCCCAGAATAGTACAAAGAATTGATATCCTAATCACCGATATACCTGAATTTTATGGTTTGATCTTGAGTAGGGATTGGTCTGAAAAACTACATGGGTATATTTCTACTGATTGGTCACATATGTGGCTTCCCTATAAGGGTAAGCCAAATCAAATAAGAATCGATCGGGAAAAGCATATGACCCATACAGTTACTGAATTTGAACAAGAAAACCAACCAATAGCATTTAATAACAACATTTTGGGGAATTATTCATCAGAGTCATTCTTTGGCAACTTCGCTGCCCAACCATCCCCTTTCTCAGTAAACCATTTTACATCTCAGATTGCAAATTATTCACAAACAAATAGGTCAAGATGTTTCAATGATACTAAGAAAACTGTAAATAAAATTGTTAATACTTCTTTATTTTGGTCATTATTTTTCGATGGGTCCAAATCTAGTGAGGGCTCAGGAGCAGGATGTATTTTGATTAGCCCGCAAGGAGAAAAAACAATGTTTTCCTGTAGGTTAGAATTTGAATGCATAAATAACACCACAAAATACGAAGCCTTAGTCCAAGGACTATATAAAGCTATTGGCCTCAAGGTCCAATATTTGAAAGTGTTTGGAGATTCTGAAATTATTATCAAACAGGTAAGGAATACAATTCATTGTCTTTCCACCCATCTCAAACATTATCAATCACTGGTACAGGAACTCACCTCCCACTTTTCGGCATTCAATACTTCTTCTCTTCCCAGGTCTCAAAATTCGGCAGCTGACCTGCTAGCCAATGTTGCTTCCAAGCTCCTACCTTCCGAAGACTATAGCCTAGATAGATTTTCAGTAGAATTGCTTTTTAGGCCATCAATTCCCGACAATGTAACTAATTGGAGAGTATTCAACCATGATGAAGACATTTTATAGTTTTTAACTTCCGAAAAGTCCTATGATGATCAAATCATCGAGGAAAACGAGCATGACCATCAAATGACAGGTAAACCCGAGGAGAATTCAATCCCTAAGCCTGTGGTGAAGCTTGAGGATCTTTATGATATTAAAGACAGGTTTAAACCTGTGACTAATACAAAGCTCCAAAGTTCTACCCTAAGGTTTGAGTTGATAAACCTTGGCACTGAGCAAACTCCTCAAAACATTAATTTAGGATTATGACTTTCCTTGGAAGAAAAGGAAGCATTCATTAAACTGTTACGGAAGAATAAACATGTTTTTGCTTGGAAATATGATGATTTAAAGACATATGATACATCCATCATCCAGCATACCATTCCAATGCTTCCCGAACAGAAACCAATTCAGCAGAAGTTGAGAAAAATACATCCGAACTTAGAGAGTCAAATAAAATCTGAACTTAATAAACTCTTGAAAGCTAAGATTATTTTTCCCGTTCGGCACTCAAACTGGGTCTCCAATATGGTGCCAGTCAGAAAGAAAAATGGCGACATTAGGATTTTCATAGATTTCAGAAATTTGAACAAGGCGAGCTTAAAAGATAATTTCCCATTACCTACTATGGAGCAGATACTCCAATCAGTAGCAGGCTCTGAGTTAATGTCCTTTCTAGATGGTTTCTTAGGATATAACCAAGTTTTGGTCCATCCTAATGACCAACTCAAAACCACATTCAGAACAAAATGGGGAACATATGCGTATCAGAAAATGCCTGTCGGACTTATTAATGCAGGAGCGACGTTCCAAAGAGCGATGGATATAGCTTTTAAAGGGTTGATTAACAGAACAGTAATCGTCTACCTAGATGATATTACTGTATTTTCTAAGGAGAAGTCCAATCATTTGCATGATTTAAATCAAATCTTTCAACGCTGCAAAAAATATGGTATTTCACTTAACCCTAAAAAATCTTTCTTCGCTCTTGACCAAGGAAAGCTCTTAGGCTTTATTGTGTCTAAAGATGGCATTTATATTGATCCTGATAGGATCAAAGAAATCTCTGAAATCCCTTTCCCCCATAATAAAAACTCCATGCAGTCATTTTTAGGCCAAATCAATTTTTTCAAAAGGTTTGTTCCAGACTTTTCTCAAATCATTTTGCCACTTCAAACTATTATTAAGAAAAATTCAGTCTTTAAGTGGGGATCAGCAGAAAAGGAAGCGTTTGATTTAATCAAACAATCAATAATCAATGCCCCAGCCTTAAATACTCCTAATTTTTCTAATCATTTCACACTGTATACTATCGCATCCAACTTGTCTTATGCCACAGTACTCACACAAATTAATGATCACAATTTGGAAGCACCCATTTCATTCTATAGTTCAAATCTTCAGGGTGCTGAATTGAATTACTCCGAGGTAGGAAAACAAGCCTTTGCTGTATATAAAGCTGTCAAACATTACAGACCCTTCCTTTTAAAAGGCCACACAAAAGTTATAGTTCCTTTCCCTGGAGTAAGGCAACTATTAATCCAAAGAGAAGTAGGTGAAAAAAGGGCAAACTGGGTTACAACACTTCAAGAATATGATTTAGAAATTAAACCAGCAAAGATTGTTAGAGGCCAAGGTTTTTGCAGGTTATTGGCAGGCGCATCCAACATTCCAGAATCAGGTGATACAGATCAAACTGAAGAAATCAACCAGATAAGTATTACTGATTCGGAATCACAATATGCGGACTTAATATTTTATTTGAAAAATGGGTATATACCTCCTAACCTGTCTTACAAAAACAAAAGGGCCATTAGATTAAAAGCAAAAAATTTCACAATTATTGATGATGTGATTTTTAGGAAAAATTATGATTCAATCTTATTAAGATGCCTAGAAAAACCTGAAGCACAAAAGGTCTTGCAGGAATTACATGATGGACCAGCAGGAGGACATTTTGGAGCTGACACAACAGCCCACAAAATCATTCATGCTGGATATTATTGGCCCACTCTGTTTAGAGATGCTTATGAATATGTAAGGAAATGCCGAAATTGTCAAACTTCTAGTGGAAGGCAAAGAAAACCAGCTTTCCCTTTGCAACCAGTCAACATTGAACAACCATTTGAGCAATGGGGATTAGATATCATTGGGGAAATTACTCCTCATTCTTCCAAACAACATAAGTATATCCTTACTGCTACTGATTATTTTACTAAGTGGGTTGAAGCAATTCCTTTGAAGACAACAAATTCTGAGGCAATAATTGAATTCATAGATCAATTCATCATTACTAGGTTTGGTGTCCCAAATGCTCTTGTTTTTGATAATGCATCTTACTTTTCAGGCAATGCTATGTTTGATTTCTCTATTAAAAGAGGATTTAAATTAAAATATTTTGCTAATTACTATCCCCAGGGTAATGGTTTAGCAGAGTTTACAAATAAAAATCTGATTAAAATTATTAAGCGAACCATCGAACAGAATCATAAAAAATGGCACAAATCCTTAATATTCGCACTATGGGCTGATAGGATAACACAGAAGGCTTCCATAGGATCTTCTCCGTTCAACCTTGTATATGGAAAAGAAGCAGTACTACCAACTAATCTTGTTCTTCCTTCCCTAGCCCTAATTCAATTTATTGAGGAAAACCCTTCTTCTTCTATTCAACTTAGACATGACCAAATTCTAAAATTAGAAGAGGAAAGAGAAAAAGCCAAGGTTATTCATGCAAAACATCAGCAAATCATCAAGTCATCCTTTGATTCAGTCTCATCCGGTTCAAAACAATTTCAAGTCGGTGATTTAGTTCTGAAATGGGACAAAGCCCATGAAGACAAGGGAAAACACACCAAGTTCCAAAAGATGTGGCTTGGGCCATTTCAGATCTGTGAGAAGATAGGCCATTCGACCTTCATATTACAAGATTTATCAGGTTTGAGAGATTCTCTCCCTGTTAATGGCCTTATCTTAAAGAAATTCTTCAATTGAGAAGGTAACCCCTTCTCCTTTTTAATAGAATTTTGTAGTTTGTAGGACCATTAGAAAATAAAGTTGTAAGGTATCTTCCATTGACCTTTGTTGTACTTAAAATTTTCTCAACAGAAGTAGTGATGATATTTACTTTTAAAATAATAGAAGTCTTAGATAAGAGGAACAATTTCTAGGAAACTAGGTATAATTGCATTCCGAAACCACACTTCAATTTTTGTGAACTCTTCTCAAAGTTTAGAAGTATTGTAAATCATTTTCTGTTTTCAAATTGGTCACAAAAAGGTTATCAATCTCAAAACAGAAACTAATCCAATTTCAACATCTTCAACTCTTACCCTGTCATCCACTTACTCTTAAGGAGAAAATTGTCCATCCCATTCACCAAAGTTTATGGTTACTCAGAGTGTAATTCTAAAATATTTGATATAAAAGATAAGAGGTCTTATTACAAGCCTGCTTACCATGATCATCGGGAAATAGTTTAACCGACATTACCAACACTGCATACCAAAACAAGGTAATGGCTTAGAATTATAAGACAAGGGGTCTCATCACGAGCCAGCTTGTTCGGTTAGATTACTACCAGTGAATGGCATTGTCAAACAGCTGGCCACCAAACCAGGACAATGGATTTTTATCTTAGCAAAAACAGAAAAAGGAAAGGAAATACAAAATATGAAAACATGTTTTGAATTCATTATGTTAATCACACTCTTAAATGGATGGAATAATGGACAATAATATGGTTAAAGGTATCCCTGTTGAAACTATGAACGTTTGCTGGCAGCAGAGGCTCTACCTATGACAGACGAGTTAAATATAAAAGCTGATTTGGAAAGGTTTTCTATTTTATCATTATAAACCAATAGAGGCCTATTTAAAACTTAGAATGTATCTAATTTTAAATAAGAGAGGAAATTAGCAAACATAGTTTCATTTTACTCGGAATGCATATATACCTAGTTATATTAGAATTTTCCCCTTTGATTAGAACTCTATTTTGAAAAAGTTTAAGTATTTCCATACTTTTCAGAGATGACTGTTTCTTCCAGCGAATCGCCAATTGTTGTGCTCTACAACAACCCCCCATTTCATATCATTTTTATTCACAAAACTATCATATGAAATGGGTCCCTTTTAGTTTTGATTGGTATCAACTTTGTATTATTCGAAAAGGTTCGAAAACAAAATGAAAACATTACAAAAAACTTTTTGACAAACCAATTTTGGTCTTATAATATAAATAATCAATCTTTTATCATTGCGATAAAGCGACCGCAAGATCGCATATCGTAATGACAAAGGAGGCATAACTTAAAAAGCCATTGGTTTGCTCCGACGCGATAACATGCAATAGCTTATCGGACATCGGCAATCATAAGTTCCCATAATTAAAGTGCCTCTCAATCCGACGTGATGCGATAAACTCTCGTTCGCCCCGATGCGATGCGATATCGCTATCGGCGATCAGCGATACACTATGCATGCTTTTTAAAGCGCCCATACTCCCAATGCGATGCGATATCGCTATCGGCGATCGGTGATACACCATGTATGCTTTTTAAAGTGCCCATACTCCCAATGCGATGCGATGCGATATCGCTATTGGCGATCAGGGATTTCAAAAGGTGTCAATATGAAGATTTAAGTTTTCCCCGACACCTGATTGCAATAAGGCCAAAAGCGCAAACTTCAAAAAGCCGTTAAAGCAGAGGTATTACGATTAATTCGTATTTAAGGCCTTATCTTTCAAACAGTGATTCACCTGTGCTCAACCGCCAAAACGTCCAAGGCACGCTTAAACAAATCATGCGGCCGATAAGAGATATGATGAGCATTTAAATGATTGACAGGTTTTAATGGCCATTTAATGAAATAGTAAGCTTAAAAAATCTTCTCATGGATTGTATCCGCGGCCACTTTAAATTTAATCCGTCATCATGCATTGATCAATATATCTCACTCGTATTTGGTTTTCGCTACCAATTCTCTGTGTTACGCTTATTTCCACTACTGTGTAGAATTCTTCCGAAGTAATAGATTCAAGCAGAATGGGGAAGAAGTCTAAGAAAACCACAGTCGCTTCCACTGCACCAGCCACAGGACAAGCCGTCGCTGATCCAAAAAATAAAAAGAAAGGATTAATATCTGATACTACATGTTCAGGACTTGCCAAGACCACTTGGCAAAGTACCTATAATTTGATCGAAGCCGAAGAACCAAAGGTGACGGCAGTGCAAGCTACAGCGGGTTCCAGTAGAAAATCTGATGGTACTTTGAAAGACTTGGCCGAATCTTTCCTTCATCGGATAGCAGCTTGGGAGAAAATTCTCCCATATACGGATGTAGTAAAGTGGGCAATTGAGGAAATCCCAATCACAGACAGAACTTTCTGCACCAGAGATGGGAGAATCTTCGGTTCATTCAAGGTTGATGATTTGAGGCAAATGTATCATTTGCCTGAGCCAGAGAAGAAATACAACAAGGCATTTCTGGAGAAATTCCGAAATGAGAACGAAACTAAATCCGAACCCATTCGGGAATGGAGGCAAAATCCGGCGAAACAAAAACATGAAACTTCCGGTAAGTACTCTGTTGATTCTCTATGTTCTCCGTATTGTTATGCTGGGATAATGATGTGTAGATTGTGGGGGTTGCACGATTCCGCTAATTTCACTATAGAAATGGTTCCCTTGATGGAAGCGGCATGTAATAGTGAGATAATGGATTGGGAAACCATACTGTCAGATAAGCTAGCGACAACAGTTCTTAGTTTTAGAACTAAAACTTTCGTCTCAGAAAGGATTATTCCCCCATTCTACTACAGTGCTTATATTCTAGATACCTTGTGTTTTAATTCTGAGTTTCCTGTACTCGGCTGGAGGTGGACTCCACAAAACCCCACGCCTATTCACATATACCATCAGAAATTGTGGAAGACTTCCTATAAGCACCATTTGTACCAAGTCTGCAACGGCTTCATGTTACCCATTCATTATTCTATTTTTAATAAACCTGCTCCCAAAATTTCTTACCAAGCAGGGATTGATTTAACATCAATAGGAAGATGGTTCGGAGAGGAGAAATTTACTTATGTAAGAATTTTCGGTAGCCAAGCCAAACCTCATGTCCTTCCTTTGTACATACGTGACAAACTGCTAGCAAGGGAGATAGCCTATCAGATTATTGCCGAGGGAGTTACACAAACTCTCAAGAAAAATAAGAAGCAGGTCTGGCCCTCCTTTCCTCTGAGATGTGGTGTCTACACTTTGCATGATTTCAAACATGCAGAAAAAGAAGCTACAAAAATGAAATCATTAACTCTAGCGACTCTCCCAAATAGGCGATTTGATCCCAACAAAGTCGCCTATAATGCACTTGAACAGGCCAAATTAACAAAGTTTGATCATGTAGAAGATAAGTTTGACGACCTGTTCTCTTCAGCTGAATCAATGTATCAGGTTAGATCGCTGGCCATAATGCAATACAAAGATGAAGGGTTAACTGAATTCAACAGACTTAGAGAACAGAGGTTGCAAACTCTGCCTCTAGATCTGTTAGCAACAACCCCAGCAACAAGACCAAGCGAGCCTGAACAACAACATTCAAAGGAACCTCCGGTTACAACAAAAGAACAGGAGAAAGTGTAGGAGGAAACCCATACTGAAGAGCAGAAACAGAGCAACATAGAGGTAAATGTGGATACTCATATTGATCCAAAATTGCTCCAGGAATGGCAGCAATTTGATTCAATTATCAGTAGTCTTGAATGTTCAAAGGACACTGAAACCTCGAAAGCAGCAAATACACAGGAAACCACTTCACAACAGGTTCCAAGTGGAACCAGTGACCTACCCAGTTCAAAGGAAGTAGAAATAATCCCAAAGGACCCTTCCGATCAAATCATTTTGCAGATAGAAGAAATTCCTCCCTTGGATGTCTTCTATAGCCCAAGGTACAAAGCTGTGGTAAAACGACAGAGGAAGAGAAGAAGGAGTGATCAACCTCCCCTTTTCCCAGAACAAACGGTCACGAACAATGTGGTTTGGAAGGAGGAATTTGACCCCTCTGATGACCTAACAAAACTATCACAGTGTGCTGGAGCCTATTCGGCAGCAACAATAGACAAGGCATCAGAGGTGAGTCTTTTATTAAAAACAAAAGACCAGGAAATCTTTTTATTGCAAGCACAGCTAACAGAAGCACAACAGAAAGTGGAGCAGGCAGAACAGTAATTGTTAACACAACAGCAAATAAATAATCAATTAACTCAACAATTGCGGGAATAGAAACAGAGGATTGATCACAGCGCAATCCAGAAGCAGAAAGAGTTGTTTGAAGCCCTGGCACAACTGAGGGTAGAAAATGAACAAATGTTGAACTCAAAAGATGAGCAGATTGCTCAACTATCAGCACAGCTTGAGAAGACAAAGGGCGTTCCACAAATAACAGAATTCAAATTAGAAGCATTACAGATAAATAAGGCATTAATAGCACAAATCAAGCTTCTATGTCAACAAATCGCCCAGGCAGAACCACTATGAGAATTGACGGCATCAATAAGTAAACGAACAGAAAAGGCTAGAACAGAATTAGGTCAAGCTGAAGAAACATTAACTGAATTTCTTGACTGGCAAGATACCGATCAGGGACAAGCAGCAAATTTACCAAGAATTTTAGAGTCACATAAAGAAATATTGTTTATAGAATGGCAATCCCAGTTAATGAAAGCAAAGAGGGCAATTTCAAGGTGCAAATCAACCACAAGTAATTTGGTTGAATTGGTTAATAATACTCTCTACTTGTCAAACATGATTTCCCAATGCACTCTAGGTAAATTGACAGCGGTCAAAACATTGGAGCAGTAATGTTATCCAGATCTAGAGGAAAAAGGGAGATTAATTACTGGAATTAACAGTTTAACATGGGATACCTATTGGTTCTTCTTGGTAAAACCACACAGTCAAAGAGCCGCCCTCAAATGCCTTACAGATGCAATCGGGTATATTATCCCCGATATTCAGGATGCCACCTATGCTGCCCAGCTTAACTCTCGCCTCAATAGACCGCCCGAAGTGAAGCCAATGCTTGCGATAAGTTAGCTCAAGTTTAAAGGCAAACAGCCTACTTGATGATTCATGCCGCCGACTGCCAGGTTGCTGAGAAGGAGATATTCAAAATCATTTGATACCAATTAAGTAGGATTTTAGTTTCATATATAGTTAGTTTAATTCAGTATTTATAGACCCTTTCATGTTTTTAGAAAGGGTCGTAAAGTTTTGTACTTGACTTAAAACCTGAAGTTGCACTACTGTGCTTCAAGAATATTCTTTTATAAACTGGACCAATCATTCTGATTTTGGCAAAGAAGCTTTTATGCAAATGTGCACTACTATCTTTGTTTGAAAGTATTTCTGTGTCAGAGGAAGAATTTCAAATAGCGATTGATATTGGAGAGTGACTCGCAGCTCATATGGTACTACTATCTATGTCTGAATCCATTCTTTTTTATGAATTGTTATTTGATCGCCTTTGCTATTATCGAATATATATATGTGTTTTAACAACATTTCTTTATTCCCTCCACTATTGGATTTTTATGGTAATGCTTTTCTTTTGATCATATATGTATTGATGATATAAATGATGAGTGTAGCAATATTGCGTTAATCACCTTGTTTAACTATTTAAGAAAAGTAATCCTTGAATGAGTAAATGTCCATGTTTATTAGATGGAGTCATCTACATGCCTGTTAATAAACATAGATCATCAAGCGCTACACTTCGAAGTACAATAGTTCCTGGGATTAGTAGTAATTCTTTTTATTTTGCTAATAAATTAAGTTATTCACCTATCATTAGATTAGTCAATCGATCATTCATTCATTCCGTTTATTCATTGCTGGGAAACTGGTCCCATTATCCCCAGTCGGAGCCACCATTCCAAACGGAAAAGGAGCTGTATTAAGGTCCGGACCGGGTGGTTATCCCCCAATGTTGATACAACGATTTTCGGGGCATCAACAGTACCCCATGTACAAGTACATTTAGTTTTGTCCTAATCCTCTAATGTCATCTTGATTTGATTATCACTGCTAAATCCATCAAGAAAAGAAAAGAACTTTTTCCTTGCTAATGAATCTAGGACTTGATCGATGAATGGTAGTGGGAAATGATCCTTAAGTGTTGCTTTATTAAATTTCCTATACTCAACATAGATTCTCCATTTTTAATTTTTCTTGGGAACCACAACTAAGGGAGAAACCCATTGGATATTAGAGATGGGGTAGATAAATCCTACCTATAATATTTTTTGGAATTATTCTTTTACTATCTCCTTTATCATTGGATTCATTCTTCTTTGTGGTTGTCTTACAATTTTGATATTTTCATCTGTGTAAATATGGTGGATACATGTTTTTGGATGGATTCCCTGCATATCTGAATAATCCCAAGCAAAATCTTTTGAGTATTACTTTAATAGTGCTATTACTTGTTCTTCCTATGATGATTGTAAATTGTTACCAATGTTAAGATTCTTTCCGGGGCTAATTTTAATTACTTTTTTTTATAATTTGTAATTGATTTAACAGGAAAGATAGCTTCAAATGATGTTTGTAATGAATTAATAGTGGAATTTCTCCAAAAACATTGATCTAAAAGTTGACTTGCTACTTCATATTGCATGGTTCTTAGTTTCTCTGAAATATTAGGTTCTGAAATGAAGAGATCTATTAAGTCTTGATTATCTTCTTCTCTAAAATCAAGAGCTTGATTAATTATTTGAGTAGGCTGAATTTATTCCTTTTGTTCATTAGGCCATGATAATATATAAGAGACTAAGTAGGAGGATAGAGTGTTATGTGCTTTCTTTCATTTCCATGTGATATGATCATACTTCCTGATCGACATCCAATAAAGGCATTAGCTGTGGCTAACCATGGTCTACTAAGAATTAAGGGATGGATTCCTAAGTTTGAATTTAGTTGTAGGACTAGGAAGTCTACAGGATATTCCCAAGAATCTAAAGAAACAATGATATCTTCGTGTACTCCTTCTAGCTCTACTTTGGATCTATCTGCTAGTTCCAAAATTGTAGTGGTAGGTCGGATATTTGGCAAGTTCAAACATTTCATGGTTTTTGTTGTCATGACATTGATAGCAGCTCCTATGTCAATTATAGTTTTAGAAACTAAAAAATTGTTGATTGAAATTGTTACCATAGGCATTCCAAGATCAAGATACATTTTTCAATTGTAGTATTTGTTGACATAAGACTAACTAATTTCCTAATGACATGAATAGTAGGTGGATCTTTCTTTCTTTTTCCAATTTTCTTTGTGCATAATTCCTTAATTGCCTTTGTATAATAGGAATATCTTTAATAGCACGCAATAAAGGAATTTTAACATAATATTTTTTCAATTCATCTAAAATATCAAATTCAGGAAGAGAGACTGAAGATTTTTGCTCTACTAACATTTCTGGAAAACGAGGTGTTTGAGTTTTTATTATTCTATTCTTCTGAATTTGATGTTTTGAATTAAGCTTTTTAGAATTTCTCTCCTCCACTTGTTCTTCTATAATCATGGGAGAGTCTTGTTGTAATATTTTTCCATACCTTAAGTGGATGTTTTGAATAGGAAGGATTGAATATGAAGTCCCTTCCTCAGTATTGTAAATTGGTGTTTCCACTTTGTTACTCAGATTTTCTACTGGTTGGGCTGGTAATTGAGTTGGTCTAGGTGGTGTTTGGTTAGATGGTAGATGAAACTGCTGAGGTTGAGTTAGTGCAGGTAATGATTTTTGTGGAAATGGATTTGATTGAGGGGGTTGCTGGAATTTCTAAAATGGTTGTTGAGGATATGGCTGTTGATATGACTGTTGAGGATAAGGTTGATATTGTTGTTGATATGGTTGTTGAGGATAAAATTGTTGGGGAGGTTGGGCTCCATAAGCATATCCTCACCAAATTTGTGAAGGTTGGTTTTGGTTTTGCTAAGGAGGCCAAGCCTACCATGGCATAGGAGCATTCCATGAAGTTTGAGTAGGATATTGATAATTTTGAGGAATTTGTTGAGTAAATTGTTGAGGTAAATTTTGAGGCATACCTGTAAACTGTGGTTGCCAAGGTCTTCTTGGTGCCAAATAGTAGAGAGATTCAATCCCTTGACCTTATTCTATTGAATTTTCTTGTAATTCCCTTAGTTTTGGACAATTATCAGTTGAATGATTTTCAATACAAAGTCCACAAATATGAATACCATCTAAAGGACATTCCCTCAGTGGATGCTTCTTCCTACATTTAGGACAAAAATTGATAGTACCTACTCTTGTTCATCCTGTTTTTTTTCCTTAAGTACATCAACTTGTGTTCCTAGTGTGCTCAATATATCGGTTTTAAAATTCTCAAAAAATTGCCTAATTCAACTATTGTTATGCTTCCTTAGTGTTGCTGATTTAGTAACTTTTGAATTTGCATCTCTTTTTCCACTTTTAGCTCTTCCTCTAGAATACTTTTGACATAATTATGTAATTTCATCAAATGGAAAATATGAAATGTATCATTTTCCCATCACATTAAGAATATCAAGATACTCATCTCGTATACCTTTGAGAAAAAGTCTTTGAATGATATCAATATCTAAAGAACGTTGTTTAGATTTTGTAAGTTATAGAGAAATCATTCTAAGTATGACTCCAAACTCTCATCTTCTTATTGAGACATACTAAAAACATCCTCCTTCGAATCTCTAGGCCTACAATATGCTCGATACTTCTTAAGAAAAATCTTCCTCATGTTTTCCCAATTGTGAATAGTATGTTCAACTAATCCCATGAACCACTTTAATGCAGATGCTTTCAAAGTGGTAGGAAAAAGATAAAGCTTATGTGTATCATCAGTATAACCATAAGTACAACATAGAATATCAAATTCAAACAAAAATGAGTTAGGATCTTCAGAATACATACCATAGAAATTTGGTAAAACAAAAGGTGGAATATTTTTCATTTTTACCTCTTCTCCAAATATTTCTCTAGTGTCTAAGATTGGAAATCCAAAAGTAGCTTCTTGGTTATTTTCTACTCCTCCATCCTCTCTTCTTCTTTTTTTCATTTTCTCTTTTAGCATATTCTTCTCTTTTTCTATCTTCTTCTCTTTTCCTTGCCCATTCTCTTCGTTGTCTTTCATATTCTTGCCATTTTTCTAGAGTTAGTCTAGGAATATTGGATCCTTGTCCTTCTTCTGCCATTTCTTTTTTAGCTATTTCAAATGTTTCAATAACAATTTGAGATTGTGTGTCTTCAATTTGTTTTTTTTTTTCAAGGATAGGTAGTTCAACTGGTTTTTCTAGTTTCCCAAGAATAGGTTGAACAATTGGTTTTCTTGTTTCTCTTTGTTTTCCTATAGAAGATGTTTCTGCTTGTGTTTGTTTTCTCTTTACTTCATAAGCCAACAAATTTTGTCTTTCAACAAGAGTTAACCTTTGTCCTGAACGTTGTTTTTCCTCTAACTCTTCCAAAGTTGGTTTTCTAGCAATTGGTGTACTTAGTTCGAATGTAGGTGGTCCTGCTCCTACCAATGCTCTAGTAGTTGGGGAGTCTTGTTTTGTATATCTACCCTTTTTGTCTCTTTGTATAGGAATAAATAACCATAATGAAAATTCCTAATTTTGTTATTTATCTTTTTTATTATTTTATGTATTTTTTATGTTTTATAAACAATCTTCCTAATCAGTTATATCTAAGTATGCTTCCCTGGCAACAACGCCAAAAATGTCAGTTCAATTTACTAGGTAAATTAAAACATGTATTTTACTTATCAATCTGGGTTGGTAGACTTAGAAGAAAACCAAAGTTTATGGAAGCTTAGATTAACTAGTGTAGGAAGTAGTTATTCAAATAAAAATAATGGAAATGAATATTACAAATATAAATTACTTGAAAATAAATTATGAAAATATAATCTAGAAGCAAGAGTGCAATGAGGGAGAGACTCTAATTTAGAGGTCATTTTTTTTCGTTCCTCGTCATTCTTATTCCAACAAGATCAGTTCAACATAAAGCATATCAAAACCAAAGCAGTAAGGATCAAATGCATAAACACAATTTACAATTCAATTCTTAATCTAGAAGGAAGAGGATCTGACTTAGATGCCTTGGTTTTCCTTCCCTGCTTAAATCAATTCTAAAATGGAATCATTCCAAAAACATAAATGATAACTAATTCAAGAAAGCAGTAAAGATTAAATGCACAATTTCTATTTTAGTTATTCATCTAGAAGGAAGAGGATCTAACTTAGATGCCTTGGTTTTCCTTCCCTACTTAAATTGATTACTGAAATGAAATCATCCAAAAACATAAATGATCATGGCATATAATGAATCTATTTAGAAAACATTCACAAGAACTATAAAGAAAACAACTATCTATAATATTCACAATTATGCACAAAATTACACTGCAATTTACTTAGCTCAGAATGGGAACCCTCCACCCTTTCTTGGTACACTTGAAACTATCAGCTACTATAGATCAGAAATCACATCCCATAACAAGAACAACAAGAAAATGGAAGACAATCTCTTCAAATTATATTCAGAAGTAAAGTAGTCTCAATAGTCATAATACATGTTCATAAGTGCTAAATAGTTATGCTTAAATACGCCAAAAATATAAAAAACGTAGCTAAAATATTTGTAACAACCTATAAGAGTCCTAATCCATCAAATCAAGTCAAACTCATTCCTTTTTCTGCACAAAATATGGTAGGATCCCATGAAATCACAAAATTGCCCCTTTATTTAGGGATTTCTAGGTGACTAGTCAAGTTTGACTAGCGTTGGCCAAGATTGTTCTGACTCATTTGGACTATGCCAATAGTATTATTTCCATTATTGGTTCCCATACTTTTTGAATATGTCTTCAGTTTCCACCTTGGTGTCCCGCACATGCGACTTTAATGGAACCATTACGGGAAATTCTGTTCTAGTCAAAAATAATTTTTAATACCAAATTTTTACTAAAAATTCTAAAATTTAAAAGACATAACTATTTGACCTTAAAGTGAAATAAGAGGAAAAAATATGGAAAAATAACCATGGTATGATGGTAACGGATGATAGAAAATATGGAAAATGCATGGTTAAAAATAGTCAAAACTAAGGGCCAATAATGTCCTACGTTACAAACATTTCGACAGCTTAGAATTCAGCACTAGCCTTACATAGAGGAAGATGGATTGGCTCCTAGGACACAAAATTTATCATGGGAACCCACCCTCACTCAACATCTGTCCACCATTACATAAATTCTACCACCACCTAATTCTGATGACACGCAACATCACATATGATTCATTTCCTCTTCTGTAGGAACCATGATTCATGTTGTCTGCTCATCATTTTTTGGTGTTGAGACTACTAAACCCACCAACACAGTGGTACCATCAGCAACTGTGAAAACCCATCTCATCTGCACATTTTCAACTTCTCTAGGTTCTATGGAATCAACCATCGGAACATTGTCTTGCTCGTCTTTCAATACAACAAAGACGAAACTCCTCCCTCACAGCCTCATACAACCCGGTTCAACACTAGATAATATTTTTCACTCAAATGAAGATATTCTTGAGGCCATGAAGGAGCTTGAGATTCTTTGGGATGCCATGCATCACGGCTCTTTCTTCCTACCTAAAAAAACCTTCAAACCTGTTGATGCGTCGACCCACGATGTTCGCACCATAGAGTCAAAGGACTTCCCGCCACCATGAAAGGTAGTTTAGTTTAAAAATGCCATCCCTGCACCAGATGAATTTGAGGAAGGGAACATGTCTAATATATCTACTAGCATTAAGGTCGATATTTCAATACAACATGGTATTGTTGAAGATATCTCATTGGGAATGACATGCTCCCCAAAAGAGGTAACCTCATACAAAGCCCTATTTCAGGAATATAGGGATATCTTCGCATGGATTTGCTCTGAGATGCCAGGCATCGATCCCACCATTGTGGAGCACCATATTGACACATGGCCTGATGCTCACCTAGTCCAGCAAAAATAATGTTAGCTCCACCCTTCTAAAGATGAAGTGATCAAGCATGAAATTGATAAGCTACACAAAGCTAGTTTCATCTATCCTATCACTTACACCTCTTGGGTTTCTAACCATGTACTCGTCATGAAAAAATAGGTCCCCATTTGTGTTTGTACTGATTTTCGAGATCTAAGCAAAGATTATCCCAAGGACAATTACCCTACACCATTCATCGACCAAGTGATTGACACTAGTGCTAGTCATGAGGCCCTATCATTCATGGATGGGTTCTCTGGGTATAATCAGATTCATATTCGCCATATAGATTAGTATAAAAAAACCTTCACAACCCCATGGGGCACATTCACATACTGAGTCATGCCCTTTGGTCTTAAAAATATTTACGAGCAGGCCATGAATTATATCTTCCACGATCTGGCCCATCTCATCCTCGCTTATTTGGACAACCTTACTGTATGATCCAAAAGCACACCAATCATCTGGAGGACCTCCACCTAGTCTTTCAAAGATGTAAACAATAAAACCTACACTTGAATCCTCTCAAGTGTGTCTTATGTGTCAACGCTGGAAGACTACTAGGATTCATTGTTTCCCAACAAGGTATTAGATTCAACCTTGTCAAAGTCCAGGCCATCAACGAAGTACCCCTTCCAAAAACATTAAAGAAGTTACAAATCTTTCAGGGTAAGGCCAACTTCTTACATCACTTTATACCTATTTGTGTGGTTTTGTAACAATGAGATACCTAAATAAACCTTCTTAGTAGTTAGTTGTTCCCTGCAAAGAAATCACAAATCAAATTGGTTGTTTTTAGTGAAAAAACAGGAGAAACAAAACATTGCAAATGGTAATAAACAATGCATACATAACATAAACTAAAAACTAAAAAAAACACATAAATAATGCTTAATGAAGCAAACAAGTCAACGATATAATGGAAAAGGGCTCCCTTTATTGAATGATGAAAGTAGAAGATGAATACAAAACACTTTGAGAGAATTCTTTGAGAAATGGTGCTAAAAAATCCTCAACAAGGAGGTTCCTTTCTTCACTCTCTTTGCAAGATTCTCCTCTCTCTCAAAGAAGTATCAAGGCTCTCTCAATGGTGAAATCCTCTCCACACTAGAATGATGGATTTCTAAGAAGAAAATATACCAACACAATAGTGCTCTACTTCTTCTCAACAATGAGATGCAAGATTGTTTGAGAACAATTTTGCTAGCATAACATTGCCTTCTCTTTGGTCCTCCAATGGCCTGCTTATATAGAATTTTGAATCCCTCTTCCCTCTCTTGATCCATCAATGAGAAAATGACCCATGAGTAGGACAAGGGGATCCCTTTGGGGGCTGCATATCTTTAGGGAGACTCGAATTTGGTTGTCCTTGACTGGAACATGTTAGGGAATCTCATCTTCCAAGTGTGTGAAGTGGTCCTGAATCACTGAGTCACATTTTTCTTTGACTACATGGTTGTTGAAGGAAAAGCCACATGGTTGTCAATTTTGGCCTTCATATAGGTTGCGCAACTCAATTTTACATATGAGACCTTTGGAGAATTTAAATTTTTTAATTTCCATGATGTTTTTAGCTGTAAAATCTTCACCTGTATGCTCTGCTGAATGACTTTGGGTTCCATATGAATTGTACAAATGTGTGTTTTTTTTCCAGTGTTAACAATACCCAACTATGCCACTTGTGTGCATGGATTCTTATGCCTCCTTCGTTAGGACATTATCTTCCATTGGGATGAACATGCACAAAAATCATTTGAAGCCCTAAAAGATGCATTATCTCAAACTCCATTGATTAGCCCTCTTGACCACAATAAGGACTGCACTCTTTACCTGTCAACATATAAAATTGAGATTGTTGGGGTATTAGTTCAATAATGACCTAATAATAGAGAGCACACAATCTATTGCATCAATAAGAAACTCTTTGGGCCTAAATTGAAGTATGAGTTAGATGGAAAGACCACCTTAGCCGTTGTACACTCCTTACAAGAGCTTCAACATTACATCATCTCACGGACCACCACCGTAATAAAAAATATCAATCCTATGAGATACTTGCTCACTTGTCATATAATGAACCAAAAATATTCCTGATGAGCAGTTATCCTGTAAGAATTTGACCCTAAATTTGCTTCCCCCAAAAGCAAGAAGGCACTTATCCTTATAGAGGTCATCATTGATCTCCCTACAGAAACCCAAGGGTCCCCTAATGAACACTTGTTCTTTGTATCAATAGATTACCCATGGTATGATGACATCCTCCTCTTTCTATGATCGTAAAAGTTCAGACCTTAGCTTACTCGTGACGATCAAAGGTGCATTCGCCATGAAGCCCCTCACTACCTTCTTATGGGAAACATCCTTTATCGTCAAAGAATCACCACCATCCTTCACCGATGCCTCACCCTTGAACAAGTTGAGAAAGTCTTAAATGATTTCCATAGTGGAGCTTGTGGTGGCTACCGATTAGGGATGGCGACTGCTTAGAAAATCCTCTGTGTTGGTTACTTTGGGACCACCCTGTGTTATATACATATTTGGGCACTGCAACCCCAATCACATATGTCGATAAACCAAGGGCTCTCAAACCCATAAAAGTGTTGTTTCATACCCTAAAGGATCAAGGTCAACTGATTACATCATTTCCCAGAAGTTCCCCTTGAAAAACTGCTCAGAACTAGTCAAACCTGGACCATACAGACTGCTCCATGTTGAGGGTGCGATGCATATAACCTTCTACACACAAAGGGTGCGATGCATACTAAAAATCCATTTTGTAGGGTGCGATGAGCGAGAACAGACAAATGGTAGAGGCAGTTTTCTAGGTGGAAACCTAGAGAATCTTCTAGAAACTGCTCATATGACACTTGCCTCTCTGAATTCACCCAGGGATGAGTAAGAGGTCATAAAATATCCAAGTGAAGCCAAGAACTATCAGTGAAATGACACTAATCAAAATCCTAGAAGCTGACTCACCCCCTTGCAAATATCTATATATGGATCCCTCATCCTAGAGATCCAAAGGCTGGAATTTTGTATTTTGTGAGGAAGTGTTGTTGGTTTCTCTGTGAAACATTGCATTGTCAGGTGATCTAGCTTTTCATGAGGTGAAGAGGGCTTTCATGCTAGGAGGATGGTGCTGGATCAGACAGCTTGGTTGTAATCCTCTCTTCTACTACTTCCATCAATAAATCTATTTGCGTTTTCCTCCATATACTTGTATATCTCTGAATCCTGTATTTGTGTATGAATTTGTATGGTTAATATACATCTGATCCTATATTGTTTATGGTTATAGATCTCTATGATTTGATGGTATTTTGTTGCTTTGACTCTACAGTTGTTCTTTGAAGCAGGGCAAGTGAGAAAGGAGTGGTGAAAGTTCTATCAAGGGAGAGAGGAAACAAGCAAGGAGACTAGCGAAAGACTGAGGTTGGTAATCTCTGCTTCTGTCTCATCTATCTCTCATAAAGGAAAACACAAGTTACTTTGGTTTGTTTGTTTCTAAGACAACTACCCGTCTTAGTGGGACTAGCAGCTTTGAATGGACACTCCACTGGGGAGCGAATAGTTTGTTTGTTTGTTTGTTACTGTTGTTTGCTTTATCAACTACAGACGGAGCCTGAAGTTAAGCTAGCTAGCATTCGAACTGCTTTTGCTATGCAACTGCAAAGTAGATCAACACTGCTTCAGCCAATCTCCAGGTTGGTTTATGAATTGAACATCTGACTTGCAAACATCCTAAGTGCCCTGGTGGTAGCTCAATAACCTCATTAGATCATCCCCTATACTTTGTGTTTACTGTCTATCATAAGCTCAACCTAAATCCCTAAACTTAGCCGCAAACTGTGGGTGAAAACCAAGCTCAGTCTCATCCCTGGTCCATCGCACTATCTGTAACTGTGCAACCTAGATGCATTGCATCTCCCATTTGTTGCAGGTGACATGCATCCTTGTTTCCCTGTGTTATAGGTGTGATGATTGAGTGAGACTGTTTCTGCCTCGAGATTTTTGTTTTTTCTTCATTATTTTCAGCTCTATTCAGTAATTTCGTTGTCTATGATCAGTATATCACTGTTGAAACTCTCTTCCTTTGCATTATTCAGCCTCCATTGATAAGGAATTATGAATGTTTTTTATGTATTTTTCATCATTGCAGTCCTTATTTGCAGAAAGTAGCTTAATCGAACTGTCGTCTTTTGATTCGAAAGTGTCACAACTGTCGTTTTCAGTCAAGAAAAAGAGTGTCGTAAAGTCTTCCTCTTTTAGATAGTCAATTACACTTTTGCCATTTTATTTGATTTGGATTATCAGTATTTCAAGTGTCGAAATTAGTTTTCAATTTGAAATCGCAAAGTGTCGTCTTAGTCTTCCTTTCGTTTTGAAAAGAGAAAATTGTTAGTATTGTCACTTTGAGAAAAGATAGTTCAGATCTGTACTTAGTTTTCTTTTTGTCATTCTCACATTAAGGAAACTAAAAAAAAAATACATGCATGTGCATTTGCATTTAGATTGCATGTGGAAATTTATTTATGAAAAGTGCATTTAGTGTGTGCTCTCTTCTCTATGTTGAAAGAATCGTATTTTTCTTTCCTCAGTAGATAGGATTTTCATTGCTAAAAGAAAATAAATGACTGTTTATCATTTTAGATTGCATATTTAGGAATTTTATATCTAAATCATGCGGTGAACCTTAAAGGAAAACTTCTTAAAAAAGATAAACTGTAAAATAAACCTCAATGAACATAAAAATTATTTGGAACCTAACGCCTAACATCTAGAATTCTAGGCTAGAGACGTATTCCGATGTCGTAAAGCCTGGTAACTATCGTTTTCATTGTAGGTTGGGTGATTCCTCCTCTTTGATATGACAAGTGCCAGTATGGACTTGTGCTCCCATGTACCTTTGAGTATATATTGGGAGACCACAATAGGCTATATCCTTTATCCTTAGGAATTCGTGTCTGCCGCCCTATCGATCACAATGCACTGAACACAGCATTCGAGAAGATTGACTGCCGTACGTAAAAAGTATTCTACAGTTTTGTGATTGGTTTGGTAATCCCTCTATCTAGATTTCCAGAGTAGTCACTTTCATTCCTTTTTAGACTCCTTAAAAGAAAAGGTCAATCTGAGCACTTGTCACTTCAGGATCATTAAAAATCGAAGGCGACTAGAGTCATCTTTAACTTTTTCTCAACTCTTTAAAATTGAAAAAGCAAGTTGTGTCAAAGCGTCATAAAATTTATTTTAATCGGAATAACATCACTATTCCCTCATTGGTATTAGGTTGAGAAAATGGAGTCCACCAATCAAGGATTTCCCCTTGGGGGAAATCCTAGTCCTTTCTCTTCTTGGGGAGATGTTGGTGCTCCACACATGGCTACATTTTCCCTTCCAAGACTTACAATTGACCTACCAATATGGCTTTTCTTGACCTCTGTCGTTCAAAACACTGTAATTCCTCAGCAATCAAATCAGCAACCAGATGATACTAAAGTTTCTCCCCCACCTTCTACTCCGTTTGTTTCTCCCTCTCCTTCTTCCTCTTCGCTTGGTAAAACTAGCAACACTAAAAACCAAGTAGCTAAGAAGAAGAAGCCAGCAGCGAAGGGGGGAAACCATGCATCTTCTGGCGAAAATCCACACACTGAACCATCAAAACCTAAATCTCCATGTTCATTTGCAAAGGAGACCACTATCATCGAGATTGTCCTTGCATCCCATGGATCCTAAGGGACTGGTCTCCCCGTTTGTACAATCCAGTGTCTTCAACCTCTAACGATCATGTTGAGAGTACATCGTCAACTAGTGAAAACGAAGTCAATGGATAGAAAGGAAGATCTAAATTTCCTTGTAGGCTATGTGAAGGCGATCATGCCCTCCACCGTTGTCCTTTCCTGGACGAAGCTAAAAGAGTCTTGGATAACCGTCCTACTTCGCCGCAGCGACTTCCACCTGGATACAAGAAACTCTTGCCAAGTCCATCGCTAGTTGAAAATATGATTGACACACCTCTGTTGTTGGTTGAAGCATCTATCATTGAAGATAAACCCTTTGAGTCCACACCAGACCAAAGTCAACAGGTCGAGATGGCAATCGACCCAGACTTGTCTTCAAAAGGTCCACCTTCAGATGATATAGTCCCCAAAGAGAATGAGAACAACACCGTTCAAATTCATTTTGTTAACACAGAGTCAGATGAACATGGGGGCAATCTACCCGTTCCTTTACCGCAGGAAGGAAGTTCATCAGAGATTCATCCGATTGTTTATTCGGTCCTTCCTTCAATAAATCTAGTCATTTCCTTCGATTGGAATCTACTAGCGAGACCCCGCCTACCGTCTAATGTGCCATTTCGGATCATAGTACAAGCTTACAGAATGGTCATGGCTGGCACTATCATAGATGAAGGGGCTTTCATGAGTATCCTTTCCTCAGCTGCTTGGAAAGAGCTTGGTTCGCCATCGCTTCTGCCTGAGATTTGAAATTTATCAGGTTTCAACAAAGGAACCAGTCGATCATTAGGGATCCTTCCAAATTTGCCTATAACTTTGAGAAGAAAAATTGTTTATCTGAATGTGATGGTAGTCAAGGGCCTCTAGATTACAATCTACTCCTTGGGCGTGACTACATTTATAGCATGGGAGTTGTTGTTTCCTCACTCTTTTGAATGATGTGTTTCTCGTATGAAGTCAGAATGGTCCAACTCATATACCAGCATTCATTCCCCTGTTCAAACACGACTACTAGACAAATGCCATCCCTAACTTGTCTTTTTTCACAAGGAATGTCTCATCAACCTCTAGTCAATCCACCTGATGAGCGCGAGTGATTCGATGAATGTGACTAAACCCAGGGGGCATGCGCCCTGGTCTGCTTTGGCAGGAAAAACCCCAGATAGAAGGTAGGTTTCTGCGTAGGATATATGACTAGTTTGACACACCCATCCATTTAGGAAAATGGGATTAGACTAGAATAAGATTCCCTCATCAAATGTTATGTGATTGGAAGCTCCCACCATTCACCTTTGTCTATTTCGATGGACACAGATGGGGAAGTGTTTTGTCTACTCCGCAGACGAAACAATCTTGCTTTGATGCAAGAAATTCCATACGGTAACCTGGAAACTCCACTTCTCTTTATACCTGGTGGCATGAAAACCTTTTGTACACAAGTGAAAAGCGACCAACTTAACTTTAACCCCGTAGTTTTTACTAACTTTAACTGCTTAAGTTAGGTGATTGTTCTGATCAACCATTCACCTTTGTCGGGACCGACAAAAATGGCAAAGTAAAGGAAAGGTTTCCCGTCGTGAAACTATCCTACCTAACCTTAGTAGTTCTTTAACCCCTAGGACAGTAGTCGGTCATTCTTAGCTTGCATACAAAAGGCTCCGAATAAAAGTTTCGCATGGGGCAAGCTCCCTAAAGAATGAACCTACTAATGAGAGACATCCTTATTATACGATTGGCACGAGCAGGTTTATGCGAAGTTCAAGCTCGTTAAAAAATAAACCTGGCAATGAGCATTTGTTCCCCCAGAGTTCAAGCTCATTAAAAAATGAACCCACCTCTCGGTAAATAACCTTTGTGATTGCATTGCTATCAGCTTTCAAGCCTTGGTCGTGTTCTTACCATCACCTCCACTTTTAGCCGATCATACGCCTCCACTTGATTGTTTACCCTTTTGAGGAACAGCTGCGACGAGTGATTCTGTTAGCCACCTTCTTTACACTGTTGTGATTGAAAAGTTCCAAACCTTACCTGGAACCAGCTACTACCCAAAAATATCACTCGTTCCTCAAAAATGAGTCTCCTTTAAGCTCTTTTTAGACTGGTAAAATATGAAAAGATTGTCGAGCAATTAGCCTCTCTAGCTCATTAAAGTGATTGGAAGTGCCATCCCTCCTCTATATTTTAATATTTTTGGACCTAAGGGATCATTTCACAAAAATATCGAGTGCTTGTCTTTTTCGGCTCGCTAAAGTGATCGGAAAAGTCATCCTTTTCGTATTATTTTATACTTTTTCGGACTTAAGGGATTATACTACGAAAAAGGACTACTGGAGTTTCCTTTCCGTCTTTTTTTAGACTATCTAAAATTGAAAAGGACCAAGTTATCTTTGTCATTAAACTCGTTAAAACAATAGCGACAAATTTGTCCATTACAGACAAGAGCAAGTTTCACTATCGCTAGGCTCGCTAAAACATAGCGACAGGTTTGCCTGAAGGGAAAATTATAGAACAAGCATATGTTATCCTCCTCAAGCTTGACAAAAATAAAGAGGTACTAGTTAGCAATGACTGGGGAAAAAGGGAAGAAAACTTGAATAACTTCATTGGTAGTAGGTCGCTCTTGAACATGACACTTTCACTCCATCACCATGATTGAGTTAGGTTGGGTTATTTCGTTTACCGGTCATATCACCATTGGTCCTCTGTACCATCCATTTTTGGGGTTAATGCTACCAATCCATTTTCAGTGTCGCTAATATGTTCAAGAGAAGTTTCTCAGAGAATTCACCAACCCATCTAACGCCTCATCTGCTGCAATACCTTCATGCTTCATTCTTTCATGACCGCCACCCTGAACCTTGTATCATAAGATCGTTTTCACCTCCAAAAAATCATTTTCTCCGTTCCATGTCGTAGATGTTGGATTCATCAAGGCCCTCCTACAACGAGTCACTTCTTGTCGACATCACCTCATTATCCAAGAAGTTGACTTAGGAACAACCCTTTCAGTACTTTGAAGCTTGCATGCCTCAATGGCAAGTTTCTCACTTCCGACGACGGGTTTACATCAATGGCCTTCGACTGAAAGATTTTACGTGGTGCTCGACATGGACTCATGTATTCACACCATGTGAATTTCACTGCATTACCTTGAGGGTCATTATCATTATCGGTGATTCCTCTCATGCCTGTTAACAACTTTCATCATTGGCTGGTAATCAGGCGATGTCTTTCCATGTTCGACACTAGAACATATTTTCACATGGATCAACTTGTACATCGGGCAAATATTGAATGAGTTTGAAGACCTCAGATCTAGCTTCATCCATCCGGGCTGTGATATATTCAGGAAAATAAAAACATCAAATGTAATCCATAGCTTCACAGATAATCATCCAAGCTAAGGGATGATGGCTCTACTAGAATCATCAGTCTGCCACACAGACAATTGTCTGTCCTATGTACATGAAAATGAATTTATAAAGCTGGGCATGGGAATGCCTGCCCCAACTAGATCATGAAAATATTATGAAGATAATGTATTGTATTGTATCTTATTACAAGTCACCTTCCAGTTCGAAAAACCTCAGATCCTCATGATAAAGCATTTCACTCGACATTAGAAGATTTATGACCTCATGCTTTAGGGGGCAACTGTTATAGACATATTTTGGCACTGCAACCCCAATCACATATGTTGATAAACAAAGGGCTCTCAAACCCCTAAAAGTGTTGTTTCATACCCTAAAGGATCAAGGTCAACTGATTACATCATTTCCCTTAAGTTCTCCCTGAAAAACTGCTCAGAACTAGTCAAAACTAGACCATACAGACTGCTCCATGCTGAGGGTGCGATGCATCTCACCTGCTATACACAAAGGGTTTGATGCATACTCAAAAGCCCTTCTATAGGGTGTGATGAGCGAGAGCAGACAAATGGTAGAGGCAGTTTGCTAGGTGGAAACCCAAAGAATCTTCTAGAAACTACTCATATGACACTTGCCTCTCTGAATTTTCCCAAGGATGAGTAAGAGATCATGAAATCTCCAAGTGGAACCAAGAACTATCAGTGAAATGACACTAATCAAAATCCCAGAAGCTGACTCACCCCCCTGAAAATATCTATATATGGATCCCTCATCCTAGAGATCCAAAGGCTGGAATTTTGTATTTTGTAAGGAAGTGTTGTTGGTTTCTCTGTGAAACATTGCATTGTCGGGTGATCTAGCTTTTCATGAGGTGAAGAGGGCTTTCATGCTGGGAGGATGGCACTGGATCAGACAGCTTGGTTATAATCCTCTCTTCTACTACTTCTATCAATAAATCTATTTGAGTTTTCCTCCATATACTTTTATATCTCTGAATCTTGTATTTGTGTGTGCATTTGTATGGTTAATATACATCTGATCCTATATTGTTTATGGTTATATATCTCTATGCTTTGATGGTATTTTGCTACTTTGACTCTATAGGTGTTCTTTGAAGCAGGACAAGTGAGAAAGGATTGGTGAAAGTTCTATCAAGGGAGAAAGGAAACAAGCAAGGAGACTAGCGAAAGATTGAGGTTGGTACTCTCTACTTCTCTCTCATCTATCTCTTATAAAGGAAAAAACAAGTTACTTTGGTTTTTTTATTTCTAAGACAGCTACCTATCTTAGTGGGACTAGCAGCGCTGAATGGACACTGGTTTTCCCAATAACACCCTATTTCATGATTGTATTCAAGCAGTCAAACTATGTGAGTGGTGCCAAAAATATGCTCATAATACGTGAGCTCCACCAGCTCCCCTACACTCATTCATCGTTGTAGGCTCCTTCTGTAAATGGGGAATAGACTTCATGAATTGCAACCCTCCATCTTCAAGTGACCATAAGTACATTGTGGTCACCCTCGACTACTTCACCAAATGGGCAGAGGCCATGCCCACATATAATAACATTGTAGACACTACTGCATGGTTTTTCTTTAACCATGCCATAACACATTTCAATGTTCCCAAGGAGTTGGTTTTGGATCATGGAAAACAATTTGAGAATGAGACATTTCAGGAGCTATCCCAACACCTTGGTTTTTATCATGATTTCGCTTCTCCATACAACCCTTAATCCATTGACTAGGTATAAGTTGTCAACAAATTCCTCAAAACTATGTTAAAATGTATGGTGAACAACCATAAAACCAATTTTCACCACATGGTGTTTTCATCCTTATGGGCATACGTACTGCGGTCAAATCATCAATGGGATTCAAAATCTTCCATTTAGTCTATGGACTTGAAGTTGTTCTCCCCATAGAGTGTGAGATCCCTGCATTACACTTGGTCATTGAACTTCTCCCTGACACCACACCTTTAGAGCAAAGGTTGGTGCAATTGGAACACATTGATGAAAGTCAGCAAGAGTCCCTTTAACATAATAAATCACACAAAAAATGGACCAAGGCCTCTTTCGATCACACTGTCACCCCTTGATCATTCACCAAAGGGGAGTTATTTCTTCACTACGATGTTGCCCAAGAATCTTTGGGACCGGGGAAGTTCAAGACATTATGGAAGGGCCCATAGATTATTAGGCATTTCTTTTGCAAGGGGGCATACATCTTAGCAGAGTCGGATCAGACTTGCCTCGAAAATCCCGTCAATGGTCTCTACGTCAAAAAATTATACCCCTAAACATGTATGCACAATGAATTATTTTTTATGATGACCACCTCATCACACATGTACACTAAAATCACTCTCTCATCCTGTGTTGCAGATGGATCACCCGCCAACCCATCATCACAAGTCCACTGTTGGTGCTTCTCGATGGTCACAACACCTCATTGCAATAGTGTGGGCCATATACTCTCCTGACCTGACACCCCTTCACCACAATGGGATCTATATTGGGTCATCCACCAATAATCAAGAAGAATATGATGCCATCATAGGCCTCTTAGTCGATGCCTCCTTTCTATGTATCAGCCACCTGCATTTGTTCCTTGATTCCCAACTTTTTGTCTTGCAGTTGAAAAAAGCCTTCAAAGTACATGATCCATCCCTTTTTCAGAAATACCTGCATGCACAAAGGTTAACTCATGGTTTTAGTCATATTACATTTTCACATATACCAAGAAATAAAAATTATATAGCTGATCACATAGCTAATTAAATCCTAGAATGACATGTATCAAACATATACCATCATTGAGACACATAAATAAAAGACATCATATCCATCAATAAATGCATAAATGCATCACATCTATAGAAGCATGTACATCATAACACATCATGAGATCCACAAAAAAAACATATCTCATATATATGTGTGTGTGTACAAAAGATATATACATCCGCTAACACATGCTAGTAAATATAAGCCATCAAGCAGGGGTTCATCCTCATAATGGGTTCTTTCCCTAGTATATGCAAAACATATCTAGGGCCATGGCCCCCCACCTAAGGTCCCCCAACCTCATTTGGTATTAGGATGAGATGAGTAGTCACCACTTCCATAGTAATATGGCATATAGGCAAATGTCGAGCTCTATCTTGAGCCATGACTATCTACACCGTCTCCTCTACCAACTCTACCCATCCCTCCTCGGGCATCCCCTTCAATAGAGTAGTAGCTCGACCCCAAGCCACCTCTAAATCCATCAATTGCACTTCTAAAGCATCCACACAAACCTTCGCAGCCTCTACTCACTCTCATAGCCTTGCCATCTCTGAGGGGGCAGAGGAGCTACCTCCCTCTTCAAAAATACCACCTATATCCATGCGCTGACGATGAGCTAGCCTCTCAGGGTCGCTATGACACAGCTTCCACACCAGCTACACCCAAATGCCAAGGATTGTTGCTCACCAAGTAGGCCAACGGTCGTCCATGGAGCCCAACATCTGCAAGAAAACAGAAATGATGTCAGCATCATCATAAATTACATCATAAGTACATGAAAGTAAACACAAATGCAGAAAACACAAACCACATACTCGCTAGACCCTAGGCATCGCCAAGAGGAACTCCAATTTCTAGATCACCTATGAAGTATACACCATGCTAGGGGTACTCCAGAATCATCTAATGATTGGACTGAAACCAACCCTCCATCATCGGGCTCCATTAGCACCCCACCTCACCCACACTTGCTCATGGAATCACTGGCTCCCACCGTTGGATCCATGGGTCTCTCGTAGACCCTAGTGGCACTGCTACTATGCGTTAGAGCATCACAACCCTCTTGTAGAGGATGCTACATAAGATTCTTGCATAGTAGATACTCTGGGACTGCCTCGGTGCACTTGCATAAGATGTGACACCATCCCTCTGTATAGGAAGCCAACCCAGTCAAATAAATGGCCTGTATGTAGCCTCTCTAGTACAACAATCAGTGGCCCTGATACTTTGTGAAGGGAAACTGATCCAACAAGGTAGACAATCATTCCCAGAGTAACCTTCTTGGCTAAGTCCATGACAATCCTGATCTAGACAATCCCTTGATCAACATCATGGGGCCCACAATGAGCCTATGACCACTCATGTGTGTCTACTCACCCAGTTGGCAATGAAAACTACAATACATCTCTTCCCTAGATCTAGAACACCTCACACTCTGGGTCCTAGTACCGTATAAATAATTGTAGCAACTCATCCTACAACCTCAATATAGGGTTCTAAGCAAACTTCAGCAACCCCCATCATGCTAGTGTAGCGCTCGCTATTGCATCACCTGCAATTGTGATGCAGAGAGGCTCCCAGTTGAACTCTCTCAATAACATACCCATCCATCCAAAAAGGATGCAAACATAAAAATTAGCCTCACTAGCCCTCAAAACAACCATTTCTACTCTTGCATGCTTGTTCCCATAACAGGTGCGCAATTGTCCTTTTGTTTCTCTCACACACACGCGATGCTCTGCACAATGGTGCCATCCAAACATGCAGTCAACGAATCTGTCAACCATTAAGCCATGAGGACCTCAAGCCCATCATCACGCGTTTGTTTTGCACGCAGATGTGTAGATCGTACGACTATTCCATGGACAATCGAGCACATGACATGTCTGTCACCCTCAAAGTCATGGGGTCATCAATTTGAAGACCCCATGATAGTCTTACCCGTAGCCACATAGATTGTGTGGCTTTGTCCCATTTATATGCGGGGAGCCTGCACCTAATTAAGGGTCACCCATAGGGACCATGTGCCTATTCGAAAGTCGCCCATGTGGTTGACCTTGTTAGCCTAAAAATAGGCCTATATAGACCACCTTTATGACCTAACTAACCTAATATACCAAAAACACAAAGTTGGGGTTACGATATCTTACCTATCTCTCCTCACACACTTCCTAGGTGTATAGGATGACCGCAACATGAGAAAATAGCTCTTGGAATGACTCAACACTCCAGGAGAAACAAGTGCAAATGAGGTGGAATATGGCCCACTTTTCCCTATATATCACCCTCTTTGTCATTTTCCAGAGCCCAATACAGGAGCTCAAGACCTCCATTCTCAAAATCATTAGAAACATAAGGATCAGGACAAATTCCTCTTCATCATGGTACCCTCTGTTCCATTCCAACCCCAAACTCATTTTTTGGGCCCACCGCATGCTTAGAGTACCCCTTTAGGTCTACCTTCTCATGTTCTTTGATTCATATTGTTCAACACATTTGAACTTATATATGTTTTTATTAAGATTTTGTCACTTGGGATATTTCCTATTGAGCTTGTGGTTACTTTAGCTGCTTCCCGCCAAAATCAGTACCCCATTGACCGTCTACAATGAAGGTATCATTCTCCACCGAACATGATAGGCTTACTACAAAGATTTGAATATCCTAACATCATTTCTCTGAAAGACACCATAGGGTCCATCATCTAGACCATATTTATCACCACCTCCCCTTGCACATGGTAAATGCCCATGTCAATCGATGGAACCTTCTCATTCATGGATCACCCCATGTTGTAGAACCCTCACACCATTAGATCCATGACCATCCACTCACAATTGGGATCCATCTAACTCGAATGCCTTGAAGATTAGCCTCATTCTTCTCTTCTTCACATATTTCTTACCAACCCAACTCCTGGGTCACATCGTTTATTTGAGACGGATCAAGTTGAATACACAACCACATTCTACATTTGGCCTATCATCCCACCATTTTCATAGCCCATTTGCATCACTTCATTCACCTGATCACCCCCACACTGAGACCAACCAATGGGGTCACCCTACCCTTCACACAAATCACCTTACCTTCATCATCATGTAGGTCACCATTTTTATGGGGCACCCATCTCCGTGTTTGTACATCCCAAACCACCTTTACATTTTTTTAGCAAGTTTACAATGATTTTTTAGGAAAAGGGTTCCCACCCATATTTTCATGTCTCATTCCCAATGATAGTCCCTAGTTTCCCTTGGATTAGAGCTCGCTGATCACCACCCAATCCATTGATCATTCACCACGCCAGTCAAAACATGCTCACACTTACCCTAGATGATTACAAATCCAACCTCAGGTAGTTTACTGTATACATTCATACTGTCCACTTTCATTATCATTCTTTGTTGACCCACCATATTACAATCATCTTTCTCCATCATGATTCCCTGAATCAACATTTTGGGTAGTTGATGCCTTTTTCTTGTTTACTTCAACTCCCATCTTCCAGGATCAAGGCAGTAACATAGGTGTTCGATCCCTTATGGGACATCCTTGGGTGGCACAGTGGGAATCATTATTTCCCATTGATGTTGTCCCCCCAAAGTTTGACACTAACATAATCTTTCATGTCAGGGTGGTATCATACTTCGTTGGCATTTCAATTCTCTCATGTAGTCAAAGACCCATTCATCGCTTAACACCTCTCTCAGCAATGATTACATTTCCATGCATGGGAGGTACCCATAATCAAATACCCATGCATCCATTAGCACCCCATTCAACAATGCTTCACCTTTTTTTTTTTTATGCATGGGGGCATCTGATTATGTATGTTTGTCAGAAGCACCCTCGAGGGTGTAAGAAGTTATCACCAACATCCATCAACATGTCAGCCACTACAATGTTGACTTGACAAGAATATTTCTTGTATGATTGTAATACTTAGTCACTAGTCATCATAACGAGTATGGGACATGCTTACCTCATATTAGACATTTTTTTCAGAGCATGTTTAACTTTATCCTCAATCAAGGTTTTTCTCGTCTCATCTCTGCAACACGTTATTCTCTCTCTCAAGAAGTTGATTAGACTCTCAGGAAGAAAAGAAAAATGTGATGTATTTCAGTTATTCATCTACTCCTAACCTCATACATCAGGGGGAAACTATTAACATAAGAAAATAGTCAAGTAGAATGTACATGTGAATATTTTCTAGCTAAAGACATCATGAAAATTCAAAAATTTAAACTCTCCAAAGGTATCATATATAAATTGAACCGCGCGATTGTTGGGCCACTAAATTGTCATTATTTTTACCATTTCTTGGCATATATTTCATCTATTTCTACTATTCTTTATTACGTCATTTATCATAATTTATCTTATAATTCCATTTCATAATAATTTATGTTCTTTTGGATAAGTAATACTTGTTCTCCTTAATTTTTAATAAATTGATGATTATTATGCATGATTTTTCCAGTGATGGTTTATTAATCAATTTGTTATAACATCACTCACGATTTTAGCCTCCAATATCTCTTCCAAATTGAAAATTTGATATTCATCTCATAATAAAATATTCCAATTCATAAATTCGCTTGGATAAAAAGTGAGAATTTTACATTGGAATTTTTATGCAAATGAAGACAAATCTTGAAAATCAGAGACCCAGGTTTTATGCAAAATGGACCAAATTAGTCTTCCAATGAGCAGTTTTCCAAAATTAGG
Organism: Pinus tabuliformis; assembly: GCA_031772625.1. Taxonomy (NCBI): domain Eukaryota; kingdom Viridiplantae; phylum Streptophyta; class Pinopsida; order Pinales; family Pinaceae; genus Pinus; species Pinus tabuliformis. The sequence goes on from CM062817.1 coordinate 1,864,225,142, forward strand.
TTTGGATTAAGAGAAATACAAGGTTCTCTGAACGAAATTTTCTTAGATTTATTGCTGTGCCGTTTTCCAAATTCTCCCAATTGAAATACCATATTCAACTTGTTCTCGCTGAATCATGATGGAGATATCTTTCGGATCCGATCTTGCTGATCAATTTGTTGTGGACAGTCTACAATTGTAATGGAAATCATTTTGTAATCAATTTAGTTGTAATTACCCTTTGGTCTCTGTGTATTTAAATGAAAACATATATCAAAGAGAGGGGATGGACGATTATTGAATTAAAGGTAGAGCTCAGAGATGTATTGTATCTACTTATATTTTTTAATGAAAGGAGTTATCAATAGAATTTCATAATTATCTACTTGTAATCTCATTTGAATTATTTTTCAAGGAAAAACTAACTCTTGGGCAGTTGGGCCCACTACCTTGGATGAGGTGTTTCCTTGAACATCTAAAGTAGTTTAGTTGTATGCTTATTTCTTTGAATTTCAATTGTTGTTCCTTAACATTTAAAAGTAATTTGTTGACTACTACATTTTCCTGATTTTTTGTTTCCAGCAATTTTTAGATTTCATTTAATTTGCTGCTCTAGATTAGCATTTCAATTATGTTAGGTGCAATAGGTTAAATTTCCAATTCAGCATGAACTGGTTTAATTTAGTATTGATTCAAATTGTGTAATTACCATAATTCTTTTCCTGTCATTTATTTTCTTCTTTTTAAATTTAGTATTGTTTTTCAAGTCTTACATTTTATTTCTTGTTGAATGAGCTTGATAGTGTAGAACCCAATCATGTAGAACTAGTGTTAGCTGTTGTTAGTTGCTTGCATATATTTTGCAGGCTGCCTTGAAACAAAAATTCAATCGTCAAATTGATAATTAGTGTTCAGGTGATTAGTTTTTTTTTTATTAAGCAATTAATTCCCCAACATTTTGGCGTCGTTGTTGGGGAGGCTGTCAAATAGCACTACCACACTAATATTTGGTTATAGATGCACACCTGACTCTGAAAGGGTTGGATATTAAAGATGAAAGGCAAGAACCTGCACATGCACCCTAGATAACTTGTGGTGAGGTCTCCTCTCTATAGGTAGTTTGAGGTCATAGAGCTTGCATGGACAAAAGTAGGAAGTTTAGAGGTAAACTTTTGAAAGAGTTTTTTTTATGGTTTCACCGAAGTGGTGTTATAAGCACTACATATTTCACTAACCAATTGGCAGGAAAATTCGAAGGAGGAGCCTCAAAGCAGCACATGAAGAATGTTTTCTATTTTTTTAAGAAATAGCACACATTTCTACTTTTTAATTCCTTATCAGAGATCTAGGAGGAGTGACACAAATGCACATCATTCCCCCAACTACTCTACCAAATTTTCATGGTTTGGAAAACGAAGACCTAGGTACATTCTTACTTGAGTTTGAAGTACTTGTAGAGGATATGATTATTGTACTAATTCTCAAAGTTTGAAAGTGTTTCCTCTTACTCTAAAAGCAACATCTCTTAGGTGGTTTATGAGCCTTGGTGGGAATTGCATTCAAACATGGGAGGACATGAAGAATGTATTTTTGAAGAAGTACCAAGATTGTTGTAAGGCCAATGAAGATATTTTTAGAATGACACAAGGGGAAGATGAAAACTTGGAGGACTATGTGGAGTGATTTCAATACAACCTTCAAAAATAAATGTATAAACAGTTGGAAAAAGAGGCCGTAAAAACACTCCTACTCAAAGGAATCAAAGACAAATTTTTAGAACTCTTAAATCTGATAGGAAAAGGTGATTTTTTTCAGCTATCATATGATAATGTTTTTTAATTATGTATAAGGTATTCAAGAGGAATCTCCAAGCCTGATAAGGGTTCTAGAGAACTTTCTTCTCAATTTTTGAAATCTGCTACAAGAATAGGAGTTACAAGAGCAGAAATTAATGATTTATTTGAACACTTTAAAATTGATATTATTAACTCTCTAATTTCACAATTGGATGTATTGTAGGTTAAGAAAAATCAAGAAAAAATTGAAGAACTTTTTTTTCCCTTGGTGCCAAAAGGAGGATCCCATGGATAATTTATCTTTCTTACCTAGGATGAAAGCAACATATCAAAGAGATCGAGAAGTTGCAACAATCTCACAACCATGGAAACTGTGGCCTATATGTATGGTTGAAAACACTTTTTCTCCATTTTCTTACTCGCATTGTCCATCATGGAATACTCTTATGTTAGGACAACCATGTCAATCTCAGTATAACCCCCACCAATGTTGTCCATAACTTTGGCATGACTCATCTTATGATTACATGCCTACTCTCCATCATCTTGTAGCACAAACACATCATCGATATTCTCCACTAGCTCTTCTACAATATCTTGATTTCCTATCAAAACCATCCACAAAACCCAATCATCTACATAATCAAAATCCTCCATGCCTTACGCAATTTCCTATTCAACTCATTCACACTCTCACAATAATAAACCAGTAAAAAATGCTTACATTGTTGAACTACAAAATTTACCCACCCTTCCCACCCATTCTATCTCACTTGAACCATTGTAGAAAATTTATATTAAGAGTGGGAAGGTTTAAAATCCAAAAATTGCAGAAATTATGGAATAAAATGAGGTTTCTTCTAGTCTACCTCAACAAGCCGTCGAGATCAATAAGACATTAGAAATTCAAGAACTTCACAATATGAAAACTATGGGAAATTAAGAAATTAAAGGCTATAAATTTGTTCACAACATCACTCCATACTTCACCAATTTGTGGCACCATCGTTTCAAGGGAAGTTGGTCTCTCATACCCTAGTATTTATTAACATGTGTTTTTCAAATTGGGGTATGCACATACTTGAGCCCTTGTTTCAAAAAGGGCTCCATTGGAAGTACTCTTATATGTAGAGACATTTCATATTTTTCAAATAAATTAGGTTAGTGTAGCAAATAAAATAAATAAGTACATAAATAAATAAATTCTTTATACGTAAAAAGAGTTGTGATTGTTGCAATATGTTGTGTAAATTAATATTGATGATATATATTTGAATTTATTTTTGTATGTAGACATATAATATTGAAAATAATATTTATACAAACACTCATATCCATTTTGATCACCATTTTGGAAAGTTTGCTTGATTATCATATCTTATGACATGTAGGCTTGATCAAATTTATGAAAAATTTGTCACGGCGGTCATGCTTTGAGGGACCAAATAGGAATATTTTCAAAAATTGTTTCTATATTAATTATACATTTATGTGTAATTTGTAACCTAATGTGAATCACTCAATTTGGATTTGAAATGAAAAGGTGATGACTAGAACATTGACAACATGTCTAGTAGACAACTCAATGATAGAGTTGGGACACAAAGCTTTTGGAGGTTTAAATGACTATATTTTGAAACCTTGTCTCTATGGTATATTGAATTATGAATCTATTTTATAATGAAATTTTAATCACTCAACTTCGATATCATATGAGAAAGTTATGGCCAAAACATTGACTTCCTACCACAAATCAACATTCTTAAAACCCCGATTTTTCGAATGTTCATTGGCATATTTGACCCATCAATTCTTCTTGCCTTCAAAAATTATTTCATTTTGAGATATCTACAAAAATATAATTTAATATCCAATTTGAATCAGCTCAATCTATCATCAAATAAAAAAGTTATGCTTAAAATATCAACAATTTGTCTAAGTTGGGAAATCAAAAATGACTTTGTTATGTAGGGTGTTCTAAGTAAATTTGTCACATCATCTCATGGATTTTTTAAAACATTTTTTTATTGGAGATATATATATGAATCAATTTCATTTGGCTTTGGAATCACCCAAATCAGAATAAAAAAAAATGAAAAGTTATGATTAAAACATTGTTGGTTAGTATGGTTGGCCACCACTCTCCTGCGGGTAACAATTGCATTTTATTTATCTTTATATGGATTTGTTTTACATAGTAACTACTTGTTTTTTGCATATGTCTTGGATTAATAGATCCTGATCACCTCTCTTCTTACATTATTTCATGTTTTATTACAAGTAGATGCTCGTATTTTTGCAGGTCCCAGGAGAATAAAGAAGATCAATTTATGAACGAGTGATACTTGAAGGAAATGTTAATGAAATAAGGGAATTTCATCTAAGAATATATTAAGAAATTTAATATCATATGATGTTGAGTCTTTCTAGGTGTCATGGCCTAAAAAAAAATTGGATCATAAGAGCTTGTTGCAAAAATGTTCCCGCTATTTCCCACCAACACGAAGAAAACAATGTGAAGAATTTTTTTATTACTTGATGGATTCATAACAAGAGAAATGAAGAATTGATTTGAATATCCAGGTCATTCCTACCAAAGCATTTTTTCAAAATATATTTTGTTTCCATTCATTCACCATTAACAGAATTTTGTTCCCTTAGGAAACAACATTTCTACAACCGAAATCACAACTATTGTAACTTAAGTTATTTATTTATTTATTGTTTTTCAATAAAGTGTTGTTTCTTTTTTAATTTCTCTTATGCTTTAATTTTTCAGGTGTTGTTTCTTTCAAATTCACAACTTTTGTTCCTTCATCAAAATAAAAGAAGAAAGTTCTTAAGTTTCATGATGTTGCTCCACATCTTTCCATTTGTTCCCCAGTGATATCAAGTATATAGATGCCTCATGTCTAATATTAAACACTCTTATGGCAACTCTTGTCAGGAATTATTTACTCTTAATTCCGCATTATTTTGTAAAGTGACTATGACTATTGGATGGCTAATCCTTTTCCATGTCACCTTGCTAGGATCACCCATTGAATTAGTTTTTGGGAGGGATTGCCACAGTCATGCTTGATACTTCATGTCCACGTGATTAAAATGGCATGGATAGTTTCGACGTTGTAACATGCAACAATGTTATTGTTGGATAAATAATTCTTGAATCATAATTTTTGCTACCTTAGTTACAGTTGTTGTTCCATCAGTCACAGCTATTGCTTCCTAACTCATAGTTGTTGTTCCCTCAGTCACAGACGTTGTTTCCTAACTCAGAGTTGTTGTTCCCTCAGTCATAGCTATTGTTTCCTGACTCACGATTGATTTTCCCTCAATCACAACTATTGTTTCCTGACTCACATTTGTTGTTCCCTTAGTCACAGATATTGTTTCCTAACTCAAAGTTGTTGTTCTCTAAGTCACAGGTGTTGTTTCCTAACTCACATTTGTTCCCTTAGTCACAATTGTTGTTTCCTTAGTCATAGTTGTTGTTCCCTCAGTTACAATTATTGTTTCCTAGGTCACAACTATTGTTTATTCAATTACAGTTGTTGTTACCTCTATTACAATTGTTATTACCTAAGTCATGGTTGTTGTTACCAAAGTCACGATCGTTGTTACCTCATTCAAAAATATTGTTATGAGCTGATTTTCACGTTTGATTCAAGACATATAGGTCTTCCGTTTTTTTTCTCCTTCTTGAATGTGAAATACTCTTAATGTTCTAGGTCTCTTTGACATAATGATTGGGTAGTCAATTTATCTTTATTTATCTATAAAAGTAATATTATTTTTAAGGAATAATTATGCAAATATGATTTCATCCTGCCAACTTTCAACTTTCTTAGTTTGTCAAGTCCCTGATCTTGTAAATTTTATGATGATTAACACAAAATTGTACTTAAATATTCCTATCACTATCTAATGAATTGTTACTCAACCCCAATCTTAACAAAGAAAAATATATTTATCAACAACCATTTTAAGGTTATTACTTTTCGAGAAGTAAGACTCGCCAAGTTGAAAATAGTTATTGCAAAACTTTTTCGCCATCCCTATCTCTTAAAGAGCTGAGCTTCCACCCCATCTATTAAGTAATATTTTGTTGATTAATAATAACCATAGTTGAATTTTAAACAAAAATAGTCAACTGGAGGATAAGAGGTCTCATCACGAGCTGACCTACCATGATCATAGGTCCTAATAAAAATGATATTATCACTATCAGTGACCAAGCCAGGTTAATGGCCTTTGGTCATAGAGTTGAAGGACAAGAGGTCTCATCATGGGATGACTTGTTCACTTTTGTTAGCTCCTATGAATGGCATTGTTATTAATTGGTAACCATGCCAGAACAATGATTTTTTGTAGACATCTAAGTAAATTTAAATGCTCTTGTAACTATGTATTTATTTTTAATAGATGGAACATTGGCATCTCAATGGGTTAAAAAGGCATCCTTGTCGAAGCTATAGACGCTTGTTGGCAGCAATGGCCATGCCTATGGTATAGAAGTCAATTCAATATTATGATCTATTTGGTTACCTTGTTTTCTCAAAACTAATCACTAATAAATCCTACAGTTGCATAAATAAGGTTTTCTAGAACTCATGGTTCATGAGGTAATATTTAATCAGTTCTTAAATGATGATGGTTATGGTTTATATATATTATTGAGTTATAAATATTCACTTTACATGTCAGGGATGAAACTTTTAGGATATTTGATATTTGACATTTTGTATCATCTAACCTATCATTCCTTTATTCTACAAGTTTCATATCTTTAACCAAAGATAGTTGCTTTGCCCAATTAGTCACCATTTATTCGTAGCTTGACAACACTACTATTATTTTAGGGTAGAATAAAGAGGCCTAATTCTGATTATGAATCCCAAGTAATTGGTCAGATCTTGAAAAGAAAAGACTAATATAACTCATTCTCACCATTTTTTTTCTCATAACAACCAAAGCTTATGGGTATAGGGAATGCATATTTTTCTCATCATTTTTACCCTCTTTTATATTCCCTTTTTATCCATTATTATCCCATGGCATTCACAACATGATTATGTCACTTTTATATATAATGAGGTAATTGAGGTGATGAATTACTGATTGAGGCTACTCATGAGATGTGTTATAGAAACCTTGATGACATGGAAACTAATTAGTTTGGGGGAAGGAAACCCTACTACACTTTATGATTACTTTCTTTTAGCTTGCATGACTTCCACCTTCTGTATCACTTTCAACATCAACTCAGCCTACATTAGCTTCAATAAATATCAGTCAATCCATGTCATTCCACGCTTTCATGGAGGTAAAAATTGAGGCAAAATATCATACGTCTCAGATTTATTAAAATTTTAGGAGAATGTCATGAAAAACCATTGAGCATTATTTACTCATTTTTTTCAACCATTATTTTCCCTTCTTTACCACTTCCCATTTTTCAGAGACATAAAATATTTTAGTTTGGGGGATTTTATTTCTCATTAATTTATTTATTATGACCATGTCATCAATACTCTTTATCATCCATCGATATGCTTATTCATTCTCAAAACCTCCCCTATTCCTTGTCATTTTACACCAAGCAAAGATTTCAACAACGATTGTAGCAACAACCTCAAATTATTTTCTAGTGTAGCATGAGGGCATGCTAATTTTCCAATTTGGGGGGGAAATTGCTATGCATGATGGATTTTTCTCCTTTCTTCCTCATTTAAGGCATATAATTTCATTTTTATACAGTGCAAAAATTGTTTCTTGTATATATTTAAAACCATGAACTGGATTCTTGTGATTTTTGAACGAAGAAAAGGTATCATTAAAATACAAAAACCTAAAATATCAAGCTAAACCAGTTTGTAAAATTACAAAAATCATGCACTGTCACCTACAACCATTTTTTTCATATCTTGAAATATGTTCATTGGATTGATTTTATTTTTGGTGTGGAGAAGCATTAAGGTAATAGGCACAAACCTATGTAATTTCAGGCAAAAATGATTTATGGTTTTTGAAAAATTAAATAGTATCACCTTCAGCCATTTTGCTTATATCTTGGGATTTGTGCATCAGATAGATCTGATTTTCAGAGTGGAGAAGCATTGATATAATAAAAATATGCTTGCAAAATTTCAACAAAATATGGTTTGTAGTTTTTGAGAAAATGGTTAATGAAGTTCATTGTTACTTGTATCATATTTTGTTGCAACTTCATATATATATTATTGAAAATTAATGTGCAAATTGTTATAGCTCCACCAACATTGCTAGAATTGAATAACTATTGTTTTAAAGAAACCTTTGGGGAAGAAGCCTTTTGTTCCATCAATATCCTGAGTTGGAGTGAGTGTCTTGGTTATTGTATTACAACTTGGTTAATAGAGAGGCATTGGGTTGCATGAGGACATGCAACATGTTCAGTTTGGGGGAGATGTTGGGCCACTAAATTATCATTATTTTTACCATTTATTGACACATATTTCATCCATTTATACCATTCTTTATCACATCATTTATCATAATTTATCATATAATTCCATTTCATAATAATTTATGCTCTTGTGGATAAGTAATACTTGTTCTCCTTTATTGTTAATAAATTGATGATTATTATGCATGATTTTTCTAGTGATGGTTTAGTAATGAATTTGTTATAACATCACTCACTATTTAGCCTCCAAGATCTCATCCAGCTTGCAAATTTGATCTTCATCTCATAATCAAATATTCCTATTCAGAAATTCGTTGGGATAAAAAGAGACAATTTTGCATTGGAATTTTCAGGCAAATGAAGATGAATATTGAAAATCTGATACACGAGTTTTGTGTAAAACAGGCCAAATTAGTATTCTAGTTAGCAGTTTTCCACAATTCAGTCTAGATTAAGAGAAATGAAAGGTTATTTGAAGGTGATTTTCTTAGATTTGTTGTTGTGGCCGTTTTCCAAATTCTCCCAATTGCAATACCATATTCGACTTGTTCTAGCTAAATCGTGATGGAGAGATCTTTCAAATCTGATCTTGTTGATCAATTTGTTGTGGAAAACCTACAATTGTAATGGAAATCATTTTGTAATCAATTTAGTTATAATTTCCCTTTGGTCTCTGTGTATTTAAATGAAAACATAGATCAAAAAGAGGGGATGGACAATTATTAAATTAAAGGTAGAGCTAAGAGTTGTATTGTATCTATTTATAACTTTTAATGAAAGGAGATATTAGTGGAATTTCATAATTATCTACTTGTAATCTAATTTAAATTATTTTTCAAGGCAGAACTAACTCTTGGGTAGTTGGGCCCACTACCAATGAAGGAATCAAGAGAGAGTGGAAGGTTCTTTATAACTCGCAACAAAATTGGGTTACTGAGAGGAAGAATCATTCAATATTGAAGGCAGCGAGGGCTATGTTGTATGACCATGATACGCCAAGTTACTTATGGGCATAGGCATATAGTACAAAAATATATATACATAATAAGTTTCCACATAAGGCATTGGGAAATATGACACCATAAGAGGCATTCATAGGGAAGAAGCCAGACGTTAGTCACTTTAGGATATTTGGTAGCTTAGCATATTGTCACATCCCAGAAGATGCATGTTGCAAGTTGGATCAAACTGTAGAGATGAGGTACCTTGTGGGGTACAACGAGACCTCAAAGGTTTATTGTATATTTATCCTAGGGACTAGGAGGATTATTTTCACGCATGATGTCATTTCATGTAGGACAAGGCATATAAGAGATCCAGGGATTTGCTTGTAGTTTATTAGAGTTAGTAACCAACAAAAACTATAAGGATTGAGCAGTAGGATCAGGGGCAGTAGAGAACGAGTATAGATACTAGTACGAGTAAAATTATAGTTGTTCCTGAGAGTTTCTAGAGCATGGAATAGAAAATCAAGGAAAAATTTAGGGGCTAAATTTTGCAAATGGGCTAATTTTCCATGTTTTTTCTGAGGAAAGATTCACTATTCCTTTTCTTCTAAAAATGATTCACCCAAAATTTATAGGATAAAATTATTTTAACTTAAAATTCACCAAAATTTTATAGATATCATATAAAATCATTATAAATTTGAATATTTTTACAATAATATCACTAAACATTATATAGTTTGTATAGTAAGGACTAGTAAGATTTTCTTGGGTTTCTACACTTTTAAATAATTTTCCATCCTTAAAATTTTCCCTACAACAGATGCAACAAATCCAAAATATTCATAGGAGGACATGGAGGTTAGAATTCCACCATCTATAGTTTATAGGAGGAACCTTGAGGTTCAACAAACACTTAGTGATGCTCAAGAGTTTGTGGGATCTCCTAGGATAAGAAGTAGACAACAAAGACAACCAAAAAGGTACAATGACTACACAGAATTGGTTATTTAGTTGGTAGATAGTGATCCTTCCAGCTATCAGGAGGTCGCGCAACAACAGGTATGGCAGGATTCTATAGTTGAGAATTATACCTCAATAACAATGTGTGGGAGGTTGTGCATAGATTGGCAGATAGGGCGGTAGTTGGATCGTGTTGGATATTTAAGATCAAGCACATTGCAGATGGAAACATCGAGAAATAAAAGGCAAGATTCATGGCTAATGGGTTCTCTCAAAAGGAAGGAATAGACTATGAGGAGACATTTGCTTCTATGTCCAGGCATACTTCTACACAAGTTGTGATCTCACTTGAATTACAAATGGGATGGAAGATCCACTCGATGGATGTCAAGATGGTGTTCCTTAATGGTGAGTCGGAATAGGAGGTATACATAGAACAACTAGAGAGATTTATAGCACATAGCGGTGAGACAAATGTGTGCACATTAAAGAGATATTTGTATGGGTTCAAGTAGACTCCTAGGGTGTGCTATGAGTGGATTGATCGATACTTGCAGGATGGGCTTTATGAAGAGTGAGGCAAATGGAAACTTCTAATACTTGGTGGTTTGGGGTGATATTCTCATTCTTGTTATGTATTTGGATGACTTGTCATGAATAGGTTCTGTTATCACCAAAATAGGAGTTTACTTTTTCTTTTTCATAGTTTTAGATGAGTGTCAAGTCATCTCATGCTTTAGTGAGTAGGTGTTAGGTTAGGATGTCTCAAAGGTTTAGTTTTTTTTTTATGTCCAAATAAAGTCTAACATCCCTTTCCTATGTTTCATGAGTCCCACAACCTTGTTAGAAACTCATAGGTCAAGGAAAATTTGAAAATTTTGAAATTAGTCCTGAAACTACGATTTCATAGCGTAGACAGTGTAAATTTGCTATTTTGCACTACAAAAACACTGCTCTTTTCATAGTGCACTACGAAAGCGCGGATTCGTAAAAACAGTCTTGTCAAACATCAATCTGGTAAAAACCTGTTAGAATTTTCATGATTAGGTGTCAGTTACAAGTCAGTCCACGAGCATGCCACTGCTCCAAACTCATCATTTCGAATTTAGGGGTCATTCTGAATGATAATTTCAAAATTCAAAGAAGTTGGCTAGTCTCATCGTCTTAGTTTGCATGCAAACCCTTGAAACAGAGTTGTTTTCGACAATAAACTTTGGGAATCATTCACCAAGGTTTTCTTCATCCATCATTCAGGCGAGGCTGATCATCATCAGCAAGCGAGGCTGATTAATTGAGTTTCAAAAGAAGCCATTTTTGTTACAGGAACTCAGAAGAAAATATGACAGAGGAGAATAAACGCGATAGGTCTGGCCATTGTTTGAGAATCGAGCCAGAAAACACTGAGGTCCTAAGCAGAGACAAAGAATTTGTAGAGGCTTTCAAGAAAGTAGGGTGCTGGAAGTTTTGTAAGAAATTGCAAGGAGGGCATACTGAGGTAACCAAGGAGTTTTCACTTCACTTTACTAGTTTAAGGACAAAGGTCGAAATGCTTGATTTGCAAGTTTCTCCAGAGGTTATAGCGTTGGTGACCGAAATTCCTAGGGGGAAAGAGGCATGGTTCAAGAACTTCAGATTCAACATGAAACCATGTAAGGTGTTTCTGAAGTCACAATTTTCAGAAGCCGACCTAACCAAGGAAGTTCCCAAAGACTACATCAAGGACAGTTATACCAATTTACTCTTTAACATTCAACATTATTTCACCTGTGAAGGCAAATATCAAAAGGTTTACTCATATCATTTTAAACTCCTTTTGCATTTTACTGGTATGATTTCTCTAGATTTTCCTTACTTCTTATTTCGAAGTATAGCTAAGATGGTAGATAAAGTTCAGCTAAAGTCCCAAGGGTGTGAGACTTCCCTTTTTCATCATGGCCTGATTAAATTGATAGTTTTACATGAACTCAAAAGGGTCAAAAAAGATTGGTCGTCATTTTTGTTCGTATGTGACTTTGGAACAGAAAAACAAGGTGAAGGTACTAGCTTTGGGGTCAAAGAAACTTCATCAACAGAAGCTAGCAGGTCTGCAATGACCAGGGCAAAAAGGTATGCTAAATTAAAGCCGAGGAAGCAAGTGAAAGAAAAATTAAGCAAAACCTCAGCAGTTAAAAGTCTAGTAGTCATTCTTGAAACTCCTAAATCTGCCAAGGGAAAGATATCTGAGCTTAAAGGAGAAACACCAGAATAGTCATCCAGCAAACTAGTTCAAAGGAGACTTACTAGGAACAAGATTGCAAAGGAAAAGGGGAAAACAGTGATTTCAGGAGAACGTTCAAGCTTGAAGGGTGACTTAAGTGATATCTTAAGGGCCAATGACATTATGGAATCCCCTTTGGTGTAGGCAGATGTGACAGAAATTGACCAAAGGAAGTCGAAGAAAGTGAAATCCTCCAAAAAACTAGAATTTAAGGATGAGGTTGCAGCTTTTATTTTCAAACCCAGAAAACCCTTAACCCAGCAATCCAAGAAGATGCAGGAGTCCAATGTTGAATTGGAGAGAATAGAAGAAGCCTTTGTTGTTCAAGAAGAGTTAGAATTACCATCTTCAAGACCTAAAGGAGACAAAAACATGGTTCCTGCTACTCAAACGCAAAAGGCCAGTTATGAAGTCATGGAAAGAAGGTTCGAAGATGCCAACAATGAGATTGCTAGACTAAGGGCGGGAGCAAGAGAACATGCTACTGAAAATACAAACTTCAAAAGGATGAAGGCTCTCTGGGAGGCTGCAAGAGTGCCCAAATCAAAAATAGTTAGCAATGAACAACAATACTTTACCTGGACTGTTCCTGCAAGCAAAAAAGCCAAATTTGTGAGAAAAATTAATACTCAACTCAGAGCTACAAACAAGGGCTTGAAGAGGAAAATTGAAGATCTTGAAATATAACTAACCACTTTGGAAAAGGGTCTACAACAATCATGAAACAAGGTGTTGAAGAAAGGCAGTGAAGGTATTAAAACAGTTTTTGGCACATAAAGGAATTTTGGCATTTAAAGGAAGAGCAGCTACAAAGAAGAACATCTATGAAGGGATGTGGTTTTAGTTTTTGGTTAATACATCAGTCTTCTCAAAATTTTGGAAAAAGCTCCCAAACCACTGATTTTTGAAGGCCGTGTTGAAAAAGAACACACACAGCAGTTTCGTAGCGCGCTACGAAACTGCTGAAGATGATCATTTGGCTCTTATAGATGCATTGTGGAGGGAATGCTAGATTAGTTCCAAATTTTGAAGCTTCTAATGGATATGGGCTCATGTGTGAACTCTCAGATGGCAGGGGTGCAGGTAGCAAATCTTCAAGGAGTACTCCATAGGTAAAATGAAAGTTGTGCTACGAAAACAGAGTATTTTCGTAAGCACAGTCATGTTTTCATCCACATGCTCGAGTTCCCTTTTGCACAGGTGGAAAATGATGTTTCAACAAATTATTAATGCATGACACCTATACACCAGTAGAAAACTGTTTGAAGATAAACACAAAGGGTTAAGGGCCTAAAAAAGAGGAACTTTGTCTCCTAATTTTTAGGGCAGTTAAGGCATAATATAACAAGTTTTGCAACAGCATCATGGTCATCATCAAACTCAAGGATAGGGTTGGAAGCTGATTAAGGAATGTATTAAAGACTTAGATAAGGGTGTTAAAGGCTTTTTTCAGGAGTTTTACTCCTATTTGTATTAGGACTCTTAAAGAAAGCTAGATGTTAAATTGTAATTAAACAGTTTGTTTTGTGAATAGATAGGTGTCTAAGTTAGGAATTCAAATTCCTCTAAAGGTGGATCATAGTATCCAAGGATGTAAAACTCTATATAAAGCTTGAGAATCGAATTCCTCAGGGTTGGTAATTTTATTAGCAAAAGCAAAGCTGTGTTATTGTAAGAAACTATGGTTTTCATACCTAATACAGAGATCAGTTTGACTACTCAAGATTCACAAGGAGTTTTATGTGTTTGATGTTCTTATGGCCTTGTTCAATTACTTATTTGTAGTGGTATGAGCTTGTGATACTTAGAATTCATTGGAAAATGCTCTAACTTCCTTCACATGCTTGTAAACTGTGTTGATTTACTGTGTTACTGTTTCACTTGTAAACCTGAACTCCAAGTGCCTTGACTTCCATGTTTGCTGATCATGATGTTTTGTTGAAGACTACCTTGACTCCATAGCCCAATGAATGTTTGCTAATCCTTGATTCAACCAAGTTATATATTTTTTTTAATTTTACTACTAGAGTTAACCATCTAATCATTACTCAAAAATCTTAAACCTATTGAGAGAGCCCTCTCAGGTTGAGGAGGTTAAGCCTCAGCCAAAAGGTTGGTTTGAAAGAGCTACTCAGAGTCTACTTGACTAGTAGCCTATCAGGGTCAGATTTTGTGATAACAGGTTCACTGGGGCTCATAGAGGATTGCAAGAGGGACCTTGCAGTAGAGTTTGAAATACAAGTTTTGGGGCTTATGAACTACTTTCTAGGCTTGGAGGTGTGGTAGGAAGATGGAGATATTTTCCATGGGCAAGGAAAATACTACATCAATCCATGTCTACACCCATTATCACAAATTGTAGGAAGGTAGACACATCTAGGGAGAAGGATGTGAACCCCACCTTATATAGGTAGTTGATTAGCTCTCTCATTTATTAGGTCAAAACCAGGCTAGATATATCCTTTGTGGTGAACTCTCTCAGTCAATCCATGGTTGAGCTAAAGAGAGTGCATTAGAAAATGACAGATCATGTGTTGTGGTATTTGCATGATACAATCGAGTATGGGATTAAATATGGTCGAGGTGATGGTATCGTATTGGTGGGATATACTGATGCAAACTAGGAAGGTAGTATAGTGGATAGGAAAAGAACTTCAGGGTGTTGTTTCAACATGGGATTAGTAGTTATCTCTTGGTACAATAGGAAGTAGAAGTCTGTGGCACTAAACTCTATGGAAGCAGATTATATTAAGCAGTTAGCATGGTGACATGCGAGACCATTTTTCTTTGGAAGTTGTTAGTAGCCTTGTTTGTTCAGAGGGTACAAACAACAATGATATACTGCGATACTCAAAGTTGCATCAAGTTATTTGAGAACCTATTATTTCATGACAGGCCTAAGCATATAGGCATCGAGTATCACTTCATTAAGGATTGCATACAATGCAAGAAATTTCAACTACAATATATACCTACAGAGTAGCAGGTACCAGAGATTCTAATGAAGGCCTTAGAGAAGGCAAGATTCATCTTCTTCAAAGATAAGTTGGGTGTTATGCAGAATACCTTCCTCTCTAAGAGGGGGTGTCAGTTTGTGTAGCTCAGACATGTGTTCTAGTCTCAAGTAGTGTCTACGAGGTTAGAAACACAAATAGATCAATTATCTTTAATACCCGAAAAATGTTTTTAATAAAATTATCTTAATTAGACTTAATTAACTAGTTTCATTATTTTACTAAGTCTAACTTAGGAAAAGTGGTTAATTAATTGGTATAAATTGAGACAAATTGATTTTTCTCTAGTGACTTCTAGAAACAAGACTGAATGAAGTCAATATGATCTTATCGATTGATTGTATATAGATCACGGCCATTGATTACTCAATGAGAGATTATAATAGGAGTTTGATGGGGATTTTGGAGACACAACAATTTGCAGTGATAGCAAGGGCACAATGATAGTGTGGGAGACACTAGCAATAGGGTTTCAACAAGAGAAATTGAGGAGAGAATTTTTAGAGAAATTTCTTCATAGAGATTCCAATTTTCCGAGAGCGGGAAGGAGGCAAAGTAATTTATGTAGAGAGAGGCCACATTAGCTAGTTCGGATAGCCAACTTGCTAGTTGTTGGAGATGAAGATCAATTTCTAGATGCTAGAGACAACTACTAGAGGGAGTGGAATGGCTTTAGCAAGTTGCTAGATGCATTTTATTCCATCGGAATGATTTTCTAGAGGCAGTGCACCTTACAAAATGAGGATGTGCACATTTCCATTATACTAGTGCGAGTTGCTAGAGGAAGTGTGATTTGCACAAAGAGGGCTAAGTTTGTTTGCAAAGGTTTGATTTGACTAGTAGAAGTGAAGGAAAAATATTTTCAAAGCTTTGTTAGTAAGAGGCAAGTAGTTTATGTAGTATTTGATTTCCCGAAGAATAATAAAACCCTCATTCGCAGAAATTTTTTCCCCACACTAGGGTTTCCCAGGAACAATTTGTCCAAAAATATTAATGTCTATTATTTTGTGTATGTGATATTTTCTTAGTTCTTGTGATTTAATTTTGGTGAAATTACGAAAATGTTTTATTCGATATTTTATGTATATAATTTACAGAAGACAAATAATCTATTAAAAAATAGATAAATAATAACCAAATTAACTACTATAATTTTAAAATTTTCACATTATTGTATTTAAGTTCTACTATAGTTACTTTAATTACTAATATTATAATATTTTTATATGTAATTATTTGTTAAGCATTATATCAACATTCTTTTATCTTTCATAAAAATTATAGGATTTTTGTTATATTTTTATGGGTTGGTGGTCCTATTACTCTCATGGGTGATGCATGATGAATAATAAAAAAAGAAACAAGTAATTTAATTTGCACAATGGGATTTTTCATAGTTTCATTTTTTAATAAAGGACAATAAACATAATTCTAGTTTTCTAGTTCTCTAATGTATTAGCGAGAAATACATAAAAAATAAATAATTGGAGTTGATAAAAAGTCCTTGATGTTACAAAAAAGAATGTTTGTTTAAGAAATGTCTAGGGAGAACATGCTTTAAATTACCTTATGATAAATTTTAGAAGGAAAAATATCTATAAAGAGCCTTTAACTTAGTTATACTTTCTCTTATATGTATGAATTCAATTTAATAAAAAATTAATCATATAATATATTTTTTTAATTAACTGTATTTAAAAGAGAATTTAAGTTTTATAGATGTTGTTTTTTCAATAATTATTTTTGAAATAAATTTAAAAATCTAATTTGTGATTATTATGACAACTTTCTAAAACATTATGTACAGGTTTAATTTTTAGTATCTACTTAATAATTATTGATAATCAAACTAAAATTCTATACACTTATTCTTAATATCTACTTAATAATTATTAATAATCAAATTAAAATTCTATAAACCTATTCTAAAGTAAACATGCTTATTAACATAATTAATTATTTAAAAAAAAACCATTTATCACATTTTAGCTAACTTGTCAATAATTTTAACAAATTAAAAACATATATTTTGATAATGAAATATTTATAATTTTATGTAATCATTTTTATTTTATAAATTTTCACTATTCATTAATAAAACATATATGTAATTTACTATTATTACTCTCATAAATATTTAAATTATATTTATTTGTTTTATTAAATTATATTTATATATTTTATTTAAAACATAGTCTAATAAAATGATTTGTTTACAAACATTTTAATTATTAATAATTTTACTTTTATTAATAAATTATTAATTTAAAACCTTAAAAAATGTAAAATAAAAATGTGATACTTATAATAATAAAAAATTAACTAACTCATATTACGATTAGACTCATAATATCTAATTCAATAATAATAAAAAATCTCCCCCAATGTCTCCATCTTCAAATGTACTCACTAATAGCTTATCTTTGTAAGTAGTAGTGTTTTTCCTTAATAACTTTGTTAATATTACCTAAAATTTTGTTATATAACTCACTTTTAGTACCAAAGGGATAATTATGCATCACTCAAAGGTGAAAGTGAAGGTTGAGTGTGAATACTCTCACCCAAGGTATTTATTATTCTCTCCATTTACTATTATATTAATGAATTTTATTTTTTATATTTCTAATGGATATAGTAGATGTTTGTTTTCGTTTTTTTATTATTTTTTGGTGTAATAATAATTTAATTGGATTCATATTTGAGTGATATAGGTTGATTTCCATTACTATTACTATAATCTCTAAGTTTATATATATATATATATATATATATCTTTTATGTAGTTATAGATGAATTAGAAGAATTTGAACTTCGAACTTCCTCACATATAACACTTTATTTTCACGACTATTACTAATTAAACTGCCTCTAACAAAATTATTAATCCAAATCCATTGCAAAAAACTTTGATATTAAGCCACATAAAGTTAGGTCATTGGTATTCTTTAAATAAATTGTTTATTGTAAAATAGGTTGTCAAACCAAGATAGAAAGATGGTCTCTTTACTCATATCATATTATGACTAATTTTATATCATGAAAATAGTCAACACGTTTCATAGAATCAAATATTGTGGTTAAAGGTCCATTTTGTCAAATCAACGAACGTGAAAAGTAGATGTATAGTATCACTCATAAAAAAAGTTAAGAAATAAAGAGTTATTCCAAAATGCCAATGTTGGGAATCAAATAGACATTAAAATTGACACATCATTATCGAAATTAATTAACGAAATTAATTATCACAATTGTCACTCATAAACCCGCCTCTTTTTAAGAAATAGTATATGTTTCAGTAAATTATAATAAGAGTTAATCACTTATTATATACTTATTATAAATACCATATTCTAATTATTGTTTAATATATTTAAAATTTAATTAAATTTGAAAAGACTAAATACTTCAAATTTTTTGTATAATTATAAATTAGTGCCAATTAAGTCTATAACTTATAACTTAACTTATTTAAAATAGGTGATTTTTTTTTTACAATTAATTTATATATATTTATAAGTACACTATATATATATATTTAGGTAATATATGTAATTTTTCAATTAAATTATATAATTTTTAAGAAATATTTGAAGATATAATTAAATTGTCTCAAATACAATTATAATATTAAAAGTTAATTTTAAATCAGAAAATATGACTTTACACATGAAAGTCATCTATGTTTCATACAAATATTGAAAATAGATTCATATTATTTCTATATAGACTTTGTATCATATTTTTGGCTTTTCATAAAACATGAAAACTAAAAACATTAATCCACATATAAATTATAAGTCTTCTAAAAAAATGAAAAATACTCATCATATCCAAAAACATTCATTCCATGTAACATAAAATTTATTTGATAAAAATATTTCTTTACAACAATACCCTCTATTTTAAATATAAATTCTATCATTTTAAAAATATTTAATAACAAAAGAAACCATTAAATAATCACAACAAATATATTTTATATAATAACAAAAAAAATCTCAACTAAAATTATAACAAAAAAATTAAAACAATTAAACTTTACTATCATAAATTATCTCATTTTTTATATACATGGTCCTTTATTTCATTACTAATTCATTTATTTTCCCCTTCTGTCTAAAACCATCATTAAATATAAACGTCCCTCAGTACATGAATAAACCTCTTAGCCATTCACATCACAAATAATTACCAACAGTGTTATACACATTTCACACTTCCATTTTACAAATGGTTCTAACATATTGTGTAAGTTATAATCCTTAAAATCATTATTATTAATGTTCAATTGAAGGCCACTTAAAAAAGTCAATAACTCAAGTCAACATCAACCATCAAAAACATAAAATTTCAAAACATATATAATGATGTTTATTAGGAATGTCATTGAATATATTCTCTATTTTTTTATATTTAATTTTAGCGGTGGAATTTTGTTTATTAAAAAAATTATAATTTTTTTCAAAAAGGAAATTGGTGAAATATATTATAATTATATAAAATAAAGTTTTATTTATTTATTTTATATAATATAATTAAAATTTTGAATATTTTTATAAAAATATTATTCTTACAAAAGTATTATTAACATTTGAAAATGGGTAAAATTTAAATATATATTTTAATTAAGAATAAAAAATAGTTATTATATTAAAATATATTTTAGATATATGATTTAGATAAGCAAGTTGATATCAGTGGACATGATTGGAATGGAGTATGTATCAACAAGCATCTACATAATTTTGATTTAAGTTTTTGAAAAAATGTGCTACAATATCTATAGTATTCCACTTGTACATTTGGCAATACTAACCTAAGTGTAGAAATGCCTTGTAGATTCAAACTGCTAATTGTATATGCTAAAACAATAAACGTGAATCTACTCTACTCATCAACGGAAACAATAATTGATCAATGCAATCACGAAGCATATAAGGGAAAGAATTCAATCACACATAACACAATGATTTTCTGGGGAAATCCATAGCTAAAAACCCCTGCTATTTGTATATTGCATTATTCAGAAAATATGAGAAGAATTCAATGATTTTGCTCAAGCCCAAGCAACCTCTGCACTATTTCTATCTATCTCATTACTTCCTAAGCAAGCCTTGGATGAATACAATATGCTCTGCTCAACCTTGAGCTCAACGTACACAAGTATTTTCTATCCTTTGCTTGATTGACTGCCTTTGGCCAATACGTAACCAAATTCCTAGCCTTCCAAGCTCCTACTTCCTTGCTCTCACAAGCTCCATGTACAAACTTGTGCTTCCTATTTCTTGGTCTCACCAACTTGTGCTCACCAAAACAATGATTAAACTTGTCCCTTCATTCCTCCTTTTAAAGGAAATTTGAGTGGTTAAAATTAGTGAGCTTTTTATTTAAGGAATGATTTATTTTAGGCCTTCTTCTAACTGCATGCACCATCTGTTTAATTTAGATGATTTTACAATTGATAGTACATTGTCCCTGAACTCCAATCTCAACTGTCTTTATCTAATCTGACATGCATGAGTTAATTATGAGCGAATCTTCAGTTTACTAGTTGATCACTACAGGTTACACCCCACTAATGCAGGTTACACCCCACTATTGCAGGTTACACCCCACTACAGTAAGTTCCACCCCACTACTGCAGGTTACTCTCCACTACAATAAGTTACACCCCACTATTGGACCTCCCACTAATTCCTCCATTAGTTGGCACTAGTTTAACTGACTTTAACTCAGTTAGATAGAATTAAATAATTACGACTCAAAATAAACTCAACTAGTGCTTCTAATTGTAGGAGACACACTACATGACTCTAATTAGACCCTCAACTTGAATTAAATGAGCTAACTAAGTAAAATTAACGTAGTTAACTATTACAAGTTGTCATGAGATGTGGAATTACAATTTTATTTCCAATTTAATTCAAGGACAAATTAAATAATGATTTTTTTCTTAATGTTATTTTTAACATTTCTTATTGCTATTTTCAACACTCCCTCTCAATAAGAAAGGAATTCACATGTATCCCAATCTGGTACCTTTGGAATGTTTTGAATGTAACTCTTGTCATTGTTGTTATTGCTACTCCGACATCTGCAACCAAAAAGAATCCAAAATAAACAAAATAAATTGAATCAATTGTGTCTGCAATTGTCTACTAGGAAAAATTGTGTTGTTGTTGACTCTTCCACTGAGCCTCTTGCTCTACTGTCAACACTGCTCTGCACTCCTCAGTATTTGAATGACATTGATCCTACTTCTACTAAATACTTGAGGCCCCCGTAGCAAGGTAATGATCCATGAGACAAAAAACACCTCAATGGATCATGCCCAATTTTATATAGTCCTTGAGACTGTATATATATTTATATATTAGCAAATGATTTTTGCATCAGCTTAAAATTGAAGTTTATGAAAATATTTTGTTATATGAATTTGAATTCTTTCTAATATTTTTTAGATTCCTTTTTCAAATGCACTAGCTTTTGATAATTGATCGAATTCTTTGCTCATGCTCCTCTAGGCATGTTCAAAAGTGATGTGAGAGAAAACTAATAAACTACTTTTGATGTCTTGAAATAAAGAAGACTCCTTTTATCATCGAATGATTGGTAGGAAATTTTTATACATTTAAAGATGAAATTTTTTCCTAAGCCAACATAAACAAGCTTGAGAGCCAATAATACACACAAATTATTCTAACAAAAAGGAGATGTTATGATCATTTGATAGGTGTGGAACCTCCATATCCTCTTTCAATAGGGTTTCCTTGAGAAGCTCCATCAAAGTAATCCTCAGGCATTTCCTCATTTGTAGTTTGAGTGGAGGTGTGAATAGGTTATGAGATTTTGATTACTAATTATAGGTAAATTGTTTGAACAAATTGTTTTTGATTTTAAAGTTTCTACGTTTTTTATTGCGTTTTTTAATTAACTCCAAGACTAAACAAAATCATTTTTTATGTATCCAGATGTTGGACCTATTCGACCTGTGGGGCACCAACGAGTGGCACATGGTCTTGCATAGAGACCTGCTGGGAGAGCAGTTCTCCAAGACTTAGATTTAGCCGAGACATTGGCTGAGCTACAAGACCACATAGAGGGTTTGACCCTAGGCATTCTGAATGTCCGGAACGAGGAGTTTCCTATGCGAATGCAGCACCAAACCATTGGTGTGCTGAGTCATTGGATGAGACTTTTATGCATGATAGCACAAGATGTGACCTGTTACCATGAGCACCGCTAGTCTACTTAGATGTTTTTTGCATACATTTTGAGTTTTTGGGTCAGATGACCAATTTTCGTCTTGGACACAAAATGTTTGTATTTTTTTTTAAAACAACTATCTATTTTATTTTCAAAGTTTTATTATGGTTATGTGATGCAATCCTATTCAACTAATGATGTGAATTGAAAATATTTACTTTACATATGTCACAAATGTCTATTTAACACATAATTCGCTAGAAAATCAGTTAATGTGTTTAGATTTCTGGAAATATGTTGATATTGAATAAACTCAAAATACCTTTCCAAAATATGAACTCTAGGGAACATGCGATGAATTGCTGGGTTTTGGATGGTATAAATGCTAGTAAGTTGTAGTACAATGAGTTGTGAGTCTAGCCTAATGATGATTCAGTGTATGCCAAATGAAATCGCATCAGAGAGAAGTTCAATCAATGTGCTATACTCAGTGATATTGTTCGTCGATCGACCAATACAAATCCCTCTAAAACCCACTAACTCGCCTCTTGGAGAAAAAATGGCCCATGCTACAGAGGATAGATTCTGCCTACTACGACTAGCCCCATCAACATAACCAACAAACGGTTCTGAAAAGTTTGACATCTGCAACAAATGAAAAGTGGATTACTTAACCAAATAAGAACTCTAAAAGAAACACACACACACATGCAATCAAATCATATATACAGTGATTTTTACTACATTTAACTAAGCATAGTAACGTTTAAGGTACAACCCGTTTCAGGGCTGCGACAATGGAATCCCATCATATTCCACTAACTCATAGGCACCTTTCGTCAAAAGACGCTTGACAATATAAGGGCCCATCCATAGCGGTTCAAATTTTCCCGCTCCAAGTTTATCAGACTCCTGATCGTAAAGCGAGACCAGGTCACCTTCTGAGAAGACACGAGGCTTGACATTTTTATCATATTGCGCCTTAATACGTTTCTTATGTGCTTCGTTAGCCAAAGTGACATCACGATGAGTTTCATCTAGATGGATTAACTCCAAGAAACACGCTTCTTCTTTAGAAGTGTCGGGTAGCAGGTCAATTGCAAGTTTGAGAGACAATATTTCGCATTGGATTGGTAAGACTGCTTTCAAACCATACACCAACTGAAAGAGTGTAAATCCGGTCACATTTCTCATCGAGGTTCGATATGCCCACAGAGCCGAGTACAGGATTAAATGAAAATTTCTTTTATGAACTCCAATCATTCTTTGCAACATGCACTTAAGGACTTTGTTGATAGCCTCAACTTGTCCATTAGCTTGTGGGTAGTATGGAGTAGGACTATCATGTGACATTCCTAACTTGGCAGTCAACTCAACCATCATGTGATTGTGAAAATGCGATCCATGATTTGTAATTATGGCTTGTGGTACACCAAACTTGGCAACCCATGGTTGAAGAAAAATAGAGCAGTCGTTTTGCCACTGTTGTTCAATGTTGGCATCGCCTCGGCCCATTTGGTAAAATAGTCAACAATGACTATAATATACCCATGCCCCCCAGCCAAGGTGGGGTTACATGTCATAAAGTCAATGCCCCATTTAGCAAATGGGCCAACAGCAACAACTAGATGCAGTGGTGCAGGTGGTAATATGGTTTTTCAGTCAAATATCTGGCAAGCATGGCAACTTCTGACAACAATAATGCAATCTTTGAATATGGTTGGCCAGAAGTAACCAACACAGAGAATTCTCTATGCGGTAGCGTAACCAGATAAATGTCCACCACAAGCACCTAAATGACATTCATTCAAAGCTTTGTCAGCTTCCTCATGAGTGAGGCACCTACGTAAAATCGTATCGACACCACGATGATAAAGTGTATCACCAATGATTAGATAATCTTTGGCTTGGTATCGGGTACATCGTTGTTTAGAGCAAGAGGTATTAGGCCGAAAATCTTGGGTCTGGAGATAGACCAGTATATCTCCATACCATGGATCACTTGACGAGATAAGAAATAGAGGCTTATCCAAGATTGATGCTTTTGATGTTGAATCATTGGAGGATGTGGGAAGATCGCAAATTAACTCGGTGAAGACAAGAGATTTCTTTGATTTAGATTTTATGAATTCCAAATCAAACTCCTAGAAAATAACAATCCATTTGGAATATTCCCCCCCAGCAATTGACGTGACAAAATGTATGTCATAGGGTTGCAATTCGATATAATGATAGTTTTATGAAGGAGGATGTAATGGAAAACTCTCTACACAGCTTTAACGACTACCAAAGCTAAATTTTCGACATAGGAATACTTACTTCCCGTATCGTTGAGATTACGACTCAAGTAATAATTAGGATGTTCAATTCCACTTTCTTCTTGGACTAAAACCATGCCAATGGTTGTATCTGTAGTGGTGAGATACAGGTAATAGTCATTTTGATAGTTTGGGGCATACATTAATGATGCTCTAACCAGGGAACCTTTAAGAGAATTAAAGGAAACTTGCACAACCTAACCCCAATGGAAGGGTACCCCTTTCTTCAATAGACGTGTAAAACCTTTAGCCAACTCAACATAGTTTGAAATGAACCTCCTCATAAAGTTTGCCTTCCCTTGAAGTCTCTGTAACTGTAACAAGTTTGAAGGTGGAGGCAAGTCAAGGATTCCCTGAACCTTAATTGGATCGAGTTGAATTCCATCATTTGAGACTACAAATCCAAGAAATCAACTAGAAACACCACAAAACACACACTTGTGTGGATTGAGTCTTATCTTGTAGTGTCGACACCATAAAAATATTGCTCTCAAATGTTGTGGGTGATCAGTCCGCTTTTGTGAATGAGTAGGTAAATCATCAATATAAGGTTGAACAATGTTCTTGATGTCATGGAAGGCATAATTCATTGCCCTCTGAAATGTAGCCCTTGCATTCTTCAAACCAAAAGGTAACTTTCGATAGGTGAATGTGCCCCATGGACAAATAAAAGCTATTTTGGATTGTTCCTCTGGGCGGATATTTATTGGATTGTAGCCAGAAAATCCATCCATGAATGAAAAGATTTCACATCCGGCACATTCATCAATACTCTGGTCGATAAAGGGTGTAGGATAATTGTATTTTGGACATGCTTGATTTACATCCCTATAATCGACACACACTCAGATTGTCCCTTGTTTTTTCATATCTGGAACAATGTTAGATACCCAGTCAATAATAGGTACAGGGAAAATGAAGCCTTCATGCAAAATTTTTCAACCTCTACTTTAATGGCAACGACTTTCTTAGGATGAATAGGTTGAAGCGGCTGTCATACTGGTTTGACATCAGGGTACATTTTAATCTCATGTTCAACAATGCTTGAGTCAATTCCTAGCATCTCCTCGTAAGATCATGCAAATATATCTATAAATTCATGAAACAGAGCACTGTAATTATCAAGTTCCAATGGAGAACAAGATTTTTTGACATGAATGTTTTCTATAATATTAGGCTTGGTCGAAATGTTTATAGAAATTGTTTCTTCTATGTTTGACAAATTATGCTCAGAATCTACAATATCTACTCTAATAGAACTCGACAAAAAATCAACAATTGATGGGTGGTTTAGTTCATTTGAATAATCTTCAATGTCATCTAAAATATGGGAACGATGATGATAATCTCCCCACGATTTCTCTCTTATCATCATTTATTGGACAATTCCTTCATCCGTAGAATGTATATGTGAAAAAGGATCTGAAGAGGCACCATATTCTAATGACCTATCTACCCATACAAATGTTGAGTGCGGATTTGGGTTTGCCACACAAGCCCAAAAGATTGATTGCTATGATGATTTAAAGGGGCTTAATGGCAACACCT
Organism: Pinus tabuliformis; assembly: GCA_031772625.1. Taxonomy (NCBI): domain Eukaryota; kingdom Viridiplantae; phylum Streptophyta; class Pinopsida; order Pinales; family Pinaceae; genus Pinus; species Pinus tabuliformis. The sequence continues at coordinate 1,864,251,618 of CM062817.1, forward strand.
CCATATTACTATCAACTTCAACTTGGTTGGTAATCCTCCTTAAATCAGATGAGGTGGAGGAAATCATGTTGCAAGTCTCTACTATTGCCACTTCCGCCAAATCAGATGGTGATGGGAGGGTAAAAGTGCCCATTAGGGAAGGATCTTTAAAGAGACCTACTCCAACACTTTGAAGTGACAGCGGGGGTCTGTGTACCAACAGAATGCTTCTTGTAGCCTGTGAACTATTGGAAAAGAAGGCTAGCTGATCAATGACTGTGAATCCACCCTTAAAAGGGAATGCAATAGTATGAATGTACATGGAAACCATAGCAGCCATATCATATACCCAAGGCGTTGCCATTAAAATGTTGTAATCGAGGGGTCTGTCAACTACCTCAACTTTAACAGTAACCGTTTCTCCCCCAAGTTCAATTTGCAGGTTACTCAAAATCCCACATGGAGTATATGTTCTTCCATCAAAATCTTTCAACGTGGTTGGTGATCGTGATAATGGCGGAGAACCAAGTGTTTTCCAGCAGCTCATGGACATAATGCAAGTAGATGCCCCCTCATCAATAATAGTTCAGTGAACATTCTTATTGAGAGATTTTACTTGGATTAGGAAAGCTAATTGCATCGGTAAGTGTGGTGAATATCCCGCATGGTTAAAAACCACAAGATTTGAATCCATAGGATCTATTTCGCCTATTACTGACAGCAAAGCCTGTTTTTGGGAGGGGAAGTTTTGCAAGACGTCGAGTGTCAACATAGCGGAAGGTGATTGAGCAAGATCTTCTACTATGTTATAGTTTTGAGCTTCTCAAGCTCAAGGGTTGAATGTCGATTTGTGCACAACTCCCTTTGGTGGTTTTATTTTCAATTCAAGTACAATGGGTGGAACAACTTCAGATGAAGTTGAGGTTGAAGGATTAGGTTGATCAGTGGCCTAATTATCAATGACAACGGATTTCCATAATCTTTGTTTCTTTTTGACACCAAAACTTCATTTTGTGGCTTTGTGAAGGATAACATGAGTACTTGGGATGTGGAAGCATGGTCTGTTGCAACCAAATGTGTCTTCGGGGTTGGAAATGGATTAGTCAACACTGCTGATGTGTTTGAAGTCTTTAGAAGTTTAGAGACTTTAGAGCGATGTGGACAATCTCTTGTATAATGCTCGTCATTACATATCAGACATGGATAATGAGGTTTCCTTACCAAAGTGGAGGAATTAGATGATTTCTCTATAGGGGAATTTTCTTGCCTGCTGGTTGCTTTGGATTTTGCCTTTGTAAGATGACAATTCATTAATCTTGGAGGCAAGAGTATTTTCTGATGCATTGGTAGTTTGATTGGAAATAGCAAGAGTTTGACCAAATGGTCTTCTTATTGACTATGTGCTTAAATAACCGATCACACCATCACCGGCATGATATTCCTTACTCGATTGTGGAGGAGGTGGAATAGTGAAGGCTGGGCAAGGTGCATTGGGAATTTTATCGTAAAGCGTGCTGGATTGTGTGTAAATCAAATCCAAGTATTGAGCACAAACAATGACTTGCTCTTCTGTGACAACTCCACCTTTTGCCACATCCTCGGTGATTGATGGCAACAAGGATTTTATGAACCACTCAGCTAAAAGCTGATCGGGAACATATGTCTTAACCATTCAACGACGACACTGCCACTCATGAATATGATCTGATATATGGGTAGGAGTAGTCTGTTTAAAGTTGGTTAGGAGTTTCGTTCTAGTCTCGTATCTAATAGCTAATGGGAAGTGGGTCAAAAAAGTAGTGGCTAAAGTGGTGAAGTTATCGAAATAAGCTCTTGGTAATTCAATGTACCATTTAGCAACTGGACCAGTAAGTGTTCATTGAAAAAGATGAAGTCTGACCGAATCGTCATTTAAGGAGTTTGATAAACACCACAAATGAAAGGTCATAACATGATTTGATGGGTCTTCTCCAGGATTTCCACTAAACTTCGGAATGTCAGATGGTAACTTATGCGGAATTACCGACCACCAAGGTGCATATAAAATTGGATCATCAGTGAGATGATTTAAATATGGTAATTCTAAAGTTGCTACAGAGGGAAACTGTCGATTCAAGTTAGGTTGAGCATACCCAGGATATGATGGAATTTCCTGAGAAATAGGTCTTTGCATACTGACATAGGGCATTTGCATATGGTAACCTTGGTATGGTTGTTGAAAAAACCAGTATAAGGTGGTTGTTGATAACTAGGTTGAATGTATGGTTGTCCATAACCTATAAAGCCTTATTGACCAGGACCTTGGTAAGGTTGAGATTGACCAAAACCAGGTTGAGCTTGTGAAACAAGTCCAAACTGGGGTTGGAATTGCTGGAATTGGGGTTGTTGAAATTGAGGATGCCATGGTTGTTGAATCAATTGTTGTTGTTGTTGGTACAACTGTTGTGGATTTAATGGTTGTTGTTGTCCATCAATGAATGGTTAACTAGGTTGCGAATAAACTATACTAGTGTAAGCCTGGGTCAGTCTAGATAAGGGTAGATTAACCTGAGGTTGTTGCTGAACTCCAGAAACAAGTGGTTGTTGTACAAAAACTTGAGGAACTTGAACTTCTTGAATTGAAACTTGTGATTGCAAGGTAGAAGGATCAGTTTGAACAGGTTGAGATACAACAATTTGAACTTGTGATTGTGGTACAGTAGTAACAAAAGGTGTAGTAGGAATAGCTGACACAGTTTGCATTGGTTGTGTTGGATACTCAAGCCTTGGTTGAACTAGCATTGTTGGTTTCCACTGACAAACTCTAATTCTAGATTGACCTGAATACTATAGGATATTACCATGCGGTAGTACCCTGGAATAAGGAGGATATGGTGAATAAGCATATTGATCTCCATATGGTGGAAACCCAGTATTTAATGGATACATATGTCTTTGTTGACCAAATTGCCAGTTTGATACTGATATGCAGGTGTTATAGCTCCAATCTCACCCTTGATATTTGTGATGCTTCACTTATGGCCTAGCGCAACCCCTCCTTCCAGACCTGGTCCAAATACTTAAAAAATAGTGTTTTACTCCCTATACACAACATTTCCCTGAGCTAAACACATGTGTATGTGGGTCAGTATATACCCAACCCGCGTATATGTTTTAAAAGACTTTAAAAAAAAAATCTCCTTAATTTCGGGCAGAGATCACGGGTTTTACCTGTTGATTACCTATTAGTTCTCGTGGCCCAACTATTCCCAATGAATTCCCAACTAAAAAACTACTTTGGGAGAAGTATAAAAAGGTTTCAATGGGAAGGCCTAAGGGAAGGAGAGAATAGAGAGAAAAATCACTGTGCTGAGATTATCCCTGATCAAGTTTGAAGATCCTTGTGCTTCCAGCACTTCCCCCATTACAGGAAACCCTTGTTTCCTTGAGTTATGATGTCATTTCACTAGTTGAGATATCTTTGTGTGAGTCATGGAAGGAGCCTTTTGAAGACTTGGGATTGGATGGATTTGGAGGATGGTTTCGCTTGGAGCCAGCAAGAGGAAGATTTAGGTGATATCATTCCTTGCTTTGTTTTAGTTATCTGCAATAAAGAAACATTTGTCTTGTTCCCGAAATCAATCTTCTTTATGCATATGATGTTATTGTTATGGTTTACATATGAATAATTGTTTCAATTGTATAACTAACCACCTTTCAATATGTTATGAAGTTGATTTCTATATGATACTTGGTCCATATATTACTATGCTTCTTTGAATTGGCTATTTTGTAGGTTCAAGGATCGAGAGGAACTCCAAGAGGGTTTGAACCCTGGCTGGATCTACTCGAACAAAGGAACCCCAGGTGCACCTCTCTTCGCGTAGTTTGCTTATTTAAGTATCATGGCTGTGTGGAATGCTTGTTTTTTTACTGTAGATAACCCCCGCTCTACTAGGGTGTTGACCCAAAACCCTAGGGGACTTTGTCCCTAAACATAATTGGCAACTCTGCTGGGGACAACAGTATTGTTGTTCCTAGTTTGGGTTATTTTAAGCCAATCAGGGCTTAGCCATAGTTGTTCTTGTTGTAACTAGTTTGTCTGTTCCTGTAGGAACATAGACTTTAAGTTTGAGTAGTTTCTTCAGACCTCTTTTTTACTTTTTCTTGTGAACTATTATATAGGCAGTTTTGTCAGGTTACAGTAGTGTATGTATGCAAGTTTCCCCATATGAACCCACATATATGCAGGTTTCTTTGGGCTAAGTCGCGTATACATGCAACTGTGTATTGACATAGTCGTGTATACCCTAATTTTCCAAGATTTTGTCAAGTCTTTCTATTTTTGAAGAGTTGTTTACTGGTCTGAGGGCTTCCTGAGCAGTCAATTTTTGTTGTCATTCTTTAATTTTGTAGCAAGTTTCCAGTTTCAAATTCTCTCTTATTGTGGAAAGTTTTGGTCTTGTTTTCATTTTGTCACAAGTGTCATCATTTGTGTTTGAGCACATGAGATTTCTTTCTGATAATCTTGGTTGTTCTAGTCTTCCAGGGCAGAAAGATTGGTTTCAATCTTTGTGACAAACTTTATCTTGGTGATCTTCTTTCTTTGTGTGAAAACTACATCTTGTGGCCATTTTCTTTTCTCACTTTTTGAACATTGTTGAGTGACGATTTTGAAAGTTGTCTTTCTTGGTCTTTTGATCATTGTCACCAAACTCTTTTTGCTGCTTTTTGGTCATTAAGAGAATATTGAAACACCTATTTTGATGAGCTTTCACCCATTTTGAGTTGATAGCTTGAAAAGTGTTTTTTGTTGCCTATTTTTCAGTCTCAAAGTTCTCAATAGTATTTGGAGCACTTTTGAAAAGTTGGTTTTTGGTTTTGCTTTTGAGGAAAACTTCTTGAAAACTTGGTTTTTGCTCTCTTTTGCCTTGTTTTGATTTTGGTTTCTTTTTTAGAGTGAAAGTGCATTTTGCTTGTCTTGAGATTTGCTTTTAGTGTGTGGATGAAAATGAGCATTAGCAACTTATATTCTATCTAAACATCTTAAGTGGCTATTTAGAAGCGATAAACAAGTTACATTCATTCTTTGTTTTAGAGTAGTCTTATATTTTTGCATCAACATATACTCATTGCATTAGGATAATTTGTGCATCTTTTAGGGCATCCATAGTTTTTGTTAGTTTTTTTGAGTTTGAAGCTTGTTAAAAGAAAAGAAAAGAGAAATTTATTGCTTTCTTAGAAGTTCCTTAGAACCTAGTAGAAATTTATTTCATCGAAGAACAAAACAATTGCATTTGCATATAGTTTGGTTTTTATTAATTTCTTTTGCGTCGGAAAACACCACAAGTTTCATTTCCATTTATCCCTTGACTTAAGAATAGCCCATTTAAAAACAAACACTAACTAAAATATACTAGAACGTTTTTATATTGTCAGTTTAGACACACCAACAAGTTTTAGGATATTTAGGGCCTTGGATTAGGTGAGTGGAGAGAAAACTCTCCAAGGCCATTTTAAACTGTCAAACATGGAAGTCTGAATAATGAGTGCAAATCCAATAGCATTAGGGAGACTAGGAAAGCTCCAGATTTTGGAGTTAAGCACGAGGGTTTTTGAAGATAAGGAAGAGAGATACCCCCTCTCCTACTTGTCGGATCTTACCTCAGGACTGTTCCACCTAGCTTCTAACATGAGTTGGTAACCTTAGTTGCTTATCCTAGGGATATACACAGGTGGCTACGGAGGGGAATCTCGTGGCACCAAAGGTCGACGTTGTATCACTCTCAGTAGTACTTCTGGAGGGCACCCTTGCGAAGCTTGGGGGCTTGCACTAGCATAGGCTGTTGTTTGGAGGTCATCGTAACTTTCTCTGAATCCTTTACTAGTAGGCTTGGGCTGTCATTATCCCAAACTATCTTCGGAAGGCCCCTATTTCACCTTCTTGTATTTTGGTGTCTGGTCCTCATCACCTAGAGTAGAAATGCTTGAAAGTTGTTTGACTGGCTGATATCTTTTAGTGACTTTTTTAGTGTGTGCTCTGTGCTCTTAGTTGGCCTAGTTTTCATTTTCTCTTGAGTCTTTAATTAGATCTTAATAAAGAATTCAAAGTGGCTGACCGATCACCTAGACAGTCTCGAAGACTTTGTGGTCTTTCACCACCAAGTTTAGAGCCTTCTCCTAGAAGGCACAAAGGCAATACTGCCAGTGGTTTTCATCGAGTGGCAGCCGACGCATCGGGGATTGATCCTCCGCTTGGGGTCATTCGTGTACAAGACACGCCTGATACTACCACAGAGCCAGAGAGGAACACTCCAATTATTTCTTGCGTCCTCTTCTAGTTGGAAGATAACATTGAGGTAGAAGAACTCTCAAAGTCATTAGCAGCTCCGAATTCTCCTCTGCCTTTTTATCATCCGGACGTAGTAGTATACTTTGGAACTCTGACACATAGACCTTCAAGTCCAGGTCACATCACACACATCCCTTCGATAACCACTATTGGGAGCATGGCATCCATCACAAGTGCTACAGGCACGCAGACTCCTATATCAGTACAAGGGGGAGGAACAATTTCCATCCCTTCTACATCTTTATTTGGGTCTACTGATAGCACATATTTGTTTGGGTCTACTTCTATTCCGTCGATGAGTGGAAGTTCCCAAGCACATGCATCTAGTTTTGGATTCTTCCTATTCGGCACCTAGTCACAGGGTATTCTGTCAGTTCCGTTTAGTGCCTCCACATCCATGATGAGTGGATTGGCTACATTTCAGGGTTCTCCTTTTGGAAGTGGTCATATACCACATTCCAACCCGATGATAGGATCTATGCCTTTTTCTTCTATAGGTCAAGGCAGTAATCCCTTTCAAGGTTGGACTAACCCTGCGGTTAGTGGCATAGGAACTAGGAATCCATTTTTTGGCCAACAAGGGAATACGCCGTACTCCACAGTTAGTTCGTTTCGAAGTATTCCTCCTTTAGCTACTGCTTGGAATCCTTATCAAGGGTTATTGACTCCTTATAATGCTTTAGGAGGGAACTTCACTGGTTTTGGAGGTGTTTCGGCTGGAGTTGGTCAAACTCCGAGTTTTGCTGGACCACAAGGGTCACCTTTTGGTTTAGCAGGTTCTGATAGTTACTTTGGGCAACCTGGTGCCTTTCAAACTCTAGGCCAATATTTTCAGAACTTTGGGAATTCCGCCAATCTGGGTGGAATCCCCAAGGTCCTCCTAGGCTTCCTTTTCTGGCAACGTTGAATTTGCCAGATCTCATGAAATTAACAAATGATCCAATCAGATACAATTCGGCCTGGCCTCCGGTCCCAACCAAACTCCCTTCGGACATTCCAAAGTTCAAGGGGAAGGGTGGTGAAGACCTGGGTGACCATGTAACCACATTCCATTTTTGGTGCTCATCAAACTCCTTCATTGATGACTCGGTCAGGTTGAGACTTTTTCAATGCACCTTAACTGGCAATGCGGTCAAGTGGTATATACAGTTGCCAGGGGGCAGCTTTACATCTTTCGCTAACTCGGTTAACATTTATCTAAACCATTTCTAGTTGCCCATCCGTTATGATGCTGGAACTAAACTTCTGGTCAATTTCCATCAGGATACAGCAACTCACATCTCTGATCATATTTAGGAATGGAGACGGAGAAAGAGGCTCACTAAAGCCGAAATTCCACCTGAATACCGTCTCGAATGGTTTTTGAAATTGTTACAACTTGAGATTTCCAAGGATGTCTCTCTTTCCGGAGTCTATTCTGAAGAGCAAGCTATTTTTCGGGCCCAGCAGTTAGAATTGATTTACTTTCAGTCTGGGATTCTTCAGAAAATCTTGTCTGATGCTCCTAGGACTAGGGTTGATATAGCCAAATTGAAGCCAAGTCCTCATGCAGATGATATCGTTGGAGCAATAGAAACCAATGCGGTGAACCTGTTGAGCCAATTGCATCAGTTGTTGTTACAAACTACTCCTACCAATCAGGTCACATCATCTAACTCTTTGCCTTCCCAACCCTCTTCCATTAATGTCGTCCAATCTTCCAAACCTAAATAAAATAAAAATTCCAATGGGAAGAAGAAAGGACGAGGTAAGAAGAAGAGTCAAGATGGGAAAGCTGACACAAACAAACCTTGCAATAGTGTTGGTGAGGGTGGAAAGCGGTCTAAAAGGAAAGTTAAGTTTCCATGCAAGTTATGCAATGGAGACCATTTGACTCATCTTTGCCCCAAAATTCAAGACGCTCACTGCTTTTTAGTGTAGCAAGGGTCTTCCAGCTCTCAAGCTGTGTTAACCAACCCTTTTCCCCAAGGGCAGCATTTGCTTGCTGGCGCAAATTCAAATCCTGGTACCTCTGCATGGGGCAACTAGGAAGGGGATAAATCATCGAATGTTTTCATGATGGGTTCTCAGGTTAATGTGGCTACTTGGTCACGTGATTATGGTGAAACTAAAACATTGAAGGACAAATATGCTCCCGGAATTGTTGACCCACTTCATATTGAGCGACCCTCTATCGAGAATATACCTTGGATACCGAAAGGTTCCCCTAAACGTGCGACTATCAACCCCAATGCTAGGGCTGCCCAAAATTACTCCATTGTTGAGGATCTGGCCCGGAGTCCATGCGCTATGTCTACTTTAGAGGTCCTCCAGTCATGTCCAGATCAACGAAGTTCTTTTCTTTTGGTGATAGGGGCAGTTGATCCAAATAATTCCTTAGTGCTCACTTTTGACATGCTTAATGTCAAAAAGCGACTTCCTCATCATATGGCTTTTCAAACCAAGTCTACTTATCGAAAAACTAATATTTTTCGAATAGTTGTAGATGAGGGGGCTTCCATATCTATAATGTCTATATCATGCTAGAGGGCCATTATATCTGCTTTGGTTGTTCCTTCACCTACCCTCCTGATAGAATTTGATGGGCATTCTCATAGGCCAAATGGGATTATCCCAACCTTTCCTATATGTGTTGGAGGAAAGGTCATTAATATCAAAGTAGAAGTCATTGATGCTAACCTAGATTACAATCTCCTCTTAGGAAGGAACCGGATCTACGAAATGGATGTCGTTGTTTCGACCCTGTTTCATGTCATTTGCTTTCCTTATGAGGGTAAAATTATTAAGGTGGATCAATTGGATTATTCTCCAGTTGATCCTCGAGCAACTTCGGATTCTACTGTTCCCTTAGTGGATAACCCCCATCCGCCTACTGAGAATCTGGGAGTTGGGATGTATTCTTCATTGATGGGTACATTTGATTTTCCCTCTCCTATTGCTAGAATCAATGTCATTTCATCATCCAAGGAGTCTTCACGGGAAGAGTTCCTCCGAACTCATTATTTTTCAGACCCTTGGACCTTGCCTTCACCTACAACCACATTAGATGAAGGAAAAGTCGGTGGAATGGCATTTCCTATGTCTGCAGCAGAGCTTAGATATCAGTTTATCGTCAACTTTGTAGACAACCATTCTACTCCTTTCTCTGAAGAGGAGTTAGATGGTGATGTGGCCCCAACTTGGACCCTTGATTCTACCTCCGCTATGGACTACTTAGATATAGTTTTACCATCAGAAGAAGCGATCTTAGAAGCAATGACTGGTGTAGATCGACCTTGGGGAGACTTACACCATCATTCATATTTTCTTCCCCCATTGCGAGAGGTTGAGTCCATGTTTTCCAATCTGCTTACTAGCAATGTTTGTACAGTTTCAAACCCTTTGGCTCCAGCACACATTCGTGCCGAAGGTAACATGTCGGTCATTTCAGAAACCATACTAATAAACATCTCTACGAAACCTAACGTGATAGAAAATGTCTTCATCGGAGCCGAGTGTTCCCCTGAAGAGATTGAAATTTTCACCGACCTCTTTAAAGAGTTTTAGGATGTATTTGTTTGATCTTATGAAGAAATGTCTGGTATTGATCCATCCATCATTCAACATGAGATGAAGATGTATGAAAACGCTAAGCCGATTCGTCAAAAGCTTCGACCGGTTAATCCTAGGCAAGCAGCAGCTACTAAAGCTGAAGTAGAAAAGTTTCTCAAGGCAAGTTTCATATACCCTATTCCTCTTACGGATTGAGTTTCTAATCCAATTCCAGTTGATAAATGTAAGGAACAATCTGTGTATGCATTGACTTTAGGGATTTGAACAAATCTTGTCCAAAATATAATTACCCCATACCGTTTATTGATTAGATAGTTGATGAATGTGCGAGTAATGAGATTTTTTCCTTCATGGATGGATTCTTTGGTTATAATCAAATATCTATCCGTCCAGAAGATCAGCACAAGACAACTTTCATATGTCCATGGGATACCTTTACATACAAAAAGATGCCTTTCGGTCTTAAAAATGCTGGAGCGACCTTTCAATGGGCCATGTCATACACTTTCCACAACATCAAGCATGTCATCGAAGCATACCTAGATGATTTAGTTGTTCGTTCGCGAAGGAGAATCGATCATCCTGGTCACCTATGATTGGTTTTCGAACAATGTCGTTTTTACAAGATCCAGTTGAATCCAAATAAATGCGTTTTCACGGTTACATTAGGTCAGTTGCTAGGGTTCATTGTGTCAACTGAAGGGATTTGTGTTGATCCCTTCAAGGTAGAGGCAATAATTCGGTTGCCTCCCCCATCCTCAATTCGACAACTTTAAAGTTTTCAAGGGAAGGCTAATTTCTTAAGAAGGTTTATAGTGAATTATGTGGAGATCACTAAAGGTTTTATGCATTTGCTATGGATAGGAGTTCCATTCGTATGGGATGACTTTGTGCAATGGTCATTTGATTCCTTGAAAATGGCATTAATCTCTACCACACTTTTGAGTCTAGCAGATTATGTAGGGATTTCTTTTTATATCTCGCCACTATGGAATCTCGCCGCTATGGAATCAACCATAGGTATGGTTCTTGTTTAGGAAGATGATGCTCTCATGAAGCATGTGATTTATTATTTGAGTCGTGGCTTGGTAGGTCCTGAACTTTGCTATTCTCCTATTGGGAAGTTGGCCTTGGCAGCTGTCCATGCTGTCTAGTGGCTCTGCCATCATATCCTGCTACGCAAAAATTTTGTCTTAGTAGCGGTCAATCAATTCAAATTTGTCCTTAGTAGGCGAGTGATTGGGGGCAAATACAATCGATGGATTCTCATTTTACAAGAATTCGATCTAGAGTTCTTTTCTGCCAAGTCTAAGAAATATTTGGTTTTCGCGGAGTTAATTTCCGAGCTGCCTTGTGGAGAGGATATTGTTTATGAGGAAAGTTTTCTCGACGAAAATTTATTCCTCATCTCTTCACTAGACCCCTAGTATGGAGATATCATTGTCTATCTCTAGACTTTGAAGTTTCCCTCTACTTTCTCTAAAGATGAACGTCGAACATTACCTCACCTGGCTAAGAACTATGTTATCATTAGTGATATGTTATATTTCCGAGGGGTTAATTCAATCCTTAGGCATTGTTTAACCTTAGAGGAAGTAGAGTCAATGCTAAATGATTGCCATAGTGGAGCTTGTGGTGGTCATCTTTCAGGGCTTGCTACAACCCAGTGTATCTTGTGTGCCAGCTACTTTTGGCCTTCGCTCTTCAAATATTGTGTTGAAGTGGTTAAACGTTGCCACCTTTGTCAAAGTCTATACTCAGAAGATGTGCACGCATCTAGCTCCTCTTTTCCCTGTTGTCACTGTCGGTCATTTTACTAAGTGGGGTATTGATTTTACAACTTGTAATCTGCCTTCAGTAGCGAATCACAAGTATTATCATGGCCGTAGACTACTTTAGGAAGTGGGCTAAGGCCATGCCCACTTATAAAAATGATAGTGAAACAGTGGCATTTTTCCTTTTCAATCAGATTATCTCAAGGTTCGGTATCCCGAGAGAGATTGTCACTGACCATGGCAATCATTTGCAGAACCAACTAATGTCTGAATTGGCTCTTAAATTGGGTTTCCGACAGAAGCACTCGTCTCCATATTATCCTCGAGCCAATGGACAGGTTGAGGCTGTGAACAAAAACCTTAAGACGATCCTGCAAAGGATGATCAACAAAAATCGGTCCAATTGGCATCTTATGTTGTATCTGGCTCTTTGGGCATACCAAACCTTGATAAATACTGCCACAGGTTTTACACCTTTTTAGTTAGTTTACGAGCTAGAATCTATCTTTCATGTTGAGTGTGAAATTCCATCTCTTAAGCTAGCTGTTGAGCTCCTTCCAGAGACCTCTAGTCTCGAAGAGCACCTCCTTCATTTGGAACATCTCGATGAACAGTGTCAAGATGTCGCCACAATCAATGAGGCTCATAAGAAAAGGATTAAAACTCAGTATGATAAAGCTATCCATCCTCGAGTCTTTTCTGAAGGCGACCTTGTCTTAGTCTATGACCAAGATAAGGATGCCTTTGGGGTACGCAAGTTCAAGCCTATGTGGTACGATCCCTTTATAATTAAATGAGTTTTAGAAAAAGGGGTGTATGAGTTAGTCGATTTTGAAGGAAACAAGTTGGCAGAGCCCCGAAACGGGCTCTACCTTAAGAAGTACTTTTCTTAAGTAGCAGCTAGGCAATGGCTTCATTGTACATTTTGTATTTTTTTGTACATATCTCATAGGGAGTTTTTGATATCAACACTTTTGATTTGCTGTGGCAGGTTTTGATGGATGACTTGGTCTATTTTGGATTCGCTGATGGTGCTAGTCGGCACACTAGGAACCTCGATTCCACAGCTTGGGTGATCTATTATCCAACTGGTCAGTTGATGGTGTCAAGGGGAGCATGAATTAGTCCCGCATCAAATAATATGGCTAAGTATACTGCCATCATTAATTTACTATCCAAAGCTATTTCTTATGGAATTGATTCGTTGGTAGTCTATCTTGATTCACAACTGATAGTGTCACAATTGAATAGCATTTATTGTGTGAGGGATCCATATTTATATCACCAATATTTAAGAGCGAGGGTGTTGCAAAGATAATTTACTTACATTACTTATTTTCACATTCCAAGATCTCATAATTGGTTAGCAGATTCTATTGCTAATCAAGCTTTAGACTAGCACATCATTCATGCATCACAATAAAATCAAGCATCAAAAATTCGAAATTGTATATATATATATATATATATATATCTATATATATATAGATATAGATATATATATATCATAAAACATATTGAGTGTACATAAGTGTGTCCAAATTAATATAAAAAAATTGGGACTCAAATGCCCATAATCATGTCCAGTACATCTAATGCCTCGGCTCAAGATGAGTGGCTAAGTATGCGACTACTGCTTTAGCCACACACCTAAGAGTCCGAACCTACTCTCATGGCATTCCAACCACGTGACGTTGCATGTCTATAGGGAGATCCTCTACCGCCTCCATCAGTACTCAGTGAGTTAATCTCACCAAGTGCTGTTGAACTGTGTGTAGGAGTCGCTCTGTATTGGCAGCCACCTCTTCGGCATATAGGCCACGACCTCCATGCCTTGGGAATCCATCTGGTCATAATGGCCCAATATCTGGAATATGATCATTATATTAGTCATTTGAACCTCATCAAAAATATTTTTCAAGTTCATTTTCATATTTGAAAAATCATAAAAATCATAAAATCAAAAACATTTTTTACCTATATTGCCCCATGTCGTGGCTGGTGGTAATGATAGATCAAGATCTCCACAGAAGTCCAAGCCGACATAGGGGTAATCATCCACTGCGATGATCTGCTACTCCCACCAGGATAAGAATTCATCATCAAAAGCTGTCCACGGTACATCCCCACCTCCTAGTCGTTTCATCAGATCAGCCGACCTGCCCATTCGTGGATCTCACAGGCTACTGATTGGAACTGATATTCTAGGGTGTAGCACCGAGACCCACTCAAAAAAGAAGGAGCACAAAATGGTCCCATACCCAAAGTTTTTGGTCTGGCCCTTTTTGATAAATGATAGTTGGCTCTTCAAGCTGGTGAGAAGAGGAGTACATCAATCAAATATTGTGGTGAAACAGTCTACTACCAAGCTCATGGCAAGCCATGAAGCTTGGTGTAAGGAAGTTGATCCATTCACTCTGGCTATAGTGAATAGGATGATCCTCAATGACAAACTCTCTACGTGCTTGATTGGAATTTGGCTTCCAATCTTTTCTAGATAGAGAGGCTACCTCATGATTGGCCCGTGGAATGTACCACCTCTCCCCTCCGGGAAAGGCCTGTGATGAAATAGATATCCTCAATATCTATCCTCAGTGGCATTTGATCAATCATGAATGAGTCATCCTTGATGCTCCAGTAGTGAATGAGCATTTCGAGCAAGCAAGTATTTGTCTTCATATTTGGAATTTTGAAGAATTTTAGCAAACGGCATCCTCTTAAGGCATCCAAGGCCTGTGGATCGCTCATAACCTCATCATCAATTGTGGCATGCTCCCTTTCCCTCCATGTGACTGGCATCCTGAGGCAAAAACAAGTTTGGACCATTAGCTTTTTGTTTTGAAGTTTAAATGGCGTAGATGCGGGTCTGTTTCATACACAGTCGTGTCTAGGGCCTACGTATACGCAGGTTGCATATAGCCAACCTGTGTATACGTCACGACAAAATTTTTGACATAAATTCAACGGTGAAACTTGAATTAAGATTCTTAAAACAAATCACAAATGAATGCAAGATAAGTTTGGGGGTTACCTGGTGATTTTAGGAAGATTTGAATGGTCGGATTTGGCAAATGGCAAAGCTTGCTTCTTTTTCTCCACTCCTTGTGCTCTCAACTCAAACGGTAACAATGGTGAGTCAAAAAACTATTTTATAAGCTTTGAAAATGTCAAATTTTTTCAAAACTTGATTTTGTTTTGTCTCATGTAACTTTTAACTTGGGAGCTTGGAATGTCAAGAATGGTTTGTTTTTTAGGACATTTTGGACGCTTTTTCGACAGTTTCAAGACGGTTCCATGACTGCAGACCCATCATGGCAGGTATTGTTTTCTCACTGGCATATAGGTTAGGGAAGCCATTTTTCCGTTGCATTATGCATACTAGCCTCCATTTGTCGATACACTTGCCATAGGGTCGATCCCATCGTGTTATGGTTCGTAAACCATCTTCACTCACTGATTTTTTAAAATCATGGCACGATGGTAGAACCATCCTTTTCATGGGCATCATAGTTAGCACCTCACTGACTTTTATGAAACCATCTCACAAAAAGATAGATAAGAGAGATCAATGCCTTAGAATTCAGCCTCTTTGAGGGGGCAACCTCCTTTACATTACACAAATGAACAATTCTTGGATGCTACAAATGAAAAGACCTCCTTTCTATATATAGGAGTCTAAGGGGTCATAACATAATCAAAGCTGACACAACATTAATAATGTAAGGGCACAATAATAACAATAGTGGGTTTCTATGGGGCACAATAGTAACAATATGGGCACTACATGGGTACATCAATATAATAAGTGGGTTGTACTAATAACAATAAGGGGTTACACTAGTAGTATAGGGGCCTAACATGCCCCTCTCCTTCAAAAAGCATTGTCCTCAACGCTTGAGTAGTTCTTGATACTTCTGTATAAAATTCTTGTCCTCCCATCTGGAATCTTCAGTGGGTAAGTTCTTCCACTTGATGATTAGTCTAAAATTGATCGATTTCATAGCTGTCGATTTCTTGTTTCTGTGATTTCTCCAGGTTCCAATATGATTTTTCCTTCCTCTTCAATTTCTGGTAATATTGTTTGAATTGGGATCTTTTGCAACTTTTGAATAAGTGGCCATACTTCTTCATCCTTCTTCCATTCATCCCTTTTTTCGTTTATCCAGTCTGGTTGGATAATAGAAATAATACAAAACAATGCTTCCACATCCTCATCCTTGAAGATTCTTCCCATTCGGTAAGGTCGCCATTTTTTAAGTGCATGTAGTATTGCCAACATTTCCTTCTCATAAATAACTTGCTTGAGATGTAGCAGTAAAAATACCCAATCACCTACATCAAAACATTTTTCACTACGATGTTGATCTACCTGTTGTTTCGTTTGATTTTGCACCGTAGTGGCATTATCCTTTAAAAGTTGGAGAACTTGTTGTTGATGCTCGATGTGGTCTTTCACTACTTGAACCTTTTTCTTCTTGATATGTCCTATCTCTAGAGTTTGAGGAGTGGTAATTTCTTCCAATCCTTTACAAGATATGGTCGGATTCATTTCTTGATGCTCGATGTGATCTTTCACTTCTTGAACATTTTACTTCTTGATATGTCCTTCTATCATGATAGTTTGAGGAGTGGTAATTTAAACCAATGAATTAAAAGATATGGTTGGATTTATTTCTTATTTCTCAATGTGATCTTTCACTTCTTGCACCTTTTTCTTCTTGATATGTCCTTCTATCTTGAGAGTTTCAGGAGTGGTAATTCTTGCCAATGCTTTACAAGATATGGTCTGATTCATTTCTTCTTTCTCTGGGGTGGTGTCCTGGCGTATATCTTTTTCTTTTGATGTTTCTTGATCCTTTTCTTCCTCCTCTTCATATTATATGTAAAATAATTTCTTCTCAGCACACTTATGACCTTTAGTGAATTTTCTATCACAATTGTAACAAAGACCTTTTTCTCTTTTTTCTTCCAATTGTTGCGGTGTAACCCTTGTAGGTTGTGGAAGGCTAGGAGAAACAACACTTCCATCTTTATAGTTGTGAGGGGTATGCTTCCTGGTTTCCATAATTTTGCTTTCCACTATGTCGCAAAGCCCTTTTACTCTTTCCAATTGTTGTGGTGTTTCTTTAAAGAAGGTGTTGCTCTTTGTATCCTCATAATTTGCTATCATTTCCTCCATGAAAATTGACCACGTAACAAGCTGTTTACGAGAACAAAGCCCTTCATACCATAAAAATTGATCCGGTTCTAAATATGAAGATGCAATACATACCTTTTGTAACAGTGGTACACCATGTAGATCAAAATATTGCTCCATCTGAGGTATCCAATTTACTAGATCCTTGCCATCAAACTTCCTCATCTTGCTTTTTCTTGATTTTAGGAGCTCGATCTTGAAATGCCTGTAACTCTGTACTTTCAGATTTTTAAGTTCTAAAATTGCAACCTATAGTAGCCCTCTATGTCCTCTTTCCAATGCCACCAGTCTGATCCAAATTGGATTCTCCAAGAAAGAGCTATGCACAATCTCTCAAGATGACCCGATTATAGACTAGTTCAGTAGAGCGAATTTGTACGACATGCCACGAGTCACCGTTTCAACCTTTGGCTTTGAAAAATATAAACAAGAAACTAAAGTCTGTCCTCGTTCTGTACCTTCTTGCGAAATTTCAATCCGATGCTCAGAGAGAAAGTTATGACAATTTTCCCTAGGTCACCTGTTTGGAATGTAATTCAAGAGTCTCCAAAAATACCAACTTCCTCAGATCATATCTTTGCAAATTTAGCACTAAAAGCTCTGAAATTTGGACCCAAGATTCAGCGCGATTTCTTCTCAAATGGGTTTTAGTATTAGCTTCTAAAACATCACAGAAAAAAAAGTTATAGCAAAAATTCCACGATGATCTATTTGGAGCAGCGAAACCCTAGAATCCAAAGCTCTGATACCAAATGTTATGAAACCAGCTCACAAAAAGATAGAAAAGAGAGATCAATGCCTTAGAATTCAACCTCTTCGAGAGGACAACCTCCTTTACATTACACAAATGAACAATTCTTGGATGCTACAAATGAAAAGACCTCCTTTCTATATAGAGGAGTCTAAGGGGTCATAACATAATCAAAGCTCACATAACAATAATAACGTAAGGGCACAATAATAACAATAGTGGGCTTCTATGGGGCACAATAGTAACAATATGGGCACTACATGGGTACATCAATATAATAAGTGGGTTGTACTAATAACAACAAGGGGTTACACTAGTAGTATAGGGGCTTAACACTGACATTTGTTGCCCATGATGCTTCGATTTGAGTAGGCTTGAGAGTTCTATGTAGTCCTGCCATGAATTATGCGATGAAGACTCATTCCTCTTTGCTTCTTTGCTTCGTTCTGGACTTATACCCTAGAGGCTCCCTCATGTTGAGTTGTACTACTACATTGCATTTTGACCATTTTCACCTTTTGGCCTTGAGCTGGCTTCACTTGGACTCATGTTTAAGCTACTTTTTGACCATGTCATCTGCAAAATCAAACTTGCAATCCCTGAGCTTCTGCATCTCGACACCCTATGACCCATGGAAGGAACATACCTTTGAGTGTCTTTGACCAGTTTTTGCCTCCCTGCATTGAGCATAGGATTGTTCCAATCCCAGGAACTAGATCATCTACTTCACTGACACTCGTTCTTTCCATTGTATTATAGAATTCTTTTATTCTTTTTCCAGCTTAAGGAAAAAGACAAAAAAAATTATATATTCCAAAAAGAGCGGGAACATGACAATATTTCCATTTATTGTTGGTAGCTAGAGTCAGTCATGTATCCCTTGAACAAAGCACTCAAAATAAAGTCTCCTCCATTTGGGCGGGATTTAGTTTGACTTAGGTACGCCTTAACCTTGTTATTGAGTCAGTTCTCCTCTGGTTGGTTATCTCTTCCAATCATATGGAGATTTTTTTCATGCCTCTTGCATGATGAGCTTTTACAGAGTCATCATATGCTGCCACATAGTCATCATTGAGTCATGCTTTTGTTCAAGGGAAGTTAGCCTGAGTCGGCCTCTCTGTGGTGTCTCTTGCCTCATTTTTCAGTCGGCCATCCCTGGTTGTCAGTGTCTTGTCTATCATCACATCAGTTATATTGGTCCTTTACTCATTCTGGTTTGAGAAGGTCCCCACTAACTTCTTGCTGGCGGGTCTTGTCCTTATCGACGACGACATCTTGTTTTGAGGACAAGCCTAGAGCCACACTCTGGCCCTATTTTCATTATTGATAGGTCACCTTGTGCTCAGCATCGATCAGTATCATGGGTCTTTGAATGAGTGGTTTCCCTTGTGTTCGACATCAGCTTACACTATTACACATTAGGATTCATGTAGTACCTTGGTTTCCATTTGACTCTATTGGTGGATACCTCGCCTCTATGTCAACTTTCATTATTGGTTGGTTCAGAGGGTTTTTGTCGTGTGCTAGCCACATCTTGTGTACGCCGAAAACATGCTTCGATTGGGTTACTACATCTTTTTCGTCTGATTCCTTCCACATTATTGGCCTACGGGTTACACTCATGCTAGATTGATGAAAGATGCCTTAATGCCTTGTTTCTAGCGGATCTTTCCCCATTGACTATGACTCATTGCTCTGGGGCAAAGGTCTAGAGTCCATTTGGCAGTACCTTGGGGTTTGTAGTCATTAGTGGCAGATCCTTTGCTATCAAAAGTGGGAAACCATCATTGTCTCCTAATCGATAGATTCTTCCAGGTGTTTGACTTCAGATCATTTATTCACACTTGTTAGATTGTGCTGGGGTACCTTGACTCTCATTATCATCATCGGTGAGTAGTCTCGCGTTTGTTAATGGTATACTTCAATGACTAGTAATCAAACGATTTCTCACATGGTTGAATTTAGCTCATTCATTCCCATTATGTAGAAATGTACGATGGTGGTCGGTGAAGACCTTGAGTTACATCAGCATTCATTGGTTCACTTGACAGTTGCTCCTGTTGCTGCTAGTTGATACCATTCCACCTTATATGTTGCAGTCATTCATGGCGACATTCTATATGTTGGCACTCGAGTTTGCAGTGTAGTACCATCTTATTCCATCATGTTCATTTGGTACTACTGGGATCAGTCTTTGATATCAGTGATCAGCTTCATCCTTCAGCATCATTGACATTCTTATATGTGATATTCAGACATGTACTTGTTCGATCATGATCAGATGATCCATTACGTATTTCCAGTCTTTTATACTTATATACTTAGTGGATCCACTTGTACTTGATGTGCAGACATGCTTTACATTCTTTGAGCATGGGTATGCCCACCTCAGACAGTGCTTCTTTTTGATCTCCTTTTGTGGCTTAGCAGGCTGAAATCTGGTGAAGTCCTTCTCAGTTTTTGATAGGTTTCCTTTCCATGTACTTAATACATTTCAGCCATCATGTACCCCTTCTGACCTCATATATTAGGGGGCATATATTATAGCTCCAAATATCACCCTTGATATTTGTGATGCTGCACTTATGGCCTAGGGCAACGCCTCCTTCCAGACCTAGTCCAAATACTTAAAAAAAAGTGTTTTACTCCCTATACACAACATTTCCCTGAGATAAACGCGTGTGTACGCGGGTCAGTATATACCCAACCCACGTATATGTCTTAAAACACTTAAAAAAAATTAAATCTCCTTAATTTCGGGCGGAGATCATGGGTTTTACCTGTTGATTACCTATTAGTGCCCGTGGCCCAACTATTCCCGACAAATTACAAACTAAAAAACTAATTTGGGAGAAGTATAAAAAGGCTTCAATGGGAAGGCCTAAGGGGAGGAGAGAATAGAGAGAAAAATCACTCTGTTGAGATTACCCCTGATCAGGTCTGAAGATCCTTGTGCTTCCAGCACTTCCCCCATTACAGGAAACCCTTGTTTCCTTGAGTTATGATGTCATTTCACTAGTTGAGATATTTTTGTGTGAGTCATGGAAGGAGCCTTTTGAAGACTTGGGATTGGATGGATCTAGAGGACAGTTCTGCTTGGAGCCAGCAAGAGGAAGATTCATGTGATATCATTCCTTGTTTTGTTCTAGTTATCTTCAATAAAGAAACATTTGTCTTGTTCCCAAAATCAATCTTCTTTATGCATATGATGTTATTGTTATGGTTTACATATGAATAATTGTTTGAATTGTACAACTAACCACCTTTCAATATGTTATGAAGTTGATTTCTATATGATACTTGGTCCATATATTGCTATGCTTCTTTGAATTGGCTGTTTTGCAGGTTCAACGATTGAGAGGAACTCCAAGAGGGTTTGAACCCTGGCTGGATCTACTCTAACGAAGGACCCCCAGGTGCACCTCTCTTCGCGTAGTTTTCTTATTTAAGTATCATGGCTGTGTGGAATGCTTGTTTTTTACTGTAGATAACCCTCGCTCTGCTAGGGTGTTGACCCAAAACCCTAGGGGACTTTTTCCCTCAACAACAGGATCAAATTGTTGAATTCCCATTAGAGAAGAACCAGGTAAAATTTCGGTTGAGGACATGAGTGATGACCATGGTGTAGAAGAAACCCCTGAGTGGGTTCCAGACAATGATTGGTAACCAATCGGGACGGACGATTCACCATACAAGTGCAACTCAAATGTGGTAGAAAACATCGAAGAAGTTACAACAGAAGATTCTGCTGTAGCTACATCAGATGATATGGTTTGAGATGTTGACGATTGTTCAGCCATAGTTAACTGACCCAAAAGTTGTTGTAAAGATTCAATGGGTACTTGAAAAGAAGCAGGATCAAATGAAGCAAAGAAATCAGGAGTATTAGGGTAAAGATAAAGCCCAGTTCCAAAGTGAAATGGGGTTCCAGGTGTGGAATATTCTTCCAATTCCTCCTCTATAGCAATTAAACTTGCTGGAAGAACTTCACCATTAGGTCCGTAAAAGATTTCTGGTGTTGATGAAGTTGAAGTTTCAATAGTTACTAATGTTTGAGGGGTAACTGGTTGATCTTCTTCTGGAAAAGTAATAACTTCTGAATGTTCAAATTCAAAGTCCAGATGTTCGGGTAAATGAACAACAGTTTTAGTAAGAGGTTCCTGAACAACTTCAGGGTCAGATGTAACTTCCATTTGAACTGGGATAGATTTTGGATTAACTTCTGGTTGAACTGATTCAAGTTCAGAAGTATTTTCTTGTTGAGAAACTTCAAGATGAGGATCAACTTGTTGTTGAACAACTTCAGTTACCGTTTCACTAGGATTAGTGCTAATGTCCTCAGGTAATTGTGAAACTTCTTCTTCAGGAATGGATGTACCAGAAATAGTTGGAGTAACTGGAGTCTCTGTACTTACCGAAATAGATGATTCGGGTAACTCAAATGAAGAACTAGGAGTTCTTGATGTACTAGACTCAATTAAACGAGGCTGCTTTACTTGAATTGGTGTCGCTTCGAGAGGTAAAGGAAAATTTCTAGCTGTTCTCCCCGAAAGATAGGGTATGGGTTGATGTTCTTCCACGCTTGTTAATTAATTTTATTATCAAAAAAGAAATAAACAAAAAGTGGTATACTAGGCAAAAGGTTTACCAAGCAACTGTGAATTATAGAATAGCTCTTGGTGAACCAAGAAGTACGGGTAGGAAATCTCCCCGAATGCTATTTTTGGTGTATCATAGTTTACAAGGCGGCCGACTCAGTTATTTAAGGATGGATAACAACCTAGAGTTGTCCTTCCATATATACCTGAAGGTACGTGGAGGCCCAGTCCATATAAGCGCTATCTAATGCAAAACCGCACAGTGAGAGCATTCCCATATACTTTACGTACTGTAACACTACCCTATATACCGGAAGGTACATGGACGAGCTACAATATACTCACATACATGGAATGAGGTATCACACTTGGGATGTATTGTAGACAAGTTAGCGACAACTACTTTGTTTTATGACGTTGGAACACGTCTCTAGCCTAGAACCACTAAATGTTCTCGTTAATGACAATGCTCCATTAGGTAAATTGATGTTTATTTTAAGTTGATCTTGCTTAGGAATTTTCCTTTCAAGTTCACGATGTGATGTAATCTGAAATTACTAGGAATGCAACTATCATGATAAGCATTCTTTCCATTCAATTTAACGATGAAAATCCTAGCTACTTAGGGATAGAGCAATCATATTTCTTTTGATCAAAAAGAAAAGAGCACAATCTAAATGCAAATTCCCTACACTATTCCTATCAGCACACACAAACTTTTTCAATGCAACATGCATGTATTTCTTTTCGATTTCCCTTAATGTGAATGAACAAAAAGGAAAACTAATTCACAATCAATCAATAAACTATTTTCATAAAAATGACGATTTTGCGACAATTTCTTTTCAAGGAGAGGAAGACTTTACGACAGTTTTGTTTTCAAAGAAATGAGGAATTAATCAATCGATCTTTCATGAATGAAGACTTGACAACAATTCAATTTTCGAAGGAAAATACAATTTAACAACACTTTCTTTCGCTAAAGATCAATTGACCAAAAAACTAACTTTCAACTATAGATTGAAAATGACAAAGTAAATACATAAGAAACATTTATCAATCCTAGTCTAAGTAGGGCTAGGTAAGGAGATGAAAAACTATTTTCAGAGACAAGACATCATTGAAATTCAACAAATCATTCAAACAGGAGAAAATTGGCAAAAAGCTTCAGCTCCTAGATGGGAAACTGACCCTCAAGGGATCAGCGTAGGCAGAAGTGAGAGATAGTGTGCTTCAGTGCACTGGCTCTATGTGGGAAGTGCATTGCAGCACACTGTGTCCTTCATTGGGCTGCGCTGGTGACAGTAAGCCATTTTGAAGGCAATTTTGACACAGTTTTGACTCAATTTTCAATGAAAGAAGACTGAAATTCAATCAACAACCACAAGTACAGTATGTAGAAATTTCTTAAGAGGCTGATAAGATACTAATATTGATGATCATTCCCCAGTGGAGTCACCAATTTGTTTTGGGAAGTTTTAGTGTCTACGGTTAAATGCTTAAACCCCTAGACTAGTAGCTAAGTCTAGAACAACAGTGCAAAGCATTCTATACTTTTTCTATGACCAATAGATTAAATAAGAGGTAAAGAAGCCTATCTGAAGCTTTCCCTTACTCCTTATCTCCCTTGACCAATTATTTTGCTCCTTTCTGTACTTAATCCACTTGAAGAGTACCTACACATAGATAGAAGACAAAAACTAATCAAAGCATATGATAATGATCTATTGATTAAACATAGCATGGAATCAATTACATGGTGCACATATGAAAGCATCAATGAATAACACAAGCATATGGAAAAATATTTGAACACTTTATTAGTGAAAAGAAGAGTTACAACCCAATTTGCTTGATTCAACATCACTCCTCCAATTCAATCCCATCCTCTCCTCATAACAAGCAAGACATTTTGACATCATTACAATACTTGAAATCAACTCAAGTCTCATACTAACAACATCTCCTTATAATTCAATTATTTCCAGCCCCTGATCACTTAGATGAGTGGTCTTTTTATAGGTGAATGAAGGAATTTATGCCATAAATGGTGATAATGAATGCTCTCCCAAACTTAGGATTTAGTTCCATGGAGGAAGGGATAAAGGGATTGATGTTCCTTAACTCCCTACCTCATCCAAATTCGAGCTCAAAGGAGTAGATAAACTTGGGAAACTTCTAGATGCATCCAATGGATAAGAATATTCCCAAACCCCAATGCAATTTCACTCAAATTCGCCCAATGCAGGCCAAAGAGGGCTCAAGTGTGCTGCATAGCACCCTAGCAGTGTACTGGACTGCATTGCATAGCACCCTAATGAAGGTCTGCTTGCGGTAATCTTCTTAGAGGCCATTTTTGGATGATTTTAGTCATGGAACTTCTTGGGAAGCTAGGCATTCTGACGGTTGACTTATTGTGGGCATGTAACAACTAAATTAGGGTTTGATGGGCCTTAATAGTAGATCTGTAGGTTGGGGTTGATGTGACCAAATGGATCTGTAACATACCCTCATGATGTTCAACTTCTCTATGACTTTTCAACTTTTACATGACTCTTCATATTCTGTACATGACTATTGGACTTCCAATTTACATTACATTTTTTCTTTTGCTTGTGATATTTACATCATTACATCCAAAGGAGATGTGGCAAGACACATGGACACACATGACATTGTGGTAAAACTTGCATAGGTCACAACTTGACAATGACAATATGGACTTCATGATAAGGTGGTAGTGTCAAGTTGTTCCTTTTCTTTCTTTGTCTTTAATAAGACATGTATCCAATACTTTATCTTCGTGAGAGACATGATTTTTTATTCATATCTTCCCTGTAAAGGGTTGTGAATTAGATGGAGTCTTCATGTAGTCCTAATCTTTGGTCTCTTTTTGTAATCCAGTGTTCCTTCATCTTCTTGCTTGATGATCATCTTATCTCCTCAACTCCTTAGGTGTCTTCTAGCGTGGTATCCTTCTCCATATCCTTCATCATCATATTGTCATGACATAATAGAATACCTGCGATTACAATCCACTTATGACAAGATGACATCAGTCTCATAAACCCATAGTCTAGGATGCTTTATGAAATCACTTGTCAGGTTTGGAACTGGTGACTGGTTGAGTGTCTAACTTAGGGACTGCGCAGTTCTAGAGGCCAAGGTCTGAGATTGAGGCTTGAGGTTGTACAATACAC
This sequence comes from Pinus tabuliformis, assembly GCA_031772625.1. Lineage (NCBI taxonomy): Eukaryota > Viridiplantae > Streptophyta > Pinopsida > Pinales > Pinaceae > Pinus > Pinus tabuliformis. Next base: position 1,864,277,001 of record CM062817.1, read on the forward strand.
AGTTTAGGATGGCCAATGTCAAATGGTTGCATAGTTGAGGTACTCAAGAGCTTAGGCTAGAGACTTGAGCCTTGAGACTACACAATGCGCAATTCTGGAGTCCTAAACAGAGGGACTTCATAGTTGAGGGGCTCAAGGGCTCAAGCTAGATGATTGAGGCTTGAGGCTACACAGTGCATAGTTCTAAATGTCTAGGCTAAGTGACTACATAGTTGAGGAACTTACAAGTTCAATATTGAGGCTTGAATTTTCCCAATGCATGGTTTAGATAGGAGAACAAGCTAGGATATTATGCAGTTGAGGGATTCAAGGCCTCAAGCTTGAGGCTTGAGGCTTGAAGTTTCAAAATGTGTAGTTTTGGAGGGAGAGAGGCCAAGTGTTGCATTATTGCATAGTTCAACAGCTCAAGGCTGAGGCTTGATGCTTGAGATTGCGCATAGAGAAGGTTGGCTGGAGGCAAGGATTGTGTAGTTCTAGAGCTCAGGGGCTAGGCTTGAGCACTGAGATTGTGCCATGTGTAGTTATGAGAGGCATAAACTATGCATTACACATTTACAAGAGGCAAGTTTGATGCTTGAGGACTAATACTACGTAATACATAGTTCAGGAGGGTTGAATGAGGTTGAGAGGCCTGGTCGGGGAGTTTTCCTAGTTTTTACTAAGTGTTGGATCAGTGAGAGAAAGTTGAAAAAAATAAAGACTTGAACATGATCACACACTTATTTCTCTTGAAGACACTACACAAAACACTCATAACACATGAACAATATTTTTTCCTCAATGTGAGAACATTGTGACAACTCACTCAAAGTGCAACACTAAAGATACACTTTGTGACAATAGTGATGACACTTGTGCGAAAATGCTTGAAACTTTGGAAATGAGTGTGATACATGTTTACATGATAAGGACAACTCATTAACACAAATATTACCCCTTTAAACAACCAAAACTAAATTTTGTACAATATGTGACACTTAACATGCTAAAACATGACACTTGTGATATGAAGAGAAAAGTGTGAATGACACTTGCGATATGCGAACGATAGTGAAAAAACACATGCCAGAGCCAATATAACATGCAAATGACACTAATTAATACGAAAGAAAGCAAAGGCGACATTCTAAAACATCAAAGAGACACTCATGAAAGTGAAGGCACAAAAAGGTAACATTTTGGAAAACTCATTGAAACAAAAGTACAATCACAACCAAAAGTGAGAGACTGTCAACAAAAGCACGCAATGATTGTAGACATGGATTGATCATTGAACAAGAACTGTCTTGATGGTATGTGATATGCTTATTCAATCTTGCATAAAATAATTTTCTCATGAACTTGTTGTGAACTGAGCATGTGTGACTAAGTGACTTCGGCCAATTAATAAGTGACCATGGAACGACCAATCGAGATATCCAAAGTAGGCTCCAAAATTCAAGTGTAGGTAAAGTTTTCGAGGGTGTTTATCACAGTGAAAACAAGGTGTGATGTTGGGCATGACCTTGGTAAGGAATGCTTGTAAACATATGCAAAACCCCTGCAGCAAGTCTTGGTGGTGGCGGCGGTGATCCTATAGGAATTTTAGAAGGTTCCACACTCCGCAACCTCTGGCACTTGGTAGCACGATGCCCTTCAACACGAAAAATGATGCACCAAACATATGGAAAGGAAGCTCTTGCAATGTTAATATCCTTCAACCTTTTAGTCAAGTTAGCAATCTGATGTTGTAAACCAATAATAGTAGGATCACTCGAAGCATAACATGCTCTATAGTCATGAGGATATCCTTCCATTTCCTTGATCTTCATGGCCTGCTCTAGCGCATCTTATATTGTGTCAATATTTTTTTGTGTCAAGGTAACTCAATTCAATAGTAACGATTATTTGATGAACCAATACTTTTGGTGATGCTAATGAATAGAATAAGTCAATTTCTTAATTGCATATTTAAACCATTGCATGCAGTCTCTCCCCCTCACTATTTGATATCCCATAGCTTGCATAAACCTTGTTGTTCTATTTGAGGAAGCTTATGCTCCTTAATAAATTCTTGTTTAACTAAATCCAGAGTTGGATTTTGATTTAGTGTTGACCACTTAATGAATAATTGAAGTCCTCTATCTCACAGAGTCGTCTGAAACTCAATAATCTTAGAGGCATATGGGGTCTATCTGGCCTTCGACAGATACCAATGATGTTTGACATATTTGTCTCCTCACCTCGAGAAAGCAGGGTAATGATTAAATGATCTCTCCACATTCCTACCCATTGATGATTGACCAAGTAGAACTATTAAGAAACCTTGTAAACTAGGTTGCGAGAAAGGTGTAGAGTGCATCTGAAAAATACCACCATAACTACTAGAACTACTAGAATTAATAGTTGTGTATACTCTATGAAATTTCAATGTTTTAACTAACTTTGAAATAAATCTAATAAGATTTGGATAAATTACCAGGGGGAGGTTAGGGAGAGAACTCATTACCTTAAGGACTGCTACTTGTAGGGAATGAATCATCCTCAAGAAATAACTTCATCATGACTATTAGTATTGATCTGGATTTGAATAGGAATGAAACAAATTATAGATATAACCATAAATACAAAGATGCAGTAGAAACAACACTTCATTTCATTAATATCAAATACTGAAATATGCTTACAAACAGAATGGAAATAAGACTAGCTCGAGCGATGGTAAATTATCTCTGAGAAGAGATGTGGTGGCTACATGCCTTTGAACTGTGTTACAATGAGGCTCAAAGGCCTATTTGTTATTGAGAAACAATGGAAAAGCCTAAACATCCAAAAACCTAACCCTAGGAGATTAAGCGCCAAACTATAGGCCTCGTTTGGGTAAATTGGTACATCAACTTCCCGAGGTCATAACTTTGGCATACAATCTTCGTTTGACGCGTACAATACCTTAGAAATATTTATATGAGGACTACAACTTTTGAATGAAGAACATTGGTCAATGACCCATGTTGGACCCATTTTTCCTAAGAAAACCTCATTTAGGGCATCAAAACGGCTCTAGAAGTTCAGGACCCAAAAAACTACCAAAAATAGTAAATTGTGCTACAAATAAGGAAACTAAAAAACTGAAAGAAATAATGGTGGGGGTCCAAGTGGAATAGGCAGGTGGCCACCAATATCTGCCTAGATCATTGCTCCCCCCTTAGGAAGCAATGGTCCCCATTGCGTTGAGTTCCTCCATGAGATGAGGAAACTTCTGCTAAACTTGGTCCGTAGTGAGCCACTTGCCCTAGTGAAGGAGTTGGCCTGCTGATGAGCCCCAAAAATGTACAATTATTTGGGCTCATTCAACCTCCTAATTTGACTTAATCCACCATTCTCATTGGTTTATTGCATGTTTTTGATTATTTTTATGCTAATAGAGTGAATTGGGTTAGTCATTATGCCAACAAGTCTAATGGGTGCTTTGTGTAGCCTTTTTGGTCAATTTGGAGACAAAATTGAAGGTCTTAATGAGCACTTGGCAGCCAAATTCGTGGGAAGACAAGCTAGAGGATTTGTAGGAAGGTGTCCCCTTCATTTATGGGCCCTTGCCTCGAATTCTCCACCATTAGCTCGGAGTTCAAGGGCCACCGAATCAATCAACACAAGGGCAGCCAAGCAAGTCAAGTAGGACTGCTGTTAACTCCAAGTTTTGGGCAGCCGAGTCCCTAAATTTTAGGAGGACTGTTGGGTCCTCAAATTGTATAAATAAGAAGGCTTAGGGCCTCATTTTGGGTTAGCGAGTGTAGCCAGTGGATGTTAGCTAGTTAGCCAGTAGATAGTAGCTAGTGGTTAGTCATTTCATAGCCTTGTTGTAGTCATTTTGTAATTCGATTTGTAGGCAATAGATTAGCTTTGCTTTCAGCTCATTCTCAAGCTCTCCTTGTGGACAGTTTTGATGTAACTCTTCATTCTTGGTTAATAAAGATGAATCTAGCTTTGCACTAGCTCTAAATCTCTCTTGGGAGGCTGTAGCTCTTGGGGTTGGGCCCATCTCAAGCGCCTAGTACCTCCCTTGTTTATCTTTATGTGTGTTCGCTGCATTCTTAAAATAAAATCTGCTCTTTAAATTTAAGTCTTGCTTCGTTATTTAGATTTCTTTTGATGGTTAAAGTAGCTGTTTATGTTTAGAATATATTGGTAGGATAATAATAGGAAAAAGCTCCAAAAAAGGGTCAGCAAACGCTTTTGGTTTCACCTCTTCCTTATTGGATCAGGGGCTGGAGTTGAAGTAACCATGCTGTCCCAAACAAAAACACTTTCTTTGCTTCACCATGCAATCATTAGTGTTTGAATCTCATTCGTAGAACTTGATATCTGTTTGGATGCATGCTTAGGTTTTTGATCACTTAGTTTCATAGTTGTTTCACATGGTTTCACTGCAAATAAACTTCTGTTCATTTCCTTTTGCTGTTAGGTCAGATTAGAGTGAAGTAACTAGGTCATAGGTTTTATAACTAGATCTTTGTTTTCTTGCATGTCTTTGTTTGTTCAGTTTGAAAAACCACTTGCAGAGTACCTGTTATCCTTCCTTACCTGCCCATACTCCATCCAACCTACCTGCTTCACCCTTCACTTATAACCCTTACCTTACATTTGCCTCATCCGCTTACTTTGCCATGATTCTCATCTTCTTGTGCAACATCGCTTCATCCATCCTTGAACAAATCCAATCGCTCCTGAGCCTCATCCACCAAGCCCTAGACCTCTTCACACCCATATTTCACCTCCATAATCATTCCTCCATCTTTTTCCCTCCATCCATGCTCCAAAATCCCATTTCGAAACATCCTGTAGAAGAATTACAGAACATCCTGTAGAAACCCCTGCAAACTTCCTGTAGAAGTTCATAAACACGGTTGCATGGCATCCTGACTTTGTGAAACTCTCTGAAAGGATGATAGGGATCCCTTAGACCCTCTCCGAGTCTTCCCAACCTTTTCCAAACATTTCTCCTCCTTGATCCACCTCTGCACAGTGGAAAGCTAGTTAAAAGCACATGCATGATAATTCTCATAACTTAGTCAAAAATACAAAAAGATGTTTTCTTCAGCTAGAGGCAGTGTAGACACATGTATTTGACCTTCATAGAAGTAATGGCATCTCTTCTCGTAGTTTGCATTCTCATTTTTGCATCAGTAGGACTAATCGGTAGAATTAGGGTTTGCTAGGGTTTGCGTTCCTTTTTGGCTTTCATTTTATTTTCGCAATTAGATTAGCTTCCTTCGAGTTAGCTTTCATCCATCAATTAAAAAGCTTCTTCTAAGAGCTCATAGAAGTTGGCTTAAGCTCCTAGCGGACTTGTGCCAGCTGACCAAGTGACAGCTGCGGCAAGAGCTAGTACTTGTGCATACAGCACCGTCGCTTCCAAGTTTGTTACGAACTACCGGGTTGATAAAATTAAAGAAGGGAGTTCCAGGAGTTGTAGCATTATTGCTACAATACTGGGGCCCACCATCTTTTTGGTGCCGTTGCCGGGGAAGCGTCAGAGTATTGGTGATTGTCGCTTTTCTTCTATTTTCCACTACAATCTTCTGCTAAGTAGTTTATTTCATTTCCATTATGCAATTTCATTTATGCAAAAGTAGATTAGCATTTCCCGCTTTCATAGATTAGCATTTCAATTCCGCAATTTCATTTCTGCAAGCGTAGATTAGCATTTCAATTCCGCAAGCATAGACTAGCATTTCATTCCTGCAATTTCATTTGAGCAAAATAGATTAGTCCTTTCCTGCTTTCATTTCAATTCCGCATTTTCATTTTAGCAAGATAGTTAGTTGCAGTTCAATCTATTTCAGTTTTGCAGGTAGAAGTAGAAAAAAAAAGAAAAAAATCAACCAAAAAGATTTCATTTCATGCCTTGTAGGAGTAGAGATAAGTTAGAAAAATGATTGCACAACACCCCCACTGCTTCACACAGCCAACGTTCTCTCTTCTTCGATGGCTGTGATTAAAGAAACCCTGGGTGGACATCAAGGCATATTTAAAGAACCTCTAGGGAAGAAGAAGAAGAAACCATTCCTCTGGAGCAAATGGCTACAAGAAGAAATGTTGGGAGCAGTCCCTTGTCCAAAGATGAATTTGAAAATCAGATTGAATATTTCAAGAGTGATATGAGGCAGTTTCTTGCCATGCAACTGGATACCTTGCGGATCCAAAAGAAGCAAGAAGAAGCCAAGAGGGCTTTGGCCATTTTTTGTCCTAGGTGCACTAGAAAGCATCCTAGGAACGAATGTCCAATGCACTCCCTAGAAGTGTGTTTCATCTGTGAAGAATACCATCCTACAAATCAGTGCCCTTCCTTGCCTGGACTTAAAGTTGCATATCAAAGAGTTAAAGGAGCCACTGAACCACTCTATCATATGAACCAAAGGAAGCCGCATGGACCTAGATCTTACCAGCAGGAACTGCAAGGGACACCTGAGACCTATTATGACCCCTACCAAGCCACTTTCATGCCTTCTTGGGGTCCCCCTGCTCATCCTTCCTGGTTCACACCTCCTCCTTGTTCCTTCACAGATCCATATTATGCCCAACCAGTTGCTCATTCATTTCACCCTTATGCTCAGCCACAGCCTCAGTGGAATGCACCTTATCAAGAGTGGAGGCCCCAGTACAACTCTCATCCCGCTCATTGTCCTCCACCACCTGCTCATCCACAACCATCGCCTCCTCCTCCACCAAGGCAACCCCAAATGCCTACCCAACCACAATGCCACCCATATCCATCTCAATTTCACACCTCCACTCAACTACTTGTACCATTTCCAAAGCCATACAATGGAGTAGCTCAACCCAATTACAAAGCTGAGGCACAACATGTGCAAATGACTCCTCTTGAACTCAATGATGTTCACCAAAGCTCAGGAAGAGTGTTGCAAAACAGAGATTATATTGACAACATGGAAGGACCAAAGGAAAAAGAAGATTCCAAAGAGGAGATCAAAGAACCATGGGCTGCACTTGATGAAGAGAAGAGATCAGAATCAGAGATCGAGAAAGCTTCATCATGGTTACCATCAAATCTTCCATGTATTCAAGAGAAAGATCAGCAAAAAGAGGAAGATGAGAAAGTCATGTTAGAAGGTGACATGAAACATGATCCAGATCAGCAAAAGAACCATGGATATCAAAGCTATATTGAGATGTGGTTTCAGACGGTCACTAAGTTGCAGCAGTACTCTCTTCTTCAGCTATGTTTGATCCCTTCAAATTCAAATCATTTGGTCTTTGAGATCCGGATAGTTGTCCAAGCATGCATTTCGAGCCTTCACATCATTTTTTCTCTAATCTCGATGTGCACATGGCTCCATTGGAAGTATTCTTATACTTGAGAATGAGTTTTTTTTTCAAGTAGGGTAGGGTAGAAAAAAAAAAAAGGAAAAAAGAGAAAAAAGAAAAGGAAAAAAAATGAAAAAAGAAGAAAATAGAAATCTAAGGTGAAAACCTCCTCGGAGGCGCCTTAGATTGGCTCATTGATTGAAAACCTCCATGAGGCGGTCAATGGGTTGGGAAAAAAGAGAAAAGAGAATAAGATCTCTGGGTGAAAACCTCCCTTGGAGGCGCCTAGGGCGGGTAATTAGGGTGAAAACCTTCATGAGGCGCCCTAGTGGTCTTTCAAAAAAAAAAAAAGAGAAAAAGAAAAAGAAAAAGAAAACTAATTCCATTGGCTAATTGCAGGTTGCAAGAAGGACGTTTCATGACAGGAGGAGCACTCAAATCTGTTGGAAATAATACTGAGAGGGGGGGGGGTGAATCAGTATTATCACATTAATAAAACTTTTTCATTTCCATAATCAGATTCATATATGCTACTTCCACAACTTCTTATGATTAAGTTAATCGATCTTCAAGGAGTGCATTAGAACATTATCAACCATATTATCAGTTAACAGATGCAGTAACATAAAGTAGATCATCACACATAAGGTACACACATGAACACAATGATGTAAGGTGGAAACCCAATGCGGGAGAAAAACCACCTGCTGCAAGTCATCTCAATCTTCTTCTTAATAAGAAAATTCTTTTACACTATTTGTACTGGTGCAGCCTTATACCAGTACGGGAGCTACAACCCCCTTTGCTCTTGTACTAGCCGATCCATTTACTAGTACGCAGGCTACTACCTGCTACAATGCTCCAAAGATTTCCTTTAGCTCTTGTACTAGCTTAGATACTAGTACGTAGGCGCCGGCCTACAATCTTCTCTCCTTCAAGTACCACATTTCATCAATTTTCATACTGGATACACTGAAGCACAACCCATAAACTGAAAGGCCACATTTCATCCAATTTTCATACTGGACCCAACAACAACATTGAAGCTCAAACAACCTTCTGAAACACCCAATCAACTGAAGTAACTAGATCAACAATAATAGGACCAAACCCAGAACACAACAATGATAAACAAAGATTTTAAGAGAAGGAAGCACCCTGCTCAACTGCTGGCCTGAGTCCCTGGACGCACCCTGCTCAACTGCTGGCCTGCGTCCCGGACGCACTCTGCTCAACTGCTAGCCTGAGTCCATCGCACTGAGTCTACTGAACTTCCTGCGTCCCGGCGCACCTGAACCCTTCTGCGCCTGCGTCCGGCGCACCTGAAACTCTTCGCTCCTGCGTCCTGGACGCACCTGAACCCTTACTGCACCTGCGTCCCTCCGGGCATAGATGATTTCAAGACTTCAGAAGTAACCCAGACAATCAGATCCACAGATCTGAACATGCGCCGAAGAGATCTCGGTCCATCAGTAGATTCGCCTTGTTTAGATCTAGACCAGATCTAGCCCTCATAAGATATTCAACACAAGACTTGCCAAATCCAAATGATCTCCTTTGCTTTATATAGACAAGCTCCTCCTCAAAACATGGAACAATACCACGAGCCGACACCATAGAAACACAAAACCGTCGGCTAGATACCACACAAGAAACCCCCACGTGCTTTTCTCTGCCTTGAAATGTGTGCACTGGGTGGACGCACCCCCTGAACAGCTGGCCTGCGTCCCTGGACGCAGTTTCTGCATGGTGTACCTGCGGGTACGCACCTTCTGAACTGGCTTCCTGCGTCCTTCATAATTTTTCAATAAAATGAGAGCTGATTATCAACTTCTGCTGCTGACTTGAAGAATAGTGAACTATCACCTGAATGGGTTGCCATCAAGGACAACACTTTAGCCATAATGCCAACAATCTCCCCCTTTGGACTTGATGGCAACAACACCAGATCACTCTCCCCCTTTGACATCAAGGGCAAAGGGGTATGCTCCCCCTAAGAACATGCTCCCTTTGACTATAAACCAGATCTGCTGAAGTCTCTGAATGAGCTCCCCCTTTGAATATGACATGGTGCTCCAATCTGATAATGGTCTTTCTGAGAACAAGCTGAGATGTCTGCTCTGCTATATAGTGCTGTTCATGCTCAAGCTCCCCCTGACTGTAAGCAAGGTCTGCAAAAAGATGTTCTACAAGAAGAACATGACTCTATAAAATACATACATCCATCACCCATCACAATAAGGATCATCCAACCAAGTGGGAATACATCAGAAATATGAAAACCAAATACATTACATCTTCATCCTATGCATAGTGGGGGGGCATAGGCCATTACATGACCTGAAGAGATGACGATAATAGATAGACTATTACAACATGAGTCTTGCTACGACCTTCCAAACATCTAAAGATCATGACAAACAACAGCATTGTATAATCTGCTCCATAGTATCTGTCAACATCAACTCATAACCATCCAGATCTACATGAATCAAGAGCCATCAAATGAAAGCATCAGCATCAATCAACATATGTGTGAATAATCATCCATGTATCCAGCCAACATCATCCATATATGTGCCAAGGATAATAAAGACTTCATGCAAGTATCATTAGAAGATCATGTGACCGACTCATAATAGAGCATTGTCACCAAGGACCATAATGCCAACAATGAATTTAGGACATATGCTCCCCCTGAACCAGTGCCATCTGTTAAATCTGATCATGCATATCAAGAAGAATCAGCCAATAAATGCTTTGAGACAGGTACGCACTTCATCTTCTGCTGCGTTGCGTCCTGTTGCTGCAGGGACGCACCCAAAAACACTATCGCGCCGCGTACTTTTACTCAGGGACGCACCCAAAATTACTATCGCGCCGCGTCCTTTTGCTTCAGGGACGCACCTGATCCTCAGTCGCTCTGCGTCCCCACGCAGATCTTCAGTTACTGAATTGCGTCCTGGACGCACCTGGACTTGGTCTGGCCTGCGTCCGCACGCAGGTCTCCTGTTACTGCACTGCGTCCTGTACTTTCAGCTTCTTCTGAATCTGGTATGTCTGTACATTGTACTATGCCATCCTTTTCTGACTGTACTTCCTTTTTCTTCCATATCTTCAAGCGTGATGATGACATTTTTTCCTTTTGATATGGTGCCCAAACTTTGTTCCTGCATTCCTTGGCTATATGTCCAAGCTTGTTACATGCATAACATCTTACATGTTTCATATTCCTCCTGTAACAATCAGTAGCTTTGTGACCAAACATATTGCAAGCAAAGCAATATCCATAAAAGTACCTTGATTGAGATGACCTTTCTGCATAATGGTCTTGAACTCTTCTTCTTCTACATCTAGCTGCAACATGTCCAAGATTATGACATACATAACATTCAACATTATTCATAGAAGGAGTAAAGGATTTCCTTTGAGGAATCTCTTTCCTTGGTTGATGATGAGATTGATCTTTCACTTCTTCGTTGATCACTTTAGATTTCCTTTTAGAGTTTCTTGCCTCACCTTGTGAACTAGATTCACCTTTAACAGATTCATGGAAACCAAGACCAGTCTTTATAGCAGGGGACCTTTGACTACTAATAATATCATCCAATACTTTAGAGCTATCTTGAAATCGTAAAAGCTTATCCTTTTCTTCTAGTTTACCTTTCAAGATATTTACCTCAACCTGAAGCTGTTCTTCCTTTTCAAGAGATTTCTTTTTCAAAACTTCTTCAGCTTTCCTTCCTTCTTCCATTTGTTCCCTTAGTTTGAGAATTTCTTTTTCTTGTTCTTCATACAGATCCTGCTGCATTTGACGAACTCGGAAGGCACATTCCAGTTGAGATTTTAAGCTGGTGACTTCGTTTTCTTGTTTTGCAATAGCTTGGAGTAGATCTGTATTCTGCTTCTTTGATTCTTCAAGATCTCCTTTTAGTGAGAGGATTGTAGCTTCAAGATTTTCATAGTAGCTGGATCTATCTTTGAGTTTCTTGATGATTGTGCTTCTTTCGTTGACTTCTTTTCTTAATGATGTCACTTCATGCTGCAATTTTTGACATTGGTCTTCCTTGTCCTTGAGTAGCTTTCTTACCTTGTTTCCTTCTTCTAGTTGTGCCCTTAGTTTGGTAGCTTCTTCTTTGAAATCACATTCCTTTTTGTTCAATAGATCTTGTTGATCTCTAATTTTGTCTGTCAGCCTTTTAAATTCTGCCTCTATTTGATATCTTTCTTGTTCACCCATAAGAGCAAATTCAGTAGTTTCGCTATCACTTTCATCTCTTTCACAAGGAAATATAGCTGGAACATCAGAGGATAACACATTCATACCTGATAATGACTCTGAATCTGATTCTGAATCTGAAGAGCTTCTTATGCCTAATCCCCAATCGATTCTTCCACTATCATAGTTCTTCTGAGATGACTTCTTTTTCTTATGAGCTTTCTTCTTAAGCTTCTTTCCCATTGTTCCACGGATCTCCTTCAAGCGATCAAGCTTCTATCAAAGGACCTGCTCTGATACCAATTGTTGGAAATAATACTGAGAGGGGGGGGGGGTGAATCAGTATTATCACATTAATAAAACTTTTTCATTTCCATAATCAGATTCATATATGCTACTTCCACAACTTCTTATGATTAAGTTAATCGATCTTCAATGAGTGCATTAGAACATTATCAACCATATTATCAGTTAACAGATGCAGTAACATAAAGTAGATCATCACACATAAGGTACACACATGAACACAATGATGTAAGGTGGAAACCCAATGCGGGAGAAAAACCACCTGCTGCAAGTCATCTCAATCTTCTTCTTAATAAGAAAATTCTTTTACACTATTTGTACTGGTGCAGCCTTATACCAGTACGGGAGCTACAACCCCCTTTGCTCTTGTACTAGCCGATCCATTTACTAGTACGCAGGCTACTACCTGCTACAATGCTCCAAAGATTTCCTTTAGCTCTTGTACTAGCTTAGATACTAGTACGTAGGCGCCGGCCTACAATCTTCTCTCCTTCAAGTACCACGTTTCATCAATTTTCATATTGGATACACTGAAGCACAACCCATAAACTGAAAGGCCACATTTCATCCAATTTTCATACTGGACCCAACAACAACATTGAAGCTCAAACAACCTTCTGAAACACCCAATCAACTGAAGTAACTAGATCAACAATAATAGGACCAAACCCAGAACACAACAATGATAAACAAAGATTTTAAGAGAAGGAAGCACCCTGCTCAACTGCTGGCCTGAGTCCCTGGACGCACCCTGCTCAACTGCTGGCCTGCGTCCCGGACGCACTCTGCTCAACTGCTAGCCTGAGTCCGTCGCACTGAGTCTACTGAACTTCCTGCGTCCCGGCGCACCTGAACCCTTCTGCGCCTGCGTCCGGCGCACCTGAAACTCTTCGCTCCTGCGTCCCGGACGCACCTGAACCCTTACTGCACCTGCGTCCCTCCGGGCATAGATGATTTCAAGACTTCAGAAGTAACCCAGACAATCAGATCCATAGATCTGAACATGCGCCGAAGAGATCTCGGTCCATCAGTAGATTCGCCTTGTTTAGATCTAGACCAGATCTAGCCCTCATAAGATATTCAACACAAGACTTGCCAAATCCAAATGATCTCCTTTGCTTTATATAGACAAGCTCCTCCTCAAAACATGGAACAATACCACGAGCCGACACCATAGAAACACAAAACCGTCGGCTAGATACCACACAAGAAACCCCCACGTGCTTTTCTCTGCCTTGAAATGTGTGCACTGGGTGGACGCACCCCCTGAACGGCTGGCCTGCGTCCCTGGACGCAGTTTCTGCATGGTGTACCTGCGGGTACGCACCTTCTGAACTGGCTTCCTGCGTCCTTCATAATTTTTCAATAAAATGAGCGCTGATTATCAACTTCTGCTGCTGACTTGAAGAATAGTGAACTATCACCTGAATGGGTTGCCATCAAGGACAACACTTTAGCCATAATGCCAACAAAATCAAGGTTAAAGGAATTTTTCTTGTGCCTTCTACAGGAAGCTCTGTATTTCTACAAGAAACATCCTGTAGAACCTTTGGACGAACCAAATTCAAGTCTAAAATGGAATCTGATGGTGGGAATCTGTTGATTAGGCCTACAAGCACTTGTGTGGCCATCCCTTGCCTTTCTCCATCATTTTTTTCCACCTCATTGTGCTTCTCATTGTGCTTCTACAGGAACTTCCTGTAGAAATTGTGGGAAACTAGACATGGATTTCAAAAAGTGGTTTGGCGAACATGGTAGCTTCCTCGAGGGTTCAGAAGTCCTCATGCAATCTTCCAACTCCTCCTCCATCATCTCCATACCTGCATCACAGCCCAAGCTCAATTTTTCCTTCCAGGCAACCACTTGCAAAAAGCCTTGAAGCAAAAAGACATAGAACAAAATTTGTTTTTTCCATAACTTGAGAACCATGCATCCATTTGACAAACTGTTTTATAGGGAATTGTACAAGGTTGATGGCAACATGCCTGAGCAGTTCCATGCAATTCCAGTGCACGGTTTCCAAGAAATCAGCCTCCATCACCATCAACCATTTTTGCATTTTCTCCATATCCGTGCATCCGTTTCAAAACATGTTTCATGGGGATATGCATGTGAGTGATGGTAACCTACCCAAGCAGTTTCAGCCGATTCCGATGCACGGTTTCCGAGAAATCGAGCTCTGAAATCTTCAGCCATTTTCCATTTTTCTCGAAATCCGTGCATCCATTGATCACGATTTTGCTATGGGAGATGCATAATGATGATAGGAACATGCTCACCGAGTTTCAGATCAATCCGGTTTACCGTTTGAGAGCAATGGCAAAAACAAGTTCTGGTTTTGTGACCATGCAACAGTAGCAGCTTGAAGGTGCAGATCTGAACGTGGAAACAATTGCATGCAGCTCAGATCCGGCCAGAGGACACCTGCACAAGGAAAAGCAATCAAAAATCATCAGCCAAGCCCTCATGCAATCAAAGGATCCAAGCATGCAGCAGCAGAATCAGAGCATGCAGCAGCAAAAAGCTTCACAAGCAGCCGTTTGACTTCAGGTACGTGACTAAACCTTGTTCATCTATTACATGAATCTAGTCTAAGCATTGCATGAACGAATGGAATGGTGAAATTAAGCCATGAATGTAGCAAGACACCCAGTTCTCTAGCACTCACGAGAAAGTCACGCAGCATGCACGGGTCAGTCATGCACGTGAAATTTAAAAAACACAGACAGTGTGGGCAGTCTAACTCCAGTGCAATTGATGGATGAGATTACAGGCAGAGCACACACAGTTAACCACTGCAATTCATGATAGCACAATAGTTGCATGGGCCAGCACACGTCGTTGCCACCTCACTCCACCAACAATCACGCAGACATCAATGAGCGCTCAGCTGTTAGTCAACTTGCACACAACTGGAAGTGTGGATTTTGTTGGTAATTTTTATTAGCACAAGAGCAGCCGCCATCAAGATTGCTACAGAAAGCTCTGATGCCATTGCAGAACTACAGTTTGCAAAAACACACAAATGAGGGGGCTATGGAGCATATACAGCGGAAGATTGCCAGACCAGTAAATGCAGATCCATCTGCAAAGTTTTGTTCAATAGCAATGGAAAGTTCATCTGGAACAGAAGCAAGAGAAGCTAGAGCCGTTGATTTTGCAAACAAAAATGTGATGGCTATGACTGGTGCAAAGGTTGAGGAAGAACTTTCTGTGAAACAAGGGCCGGTACTTATTTGACTGTTGAAGAAAAGAAGAAATTGAGATCCAGTGTTAAAGTGAATTTTGACTTTCTTTCTAACCACAAAAAGCTGCAGTTTACACTGACTTAGGCATTCAGCCTTCTTCCTCATCACTTGAAAGCAGTAAAAGTCAGATGGATTTGATTAAAGCAGAGAGCCTCCCTGATTTGAGTACTTTATCTATTATTCAGGCAGATTATAATGTCATATCAAGTATCTGGTGGTTCTATTCTTTCATTTCTTCATAAAAGTCTCTTTGAAGTATCAGCACAAAAGGATGAACCCACTAGAAAAGACAGTACAAGCATAAAGAAGCATCCAAAGTAACTATGAAGGATTTCCACAGAGATGGTGCAAAACATGCCATGAAAGATCAGGCTGATGATAGATGTTAAGATAGAAGTCAACGTGGATGCTGCAAGGATACCTTGAAACAAGCCAAGTTCGAGCGCTTTGACAGAGAGCGTTCAAAGGAAACGAAAGGGA
Source organism: Pinus tabuliformis (assembly GCA_031772625.1). Classification (NCBI taxonomy): domain Eukaryota; kingdom Viridiplantae; phylum Streptophyta; class Pinopsida; order Pinales; family Pinaceae; genus Pinus; species Pinus tabuliformis. The sequence continues at coordinate 1,864,292,559 of CM062817.1, forward strand.
AATGAACAGAAAGCTTGTCAAAATCTAATTTTAAGAAAAGAAAAAATGCCTCTGAGCAAAGACTGCGTTTCAAATATTGTTGATACACAGCTTTTTCAAGACCAAACTGCAGGAGTATTATGTCGGTTTACAGTATCCACAGACCCCGATTTACAACTCAAAGCTGCTGGAGCTGATGTTATATCAATTCTTGTAAGGGTTCTTCAATCTGATACTCCTTTAGCAAAGTACAGGGCAACCATTTCACTTGAGCAATTTTCACAGAATTCAGGAAATTTGAGCCCACCAGTCAAGAAAAAGCAAGGTTTTTTATGTTTCTCACCTTCTTCTGTTAGGTGGTGTAGAGTTCATAGAGGTGTCTGTTCAGATTAGAACTTCTTTCTGTCTTGTTGAGGCAGAGAAACCAGTTAAAGGCCTGGAAACACTTTTTCCCATCCAGCTTTGGCATGCAATATCTATTCTCAGGTAGTTCATTGTACTTGTGTGCTTTTATAATACATTAGACTTGCCATTTGTGTTGGATTCGTCAGTTTTCAGGCAGCACAGTTCAAGGAGAAAGCACCCTCAGCCAAGCAGGCTAAGACAGTGCAGACTGTTTCTACAGGAAGCCAGCGAACTGTTTCTACAGGAAGTTTGAAAAGAGGGAAGCCAAAGGAGAAATCGGCCGAGATGTTAGCCAAAGAAGCCACCAGGGCCATCAAAGATGAGGAGAGAGATTGGTTGCTCAGAGGATGAGCAACACTTTCAGTAGGGGGGTGATGATGAGCCCCAAAAATGTACAATTATTTGGGCTCATTCAACCTCCTAATTTGACTTAATCCACCATTCTCATTGGTTTATTGCATGTTTTTGATTATTTTTATGCTAATAGAGTGAATTTGGTTAGTCATTATGCCAACAAGTCTAATGGGTGCTTTGTGTAGCCTTTTTGGTCAATTTGGAGACAAAATTGAAGGTCTTAATGAGCACTTGGCAGCCAAATTCGTGGGAAGACAAGCTAGAGGATTTGTAGGAAGGTGTCCCCTTCATTTATGGGCCCTTGCCTCGAATTCTCCACCATTAGCTCGGAGTTCAAGGGCCACCGAATCAATCAACACAAGGGCAGCCAAGCAAGTCAAGTAGGACTGTTGTTAACTCCAAGTTTTGGGCAGCCGAGTCCCTAAATTTTAGGAGGACTGTTGGGTCCTCAAATTGTATAAATAAGAAGGCTTAGGGCCTCATTTTGGGTTAGCGAGTGTAGCCAGTGGATGTTAGCTAGTTAGCCAGTAGATAGTAGCTAGTGGTTAGTCATTTCATAGCCTTGTTGTAGTCATTTTGTAATTCGATTTGTAGGCAATAGATTAGCTTTGCTTTCAGCTCATTCTCAAGCTCTCCTTGTGGACAGTTTTGATGTAACTCTTCATTCTTGATTAATAAAGATGAATCCAGCTTTGCACCAGCTCTAAATCTCTCTTGGGAGGCTGTAGCTCTTGGGGTTGGGCCCATCTCAAGCGCCCAGTACCTCCCTTGTTTATCTTTATGTGTGTTCGCTGCATTCTTAAAATAAAATCTGCTCTTTAAATTTAAGTCTTGCTTCGTTATTTAGATTTCTTTTGATGGTTAAAGTAGCTGTTTATGTTTAGAATATATTGGTAGGATAATAACAGGAAAAAGCTCCAAAAAAGGGTCAGCAAACACTTTTGGTTTCACCTCTTCCTTATTGGATTAGGGGCTGGAGTTGAAGTAACCATGCTGTCCCAAACAAAAACACTTTCTTTGCTTCACCATGCAATCATTAGTGTTTGAATCTCGTTCGTAGAACTTGATATCTGTTTGGATGCATGCTTAGGCTTTTGATCACTTAGTTTCATAGTTGTTTCACATGGTTTCACTGCAAATAAACTTATGTTCATTTCCTTTTGCTGTTAGGTCAGATTAGAGTGAAGTAACTAGGTCATAGGTTTTATAACTAGATCTTTGTTTTCTTGCATGTCTTTGTTTGTTCAGTTTGAAAAACCACTTGCAGAGTACCTGTTATCCTTCCTTACCTGCCCATACTCCATCCAACCTACCTGCTTCACCCTTCACTTATAACCCTTACCTTACATTTGCCTCATCCGCTTACTTTGCCATGATTCTCATCTTCTTGTGCAACACCGCTTCATCCATCCTTGAACAAATCCAATCGCTCCTGAGCCTCATCCACCAAGCCCTAGACCTCTTCACACCCCTATTTCACCTCCATACTCATTCCTCCATCTTTTTCCCTCCATCCATGCTCCAAAATCCCATTTCGAAACATCCTGTAGAAGAATTACAGAACATCTTGTAGAAACCCCTGCAGACTTCCTGTAGAAGTTCATAAACACGGTTGCATGGCATCCTGACTTTGTGAAATTCTCTGAAAGGATGATAGGGATCCCTTAGACCCTCTCCGAGTCTTCCCAACCTTTTCCAAGCATTTCTCCTCCTTAATCCACCTCTGCACAGTGGAAAACTAGTTAAAAGCACATGCATGATAATTCTCATAACTTAGTCAAAAATACAAAAAGATGTTTTCTTCAGCTAGAGGCAGTGTAGACACATGTATTTGACCTTCATAGAAGTAATGGCATCTCTTCTCGTAGTTTTCATTCTCATTTTTGCATCAGTAGGACTAGTCGGTAGAATTAGGGTTTGCTAGGGTTTGCGTTCCTTTTTGGCTTTCATTTTCTTTTCGCAATTAGATTAGCTTCCTTTGAGTTAGCTTTCATCCATCAATTAAAAAGCTTCTTCTAAGAGCTCATAGAAGTTGGCTTAAGCTCCTAGCGGACTTGTGCCAGCTGACCAAGTGACAGCTGCGGCAAGAGCTAGTACTTGTGCATACAGCACCGTCGCTTCCAAGTTTGTTACGAACTACCGGGTTGATAAAATTAAAGAAGGGAGTTCCAGGAGTTGTAGCATTATTGCTACAATACTGGGGCCCACCACCTGCTTTGACAACTCAATATAGTTGGATCCTTTGTTGTTAGGTGTTCTCAATCTACATTTCCATGATCCATCATTTGTGGATTGTTCCATGCAATCTGGATTTAACTCTGTAGGTGTGAACTGTTCTTCAATGTTTGATGTGTCCATCAATGGTGGGAAGTATGGTCGAAGGCAATCCACATTGAAAACTAGGTGCAAGCCAACGAATGGGGGAATGCTGAGCTCAAATGCATTGTCTCCCACAGTCTTGGTAATGTTTTAAGGACCATATCGGAGTGGTCTGAGTTTCTGATAGGCTCTGGTAAGGCATTCCTTCTACAAATGCAACCAGACTTTGTCGCCCACCTAAAACTTGTGTGGCACTCGATGGTGATCATGTCGCTTCTTGTACTTAGCATTTGATTTCTCCATAATGTCATGGAATTGCTAGCACATATGTTGGATTTTCTCAATGAATTTGTTTGTGTTGGGCATGGAATCCCCCCACGACATTTTTTGGGTGTCAAAGCCCAAGTTTTGAGTTGATATTGTTGTAAAGCTCCGTGAATTGCCGGCGTGAAACGTATGTTAGAGTCATAGGGTTTTCCACCCTAGTTTTGAATGTAATGTCGGCCGACCCATGGTCCGCGGACCATGGGATTGTATAAATAAAGTGAAGCTCTAAGTGTAAAATATAGTTAGTCAAAGCTAAGTATGAGATAGAAAAGTAGAAGCACAGAGCAAGTGTCTAAGTGTGTCTTGGGTCGTAGAGTAGTAGAAGGCTCTGCAGCTGAGTGCGCAGAGGCCTAGTTGTCCGCAATTGAGTGCGTGGACCCTTGTCACTTAGTGCATAGGGCAAAGTTGAGTCTGTAACTAGAGAAGAGAATAATAAAAGAAGTTTATTCCAAATTTTGTGTATCTATTCTTGAGTTATTACATGTTTGATATCAATTGCTAATGTATTGTTTATTTACTGCGCACACTTGTATGAATGATTTATATTGCTAAGTATACTTTACACATGCAAGTAAGCTAATTTAATTAACTAATATCGGATTACTAGTAAGGACTTGGGTAATAACATTGTTCGGCCCCCGAGTAGGGCTGTGCGAAGGTAGTATCTCATGCTACGAGGAATGGGTAAGTGCGCGTAGCGATGTGTGTGCAGGGTTGAACTGCGGACCACTTGAACCCATCAGACATCTCTAGGGTGTGGAAACCTGGTTCTAGCACCCTCCCATACTACTTCGGGTGAGACCTCAGTCCATGATCCGCAAAGTGTTGCTGAAAGGGATAGTAGTACCAGGATTTTTTTGGCTAAATCACCTCCAAACTTGGGTCAGGCCCCAACAATCCAACAAATGGTTCTGTTGTTGGGACCAGGATCTGCATAAGGGATGTCTGATGTCGTGTCACTGGAATCCAACGAAGAAAGAAATTGAAGGGTGGTTGGACAGAAAGATTCACGAGTTCGTGGTGTAAGAAAACAAGAATCTGCGAGTATAAAAGGAACAATGGTTAGAGCGCTACTTATATACAGAAATCCATGAAATTTTCTTTGCATCCTTCCCCTCTGAGTTGTATGAGTGGATCACAAAGCTAGCAGACAGTCAGGGAAGGTGTAGGATCGACAAACCGATTGTGTGGACTCCAAAATTGGTGCACAGACTAGAAGCATCAGAAGATAATATTGTGTGCGCTATGGACCATTGACTCGATCGAATTATAGGAGGGTTTATCATTGAGTTCGCGCTAGACACAACATTCAGCTATAGCGAGGCGGAACGACACTTCCTCAAAGGATAGTGAAGTAAGTACATTAAATATTTTAACCCTTGGATTAAAATGCTATTGTGTGAAAATCCGGTTATGCTAATAAATTGATGTTTGGGGCTACACAAAGTGGGAGGATCTACAGAAATGAAGGTAGCACAGAAATAGAAACTAGTCGCTTGATTTTGCCTTAGTGAGAAAGCGAGGAAGAGCTCATGAATGTTTCACCAAGAAGTGCAATCAGTCTGATAAGGCAGCGAATTCCGCGCATACCACCTCCACCTACACCACCAACGGTTTCACTGTATTCACCCCCAACTCCACCCACACCACCTTCGCCACCACCACAGTTCAATATGGCAAGCGCGATAAAATTTTTGGTATTCACAGGAGTAGGGAACGAAGATCCGGACCAATTTTGGTTCGGGGTAAAAGCTATATGGGAAGCAGAAGGAGTCATGGATGACAATATAAAGAAGGCAACGCTGGTAAGCATGTTGCAAGATCACGCACTAACATGGTACATTAATCATTCTAATGACCATCCAAATGTGGGGATCGCAAATATCGAGGTTGCGCTAAACAGGGAATTTAGTAGGCCCAAATCGGAGACACAATCGATTATCAGGTTTAAGTAAATCGTGATGCTTCCAGGCGAGACCCCATGGGAGTTGGATAAGAGACTGAAGAGTATGATTCGTGAAGCCAACATGACCTTGACGGATGGACAACACTGCACATGGTTTGTAGCATCACTAACGCTGCATTTAAGGATGGCGTTGTCACAATAGAAGTTATCCACCTAGGCCGAAGCTTTGGAGATTGCAATGAGACTGCACAAGACCCAAATACAAGATTATGGCCTAGGAGTCCAACAAATCGATACAACTGAAAAAAATTTGTTTGGAAATGCAGAGTTTGAAACAAGATAGGACAACTCAACCAAAGGCGTGCGAGGAGGTATGGTGCATAAAATGGAAAGGCCAAGGGCATGACAAGGACCATTGTCTAGTCTTTGCAAACTACTTGGCGGGAGGAGGGTCGATGCCATTAAGACTAGAGGCACAAGCAGGATAGAGCACGATGTCTACATTATGGTGCACGATTTGTTAGATAGGAGGAAAACACGCTTCGAATAATTGTCATATCTTACAGAAGTATACACAGATGTCCCAGTAGTTGTTCTGTAATTTCTGTAGATCAGTAGGCCATGATGAGCACACCTGTAGAAGTTATGATCTAATGACGGATCAGACTCCTACCTATAGAATGCAGACTGAAACACAAGCCCTCAATCAAAATGTAGGGATGGCGCGCATTGGATTTCAGGGGCGCGGATGAGATCGAGGTGGAATGGGGCCAGGAAGGGGTTGCAGATAGCTAATTTGTTACAATTGCGGAAGGCCAAGGCATTATGCCCACGATTGTACAAATTGGACGAGAGCATCATGTTTATATTGTACTCAGTTTCATCATGAGATGGAGGACTGCCCTACATTGATAGTGAGGTTGCGTGATAAAGGGATACTCTAGCTTCCCCCCACTCAGAATTTGCAAATGATAATGTCTGAGTCGCATGAAGAGGAACCGAATGTAAAAATCATGCTCTGATGCGGTATCACAACAGGAGATGAAAAGGGAAAGCAACCTGAAGAAAGTGCTTGGGTTTGCAAGGCTCCTACAAAGGAACTACAGTTCGATTTGGAGCACATGAAGGAGACATTAATGGAAGTTAAGAAGAGCTTCACAGAGGCCTCCACTTCTGGTAGTAAGGATAAAAAAGAACCGGAGATGGATCCTTCAATTCTCACTACCTTTTTGGAGACTTGCATGAAGCTACTGCATAATAGCAAAGTGGTGAAGGGATTGCAGGAACTTATCACTAGGTGCACTAGGTCAGGAGAACCTTGCGTAGTCTAGAATCTCAGAAAGCACACATCGCGAACAGGAAGGGAAATGAGATTGACTGCAAAGATCGGGGAGTATGAAATGGACCGAGTAATTCTAGATCTAGGATCGGATGTGAATGTACTACCAAAGCAGACATGGGAATGCATGCAAAGGCCCGCATTGCAGTGGTCTCCTATTCAATTGCGAATGGTGAACCAACAAAAGATCCTAACCATGGGAAGATTGCAGGGAATAACGATCGATATTGAAGGTGCGAGCACACTTGTAGATTTTGAAGTGATAGAGATTGTTGATGACAACAATCCCTATCCCACGCTACTGGGAATAGATTGGGCCACTGATATGAATGGGGTGATAAATCTCAAGAATCACAAGATGATTTTTGAGAAAAAATCACTACTCATAGTGGTACTGCTAGACCCTGTGGAAGGAGCGCACTACATAAACTGGTGCGTGATGATGACCTCAACTGTATCTACAAGATAATCATGCGAGAGTAGGATTAGGTGAATCCAACAATGATGGCAGGATTTCGTGGGAGTGCAAAATCTCCTGCACATCAGATTCATACGAGGAAAAAGAACGATGGCAGAACTGGTTACATGAGGTAACCACACTAAACCGCAACATGATGATAAGGTCACTACAATTTGTAGCAACAGAGGTGAGGGATCTACCTATGTATGATGAGTTGACCAAGGTGGATGAATTTCTGAACAAATTTGAAAGTGAAGTGCCAGAACAGCAACAGTTCGATGCTATGAAATGGGCGTTGTGCGCTACGCTGGCAAGATGGTAGGGTACACATCAAAGAAGTTTTGAGGACTGGTGCAGATGTAGAAGGATGATGCACCTATGATTTGGGAAACCATAGATGCGGCTAGCAGACAAGTATGATGGACAAGATGATCCATGTACACACCTCGCGAAATGGACCAAGGTCTATGGGGAAGAGCCACAACCTGAATGGGTGCATTTGTTCTGTCATACTCTGGAAGTCATACCAATGACTTCGTATACTGAGACGGAGGTCCACCATGGCACAAGTGAATGGGACATATTGCATGAAGGATTCCTTTTAACCTTCACGTTTGAAGGTCGTTGGTGGGATATTGTGGATGATGCGCTACAAGTAGTCAAAGCAGCTATCTTCAAAATACCCCAGGAGCCAATGAAAGTGCTTTAGCTAGAATGGGTGACCTAGTTGAGCTGCACGCTAGAGTGCTACAATGTAAATATATAGGAGGATGATGAAGATCCATGGAATATTAACATTCCATAAACTGAATGTTTTCGCGAGGTTCGAGGACCATTGATTGAGGATCCTGTCATCACCACGCCGCTGAAAACGAAGCAGGTAAACATTGGGACGGAGGCAGAACCAAAGTATGCAACGCTCGGTGACTATTGGGATGATGCCATAGTGGATAAGGTCATTGAGTTACTCCACGAATACCAAGACTTATTCCTGACCAAAATTACGGATTTAAAAGGGATCATTAGCGACTTAGGGATGATGAAGATCACCCTAAAACTCGATGTGAAGCCGATCAAGCATAGGCCTTACTGCTTGAATCCAAAGTATAATGAAAAGGTCCACATAGAATTAGACAAAATGCTCGTAGTCGGAATTATTGAGCTGGTGGAAGAATCTGACTGAGTAAGCCCTATGGTAATACAAGAGAAAAATCAGAAGGGTGAAATAAGAATATGCGTGGACCTTAGGAAGCTGAAGGATGCCTGTGTACACGACCCATTCCTGACACCATTCATAGATGAAGTATTGGAAAACATTGGTGGACAAGAAGCATATTCGTTCATGGATGGGTTCTCAAGGTACCACCATATCAAAATCGCATCAGAAGACAGGAGAAAGACGACCGTCACAACGGAATGGGGCTGCTTTCAATACACTATTATGCCATTTGGATTAAAGAACAAGACAGCCATATTTTCCCGCATTGTTGTTGCCGCATTCAAAGAATACATCCAAAAGTTCCTGGAGATCTATCTGGATGACTGGACTATCTTCGGATTAGTTAAACACCATGTAGCAAGTTTACGCTTGATGTTGGATACTTGACAACGACACCAGATTGTGCTAAACCTTAAGAAGTGCACATACCTCGTTCCCTTTGGAAACTGTTGGGACATGTGGTCTATAAATAGGGGTTGATGGTGGACTCTTCGAAGATTGCAGTAATTCTAAATTTGGAAGAACCACGAATTTTTAAACAATTGCATGCTACCTTGGGACACACATGATACTATAGGAAGTTCATCAAAAGCTATGCCCAAATCACCGCACCGATGGAGAAACTATTGAAAAAAAAAATGTCACATTTTGCTGGAATGATGATTGCATGAAGAGCTTGGATGTCCTAAAGGGGAAATTGGCCTCTGCTCCAATCCTGGTCTTCCCAAAATGGGATGTGGATTTTCATGTCCATGTTTATGCGTCATGTATCGCACTGGGAGCAGTGTTCACACAAGAGGGCGGTGAGGGATTAGACCACCCTATCGCGGTCACAATTCGTATATTTTCTAAAGCCAAGAAGAATTATTCCACAATTGAGCATGAGGGGTTAGCGATGGTGTATGCGCTCCAAAAATACTGACACTATTTTCTAGGAGGACATTTCAAGATGTCTACAGACCATTCCGCACTGAAATACTTGGTCAATAAGCCTGTGTTGAGGGGGCGCATATGCAGGTGGCTCTTATTATTTCAAGAATATGACTTTGAGGTCGTGGTCAAACCTGGACACCTGAATGCAAGACCAGATCAATTGTCGCATATTGAGACGGGTGAGGAACCTACTAGTTTGGAGGAAGGATTACTTGATGCATAACGTTTTGCAGTGCATGTCACAGACATGCCCTTCGAAGATATAATCCACTTTTTGACAACAGGGACTGCATCAAAGGAATAATCCATCCAACAGAAGAAGGAATTTGTGGTGCGTGCGGGAGATTTTTCTGTCATCACACGGAACCTATACAAAATGGGAAATGGTGAGATATTGCAAAGATACGTACTTGAATTTGAACGAAGTCAGATCCTAGTGGAAGCACATGGGGGCACTACAGGAGGACACCAGTATTCAAAAGCCTACTGTAAGGCCTGCGATATATGTCAAAGGACTGGAAAACCATCACGAAGGGACGAGATGTTGTTGAATCTGAAAATGACACTGCAACCATTCAAGAAATGGGAATTGTCTTTGTGGGACCTATAAAACTTCAGGGAAAGATGAGCACACGCTACATCATCATTGCGACAGAGTACCTCACACAATGGGTGGAAGTGCATCTGGTTAAAGACTGCACGACCGCTATGGTTGCGAAGTTTTTGTTCAAAAACGTGTTGACCCGATTTGGCTCTCCGAAAATACTAATGAGTGATCATGGAACACATTTCCTGAATGAAACCATTAATGCCCTCACTGAAGAATTCCAGGTGTATCATCACAAAAGTACATTGTACCACCCACAAGCCAATGGGACCATAGAAGCCTTCAACAAAATACTAGAGACTGCGCTGACCAAAGTGTGCAACGCATAGCGAAGCGATTGGGACCTGCGCGTACCTGTAGTGCTATGGGCTTACAAGACAACATGTAAGAAACTGATGGGACAAACACCTTTCTGGCTAGTTTATGGTGTGGAAGTTATCATGCCGATGGAATATATCATACCTAGTCTGCGCATAGCAGTGCTCACAGGGATGACAGACCATGAAGATATGGAGGAAAGACTCGCGCAATCGGAAGAACTTGAGGCAGAATGGTTCTTGGCTAGGTTTCATCAGAAGGTACAAATCAGCGTGAAAAATCCTGGCAGGAATGCCATATCAAGTTGTGAACCTTCAAGGTAAATGGCTTAGTGCTATTGTATGATAGTAAGTTTGAAAAAATTAAGGGAAAATTCAGAATCATTGACTGGGACCATACATGGTTAAGGAGGTCACAGACAGAGGCGCAGTCCAGCTAGTCAAACTAAATGGAGAACCCTTCTGAGGCAAAGTAAATGGCAACCACTTGAAGCCCTACATGGATGGGCCAGCTATCTGACTAGCCAACCAAAGCACATTCTTCGTGGTCCGAGGAGCCGAACAAAGGTGCGGGACTATAAACATACACAGCAGATGCCGGTACAGATGTAGGGAAACAATGCAGACACAGAGGTCTCAAAAGAATGGATGCAGTAGGTTCAACAAGTAGTAGCTCAGTGCGTTGGGGACATCAGTACCATTTTAGAACAGTTGGAGGGACTCCGTGCCGAGATCGTCGCACCGACAGAGTGACTCGAGGGCGAGTCACGATGTTTGTGTTGGAGGCCTGTTGCACATGGAATCCCCCCACGACATGTTTTGGTGCTCAAAGCCCAAGTTTTGAGTTGATATTGTTGTAAATCTCCATGAATTGCGGGCACGAAACGCATGTTAGAGTCATGGGGCTATCTACCCTAGTTTTGAATGTAATGTTAGCCTACCCATGGTCGTGGACCATGGGATTGTATAAATAGAGAAAAGCTCTAAGTGTAAAAGATATTTAGTCAGAGCGAAGTATGAGATAGAAAAGTAGAAGCACAGAGAAAATGTATAAGTGTGTCTTGGGTTGTAGAGTAGGAGAAGGCTTTGCAACTGAGTGCGCAGAGGTCTAGTTGTCCGCAGCTGAGTGTGCGAACCCCTATAGCTGAGTGTGCAGGGCAGAGTCAAGTCTATAATCAGAGAAGAGAATAATAAAAGAATTTTATTCCAAATTATGTTTATTTGTTCTTGAGTTATTACATGTTTGATATCAATTGCTAATGTACTATTTATTTACTGTGCGCACTTGTATGAATGATTTATATTGCTAAATATACTTTACACATGCAAGTAAGCTAATTTAATCAACTAATATCAGATTACTAGTAAGGACTTGGGTAATAATACTGTTTGGCACTCGAGTAGGGCTGTGCGAAGGAAATATCTTAGGCTATGAGGAATGGGTAAGTGCGCATAGCGACGTGCACGCAGGGTCAAACCGCGGACCACTTGAACCCATCAGAAATCTCTAGGGTGCAGAAACCTGGTTCTATCACCCTCCCATACTACTTCGAGTGAGACCTCAATCCGCGCTCCGTAGACTGTTTCCAAAAGGGCCAGTAGTACCAGGATTTGTTTGGCTAAATCACCTCCAAACTTAGGTCAGGCCCCAACAAGCCAATATTTTGCCTTATTGGCTTTGGATTGGACATGAGCCGAATATGCTGAGTAGCTACAAACAACATGGCCACATGAATGGGACATAGTGGCTGGAACCCCAAGCCCACCTAAAAAGGGTTGTGGCTAGTCGAGCTGTGGAGAGCCCAGTTATAACTGTTCTAGACATAGGGGAGGTTCTCATCCCATGTGTATGGATGCTTTGATTTGTACATGCACAAAATGTGTATGATCATCCTGTTGATGAGCTTTGTCTGACCATCGGTTTTGGGATGGAAAGCTATGAAATTAGTGACCTTGGTGTCCAACATTGACCAGAGACTAGACCAAAATGTACTGAGGAACCTATTTTCCCGATTTAAGATGATAGACAGTGGGATCCCAAAGTGTACCCACACTCGTTCAAAGAAGAGTTTAGCAGTGGCTTCTGATGTGATATTCTTCTTGCAGGCCACTATAATGGCCATCTTCGAGAATCTATCAACGACCACAAAAACACAGTCATTGCCATGCCTAATAGAAGGAAGGCTCGACATGTAATCCATGGAGATGGATTCCGAAGGTCGAACAGGGGTAGGAAGTGGAGTATAGAGGCCTTTCTTATTGATGGTTGGTTCAGCAATGGTGTAGGTAGTGAAAGATTTAGTGCACTTCCTGACATCTTATCGAAGATTCGGACAATAGAAATACTTATGCAGTACTTCCACAATTTTCTCGACCCTGAAATACCCAGCGACCCAACTATAGTGAGCTTACAAAATCATCTTGGCACGCTCCCTTGAAGGAACACAAAGGTATCCCAGGTGGCATAACAAGGCATCCTAGAGGTTGAAATATAGAACTTGTTGACCCTAGAAGAGTGTCTGGTATGTGTGGCCGAATTCTGTATTGCTTCTGTAGAGAAGTGGCCAATCAGAAGTATTGTGCCCACAAGAGTTGAACATAGTGGTTAACGCCATGATCAGTGGTCAGCTGAGGTAGTCTGAAACATTATTGGTGTTGCCCTTCTTATACTTGATATTCAAATGGAACTATTGTAGGTATGTGGACCACTTCTAATGGTGATGATTTTGTAACTTCCCTTGTGTTTGTATGAACTGCAAGGGTCGGTGGTCTATGTGGATGACCATTTCCTTCCCCAAAATGTAATGCTTCCATTGTCGACAAGCCTACACAACATAATACATCTCTTTGTCATAAGTGGGATACTTCCAGACTATGTCTGAAAGTGTCTCACTGTGATATGCCACTGGATGCCCCTGTTGAGTAAGGATTGCCCCAATAGCATAGTTAGAGGCATTTGTCTCGATCTCAAATGGTTGTTGCAAGTATGGTAAAGTGAAGTTGTTCGAGCAGAGTTAGAGGGTCTCCATGCGAAGATCTCCACACCAACAGAGTGACTCGAGGGTGAGTCACGATGTTTGTGTTGGGGGCCTGTTGGGCATAGAATTTCCCTAAGGCATGTTTTGGGTCTTAAAGCGCAAGTTTTGACTAAGTCCATTGTAAAGATTCCGCGATTTGTGGGCATGGAGCGCGAAGTCATAATAGAGTCACAGGGTTGTCCGCCCTTGTTTTGGTAATGTAATGTCGGTTCAAAAGATCTACCCATGGTCCACGGACCATGGGATTGTATAAATAGAGTGAGGCTCTAAGTGTAGAAGATAGTTAAGTTAATGAAAAGGGAAGAAACAATGGAATAGAAGGAATAAAAGCATTGAGTTGAAGTGTAAGTTGTGTCTTTGGGTCATAGAGTAGGAGAAGGTTGTGCAGCTGAGTGCACAGAGGCCTAGTAGTCTGTAGCTGAGTGTGCTGGGCGGGTCGAGTCTGTAACAGTTGGAAGCATTAATAAAGACAAATTTTTACCATATTTCTATGTATCTTCTCTTGTTTTATGTATTATTGGGTATGAATTGCAAAGCTTACTGTTTATTTACTGCGCGGACTCATATGAATGTGTTAAATAAGTAAATATAACATATGGCATCCGTTTACGTGAAGATAAATAATAGGTATAAGAAGATAAGTAAGATCTCGAGTGTGACTTAGGGAATTAGTACAGATCGTTGCTCTAGCAGTGCGGAAGCCCCACAACCCCTGGTTAGGGTCACATGAAAGTGTATAGATTGGTGCGCGAAGGCCAGGGAAGTGTGCAAAGAGACTCATAGTTGGACTAGATCAACCCCTCAGACATCTCAAGGGTGTGAAAACCTAGTTCCAACCCCCCCCATACTACTTTAGGTGAGACCTTAGTCTACACTCTGTGGATTGTTGTTGAAAGGGCCAGTAGTACAGGGATTTGTTTGGCTAATTAACTGCAAACCTGGGTTAGGCACCAACAAGCCAACAGTACCCCACCATCTTGCAAGCGTAGCATGCAGCACCTAGACCAAGGCCTAGAATCGTTGCTTTTCCAACACCTCCCCTTCAAATTTATTCAAGAAGGTATCTACCTCACTTAGACCATCATAAGTAGGTAGGTCTCTTACTTCTGTCGATATGCAACGCAACAACCTTTTCATCATATTACAATTCAATGTAGTTACCTGATGTAACCAATTCTACCATCGCTATGTTTCCTCATTCGAATTCGAAGTACAAGAGCTTTCCCATACAATCCGCCCATCTGCGGTGGGATTCATCCAATCCTAGTTTTGCGTTGTTATCTTATAAATGTAGTCCAAATCATCATCACTTTCATAGTCGCGCACCGGCTCCGTATAGCGCGATCCTTCAATAGGGTCCAGGGGTATAATTACGCGTAGTGACTTCTTCTCAAAAAACATCTTGCGCTTCTTCAGATTAATCAATCCATTCATGTCAGTGGGCCAATCAATTCCTAAGAGTGCGGGGTAGGGATTGTTGTCATTGAAAATCTCTATCACTTCAAAATCTGCTAGTGCGCTCACTCCCTCAATATCCATGGTTATTCCTTACAATCACCCCATGGGTATTATTTTATGTTGGTTCACCATTTGCAACTGAATTGGAGACCACTGCAGCGCAGGTCACCCCATTTGTTCCCATGTCTGCTTCGACAAAACATTTGCATCCGATCCTAAATCTAGGATAACTTGACCCATCTCATATTCTTCGATCTGCGTGGTTAGTCTCATCTCTCTTCCCGTTCTTGTCTTATGCTTTCTGATCTTCCTGACTATGCACAGTTCTCCTGGCACAGTCCCAGCTCATCTGTTAATGAGTTCCTGTAACCCTTTCATTGGCTTACTATCATGTAGTAGCTTCATACATGTTTCCAGGAACATTGTGAGCATAGATGGGTCCATCTCCATCTCCGATTTATCTTTGCTTCCTCAAGTGGAGGCATCAGCGAAGCTCTTCTTGGCTTCCATGAAGGTTTCCCCAATGTGCTCCAAATCAAACTCTGCTTCTTTCATTGGAGCTTTGCGAACCCAAGTACTATCTTCTCATTGTTTTCCTTTGTCATCTCCCATCATGATTCCACTTCGGAGCACAATTTTCACATTCTGATCTTCCTCGCGTAGCTCAGACCTCATCATCTACGAGTTCTAAGTCGGTGGAGGTGGTAGTTCTCCTTTATCGCATATCCTAGCTATCAGTGTAGGAAAATATCTTATCTTATGATCAAACAAGGTGCAATACAAACACGACGGGCATGTTGGATTCGTGCAATCGTGGGCATAATGTCCTGGCCCTCTGCAATTATAGCATATCAATTGTCTGCGACCTCTTCCAGGTCCTCCTCCACCTCGGCCTCGTCCGCACCCCTGAAATCCTATTCGCGCCATTCCTGCATTTTGGTCAAGGGGTTGTGTTTCGGCCTGAACTCTGTAGGTGGGAGTTCTATCCATCATTAACTCATAGCTTCTACAAGTGCACTCATCGTGTCCCACAGACCTACAAAAGTTGCAGAACAACTGTTGCGAATTTTGCGTATACTTCTGTAACAAGTGACAATTGTTCGTGGCATGTTTTCCTGCTATTTGACAAATCGTGCACCACAAAGCAGGTGTCGTGCTAGGTCCTACTTGCGCTTCCTATCTTAATGGCATCGGTCCTCCTCCTACGAGGTAATTTTTGAAAACTAGGCAATGGTCCTTGTCATGACCCTGACCCTTTCATTTTACACACCATACCTCTTCGCGCACTTCTGATCGAGTTGTCCTATCCTGTTTTAGACTTTGCATCTCAAGGCATAAATTCTTCATCTGTGCATGGATCTACTGAACTCCTAAGTTAGGATCCTGCATCGGGGTCTCATGTAGCCTCATAGAAATTTCTAAGGCCTCCACCTGAGTCGTTATCTTATGTTGCGATAACACACTTCTTAAATGTGGAATTAGTGAAGCTACAAACCACTCACAATGTTCTCCATCTGTCAGATTCATATTAGCTTCACGAATCGTACACTTCAGCCTCTAATCCAACTCCCAAGGTGTCTCTCCTAGTAGCATCGTGATCTCTTTGAATCTAATGATCAACTATGCTTCAGACTTCGACCTGTTAAATTCTCTATTTAGCGCTGCTTAAATGTCTGTGATTGCTGCATTTGGATTATCATTGGAGTGCTTAATATACTAGGTCAGTACGCGGTCCTACATGGAGCTAACCAGTGTCACTTTCTTTATATTTTCATCTATAACTCCTTGCGCTTCCCATACAGCCCTTACCACGAACTAGAATTGGTCCAGATCCTCATTTCCAAAACCTTTGAACACATGCAACTTCATTGTGCTTGCCATATTGAATCGCAGTGGTGGTGGAGTTCGTACGGGTGAAGATGGAGGTGATGGTGGTGAAGTTGGTGGTAGTGTGGGTGGAGGTGGTATTCACGGAATTCTTTTCCTTATCAGATGGATCGCACTTCGCGGTGAGACCTTCGTGAGCTCTTCCTCGTCCCCTTGCGGAGATGAAATCAAGGGGCTAGTTTCTGGTCCCTTATTTCCTTCATTCCTATAAGCTTTTCCACTTATCGTAGCCCTGAACATCAAGGTAATTTCATAACCCTCTTTTCGCATAATAGCATTTTAATCCAAGTATTTAAAGACTTTACGTACTTACCACGCGGTCCTCTGAGAAAGCATCACTCTGCCTCGCTATAGCTAATCGAGGTGTCAACCGCGAACTCAGTAATGAATCCTCCTATAATACAATCAAGCCAATCATCAACGGTGTGTGTGATCTTATCCTCCAATTCTTCCAAGGATGGGGTCCACACTATAGGACCATCAAGTTTCCAACTTCCTTGGCTATCTACTAGCTTTGCAATCCACTCGTATAGCTTAGTAGGGAAGGATGCGAAGAAGATTTCGTGGATCTTTGTGTACAGGTAGTAGTCTAACCACTCTTATTTTGACAGTTGTCGGTTCTTGTTCTCCTACGCTGTGAACTCGTGAATTCTTCTGTCCAACCAGCCTTCAATTTCCTTCTTAGTTGGATTCCAGTAATATGACATCAGACATCTCTATGCAGATTCCGGTCCCGTCAACAGAACCATTTGTTGTCTTATGAGGGCCTGACCCAGGTTCGAAGTTATTTAGCCAAACAAATCTGGCCCTTTCGGCATCCGCCCGCGAAGCGCAGACTGAAGTCTCACCCAAAGCAGTATGGGGGGATGCTGGAACCAAGTTTATGCACCCTTGAGATATTTGAGATGTCGATTTAGTCCAACTGTGCCTACTACACACAGGTTACTTTGCGCACTTGTTCCAACCTTCAATACCTTCACGATCTATTATAATCGTCTTTCATGCAGCCCTAACCAGAGGCTGAGATGCTTTCGCGTGCTAGGGCACTGAACTGCACTATTTCCCCAAACTACACCATGTATCTTAGTTATCTTCTTAACAGATCTTAGTTAACTTCACATAAATAGATATTCTATCTTGCATTCACTTAATCAATACAATTATACACATTCGAACATCATATAAACAATAGAAGTGCAATTTATACCCAATATATTCAATGCATAAAATAGGAAATAAATACACAGAATTGATATGAAATTTCTCTTTATTAATACTTCCAACTATTACAGACTCGACTCGCCCTACACACTCAGCTACAGGGGTCTACGCACTCAGCTGCGGACTACTAGGCCTCTGCGTACTCGGCTATAGAGTGTTCTCCTACTCTACGACCCAAAACTAGACTTTACTCCATAGATATGACTCAAATCTTCATCCTTCTCCTCATGATTAGATTCTATTGATTGATGTCTTAACTACTTAGAGCCTCGCTCTATTTATACAATCCCATGGTCCACGGACCATGGGCAGATCTCTATAGCCGACATTACATTAAAAAAATTTAGGGCAGACAACCCTATGACTCTTTTACAAGCTACACACTCCGCACCCACAAAATGTGGAGTATTTACATCAGAATTACAATCTTTGACCAAAATTTGGGCTCTAAGCCCAAAAAATTCCCTTGGGGGATCCTGTGCCCAACAAACTCCCTTGAAGTGTATTCTCCTCCTCTGTTTGATATTAAACATTTGACCTTTAGATCTTTCTTTTTTTCAACTTGAGCTTTAAACTTTTTTAAATGTTTAAATGCTTCTGATTTTTCTCATAAGAGCGCAATCCAAGTGGGTCTGGTAAAATCATCAATGAGAAACATAAAGTACCTTTCTCCTCTTATGCCTTTTTCTCTGCTTAGCCCATAGATATCTGTGTGAATTAGCTCCAGTGGTCTAGATGAAGAGAACTATTTTGACTTGAAGTGGGTTCCGGTATGCTTACCAAATTGACATGACTTGAAAATTGAGTTCTCAGGTCTTGAAAGTCCTTTGTCTTTGAGTATCCCATACCTGTTTTGATTCCTAAGGGCCTTTTCATATTTAGTACCTAATATAGTTTCATTGTGCCTTCTAAAAAAAATTCATTTAAAACTTTCTCGGTCTTTATTCCCTCATGATTCGTTCTTAGAGAGATAACCTATGCCTCAAGACTCTGAAAATTATCTTCCCATTCATGGATCAAATCTTGAAGAACCCATTCCTTTTTTTTATCTTCTTCTACTTTAACTTTCAAGGACAAAATTTCATCTTTGCATGTTTTTGAGATCATTTCCTTCCTTATCTTGAGCAGCTCCTATTTTAATTGTTTGTTCTCTTCTTCTAGTTTCTCACATGTTCCTTGTTTTTCTTCTAGTAGAAGGACTAAACTATCTTTGCTCTTAATAGCTTCTTCAAGTTTTTATTTTTGATAAACAAACTCCTCATTATCATAGTTATACATACCTTCTTCAGCACGTTGTAGTTGTTCCTTCAGCTTCTTATTCTTTTTCCTTGCTTTCTTTAACTCATCAAGAGCACTGATGAGTTCCCCTTCAAGGTCCACTACTCTTTCTTCTTCTTCTTCCTCTTCAGAGTCAATAATACTTTGTTTCTTGGAGTTTTTTCCAAAATCCATAAGTAAATACTTATCTAAATCATCCTCCGAAGATTTTTCATTGTCTAACTCTAGTGTTGAGCTATCCTCTTTGGAGTAGAACCCCTTCTTCTTATATATTTTTTTCATATGATGTTTTTGAGATTTGTTTCCAAGTTTCTGATTATATTCCCTTTCAGCCCTTTCTTTGTAAGGCAATTTGGATGAAAAATGTCCAACTCTTCCACAACCAAAACCTTTAAAGGGAAACTTCCCTTTATCTTTTCCTAAGCCACGCTTCAGTTACTTGGCTAATTGAGCCAACTCCTAATCAGATTCACAGCTAGAGCAGTCTCGATGATCTTTGTGCTCCTTGGCCTTTTTGGATATTTTGAATGTTGCTTCCTTAGGTTAAGACTTCCCTATTCCTACTCTCATCTCATAGGTTGTGAGAGTACTAAGGAGTTGGTCCATCTTGACATCCTTTAAATTAGCCATTTTTTCAATACCTGAGATTTTGGCATTAAATATCATGGGCAGAGATCTTAATATTTTATGAAAAATCATTTCTTCCTTGACCTCTCCATCAAGTCCTATAATCATATTGGTTAATTCATCAACTCTGAGGATGTCTTCTACTATTCTTTCATCTTTACTCATTCTCAAGCTCTCAAACATCATTCTTAAGGTTTGAAGTTTCTCCTGCTTGACTTTGTCATCTCCTTCATGACTCTGATTAAGCTTTACCCACACATCCTTAGCAAACTTACAGTGTATAACCTTTATAAGTTATGATTGACTAAGACCAAAGAGAATGGAATTCTTGGCTTTAGCATTATTTGCATACAATGTTTTACCATCTACATCAGTGGGAAGAATATCAAGGATATTGTAGTCTACTATCACTGAAGTCGAAACATCTACTCCCATGGACATAAGATACACTTCCATCCTTACGTTCCAAAAGGCATAGTTTTTCCCATCAAAGACTGGGATTCTACTTAATTCCTTATAGATCTACCTTCCAGTGGTTATACTACCCCTGAAGGAACCTGCCTCTTATACCAATCGTTGGAATAAGGAATTACTAAGAGGGGGGTTGAATCAGCAATAGTGAGATTCTTAAGAAAAAAAACACTGAATATGCTTTTAGTTCTTTCCTCTATTTTCTGTTACTTATGAGAGCTTTCACTCATAGATAAAGTGAGCATCGATATTAAGCATCCATATGTTCATACAATCTATCACATGAGTAGCACACATATATTGACACTCGTGTTTTCACATGGAAACCCAAAGGAAAAAAACCACCAATTTGTTGTTGTTTATGATGTAAATTAAGCACCTGATTAATTACATCAGTTTTTTTGTGAGCACCCACTCACAGGAGGTACTGACCCCCTTAGGTTAGAAAAAACCTACTTTCCAAGAGGCACCAACCTCTTCTGAATACGAGCCACTACCTGCTCTTGCCACTATTCAACTTTTCATACAATTTTCAAACTAAAAACAAAGTCACATACAAATATAGAAAAATACCAATCCAGTTGGTTGTATAACTAACTTATGCTCTTGGTCCTATAATGTTCCACAAAATCCCTTGGTCTCATACAACAACACTCTATCCTCTGCTCAAAACCGCATATCCTCAGCTTTATACCTTCTCTCGCACAAGCTCTCTACTACACACCTTTTAGTTCTGCTCTTGCACTCATTTCACAACACCCTCTCTGCTCACACTCCTCAGCTCTTCAACAATACACTCTACACCCTACTTTTATTGATGGAAATCGATGATTTTAATCCTTTGCTACACACTACACAATGTTGTCTCTGTTGCATGTTTCCACATTGCCCAAGTGTACCTTTGTATGGCTCCTCCTATTGTTTTTGCGTCTGATGTTTGAATTTTTTCATGGCATTAAACATAAGGATGGGATTCTGAGTTCTTCACTGACTCCCTATGTAATCCTCCATGCTAACAATTTAATATCAGTCCACTTGAACACTTTATCGTGAATTCCCATGCTTATTCATTGCTTCACAGAGCTTCGAAGTACTCAGGAATGACCAGTCTATTCCTTATATAAATCTACAAGACATGCATGGGAAGTAGGAGTTGGATTTTTGCATATCATCAATTCTTCTCTCTATACTATTGTCCTTGTTACCATGTCTCAACATTTTCTCCAAATCCCGCTTACTCCATAAACCATCTCCACTAGTTTTCATTTAATCTCTAGTTGTCAACCCATTCATCCTTTTAATTCTCTGTACTGTTACATCAAAGCCACAACATATTGTAACTCACATAAAAGGAATGGTAAAAAATCACACAGTTCTTATACCTTTAGCCCCTTGGCACTTAGCCCTTAGTTCCTTTGGTATCCACACAACCATGTTCTAGTTAATATTAGATCCCCTCCATATTGTAAGTTTTATTAAGCAATCCTTACAAAATTTCAAAGTCCCATTTCCATATAGCTCCCTCTACTTAGTTGTTTTTCGCATCTCCATCATAGGACCAGGTTCCATGATTAGGGGCATAACACTTAGGTGCTAAGCCTCATCTATGCCCTTGGTTCTCTGAACTACATGACCAAGTGAAAATCTTACATTAGAGCCCCTTTCAACGTAACCTATTTCAAATGCCATTTGCATAGGAGTTATTAGGTCCTCAACATCTAATATGTGGTGACATGTCATGCCTCTTAAGTGGTGAAATGTATCATCCTGATTTCCCCATTAGGCCATTGAAAATGCCAAAACAAACTACCACATCCACCATACTGCCATGTCATGCTGGCGTCATTTTGTACTTCATCTCTTAAGGACCAATCAGACCACATGTTTATTAGGAGGAGAGATAAATATCCTCCTTGGTCCTTGGTTCTGCATAAATTCCTTTGTATTTATTTTCCTTTGAAAACCTCGGCGCTTCCAAGAAATTACAATCTGTAAGGACTTACAAGGTTTTGATATTGCGATGGCCCAATCCTCCGATATAGCCTCCTCTGATGTTCCGATAATTCTGTTTCTTCGAGGTTTCAATCAGTCTCCTGCTCCAAGGTTTTGATGTGCTCCGACCTCTGATATAACCTACTTTGATGTTCCGATAAGTCCTTTTCTCTGAGGTTTCAATCAATATCCTACTCTAAGCTTTCTATGTGCTCTAACCTCCGATATATCCTTCTCTTATGCTCCAATCAGTCCTCTGCTACGAGGTTCTAATATTTGGTCTCCTCTTAAGGAATTCAAGCCCATTTGAAACATGAAAGATGGCTCCAAGCCTAAAATATGATTCCAAGAACCTAGACCCCAATTTACCATATTCATCATTTTATGGCTTTTCCAATAAGCATGCTACTATGGTGATTCTCTACCAGAAGCCTAAAACTACCATAGGATTCCTCCTTATCCTCGACTACCAATCATTATAGTAATCATTTTATGGATTTTCAATAAACCTGCTACAATGGTGATTCTCTACCAAAATCTTGCAACTACCATAGGATCACCATGCTAATTCTGTTGACACCAATTCCAACACACTCATATCCACTAACCATCTAGACAATTCCAATTGTCCAACACATACCAAAATTGAGGAAATTGGCAGTTTAACTCAGATTTTCTCACAAGAACGGTGAACGGAGTTTGAAGAACATTAGAACACATCAAGAGGACATAACATAAGTGGTAGATGAGTTAAAAATAATAATTCATGCATGTAAAAGAGTTGAAGTTAACTAAAAATATCAACTCAATTCCTTTATAAGCATAATTGTATGAGCAAAGAAGGTGATCTTCAAAGATGCATTAGGGTGTGAATGCATCATATTTCAGGTTAATCTTAGAGGGGATTCAATGGTGAATTAGAGGTTAATGTTGAAGGCGTTGAAGATGTTTTAATGGTCATATTGTTGATTTGAGGTGGTTGGGGGAAAGGGATTTTAAGAGAGCAAGAAAAGAGTTTATCTATGCAAAGAAGGCATTAAGGTATAACAGTAGGGGAAATTTTGTTTGAAGCAAGAAAGTATTTTTAAATTGAGTTTGAAAATAGTATGAAATATGGATTATCATGGCTAGCAAGTTGTAGCTTCCATTCCAGGGATTGTGGCTCCTTCCAGCAGTGGTTGGTAAACAATTAGGGGTTGGAGCTCCTTTCAGTGGTAGCTGATAAATTGGGGGTAGTAGCTCCTTTCAGTGGTAACTGATGTATAATGGGTAGTAGCTCATTTTAATAGTAGCTTAAATTTGGGAGTGGCAACTTCCTTCATGTGGAAGCCTGAGAAACCTACAAGTAGAAGCTTGCAGGCAATGATGAAATAACAAGATGTAGCTTGACTTTGCAAAAGGAATAAAGAACAAGATCGATGCCTTTATATTTGCATATGTGTGTGTTAATGATTATTTTGTTTCACATGATTGATTTATGATGTTTCTTACATGAATGGTTGTTAAATAACTTGATAAGTTTAATTTGGAAATTATTGTATAATTTGGTTACATTATTGATTCACCCCCCTCTTAGCAGTGTCCCAGTTTTTAATACTTCTTATGAACACTCTTCAAAGAGATTTTAGAATAAATTTAAAGGATGAAATGCATGAGGATGAAAATAATTTGCATCCTTTCATAATAAGGCTTCAAATAATAACACCTCCTAGATTGCAAGATATAAAAAAGAGGTGAAGGAGGAACTAAGTGGATTGGAAAGAGGCTTGACAATGCATAAAGGAGTGCCTTCCAATGTTGGAAGAAAATCTCATATTTCATTGGCCAAGTCCCATCCAAAGAAGAAGCACAAATAAGGAAAGAAATTGATCATTGATGGGGTCCTTAGGTAATTCCCATAAACAAGTTACAAAATGATCATTATTTAATTTCATGCAAGAGGGGTTGGCGGTGCCCACAAACAACTAGCCCTAAAAAATCCTTTTGTTATTTATAAACCTAACATAATCATGCTCTAGGAAATTATGTGTTCAAGCAAAAAACCTTATAGTTTTTGTCTTCTATATTAAAGGACTATAACTTTTGTTCAAAAATAACTAAAGGATGTGGAAGAAAATATAAATGATTTATTGAGAACAATGATGCTAACATATTTTCATATCATGAAGCTCCATTACTGAAGGGGTAGTAATGTAAAAAAAATACCCTTTAGATGAGGAGACCTTATGGAGACTTAAAAATAAAGATATTTGGATAAAGGGAGGAAACAAACATACACTTTTTTTTACACAATTATGCTAACCATACAAATCACGCCAACACTACTTGGGAAATTTTGAATCCAAATGGTGATCTAAATGTGTAAATTAGAATATTTTTAACAATTTCCAAGTTAAAATTATATGTATTTTGGGTAGAGGATTAGTTTACTAAACACATAAACAAGTAAATTTTAACCACAACTTACTGCCAAATAGAGACAAAATAAGCATATTTGAAACCTATAACACAAAGTATGATAAAGGAGTTCACCCCTCTCCTAGGTTGTTGGGCAGCGGATCCCCCCATAACGGGTTTTTGGGACTTGTTGCCCGAGTTTTGGTCAATGTAATGTAAAGACCCCGCAAAATGTGAGCATGGAGCGCGAGAGTCTAGGGTTGCTCGCCCTAAAATAAAGTAAGTTAATGTAGAATGTGTCAGCGTAACCATGGTCTGCGGACCATGGGATTGTATAAATAGAGCGAGGCTATAATTGTAAAGGGAGCAGTTTTAATCTCAGCTTGAGAAGTATTATGGGTTTTTGAATAAGGAATTGCTTTGAGTCTGTAAGTCCGAGTCTTGGGTTGTAGTATTTGGGAGAGGCTCTGCAGCTGTGTGCGCAAAGGCATGGTAGAGTCCACAGCTGTGTCCACGGACCCCTGTAGCTAAGTGCATAGGGTGGAGTTCAGATTGTAACTAAACATAGGTTTAATAAAAGAGAAGTTGAATCTGAAATATTGTGCATCTTCTCATAGATCTGTGTGTTTATGCTTCTGTTATATCTTTGCATCTCTTACAGTTTATGATTGCATGCACTTGTTATGAATGTTGAATGATTGATGAGAATAATGGGTCCACATAATTAATTTAAGATCTATAATAAAAATATGGTAAGGATAAAAGATCTAGACAATGCCTCTTCGCGATCGATACAAAGCTACGCGGAAGCAGTTGCACAAGTTACGAAGAACAGATGGCTACACGGAGTAGCGCAAGCACGCAAGTTCGGTTCACGAACTTCCTTGACTTCATCCAGACATCCCTAGGGTGCAGAAACCTGGTTCCATCACCCTCCCATACTACCTTGGGTGAGACCTTAGTCTACGCACAACGAACTGTTGCTGAAAGGGCCAGTAGTACTAGGATTTTCTTGGCTAAACTCACCGCTGAACCTGGGTCAGGCCCCAAGTAGCCAAAAAATGGTTCCATTGTTGAGACTAGGATCTGCCTAAGGGATGTCTGATGTCGTGCCATTGGAACCCTACAAAGGAGTAAATTGAAGAGTGGTTGGACAAGAAGCTTCACGAGTTTGTGAGAACTCCATAGATATCCGAGAAGAGGTGGTTGGATCGCAGTGTATATAGGGAAATCCATGAGATTTTCTTCGCGTCCTTCTCTACTGAACTATATGAGTGGATCGCGAGGTTAGATGATAGCCAGGGAAGTTATAAGCTCGATCAACCGATAGTGTGGACTCCAGAATTAGTTCACAGACTAGAGACATCATAAGAGAAGATCGCGCGAGCTGTAGACCATTGGCTTAACCAGATAATAGGGGGATTTATCACTGAGTTTGCAATAAACATGACCATAAGCTACAGCGAAGTAGAGCGACATTTTCTCAAGGGACCGCGAGGTAGGTACATTAAATCCCTGAACACCTGGATTAAAATGTTGTTATGCGAAAAATGGGGGATGTGAATACATTAATGTTTGGAACAATGCGGAGCAGAGGAATCTACAAAGGTAGAGGAGAATTAGGAAACAGTGCCTTGATTTCACCTTCGCAAGAGAGCGAGGAAGAGCTCACTCAGGTCTCTCCAAGAAGTGCGGTCAGTTTGATAAGGCAACGCATTCCGTAGTTATCGCCCCCACTTACGCCACCACCGGCTTCACCTCCTTCACCTCCATCTCCACCCACTCCAGCTCCACCACCCCTGCAGTTCAGCATGGCGAGCATGATTAAGCTACCCGTATTTAGAGGAGTAGGAAATGAGGATCTGTATCAGTTCTAGTTTTTAGTAAGAGCGGTGTGGGAAGCACAAGGGGTCATGGATGACAACATTAAGAAGGCCACATTGGTGAGTGCAATGCAGGATCGCACGTCGACATGGTATATCAAGCACTCAAATGATCACCCAAATGTAGGAATAGCGGAGATCCATAATGCGCTAAACAGAGAATTTAGTCGGCCGAAATTAGAGACGTAGTCAATCATTGGATTTAAAGAGATCGCGATGCTTCCAGGCAAGATCCCATGGGATCTAGATCAGCGGCTGAAGAGTACAATCCGCGAGGCTAATATGACACTAATAGATGTGCAGCACTGCACGTGGTTTGTGGCGTCTTTGACACTGCACCTGAGGATGGCGTTGTCACAATAGAAGCTTTCAACCCAGGCTGAAGCATTGGAAATGGTGATGAGGTTGCATTAAACACCAATATAGGATCTGGGGCTGGGAGTTCAACAAATCCACATGCAGCTACAGAATCTTTGCCTGGAAATGCAAAGCTTGAAGTAGGATAGGGCACTGCGGCCGAAGGCGCGCGAGGAAGTGTGGTGCATAAAATGCAAAGGCCAGGGCCATGACAAGGATCACTGTCCAATATTCATGAACTACTTGGCAGGATGGGGGCCAATGCCATTGCAACCAGAGGCATAGGCAGGGCCAAGTGTGGTACCCATGTTATGGTGTGTAATCTGTCAGATAGGAGGAAAGCACATGACAGATAACTGTCATTTGTTGCAGAAATATACACAGAATCTGCAACAGCTATTTTGTAATTTCTGTAGGTCAGTGGGCCATGACGAGCGTACTTGTCATAGATACGAGTTAATGATGGAGCGAACCCTAGCTTATAGAATGCAAACAGACATGCAAGGCCTCTACCGAGCCACAAGGATGGCGCGCGCTGGATTTTAGGGCTGAGGTCGAGGACGAGGAGGAATGGGGCTAGGAAGGGGCCGTGGACAGTTAATCTGTTACAATTGCGAAGGACTAGGGCACTACGCCCATGATTGTACCAACCCAACGAGACTATCTTGTTCGTACTGTGCTCAATTTGATCATGAAGCAGTAGATTGTCCTACATTGATCGCATAAATGCGTGAGAAAGGGGTACTTCAGCCTACTCTGACGAAGAATATTCAAATGATGAGGTCTGAACTGCGCGAAGAAGACCCAAATGTGAATATGGTGCTCAGAAGCGGCACAACCACAGGGGAAGTTAAGGGGAAGCAACCCGAGGAAGATACATGGTTTCACAAGGCCCCTACAAAGGAACCTGATTTTGATTTGGAACGCGCAAAGGAGACGTTTATGGAAGCTAAGAAGAGCTTCACAGAGGCCTCTACTTCAGGTAGTAAGGATCAACCAGAGCCTGGAATGGATCCTTCTATGCTTACTACCTTTTTAGAGACATGCATGAAGTTGTTGCGTGATAATAGGGCAGTTAAAGGACTACAAGAGTTGATCACTAGGTGCATAGGGTCGGGTGAACTGCGCGTAGTCTAGAAACTAGGAAAGAATACATTATGCACTGGAAGGGAAATGAGATTAACGACACAAATTGGTGAATATGAAATGGATCAGGTAATACTAGACCTGGGTTTGGACATGAATGTGTTACCAAAGCAGACATGGGAACACATGGGCAGGCCCGCATTACAGTGGTCCCCTATTCAATTACGGATGGTGAACCAACAAAAGATCTTGCCCATGGGGAGGTTGCAAGGGGTAACAGTCGATATCAAAGGCGCGAGCATGCAAGAAAAATTTGAGGTGATAGATATTGTTGATGACAACAACCCTTACCCTGCATTGCTAGGAATAGACTAGGCCACTGATATGAATGGAGTCATCAACCTGAAAAAGCAGAAGATGATATTCGAGAAAAAGTCTCTACATGTAGTAGTTCCACTAGATCCAGCCAAAGGAGCATGCTACACTAAACCTATGTGTGATGATGACAGCGACGATGAGCTAGATTTCATTTACCAGATAATGGCATAAGACCAGGATCGGGTGAACCCAACTGCAGATGGGAGGATCTCATGGGAGTGCAACAGTTCCTATAATTCGGATTCAGATGAAGAAATAGAACATTGGCAGAACTAGTTACATGAAGTGACAATGCTGAATTGCAACATGATGATTAGATCACTGTAGTGCGTGACGACAGAAGCAATGGAACTCCCAACATATGATGGGGTAACAGCAGTGGATGAATTCTTAGACAAATTTGAAAGTGCAGTACTGGAACAAAAATTGTACAGTGTGTTGGAATGGGTGTTGCACACGACACCCAAAAGATGGTGGAGTACACATCAGAAGACTATGGGGAATTGGCGCGAATGTAGAAGATAGATGCACTTACGGTTTGGAAGTCCCCAGTGTCGAACGCGAGCCGGGCAGCCAAGACAAAGCAGCTTGCACGCCCACCTGTGTCGATGGGTGCAGACGTGTGCCATGCAAGCACATCCTGGACTAAGGATCGAAAATCAGAACCTAACACAGAAGCAGGAAAGATGATTCACACCACAAATATTCCATGACAGGGCATTCAAAAAGCTAGGCAGAATCATGAACAGAGTTCACCAGGCAAGATGAACTGACTGGGACCTGCGCATACCAGCGGTTCGATGGGCCTATAGGGAAATAAGAAAAAACTGGAGCATGGAAATGACCCCAACACTAATGAGACGAGATGAAACCAAGAGAGCAGAGAAGAATCCCCAAACCACAACTCTCGTAGTTGGGATAGGGCATGAGGATTTGGGTAAAGGAATTATGAAGTTACAGGAAGCCATTCAGTGAGGGAGCCTGAAACTTCTCGAACTCAATGAAGATTGGGCACAGCAAAGGAAGAAAAGCATGATGTTAGATGAAGAAATCATCAAACCAGAAACCGAAGTCACGTAAGCAAGCCATGCTGAAAAAATAGGCACGATGGGACGAGTTCTAGCCAGCCTACTACTGCATTAGAAGAAGTTGTGACTCTGCTACCATGGCTGCGACCGCACCTTACTAAATAGGGGAATGTACCATACACAGAAGAACGCGACGCACTAACAGGTGCAAGGGTAGTTGGGGGGTGCCCGCAGCCCAGGCTAGCAGGAAAAGTGAGACCTCGCACCACGGGTGCGACCACCTATCTATTGGAAGCACAGTCTTAGCATTCCAAGCAGTTGAGAGAGAGTGTGGGACTATAAAAGAGTCTGTATAGGATCTGCACGACAAGGAGGTCGCGCATAGGATTGGTATACCATAGGGGTCATGGTCGTGCATAGGGAGCTACGCTACTGCGCAAGTAGGCTGGGAGAAGACCATTGATGTCACTATTCATGACAAGAGGTCCAATTTAAGGTAGAAAGGAGTGGGCAGCAGGCAATTAAGACAGGAATTAAGGGCTAGATTCGGGACGATCTTCCACCAAGATGGTAATAATGACTCATAAGTGGAGGGAATGGTCAAATTAAAATTCAAAAGACACTATAGAATCCATTAGGTTAGCCTCAGGGCAACACTTGGTTGTTTAAGAATTGAGCCAGTATAGAGCCTTGAGCACCAAGCATCCTTGCCACCCTTGAGTACATGATCGAATGGATCCAGATTAGACATGATGACAACTACGAGAAACTGAGTACGATTTTCGGAAGTTACCACAGAGCCCCGTATGATCCAGGAGGAGCCTGGAGAGGTGGCATCTACACCAGAGATTCCTAAGTCACCATGCATGCTGCGACCACAGAAAGACAAGAAAATGATGGGGCCTGTTCGGGTATCACCACGGAACCCATGATTTAGTAAATTGTCAATGGCTGAGAAGGAAAAAGTTGTCACCCTTGAAACAGAGGAGGAAGAGGAAGATCTGCAAGCCTTGATCACCCAAATTGAAGCACAGGACTATGAGACGAAGAATGTCTCCCAAGTGCCTTTGGTGATAAGGTTACCCCCCTACATCCCCCCATGGGAGGGGAAGGCCAAGATACCAAAGGACTTGGAGGCCATGAAGAGTGCGCTCTAGACCCCACTCCTTTCAGACAAAATAAGGTTTGAAGGTCCACTGATGGGACGAGTGCCTAATATAAAGTTCAAAGAGTAGGACCTCATGGACAATGAGAAGTTCCTACAATTGGCCACGAAGAAATTACTGCAACAGAAATGGTTATGCGGTGTGGAGAAGGCTAGGTTACTCCATCTATGGTGGATACCCCACTACCATCACGTGCCCATCACAATTTTTGTCATCCGACAGCTACTGTGCCTAGTACATGATGGGTATCTCTGGCTTGAGGAGCCGATTCCCATCACGACCAATTTAATTCAGAAGATTTCTCGACTTCCCATCAAAGGAAACAATCCAGCAGCCATAGTGGGAAAGAGCAGCGACTTGGCCCTTGCAAAAGCTATGAAGGCCAAATATAAGATGGAGAAGAAGAAGCAAGGGTACATAATCGCAAGCATCAAGGACCAAGGGGTGCACGTAGCCACCTAGCTGCTGGTTGGCAAGCTAATGAGGAAATGTCGCACAAACGAAGTGTCAGCATTTGTCATTGCGTTGGCGGAGCAATGCGCAGAGGGGGTCCAGTTCAACGAGATGCAGTTTCTCTGCGATGAGTTTTTGACAAATTGTAGGGAGGCCCAGGAGCAGGGTAAGGCCTTCCACTACGCATGGTTGCTCTTATCCATCCTGTTGGTTGCTGGGGAGCTGCCATAGGACAGCTGTTTCCCACTATTGAGAGGAACCTGCCTGATGCTGTAAGGTACACCTCGCTCTGGGCTACGAAAGACGCAACGAGGATTCGCGAGATAAAGGTGTTTTGGGTGTTCATGGAGGCAAGCATCTAGACATGGATCAACCGCATGCCGCACTTTTCCCCTACAGTATATAACAGTTTGCAAAGTGTGGCAGAGTTCAATGCGGATATGCATAATCTGTATATCCGGGCATGAAAGAATCCAGCCCACACGTGGGTGAATCTTCCATTCATTGCAACGGATGATGCAATATTCGATGTGATGGTGTCATGGTCTCTAGAGTGGCATGCTCTGGACTTGGCAGAACTAGAAAATATCACAACACAGTAGTGGAAGAAGGAAACCAAGTTGTGCATCGCGAAGCTGGTGGAGAGAAAGCACCAGGAACAAGAAGTGGCCATGCGGCGGAAGGTGGCTGAGTAGTAGTGGCAACGCAGACAGCAGAGACTACAACCATGCTAGTTCGAGAGCCCAAGGGAAGCCAGGAAATGTCCACGGAGCAGGACATACAAGGGGAGGATCAGACGGGGGAACACACAAACCCGACACCAACATCGACACAACTCAAGAGGTCGTGCGTCTAGGAGGAGTCCACCATGGGGAAAAAGCCAAAGGTCTCAAGGATAAAGGATGCTTTGGAAGAATTAATGTCAGAGTAGACAACTGTGTTGGGGGCGCTCAAAGTGCAGTTGCAGGCATTACAGGTGCAACCCCAGGAATGATGACACCACAACTTGCGGAAGATGCATCCAACGCTGAGCAGATGTTGCATGCCCACACAACAAACACTTTGGTGTTACCAGAAGGCGCAATCTTAGCAGAAGCCGAGGGTGACATGAGGGGCTAGGGGTTGAGTTTGGCCGCCCTTCCCAGGGAAACCCTATACCAGCTACAGGATGGGGTAATTGCTGAGCTTCACACTAGGAAGGGTCGCACCCTCCAAGCCTTGAGCAAGCAGAAGTTAAATTTAGCACAGCTCAGCCTATAACACGACAACCTGGTCGCACAAAACTAGGGATTAGAATAGGTCATGGAGGAGGCCTGTAGTAGCATACCGAAGTTGGTTGTGCCAGTGGCACTCCCCACAGTGGAAAAGATTCACCAACTAGTAGCTGGAATCCGCAAGACCTAGGAGGAGGCCGCGAAGGTTCAGTTGGAGCTAAACTTGCAGATCACAGAACTGGGACTGAAGGCATAGCCTTTTGCAACCCCAAAAGTCAGAGAGAAGTTCCGCTGTGCCATTCAATTGGGGTTGGAAACAATAAATCATGTCATACAAGACTGCACGGGATTGTTGGATCAATCACTCTTCACCCTCAACTCACTGCAGGAAGACCCAACGCTACAGTGCTTAGAGACAGAAGCGCGAGAGTTGTAGCAGGCCTATGACAATGTCCGAGGGACCGCACAGATGGTCACCCTTACTCAGCGGCTGGCCAAAATGAGGGAAGCCTAGGCTCTAAAGGAACAAGTGGACGCCACGCGACAGAAAGAAGCAGGGCTTAAAGCACGCATCCAGCCTTGGCTCGAGGAAGCATTCACGGTCACTGCCACGATCGAGGGAAAGCTAGCCCAGATGCAAGATACATATGCACTAAGGCAAGAAGGTGCCTCTGACAATGATGCATCAGAGAGTAATGCACAACTAATATAGTGGACAATGAAGGAATGTGTGGCAGACATCAATGAAGTGAAGAAGTTGCTGGATGGACTCCGCATGAAGATCACTGCACCAGCTGAGTGACTCGGGACAAGTCATGATGATTATGTTGGGGGCTTGTTGGGCAGTGGATCCCAACATAGCGGGTTTTTGGGACTTGTAGCCCGAGTTTTGGTCAATGTAATGTAAAGACCCCGCAAAATGTGGGCGCGAAGCGTGAGAGTCTAGGGTTGTCTGCCCTAAAATAATGTAATTAAATGTAGAATGTGTCGACCTATCCATGGTCAACGGACCATGGGATTGTATAAATAGAGTGAGGCTCTAAGTGTAAAGGGAGTAGTTTTAATCTTAGCTTGAGAATTATTATGGGTTTTTGAATAAGGAATTCGCTTTGAGTCTGTAAGTCCGAGTCTTGGGTTGTAGTATTAAGGAGAGGCTCTGCAGCTGTGTGTGCAAAGGCCTGGTAGAGTCTGCAGCTGAGTGCGCAGACCCCTGCAGTTGAGTGTGCAGGGCAGAGTTGGGATTGTAACTGAACAGAGGTTTAATAAAAGAGAAGTTGAATCTGAAATATTGTGCATCTGCTCGTAGATCTGTGTGTTTATGCTTCTGTTATATCTTTGCATCTCTTACAGTTTATGATTGCGCGCACTTGTTATGAATGTTGAATGATTGATGAGAATATTGGGTCCACATAATTAAGTTAATATCTATAATAAAAATATGGTAAGGATAAAACATCTAGACAACACCTCTTCATGCACGGTACAGAGCTACATGGAAGCAGTTGCACAAGTTACGAAGAACAGACGGCTGCACGGAGCAGCACAAGCGCGCAAGTTCGGTTCGCGAACTTCCCAAACTTCATCCAGACATCTCTAGGGTGTGGAAACCTAGTTCCAGCACCCTCCCATACTACCTCAGGTGAGACCTCAGTCCACGCAATGCGAACTATTGCTGAAAGGGCTAGTAATACCGGGATTCGCTTGGCTAAACTCACTGCTGAACCTGGGTCAGGCCCCAAGTAGCCAACATAGCTACATATCCTCATCCAGCATCCAATGTAGGCCCTCTTCCATTAAAATAATGAAATGTATATTTACATGCATTTACATAGCTCAACAAGAAGAAATGATGTCTCCAATGCATCCAGCACTGTCAAAAACCCCCATTTTGGTTCTTTATGCACCTCATTTGGCCAAAAATTGAGTAAATTATGATTGTTTCTAGCTTTTCCCAAATTCTATGGCTAATCATCCTCTAATTCCACCTAAACTTGGCTTGAGTGCCCCAAACACGAAAAAGGCGTGCAAATTTGGCCTACATTCTCGCTCGACAAGCGAACTTGTAGGATTGCTAACTATGCCATCAAGCCCCTAGTTTCAAATTTTGTGGTCATGTGGCGGCCATAAGACCACATAGGGGGTTGATATTCTGGGGTTGTTGTCTAGCACCTAGCTGGGTGTGCACTCCTAGTTTTATGGGTCACCTGTGACCATGGGCTGGCCCCCACCGATTCCCCATGCCTGTGGTTACATGGGAGGGTCATACGTCTCGAGGCTAGCCTCTGTTAGTTCCCCACGCCTATGGTTACATGGAAGGGTCATATGACCCACAACTGGCCCCCATGGGTTGGCCCCTCTCCTTCCACTGTGCACATGGTTATATGGCACCATGTGCCTTGGGGCTGGCCCCTTATGGACTGGCCCCTCACTATTATCCTCCATTCTTACGCGTTAACTCTCATGTCTGTTGTGGTTTGGGCCATGTTCGTGGGTTGGGCTAAGTCCAAGCCCCTTGGCCCCCCACCTATGGTCATGTGGCCAGGGGCTAGGGCTTAGCCCAACCCCCTACCCCAATAGCACATACATTAATGTTTAAAAATGGGGTTTGCACCATGGTTTATAAGAATTATCGGTGGCGTAGTGGCGAGGCCATTGTAGTCATTGGTTGAGGTTATGGATTTGACCCCCATGGTCAAATTTTTAACGCATCCTTTAGAGGCCACATGGCCACCATTGGTTGGCCCATGTGGCCTTCCACAATTGGTTAAATAAATACCCAGTTAGCCATAATATTGAAAAATTCGAACCATAGAAACATTTGGAAAAAAAATTCACATCATATTTTTTTATTTATTTTTCAACCAATCAGGTGAGGCCATGTGGCAGCCTACCACTGGCCCAAAAATGTCCAATCAACTGTCCTGTTTTCCAAAATTTGTTTGTTGCCAACTCAATTCGAACACAATATTGGGAGTATACGACATTGGTTTTGAGTGAAATGAATTGCGCTGGATTCATATTGCCGATATCTATCTGGTCATTCAAGTTTCGAGCTTTGTTGCACACTTTCAATTTTGAGCACTTTTTTTATCCCTTGGATCACTCCTCCCCATTGGAAGCTTTTGGTTCTCCAAAAGCACATTTTCAGTCAACAATTAGATGAGGGTACAACTCCCTCACCCTTTTAGCCTCAATCCATTGAACTTTGCTTGAATTGGTTGCTTTGAGCTTTTCATGAGAGTACATCACTTTCCATGATTTTGGAGTCCTGAACTTTCTGTCAAAGATGAACTCTTGCTACAATTTTCCAAGGTATGCAAAACAAAAAACTGCTCTTGAAGGAATTTGAACATTTCCTCCTTGGTCTTCAATCAATGGAAACTTAAATAATTTGAAGTTCCTTTCTGTAAGAGCCCTATCCTAGGGTCTGCTAATGGATCTAATTTTTCTGAATTAAATGCGATAAGAGGTGATAACTTACTTACTTACACGGCTTTTAAACAAATAAAATTTTGTCATTTACATTATAATCAACATAAATTATGGTGAGCATTCCATTGATATCAACTTAACAAGAGTAGTCCATGGAAAAATACCTGTTCCGACGGTTGATGATGATACCTTTGTCTTATAGCTCCAGCTGAACACTCCTTCTGACCGACCCAACCGGATTTACCTCCTAGCCAACTAGGAAATAAATTCCTAGCCCAGGAAACCTCCACAGGTTCCCTAGCCCTCCGTGCCCAAGTCCAACCAGATATAGTGTGTCCTCAAGAAGAATGTGCAAAACTAGATAATGATACTTTCCTCCTCTCAAACCCAAGAAACCTCCATAGGTTTCCAAGGTCTCCCAAAATCATAACAAGGCCAAACAATTACAACCAACCCCCACAATCCCAAGCAAGACTCCAAACCCCCCCTTTTTGTTCCTTCCCCCTTCCCTTTTTATACCCTCTTTCCTTTCTCCATCTCAACCACCTCTCATTAATGTCATTAACTTCTCATCCATCCTTAGTTGACTTCTCTTCTCCCAAGTAAGCTAGGAGTACATTTGGAATTGTGACATGAATATAAAATTGAGAATTTAATGGGAAAGGATCATGTCTTCTCCCAAGTAGATCTTGAAAGTACATTTGGGAATGTGAAGTGTAATTACATGGAGAGGACCATGTCTTCTCCTTAGTAAATGTGAGGGTACATTGGGGAATGTGAAATGAATAAATATATATTGATGATAAGATGGAGAGGACTATGTTTTCTCCCAAGTAAATGTGAGGGTACATTGGGGAATGTGAAATGTACTTACATGGAGAGGACCATGTCTTCTCCTTAGTAAATGTGAGGGTACATTGGGGAATGTGAAATGAATAAATATATATTGATGATAAGATGGAGAGGAATATGTCTTCTCCCAAGTAAATGTGAGGGTACATTGGGGAATGTGAAATGAATACATATATTTTGAAATAATGGAAGGAGACCATATCCTACATAATATTCAATTTGAGAAGGTAAGTGGGGAATTTGAATAATGGAAATCATAAATTTATATTAGACTGATATTTCTCAATATTTTCAGATAATGTAAATATTAACAAAATTTGTAGGATAAGATTTAAGTGGGGCATTACACTTTCACCTTGAACATTGTCACCATGATGATGCTTAGCATGTCTAGCCTTGCACTTGGTTCAAATCTTTACCAAATGTGATTGCCATCACCATGCGCAATCCTTCTTCAAAGCCAAAACATTATGAAACCCATAAGAAGACGTTTTGG
The DNA here is from genome assembly GCA_031772625.1 of Pinus tabuliformis. Taxonomy (NCBI): domain Eukaryota; kingdom Viridiplantae; phylum Streptophyta; class Pinopsida; order Pinales; family Pinaceae; genus Pinus; species Pinus tabuliformis. The sequence goes on from CM062817.1 coordinate 1,864,329,438, forward strand.
GACCAATTTCCTCTTTGTCAAATAGCCTTTTTATTTTCCTTTTGACCTCTGCATACTTTAACACTGGCATCTTGTTCACACCAATGTTCAACAATGACGCATCCTGTTGCAAATTCACTTCATTTTGTTTACCTCTTTTAGGAGGAAACTTGTTAGACTCCTAAAACATCTTATCACATGAATTAGAAACCTCAATTAAATCATATTTCAAACTTGATTCATATCCTTGAATCATATTTCAAAATTTCGACTAGCATTAACAATTTTCTTCATTTGTCCAGCATTCGTAAGAGATAAAATCAAATTCCTGTTATGTTCTATAACAATGTACTCAATCCCATTCTTGAACAAACGATATTTTTTCTCATGGCGATGAAAAATAACTCTCCTATCATAAAGATATGGACTTCTCGAAACAACACTACATATATCAAGCGGAACTTCATCAAGTTCAACTTCATGAAGAAAGTTTGCAGTGATTATGTTGGCTTAGGTTGGGGCGACTTAGGTTCAAACTTTACTGCGCACCAAAAAAACCTTCAATCATTGATCCTTTCGACAACGACCTGTAAGCAGGTGGTAGTCTCACTCAAAGTGACTATGAGGTTGCAGAACTAGGTTTCTGCAACCATAGGGATACTGCGATGTGGCACTTTTATATTTTATTTATGCTTTAATACTTATAAACTACTTTTCATACATCAACTACTTCACACTTATATATTACTTCACAGAATTATATTCATCACTTAAACATAACATAAACATCACGGTACTGAAATAAAGTACAGTTAATAAGAAAATTAGCACATGAGACACAGATTTTACCGTGGTTCATCCCAATGTGGGACTACATCCACAAGAACTATTGCTTAAAATAGAGAATTGGTACAACAAACAGTTCTTTCCTCCGCACACAACTGCAGGTTGTATGTGCACTAAGTTGCAGATGGTCTATGAACTAAGATGCAGACCTAAGCCTCCACGCACTCCGTTGCAGAACCTCGCCCTTCCTGCAAAGTACAGCTCACAAAAATATCACCATAAACATAGATCTGGATCAATTCGATGCCTTCCTTCTTTATTATGCATCCCTATATATATTATTACATGAGGGATTACATCGCTACATTACCATGGACCCGGTACCATGGTTTTCAAAATACAAGGGACTATGGTCCAACACCATCAAATTTTACAATATTTTATGCTTTTTACAAAAAGTGAGGGGCTTTGTCACGAAGCCCCTATTTTGCACTGTGACTTTGTTGTGCTCTTCGTTGTGCTCTATTGCTTTACTATGCGGTCCACTTTGTATTCCACGACATCGTTTCTATTGCACGCTCCACAAAACTCGGATTTCTTGTCCAAAATCTGGCCAAGTTGGGTTGCGCCCAACCAGACCCCAACACTCACATGTGACTCATCCCAAGTCACTCAGCTTCTTTTCCTCTGATCTTGTCTGCAATGTTGTTGTATGCATTGCTTAATTGTTGCATAATATTTGCTAGCTAATTTTCCTCGTTGCACACTTATTCTAATAGTTCCTCCATGACATGCTCTACAACCTTCTTTGCCGGTTTTGTATCCCTTTGTTAAAGTTGATGAAGCTTCTCATCCACTTCTTGTGGTAGTTGTAGGGCCTCATCCTACCAAGGCAGATTCCTTTCTATCAAACATTTCTCCTCCTTCAACTCTTCAATTTTCTTCTACATCTCCTTTGACTCATTAATTTTTGCAAACCTCTGCGAGATTGGAAAAATCTTCGAAGTTGCCTGACTTTCTTCCAACTGACGTTTCTTTTGCTACATCTCCTCCTGTAGTTTCTGAACATTTGGATCTTCTTGTAGCGAAGTCCAAATTTTCATGCTCTCATCCAATAATTTTCCATAGTCTGTCAATGCTACAGAGATGCTGGCCATCCCACTCTTTAAGTTAATATCCCTCTGCTTGCGCACTTCTGGTGGCATGGTTGGATGCAACTTTAATTGCAACTCATTGATCTTTACCTCATACTCAAACTGCACCTCTACAATTTTCTTCTTGGATTCCTTGAATGAAAGTTTGAGATTCACGAACTTACCTTCCGTGGATTGCTCCTCGTAGACATCCATGTCTGGCATTTCCCTACAAGTGGATTCAGCCACTTCTTTCAACCTTGGCTGATGTAGCTCTGCTTTCTCTCTGTCCTTGATGGCCTAGTCCAACTATTTCTTCAGTACAACACACTCTTTCTCTACATGAATGTTCAACTGTGATATGTGTTTTTCTCACTCCTTTAGCTCATTTGTGATGCCCTAGTGTAAGTCATGTAATATTAGAATGGGTAGCGCTGCCATGTTCAAGTTGACATGATCCAAACCTTTTATCTGTTGCTTTACTTCAGTGGAGTCAAACTCCACAACTTCGGCTAGTATCTACATGATCCTCATCCCGAATGTTGTCTCTATCAACCTTTGTGGGTGAAGTGTTTGGCCTATCTACATTGTTGGTCTGGATGCTTGCGCCGAGATCTTTAGCTTTGAAATACTTTGTTGCACACATGTGATTAGCTTGCCACAACATGCTTCCACCCTATTCCAAGATTCCATTGTTATCTCATGAACCTTGTCTCCAATTTGGTCCAAGTCACCTTCAATTAGAACCATTGGTGTGATTTTTTTTTTATCCACCTTATGCTTCTTTCTGCTCTTAATGGCAGCTTCACCTTTGTTCTTTCACTTCTTAGCAGCAATTTTCTCTATTTCTGCCTTTTCTTTCTCCTTAGTCATATCCTTGTCTCTTTGAGTATCCTCCTTATGTTCTTCTTCATGGTGTTCTTCTTCCTCTTCCTCTTCCTCTGCTTCCTTCTCCTTGTCCTTTCCACTACCTTTTCCATGGTGTGAAGTGTCGAGCTCTTCTTCTTCTATTGCATTGTCTCCTGCTTCCTCTAGCGGAGTCATCCATTCTGCAGGCCATGTCTATATTACTTCTACCAAATCATCTTCTTTGACCATATATGGAAATGCATGCCATTCCTTCTTTGTTTCTCTACACACTTGTATGTGTAATTTATGGAAATTCGCCTTGAACCTCGCCACAGGGCTATAATGTTTGTGAAAACTCGATGAAAGGCGTGAATGCTAGTTTACTAAAACATGTTGATCCATTTGATATAATATAAAAAATATCCTATTCTCCTGCGCTTGTGATGGTTGAGTGGTATGCCACAATGAAGCATACCTCGCGGCCTCACATACATCTTCTTCTATCGGAGGAAACTGTGTATCCTCCAGCTCCTTCCATGCCAACATAGCAATGATCAATATTAATCAGGCGTAGTGGAAAGATGTACCTTTTACCTAAACCTCGTGGTAGTCATCCAGGAATTCCTTGCATAAATATCCAACCCAGTTATACTGGACTCCATTTGGGAACTGCGCGGCTAAAGACACCACTGACATAGGAACTTCATTTGCACGACACTTCCTCGTGATCTTTCTAGCCAAAATATGGGCAATGAAGCAGACTTCTTGGTCATTGCTTGAGTTTATGTCATAGCCTCTATTGCCTTTGATTAACCCATACTACTTCTTCATATTCTCCATCGTAGTGTGGTCCTGATCCTTTCCCACGAACTCCTCCACAAGGTTCCACCCTTGGTAAGGTAATCCTCCATATCAACATTTGGGCTATGGGGCTCTTACTCCCCATCCACAGGTGTCCATCATGTATTAGTACCAATAAGTTTTGCACACACACTGTGTTTGCTAAACTTCTGCCGAAGTGTAGCATATTCAACATGTTGAGCAGTCTTGACTGTGCTAACCCATTCACCCATCATTATGGTTATAATCTTATCACTCAGCTATCTGGGTAGTGAACCTATTGCATGTATCAGTATGGTGCTAACTATGGGTAATTCATCTGGTTATTAAAATCATTGTCTGTAATTTTAGCTACAAAATTTTTCTTAAAATATCTCCTTCAAAATGGTACATCTTCCGACAATATTGGTGTAAATGTCCCATACTTTGCGTCCTTGAAATCCTTTACTGGTTTGGAATTTGGCTTCCTCGGATGGATGTATGATGAAAAAGGTGTTATGAACGTTGCACCACCTTCCTGCACCTATATTTCCTCCACTTCTTCTTCAATATCGACTTGTTAAGGTTTATTCTAAGGTTTCACAAGTTTGGCAGGCTTCTTGTCCTGTTTTTTCTTGGTTCTTTCCTCCTTGGTTTGATTTTGCCTTGGTGATGTCCTTCCTCCTTGGTTTGATTTTGCCTTGGTGATGTCCATGGCTTCTGTGGTGGAGGTTCTTCTACTATGGGTGATGTTATTGTGGGTGTTTCAACTACTAGTGCAAACAAATTTGTGGCTTCCATGACTCTAGATAATCCCTGCCCACGAAAATTTTCTACAATCTCCTCCCAAGATCGCTCAGTGGACATAGATAGTGAAGTCTCCTACAAATTCTTTGCATTATTAATCACTCAAGCTCTCAATTCAACAAAGTTCTTAATCTAAGTAGGAGTCGACTTGTTGTAGCGGTTGCAACACCCTCTAAAATTTTGGCGTGCATCCAATTTCAGAGCCTCTCTTGAGTTTTTACTTGATGTTTGCAAGCACTCGGGCTCACTGCGTGGGCTCATGTGAGTATTTGTACCCTCTTTGCTTAACCATTCAAGGGAAGATTTTGCATGTCCGTCTTAATGCCATACTTGAAACCATGTTCTAGTCATGCACAAGGTCTCCAATTCATATGTACATGTTGTGCTCGCTATGTTACATCAGTCGTACTTACATACGAAGTTGTATCCACTATCGCATAAGCGTCGTCGCAGTCATTCAACGATCTATCACAAGCGTCGCGCTTGTCTCTCCTACGTCGGTTAGTCATCTTGAGCATATGTTGTCTTGATGGTCTGAGGCTTCTTTTCATCAAGTTATGTTGAGTGTGTGTTTGCAAGGTTGTGTATGCACAAATTCACTCACTCACACACTTAGTCATTTTGCTGAAGCTCTAATGATTGGATCACCCTCAAATAGCTGGACCTTCACCTTGCAATCAACTTGACCAACTATCACCCAGAACAACGTAGAAGTGTCAAACAAGCCATTTCAATATTCGTCGCCCGCACGCTGATCAACCAACCCTCCTGCTAGTCATCTAGAGAGTTTGATTGGGCAGTGACCCCGGGACTCACTCCCCTAAAAAATTGCGCAGAAGCTGCAGACATTGCTCGCTTCGCTGACTGAAAAAATACAGAGATAGGGTGGACAGACACCAAGTGTAGTCCCTGTGTCCCCTCGTGAATTGTGCATTTTTCCCAGCCATATACTAAAGAACTAGCTAGTTTCTCACCCAGAAAATTGTGCAGATTTATTAACAAGCCCATCAGCAGCCCAACATCCTGCTTAGCTCATAAACTTCACAAAGGTGTAGAGTAGGTCAACCTCCCAACATTTGTGCATTTTTTCCTCCAGCAACCCCATAGCCCACTGCCAAATCCCTCTAGGAATTGCATAATTTTTTTTGCTACCAAGACTTCCCGCAGCCCGCTACCATCTCCCTCCAAGAATTACGTAGTTTTTTCTTCTAAGCCTCCTAAAGCCCGCAACCAGTGCCCTCCAGGAATTGTGTAGTTTTTACTGCCAAGGCTCTCTGCTACCCAAACGTCTTCCCTCCAGCCGAGCCAGATCCCACGGACAGTCACTGCTGATCCAGATTGTCCATCTCAGTCCCACAATGACCTCTGTGCAAGTTTCAACAGTAGTGCCCAGAGTTCGCATCCCATATTGAAACTTTCCTCATGTAGTTTCACATCCTTGTCCTCTCTCTCGATCACTTGCATCTAAAAGTAAACGACCATGTATCATGGTAGACTAAGAGGTTTATGGATTTGATGTTGTCCCATCATGAGTGACTGCAAATACAAGTAGATGAAAAAACATGACACGATGACAAATGGGATGAAAAAGGAGAGTACATGCAAAAGGACGTGTTCACGAGCTAACAAACAATCGATGCATGTGAAAAGATTTGTTCACGAATGGACGAACATGTGAAGATGTGTTCACAATGGATGGATGAGCAGATATGAAAGGATATATTTTCGTGAATAGATGAACATGTCAAGCATGCCAAAGTACAAGCAAAGGAGCAATGTACACATGCAACATCAAGCAAACCCAATGACCATCGAGGACTCTACAAACCTTGCCATGTGGAGGTGAATTTGCGATACACCAACAGGACATCCATCACTTCGCAACACCGCAATTTGACATGCACAGCAACAATAGCATGAACATACCAGCACTATCATGTCGATTCGTGTCGTGAGTCATGTTGACGACATCACTAGTGTGGTCCATACTATTGTCAATATATGTAATGTAACGAAGTCCAAGAGACCCACTTGTAATCTAAAGAGTCATGTAATCTGAAAAGTCATGAAAGTCAATAGTCATGAGGGAAGTCGAACAGTCACAAGGGCCAGTTTCACCCTTGGCTATAAATACCCCCTCATTTGTACATGCAAAGGAATTTTTCACCTTAGCTCCTCCCACATAGCCTTGAGAGTCTGTAATATTTTCTTTGAGGAGCGAGTAGTGGCTCTAATGCCCTGCCAACAGGGTTAGTGATGTATGGTGTATTGATGTGTCTTGGAAATTTCGCTTAATTCAGAAGCTTGCTCACAGGCCAGCACACTTTCACACATGTGTTGTAACTGTTTGTAAGAATTAATATCGAACACTTGTAATACATGTTGCTTTAACTTGTGTTAAAAAATTGAACTCATTTAGCTGTTCTAATACATATATTTATGAAAATGTGTTGTATAAGTTATTAACATTGTCCTGCCCATGTTGGTTACCACCCGGGACATCAGACGAAACCTTTCATGTAATTATAACAACCATCACACTTGCATGAACTACCCCACTCTGTGTTGTAATTGCTATCTTCCTTTGTGTTTGTGATTTCCGCATCCGTGTGGATTTCTCTTCTGGAAGTTGTGCATGTCTTGTTATGTTGTGTGCCTCTAACAGATTTGGGGCTTCCTCCCTTCCAACTGGAGACTCACTCTCACCCTCTCTCTCTGCTATGAAATAACCTCGACACAAGTAACACTTGCACTCACTAGACACGTGAACTTCGTTGTTCGAAGACAAATCAGACCACTCTCTCGTGCTGACAAGTAAGAGCTAAGGCAAACATTTAAGAAAATGGCAACCGGGCCATCATATCGGATGGGACACCTACACCAAACGATGTGAGGTATAGTTGGGACATCACACCGGGGATATCCCCTGAATGTTAGCAATTCCAGCACCGTTAACATTTATGGCGCTAGAAGGAGGACTGCTAGTTGTTTATGGCAGAAGGTTGTCTCAACCCCACTCATCAATCATTTGGTCAAGGTAGTAACTCGCACTCCCTCTCACCTATGTGTGACTCTATAGTTGGTTACTCCTCACCTCCCAGGACTGTACAAGAAATTCTGTATCAACACCTTCACTCTGTTTATTCCATTGCCCGCCAGTTTACGAAAGTCACTGGACTAATCCCAGGAATACAAATTCTTCCATACACATCAAGAAATCCAAAAACCACTCCTATAGGGGTTGTTGTATCATCGGTGGAAGAAGAAATTATTGCCACACTTGAAGGTATGGCAGAAGTTGTTGAGAATGGAGAGGAACCTATAGTCTTCCAACAAGGATAATGAGACACCCTCGTGATCTTGGGCTCAAACTCCGGTATAGGAGGCACAGGGGAAGGTAGGGGAGTAGGTGGAGGCAGAGGTGGAGATGAACCAACAGATTTAGAATAGGAACCGTCAGATTCAGAGGAAGAGGAGAAGGACGAAGAGAAAGAAGACATGGCTGACCAAAATCTAGAATGAATGACTCAGGGACCATTGGCTCTCCCAGGTGCTTTGCACAAGATGCCGAAGAGGTTGGAGTGGATGATCACAAAGTTTGACCCTAACAGCACAATGGAGGTATAAGATCACTTAGACAACTTCTACCTATAGCTGCAGACACTTGAGGTACGCTATGATGACATTGCATGTATATTGTTCCCATGTACCTTGGATGGTCATGCAGTTGCATGGTGTCACAACCTTCCTATCAAATCCATACAGAATTGGGGTATGTTTATGGAAAAGTTTGTTGATGATAAGACCCTAGCCATGTTACTCAAAGAATTGGGAAGCATGAAGGTGGTCGGGAAAGAAAAAGTAAAGGATTTCAATCAGAGGTTTCTGCACATATTGAATAAGTTCACAGCGGACACAAAACCTCATGGCTCTGTCATCATTGATTACTACATGTCTGCATTGTCAACTAGTATTGTGCAGTTCGTCAAGCGAGCTGTGAAACCAACACTGTTAGAAAACTTTGAAGAGGAAATCACTATTGAAAAGGACTTGTGCATGATTGGGGTCATCAAGGATGATGAACTAACAAAGGACCCAAAAGAGGTGAGCAGGAAGCCACAGGTTGCAATGAGCAAGGGAAAGGATAGGGAAACAAATGATATTGAAATCCTCACTAGCCTTGTCAAGAACTTGACAACAGAAGTGTTTGAGCTTAAACACCGATCAACAGACACATCTGCGAGTAGCTAACTGCCCAGACAAAGACAAGGAAGCATGTCATCAGGTAACAACCACTACTCGACTAAACTTGTGTAGAGCTCCAACATAGTGTTCTAGGTTGATGATTGCACGAATAGTGAAATTTGTTCATTTCACAAAGACAAGCACCCGGAAGGATCTTTTTCGGATTGGAAATGAGTTGTAGGCTCCGTATGCGACCAAATGAAAAACATTTTTATTAGTTCACAGTCACAGCTGGAAGACATGGATGATTATGAAGATGTTGCACCTGATGGGACCTTAAGCACTAGGAGAGTGATTAACATGTAGCAGTGCACGCAAGCAGCACAGAAGACAAACACCGAGAAGCAACCCCCCAAGCAGAATGAGTGCTAAAATCTCAAAAGTAAATGGGATCCCCTTACAATTTGGGAAATGAAGAAGAAACTCGAACTGTTGAGGAGGGTTGATCCACTAGCCATCCAAAAAGCAGAAAATGAAAAGCAAGCCTAGGAAGATAACGACAGATAAGAGTACGTCCATGAGAAGAAAGCTGCAGAACACTCTTCCAGACAAAACGAATACCAGTCTTACCCTAGACACATCGGTGAATCCACCCCCTCTGGATTATAACATTGTGGAAGACATGAATAAAACTCATGCAAACATCAGTTTGTTCGATTTGGCTAAGATCCAGAGTCAGCGGGACATCCTGCTGCATGCACTAGGATAGACATCAGTAGATAGTGCAGCCTCTACCAGCAAGGGAGCAAGAAAACCTCCCAGATCACTTTCAACTATGTTAAACACACTTCGTATGGAAGAATTAAACTCAGTTTTCCCTCCATTCATGCTTTCATTCCAAATCTTCAACTGTAATGTTCATAACTGTTTGGTTGATTTTGGTGTGGTAGACAACGTCATGCCAGTCTCCATTGCTAAATGGATCAATGCGCAGTGGAGCATGACATCCGCACTAATCATCTAACTTGATCAAACATCTGTACCATCCATTGGCGAACTTTGCAATGTGATCATCAGACTGTCACACGACAGCTGAGTTCTCCAGTGCATAAACATTGTTGTTGTGGACATACCGAAAGCGTATGGCTTACTTCTCAGCAGAGACTGGTCTAGCAAGCTGAATAGATACTTTGCTATAGATTGGTCACACATGTGGCTTCCGTACAAGGGAAAAAACAATCAAATATGGTGTTATCCGAGAGATATATGAGGCACAATGTCACTCCCATCAATGGCAAGAACGAATCATTGGCCTTCGCAGAGCTCATGTTTGGTAACTAACTCTTGGAAACAACGTTGGAGTGTTATCCCACATGGCCAACCCCAACCCCACCATACACGTAGACTGCAGTTGGGTCTCCTTCCTTGCCTAACTGATGGAAATTAAACATGTACAATACATTGTAACATTAGTAGAAGTAGTAGTAGCAACATTAGTAGCAGTAGTGCAAGCGCGTCGAACGGTCCATGTATAGAATAGTTGTGGACCATGTACTTCAACGAATCAAGGACACATGATGGCTCAGGGGCCGAGTGTGTCTTGATCGACCTAAACAATAGGAAGCATCTGATCTCAAGTCACTTGGAGTCGAGTGCACGAACAACATTGTTGAATATGAAGCACTCGTGTTGGGCTTGCAGAAAGCCATTAGCCTCATCGTGATCGCGCTCAAAGTGGTAGGTGATTTAGAAATAGTGGTACGACAGGTACATAAAATCGTTCACTATTTATCACCGGATCTCAAAAGTTATCAACAAGAGGTTTGGCAACTGATCTCTAACTTTCAAGCATTCAATATCACTATTGTACCAAGAAAGCATAATGCAGCTGCCAATGCTTTGGAAAACACAGCTTCTAGAATGTCACCACTTAGGGATAGATTTACTGTTGAAATTTTGCATAGACTGTCTATCCTAGATCACATAAATAATTTACACTTGTTTGACAATGATCAACATATACTGCATTTCATGGAAAATTATAACACCTTCAAGGATGTAGCAATAGACGAAGATGAGCACGAGTGATATTTTCAATTTGGGGCAGATATCAAGAAAGGCCACCTCATTCCCAAAGGTGTGGCATCTTTGAAAAAGCTCTATGACTTGCAAGAACATTTTCAAGGGCTGAGGAACAACAAAACCCATAGCTCTACCATGACCAATGAACTGATAAACTTGGGAACATAACAAGATCTAAATTTCGTTAATCTTGGTACATGTTGCACGCAGTAGGAGTGGCAATCCTTTGTCCGCTTGTTCAAATAGTACTAGGATGTGTTCGCGTGGACATATGATGATCTGAAAACTTACAACATGTGAATAATCCAACACATCATTCCGATCAAAGAAGGGGTCAAGCCATATCAACAGAAGCTGAGGAAAGTACATCCGTCACTTGAACCCCTCATACAGAAAGAGCTCACCAAGTTGTTGGATGCATGGATCATATATAGAGTTCGTCATTCTACTTGGGTTTCAAACCTTGTTACTATACGAAAGAAGTCTAGGGAAATCCGCTTGTTCTTTGATTTTCGGAACTTGAACCGTGCCTCAGACAAAGATAATTACCCTGTGTTGTCTATGGAGCACATTCTACAAACAGTATCTAGGGCACAAATGTTTTCTCTACTTGACAGGTTTTCAAGATATAATCAGGTTCTGGTAGCTGAACCTAATAGACTCAAAACTACATTTCATACCAAGTGGGGTACGTTCGCATATAGACGAATGCCATTTGGGCTTGTGAATGTAGGCGCGACCTTTCAACGCACCATGGACATCGCCTTCCACGGACTCATCAGACAGAGCATAGTGGTGTACCTTGATGATGTGACTATGTTTTCAAGAAAACGAGAAGACCACATATGCCATCTGAAGAAAATCTTTGAGCGATGACGGAAATACGGGATTTCCTTGCATCCCAAAAAGAGCATGTTTCCAGTGTCTGAGGGGAACCTCTTGGACACATAAGTTCCAAGAGCGGGATCAAGGTTGATCCAAACTAGGTCTAGACTATCACGCAAGTCCTACACCCAACCAACAAGAAAGCAATGCAATACTTCTTAGGAGAGATAAACTTCCTCTAGAATTTCATCTAAGATTATGCGTAGATAGTAAAACCAATGCAAGCCATGATCAAGAAGGATGCAGTTTATAGCTGGGACAAGAGGGAAAAGTACGCATTCACCCATTTCAAGCAGTCTATTGTAGAAGCGCCTACATTCTAGAGCCTGGACTTCAACAATGACTTCCTGCTATACACCTTCGCCTCCAATGAATCACTCACTACAGTACGCACCCAGAAGGATGAGATGAACAATGAACATCCCATATTCTTCATGAGCGCAAACATGCAGGGACCCAAACTTAACTACCTTGTCTTTGACAAACAAGCATATGTAGTATACAAGGCAGTGAAACACTTCAGACCCTACTTGCTGAAAAACCATTACATAGTCTATGTGCCTCACCCAGTAGTCCGCTCACTGCTTGTATAGGAAGATCTGGGTGAATGACGTGTGAACTGGATGATAGGCTTGCAAGAATATGATCTTGACATCAATATAATTCACACTATCAAGGGTCATGGTCTCTACAGACTCGCAGCTGAGGCAATACACAGATAGGAGGAAGAAGAAGAGCTCACCGGTTGGGAGTAGGAAATTGAGATGTATGATGTAGCGCGAGCACCACCCACTGTAAAGAGAAACTCTTGGTATGTAGATGTGCCTAAGTACCTTAAGTAGGGCACCATACCCTCTAACTTTTCCATCAGACAGAAGAGGGCATTGCATCTCAAAGCTTCAGCTTATCATTTGGTGCATAGAGTGCTTTACAAAAAGAACAACAACGAAATCTTGCTCAAGTGCCTGGAAGCACATGAATCAGAGAAGATATTGCAAGATGTGCATGATGGACTAGCCAAGGGTCACTTCATGGGAAATACCACTGTGCATAAATTTATGTGAGCTAGTTTCTACTGACCCACATTATTCAAGGACGCACACACTTACACCCACAAGTGCCCAGTATGTCAGCAATGCACTGACAGAATGTGAAGGTCAGCAGCCCCACTACACCCTGTTGAAGTGACTAAACTACTCCAACAATGGGGCTTGGACATCATCAGGGAAATTTTAACACATTCATCGAAACAACACCACTATATTCTTACAGTAACTGATTACTTCACATGGTGGACAGAAGCAGTTCTGCTCAAGCAAGTGAACGACTAGGAAGTCATAATCCTCCAACAGAACATCATCTCACACTTTAGCATTACAGTATCACTTGTGTTTAATAATGAAACGTACTTTTCATCTTTGAATCTTTATGATTTTGCATTACAAAATGGTATTTTGCTTAAACACTCATATAACTACTACCTGCAAGGAAACGGTCTCACATAATCCACAAACAAAAACCTTATCCACATAATCAAAAATATCGTTTACTCTAAGCAATGTAACTAGCACTCTACCTCGATGAATTCTTTATGGGCTGACCGTGTAACATCCAAACCCTCTCTGAATACCTCACCATACTTCTTGGTCTATGGTAAAGAATTCATCCTACCACCCAATATCTACTTTCCTGAGCTTCAGTTGTCTCAAGAATCCAAAGGCAAGCCTTTCCAGATAGTTTATCATAGGATGGACACACTTCACAAACTACGGGAAGAAAGGATGAAATCAAAAGAAAAGTTTAAACTCCACCAAATTCGCATCAAGAGATGGTTCGACAAGAAGTCTGCAGGGAAAGCTAACTTAGATGTTGGTGACTTATTCTTGAAATGGGATAAACCCCATGAAGACAAAGGCAAGCATACGAAGTTCCAATCCCTATGGATTGGTCTGTACACAATCCATGAGAAGCTTGGCCCACACACATACCATCTGTAATCAAATAACAGGAGGATTGACAACCTTCCTATTAATAGCCAAGATCTCAAACACTATTTTCAATAGGTCAGGCCGCACCCCGCGCCATGTATATAGTCTGCTTACTGCTTGTTGTTTTGTTTTCTTTGCTTACTATTTTTGTTTCATTTCCTTTTGTTTTCTTGGTACCTTCCTATTTTTGTTTTCTTGAAATAAGTGTTTCCCTCTACTGAGTGATGGCTTTTGAATGAGTATGTGGCTGAGATCTAAAGAGACTTGTGACACTGCAGCACTTGGCTACTCTTGTGTCTCTCTTTTCTGTGCTTGATTGTAACCTTCATCAGATGAAGTATTGAAAGAAAATATGAGATGTATACAAGGGAATATTGGGTCCAACCATGAACTTGTTTCCACACTGGGAAACCCCATGCCTATACTCAGTATTCTTCTCTCTGTGATCAAGCTCATCCAACTAGTAGAAACAGAGAAGGGAAAAATATGAATGAGAAAACCTATGTTAGAGGTCTTACATGCTTCTCTAAAATAACAACCTCTTCTACTCTCAATAATTCGGAATCCCTCTTCTGCCCCAAAAATAAATAAGTGCCTATGCACAATCCTCTTTAAAAAATATAAAGGTGAAAGAAGAGAAAGGCTTCCTATGCAAAGAGGTGAAGCATGAAAATCCACCCGGTATTGACCAGGCTCATTGGAACTAGAGCAATGTGTGTGTTCCTGCGTGACGCCTTCAGGGTACTGTCCAAGCCTGCTGGCAGTGGAGCAACACCAGAGATGAAAATTTATACTCTGAAAATTTTTAACTTGTGATCCAAACTACCCTTCTCGATTTCAAAACACTATGATCAAGCTAAAATTTTTGTTGTGTTTGACTGAGTTGGCAAAAGTTGAACCATGTTTTTCCATGGGGTAAGTGGGGAATACAAAGTAACCCACACAGCGATTCAATACTCTCTAAAAGACGAAGGACCTGTGTTGTCAATGAACTAAAAGAGAGAAGTTGGAATTCTCCCAGTGTGTTGCCAAGTGTTGTAGTGGCTGCAACACCCTCCAAAATTTTAGCCTCCATCCAATATCAAAGACTCCCTTGAATTTTTACTTGATGTTTGCAAGCACTCGAGCTCATCCCATGGGCTTTTGTGAGTCTTTGCACCCTCTTTGCTTAACTGTTCAATGAACAACTTTTTTCATGTTGGTCTTAATGCCACACTTGCAAACATGTTTTTGTCATGCACAAGGTCTTTGCTTCATTTGTACATGTTGTGTTCGCTATGTAAACATTCATCACACTTACATAAGAAGTTGTATGTACTATCGTGCAAGCGTCGTTGCAGTCATTCAACGATCTATCACAAACTTCGCACTTGTCGCTTGCACCGTTAGTTAGTCATGTTGAGCATATGTTGTCTTGATGGTCTAAGGCATCTTGTCATCAAGTTATGTTGAGTGCGTGTTCGCAAGGTTGTGTATGCACAAATTCAGTCACTTACACACTTAGTCATTTTGCTGAAGTTATAACAATTGGATCACCCTCTAATAGTCAGACCTTTACCCTACAATCGACTTGACCGACTGTCACCCAGAACAACGCAAAAGTGCCCAATAAGCCATTTCAATTTTTGTTGCCCGCAATATGATAAACCAACCCTCATGTTGGTCAACCAGAGAGTTTGACTAGGCAGTGACCTCGGGACTCACTCCCCTAAAAAATTGCGTATAAGTTGTAGACCTTGCCCACTCTGCTGACTGAGAAAACTGCATAGATAAGTCGAATAGACACCAAGTGTCCATCCTTGTCTCCCCTCAGGAATTGCGTTGTTTTCCCTGCCAGCCACTAGATATTCGGTCGGCTGCTCACCCAGAAAACTATGTAGATTTTTTAGAAAGCCCATCAGCAGCCCAGCATCCCACTCAGCTCAGAAATTGCGCAGAGGTGTCCAGCAGGTCAGCCTCCCATCATTTGCGTAGTTTTTTCCTCTAGCAATCCCACAGCCCGCTACCAACTCCCTCTAGGAATTGCGCAATTTTTTTTCTTACCAAGCCTTCCCGCTACCAGCTCCCTCTAGGAATTTCACAATTTTTTCTGCGAATCCCCCTGAAGTCTGCAGCTAGCTTCCTCTAGGAATTGCGTAGTTTTTACTACCAAGGTCGTATGTTTCCCAAGCTACTTCCCTCTAGAAATTGCGTAGATCTACCCTCCACCTGAGCCAGATCCCGCAGACTGAAACTACTGATCCAGATTGTCCGTCTCAGTCCCCCAGTGACCTCTGCACAATTTTCACTAGCACTGCTTGGAGCTCGCATCCCAGCTTGAAACTTGCCTCGTGCAGTTTTGCAAATTTGTCCTCTCTCCCATCACCTACATCTGAAAGTGAACGACCATGCATCATGGTAGACTAGGAGGTTTATGGATTTGATGTCGTCCTGTCATGAGTGACTGTAGATACAAGTACATGAACAAACATGACACGACGATAAATGGGATTAACAAGGAGAGTACATGCAAAAGGAGGTGTCAAAAAACATAAAAACAATCGATGCATGAGAAGAGATGTGTTCGCAAACAGACGAACATGTGAAGATGTGTTCAGGGATGGACGGATGAGTGAACACGCAAGGAGATATTTTCACAAACGGATGAACATGTCAAGTATGCCAAAGTACAAGCAAAGGAGTAGCATGCACATGCAACATTAAGCAAACCCAATGACCATCGAGGAATCTTCACACCTTGTCATGCAGAGATGAATCTGTGATACACCAAGAGGACATCCATCACTCGAAAACATTGCAGTTTGACATGCACACTAGTAGCAGCATGAACATACCAACATTGTCATGTTGAGTCGCGTCGTGAGTCATGTCGACCACATCACTATTGTGGGCCATATTGTTGTCAATCAATGTGATGTAACGTGGAAGTCCAAGAGACCCACTTGTAATCTAAAGAGTCATGTAATCTGAAAATTCATGAAAGTTAACAGTCATGAGGGAAGTCGAATAGTCACAAGGGCTAGTTTCAACCTTGGCTATAAATACCCCCTCATTTGTAAATACAAAGGACTTTTTCACCTTAGCTCCTCCCAAATAGCCTTGAGAATTTGTAATCTTTTCTTTGAGGAGCGAGTAGTGGCTCCAACGCCCCACCCATGGGTTATTGATGTATGGTGTATCGATATGTCTTGGAACTTTCACTTAATTCAAAAGCCTGCTCATAGGCCAACATGTTTTCACACATGTGTTGTAATTGTTTGTAATAATTAATCTTGAACACTTGTAATACATGTTTCTTTAACCTATGTTAAATAATTGAACTCATTAAGTTGTTCTAATACATATATTTATGAAAAAAATGTTTTGTAAGTTGTTTACATTATCCTGCCCGTGTTGGTTACCTCCCCAGACATTAGATAGAACCTTTCACGTAAACTTGTTATAATGATCATCTCACTTGCGCGGACTGCCCCACTGGGTGTTGTATGTGTTATCTTCCTTTGTGTGTTGTCACTGCCACATCCGTGTGAATTTATCTTCTGGAAGTTGTGCCTGTCCTATTGTGTTGTGTGTCTCTGATAGAGTTTGGACTTCCTTCATTCTAACTGGAGACTCACTCCCACCCTCTCTCTCTCTCTCTCTATTGTGAAAGAACCTTGACACAAGTAACACTAGCACTCACCAGGCACGTGAACCTCATTGTTTGAAGACAAAGAAGACCACTCTCTCTTGTTGACAAGCAAGAGCTAAGGCAAAGATTTAAGACAATGGAAACTAGGCCATCATACCAGATGGAACTCCTACACCAAATGGTGTGAGCTCCAGTTGGGACTTCATACTGTGGAGATCCCCTGAATGCTGGTGGGTCCAACACTGTCAACATAGCTATTTATAACAATTCTGGTCTTCGAACCTCATCATTAGATTTGATTTTGTCCCAATTCTATTCAGATTTTGTCATTAAATGTGTATCTATCCTTAAATTTTGCCAACCTATCATCTTAAATGAAACTTTGCACCTGTCTTTTACATTTTAACGACCATATTTCTACTTTTCCAGCAAACTTCGACACGTCCCATATTGTAGCGCACCTCTATCTTATGTCCCGAATTCCTGCCAAATTCGACATATTCTTAATTGTAGCGAAGTACTTTTTTCGTCGAAGATCTTTCTACAACGTAGTTTATATTTCAATGCCCACTTTCAACTGCATGTGAGACTAAAAATTTCGTCCTTTCTTCTTTAGGGTGACGCTGTAGAGGCAGGGTTTTCCCTGTACAACTTCAACCTACCACCATTTAATTTTCCCTAAATTAATTCTCCATTTAACTTCTCTAACTACACTGCGCCTCCTTCGGTAATATACTTAATAAAATATGGGCCTAACCAATGTGTTTTGAATTTCCCTGGGAATTTCACAAACTTAATTTCATAGAGGAGAACATGGTCTCCTATATGGAACTTCTTTTGCTTCATGTGCTTGTCATGCCAAGCCTTTTCTCTTTCTTTCTATACTTGTTGATGAAATCTGGCTATAAAGTTGTCTTCTTCCAGAGAAAGTAACCGCGACATCCTTTCTCCCATTATGTCGGGGTTCGCCATATTTGTAAATCTACAATTATTAGGCTAGGGACAATTTATTTCATGGGAATCACATCTTCTTTCCCATAAACCAACCTAAAGGGTGTCTAATCTGTCAACTTTTTACATGTAGTCTTATAATCCCATAATATTGTTGGAATCCTAAGATTCCAATGATTCATGTTTACATTGCATACCTTGGTCAGTGCATTCTCCAAAATTTTATTGGATACTTCCACAACCCCATTTTCGTGAGGATGATAGGGAGCGCTCTTTTGATGGTAAACTTGAAATTATTTAGTCAATGCCTCAATAGCCTTATTCAAGAAATGTGATCCTTGATCACTCATCAATATCTTTGGACACCCAAATCTAGATAGTATGTATTGATAGATGAAATTTGCAGTAGTTTCTGTGTTGCAATCCTTCACTAGCTATGCTTTGGCCCACCTTGTCAAATAATCAGTCTTATTGATTATATACCTCGCACCAGTCCTTTTTCCTGGTGGAATAATAGGACCCACAAAATCAATAGCCCATTTATCAAAATCATGTAATGTTACTTGTGGCATTAGTGGAATTTCATCTCTTCTTGAAGGTTTTCCTGTTCTTTGGCATATATCACAAGTTCAACAGTACTCCTTTTCATCTTTGTGTAGTGTACGCCACCATAATCCTACTCTTAAAAAAAATTGCACAGTGGCTTTTCCTGCATAATTTCCCCTAGCTACGCCACTATGAGCTTTTGTTAAAATTATTTGTATGTCGTGCTCAGGAACATACCTGTGCAATATTCGTCTGGTCCCATCTTATACAAATGTCCTGATATTAGTGAAAATTGTTGCCTTAACCACCAAATCTTTCTTCTGCTACGTAGTGTATTCTAAAAGAGCCATCCCTATGGTTAAGAATTGAATAATATCAACAAAGTGATCATTTGCAATCCCGATTGAAAATAGTTGCGCATCAGGAAGATTATCCTCTATATTCATTGGTTCTTATCCTGTTTCCAACCTTGATAAATGATTAGGTCCAGCATTTAGTCTTCTTGGCTTAACAAAACTTCAAAGGCATACTCCTAAAACAATAATATCCATCTGCAAATCTTTCCTCCTAAAACAGACTTATTGACCAAATACTTTAGTGTAGAGTGATTTGTGAACATCTTGAAATGTGATCCCAACAAATAATATCTAAACTTTTGTAAATCATATACCATAGCCATTCCTTCCTTTTCTATACTTGTATAGTTCTTCTCTACTTTAGATAGTTTCCTGCTTGCAAAAGCTATAGGGTGATTGATTTCTCCTACACCAGGTTGTGCCAATACCACTCCTAAAGCTATGCATGAAGCATCCACATGAACATGAAATTCCTTATTCCAATCTGGGAATACCAGTATAGGAGTAGTTACCATCTTTTATTTTAGTGTGTCGAGGCTCTTTTGACATTCTTCATTCCATAGGAATGTTACATCTTTCTTCAGCAATTTTTCCATAGGCACAGTGATCTGTGCATATCCCTTGATAAATTTTCTATAATATCCTGTATGTCCTAATGTGGTGTGAAGCTGTCTTACTGTCTTTGGTGGAGGTAAATTCACAATAATAGCAATCTTCGCAGGATCCACCATCAATCCTTGCTTGCAAACAATATGTCCTAGTAATATACCAAAAGGTACACAAAATATGCACTTTTTGATATTCAGATAAATATGACACTATCAGCATGTGTTGAGCATCAATCTTAAGCTCGCAACGTGTTGCTTTAGTAACCCAAATATTGTCCAATCATCGAAGTATACTTCTAAAAAATTGTGAATATATTATTTGAAAGATGCAACCACCACTCTTGAAAATATGGCAGGGTAATGCTTCAATCCAAAAGGCATCACTCTATACTGATATGAACCCCATTCTATAGCGAAGGTGGTATTATGTCGATCTTTTGGTGTAATTCTAATATGATGGTATCCTGAAAATTAATCTGTAAATGAATAGGCTTCCTGACCTCCTACATTTTCCAATACTTCATCAGTAAAAGGAGTGGGGAATGGGTCATGTAGACATGCATCATTTAACTTCCTTAATCAACACAAATCATGATTTCTCCTTATGTTTTATTTTCTTGTGCTACCATAGGTCTTATCCATTCCGATTCTTCCATGGGTTCATCAGTTCCAACTCCTATCATTTTATCAAGTTCTCTCTTCACTTTTTCTTTGTACTTTGGATTCAGTCTATAAGGCCTTTGCTTAACTAGCTTTGCATCAAGATTTAGAGGAATCTTCATAACTCCTAAATCTCCTACTATGCCCTTCATATCTAAGAACCTGGTGGGAAATAACTCCTGGTATCATGCAGAAGATCTATCACTTTTCTGACTATTTCTCCATCCCAATAATCTCCTATAGTTGCAAACTTCAGCTCTTCTTCTGATCCTATATTCACCTTCTTTGTCTTCAATGGCTTTGTTATATCAGGAATTTCTAACTTAGGTCCATTCACTTCATGGTAGCCTTCAGATTTTGCTATGTCAATATTGTGAGGGTCTTCATCTTCTTCTGCAGTGATGTTGTAGCATTCTACTACATTTTGTAGTTGTGCAGCCCAATTAGGCTACCAAGTGAGGGCAATTTCATTCTCAAAATTATTTTTTTTTAACTATATGAAGAGCTAAATCTATACATGGACAATCATCTTCAAAGATAAATGTCAATATAAACTCATCAACCATCTTGTTACACAGCAATTTGTCACCGTTTGTCACCATCCCTGTTACCCCTCACCCGTATACTGAAGGACTCATTCCGGGACCTGTGAAAAGTGACATGACCTGAAACCACTTGCATCATATTCCTCTAAGTATGAGCTTCATATGCCCTGAAGACATCTCCTATAGAATATCCATGAAAACAGCTCTTTTTGCATTAGCGCGGGTCCACAGTGTATTGCCCGCGCAAATGAGGGAAATCCTCTAAATAGGGCGCACCATTGGCGCTCTGTCTCAGAGTCGCACTCGCACCAACCAAATTGAATAAATTTTCTAACCAAAAAGCTTTCGAAGGTTCTCTTCAACCCATTCATCAACTGAATCTATGTTGAGCTAGGATGGTTTGGCTTCGAATCTCCATAGAAGGGAAGTGGTTTGCCACCATTCATGGAAGTTTCCAAGTGATAAAGCCAATCCCATGAATAATGTGGTTGATCCTATCTCTTTCCTCTCTATCTATAAAAGCTTGCCTCTATGCCTTGAGCAAGCTAGTCAATAGTTCCAGGAGTTCGAGAGTTTGAAGTTGCAAGAGCCTTCTTTGCACCCATAAGGCCAAATCTAAGTAAGGAGATTCTTGTCATCCAAAGAGAGAGAGGCTTGTTCCCATCCCAACAAGCTTTGCAAGACTTGTGTAGCTGACTACCCAGCCAAAGGAGGATTTGACGTCAGAACAATGGTTGTATTCTTCTTTGTTATTTATCAATAATAGATGACTATCATTATGGTTCCACTCTCATTGTCCTATGTTTTATGTTGAGTTATATCTTTTCTGACTGATATATAATTGCATCTACTAGATTTTATGCTTGTATTCGTGTTGTTCTTTGCATGTGCAGGTGTCCAATCACGGAGATCGTGGGGATCGTGACCGGCCGAGGCAAAGGAATGAGAGCGACGTCTCTTCTACGAACATTAGTGTTGGAATCCAAGTAGGTTCTCACCATCCACTTTTTATTTGCAATTAGGAACTTGCGTGATAGCATTGTGTGATTGTTGCTAGACCCGGTCTGGGCTAGTAGGGATCGTCTCTGTCCGCAGAGAGGATTTACCTCCACAACACATCTCTTCCGAGTTCATAGTACCATGTCGAAGTTTTGTTTCCAAGTACTAGTTTTGAGGAATTGTCTCTAATGTATGGATGAAACCATGCACCCATTCTTCTCATGGAATATATTTCCATGTTGTCATGCAGAGATGGATGTGCTCTATAGGATCATTTTAGCCATCATACTTATCTTCCAACTATGTTTCTACCTGACCAAACCTTATCCATATCAACCTTCAACGTTCTTTCCAAGTTCGTATATTCTTGTTATGTGTACTCCACCATCTAGCAGGAGTAGTTCTTAGGGCTAAATCCAGAGCTAGCAATATTTGACATTCGGGTACCTATTCTTCATATTCTTCAAAAAAATGTTTATATTACCCAAACCATCATAAAAAGGTAAGTCACATACCTTAGTTGTCATAAAGCGAACTACTTTAGTAACTCTTACACATCGCCTCATAGATACTTCATGTAACCTGTTTTGCCAATTTTCCAATTCTTCTTCTGAATATGAATCACACGAACTTTCATGCTCCCAACTCAACTTGCCTTTAGTAGGGCTAACACATTTTTGTTCTTTTTCTATCATCCAATATAATTTATCTATACCATTTGTGTTGTACTCCTCTTTAATTTGTTCGGACCTTGCTCCTTCTTATGGATCCAAGGGAATGATCACTCTCATTTTGTTGCTTTCAAATATCATTTTCCTCTTCTTTAAGTTTATTATAGCCATGTTGGCGAATGCAAAATATAGTCCAAGTAATGCAGGATAGGGGTTACTATCATCCACAATTTCTATTACTTCAAAATCAGTAGTAGTGCACACCCCTTCAACATCCACTATAATGCCTGATAATCTTTGTTATCACCAAAAATTCATTAGCTAGCCATAAAATACTAGATGGATCGAAGTACACCATGTAGGGCCAATTTTACCATAATAAAATTTCTTTCACTATAAGAAATTAATTAATAAATGACATTTATTAAGTTAGTTATGGTTAAACCCATGAATAATAATTAAATAAATCATTATTTATTTAATTATATTCTAGGAATAATTAATTAAACCATTGTTTAACTAATATTCCTTGTCATATCTAACCCAATCATGAGAAATAATTAGATAAATCATTATTTTCCTTATTTTTCTCTAGGAATAATTAATTAATCATTATTTAGTTATTATTCCTTGTCAAGTTTGACTAAATTATCTAGGAATACTTAAACAAACCATTATTTGTTTATTATTCCTTAACCACATTCCTTGATATGATAAATAAATCATTTATTTATTTATTATTTCTAAAGAAAAGTATTTAACCAATTTAAATACTTTTTCCCTCCAACCAAATATAATAAAATATTCCAAACGGTTAATACTAGAATTTGGTTAATAATATTTTATTATTTTCCATTATTCGAGAATAACCTATTATTTTGTTATAAATTGAAGGTTTTGACATCCATTCTTCACTTTCGTTTATTTTCATTGTTGCACTCACTGTTGCAGCTTTGATTATTATCATTGTCGCTTTCCATTCCTTTTTATCGTTGAGTTCCCATTCGAGCTCTACACACACGTTTTTTTGGGTTTATACATTGTAGAGAAGAGAGACTCTACCAAGCTAAAGCATTGAGGACAGCGAAGAACCCATCCCATTTGAGGGGGACTGATAACATTTTACCTATTCCTTTCACCAAGTGTTACATAATAAAATTACAATTTCATATTCTTGTCTTGTCCATTAGTCGTTTTGGAGTTATTATTCATATAGTTCTTATTTCTTTAAATTGTATAACTTCTTTTACTGCATAGATTTGGAAGTTTGCAGGTTATATTTCTTATATATGTTGTAGATCTAAAGGGTTCTATAACAATTTCTATTTTTAGGGTTGTTTATCATTCACGTCTTAACGTGTGCTCTTTTTGTACACTCTCGATAACAATACACTATAACAACTGGCAACTCCACTATAGTGATTCAAAAACCTGGATGATCATCAATTTTAGCTATTAGGGTTTTCCTATGTTTAATCTCTTAATGTTATTATCTATCTTTTTAACCCTAAAATAGTCAAAATTCTAACTTCCGAGTGTTTTCTGGCCTTTTCCACAAGTAATAGGTACCAGGCGCACTAGAGACTACAACTTATTCCGCGACCTACAACCTGAGAACCAAGGAACGAAAATTGTACTTTCCAACCCCAAACCTGCGATCTGGACGTCCAGAGCACACTTCCTAGCCTAAAAAGTGCGATGTTCCCTGAAAACAGGTCAATACCTGCAATTTTGGTTTTTTTCTGAGTTTTGTTTGCAATTTTTATGGGTTTTGCAGAGAGCACTGTATTGGGTTGTTTGATCACTTTCCCAACTTGTTTCAGGCCTAGATATGCTTTATTTGTCTTTTTGAAGAAGAATCAAGCCCTTAGGGTTTCATTCTGCTTCCACCTTTATAGGAAGAGTTAAGCTGAGTATGTAGTCTGAGATTTTTAGTGCTTTCAACCATTATTTACAAATATGAACCATCATTTTATCAAATCCTCAAGATATGTTGTTGTTCATCCAAAACTCCCTTTTGAGTCTTGTTTGGCCATTTTCCTTAGGGTTCCATCATTTGCCCTAGGTTTTTCACCCTTAATCCTATCTTTTGCAGCAATTTTCCCTCTGGTTTATTATTGTTTGTTGCATCATTTCAAGTAGTATAGCATCATTAGATCCCAGTCACACTGACACTTAGATCTTGTGGCCCTTTCCAGTGTGTTTTGAGTCAGTTTTGCCACCACTCAGTCTCCTTGTTTGTCAACCTAGTTTGGGTGTGATTGTATGCATAATTTACTACTTATATACTACTCATTATTTCAGTGTATTTATAGTTTTTAGCATCTTTTTTCTTTTTTCAAACAATCACCTGGGATTAATTAAAATTAACACAAATTTTGACACACACAAGTGTTGGGAATGGGATCCCCCACGGGAAGTTTTGGGGCTAAAAGCCTAGATTTTGGTAAAAAGATGTAAGTCTGATGTAAAGACTTCACATTTTGTGGGCGCGAAGCGTGAAGTTTTAAATGAGTCATAGGTTTGTCTGCCCTCAATTTTGTAATGTAATTTCAACTTTAGAGATCTACACATGGTCCACAAACCATGGGATTGTATAAATAAAGCAAGGCTTTATGTAGTTGATAAGAAGAGAAGTCAATAAAATGATGATGGAATAGAAGGATAGCGGAAGATCTAAGTGTAGAGTCAAGTCTTTGGGTCGTAGAGTAGGAGAAGGCTCTGTAGCTGAGTGCTCAGGGCAAGATGAGTCTATAACCATTGAAGCATTAATAAAGAGAAGTTTGATACCATTCCTGTGTACTTATTTATTGTTTTATGCATTGAATGTATTGGGTATAAATTACATTTATGTTTTTTATATGATGCACGAACATATATGATTGTGTTGATTAAGTAAATGTGAGATAAAGTATTTATTTACGTGAAGTTATCTAACATCTGTAATAAGATAAGTAAGATACGCAATGTAATTTGGGGAAATAGTGCAGATCGCTACCATAGCAGTGCGAAATCCCCCTCAGCCCCTAGTGAATGCTACGCGAAGGCAATCATAACAGATCGCAAAGGTATCACAGGTCAATGCACAAAGTGGCCTGCGTGAAGGTATTCACAGTTGGACTAAATTGACCCCTTAGACATCTCGAGGGTGTAGAAACTTCCTTCCAACATTCCCCTTACTGCCTCGAGTGAGGCTTCAGTCCGCACACTGCGGGCTGATGTCGAAAGGGCTAGTAGTGTAGGGATTTGTTTGACTAATTAACTTCGAACCTGAGTCAGGCCCCATTAAGCCAACAACAAGCACACCTAAAGTGAAGGGTGCTTGGTTTACACTACCAAGCCAAGACATAAACTTAATTAATCAATCTCCCTCAGAAAGGACAATAGTATTTTGTTTATTACCCTTCACCATTTCCATGTTGCAAGTGTCTTGCCATCATAGCGCCACCGAGGCATCTTTCACAGAGACTCCAAGGTCTTCACCCCTAGTTCCCACTTGGACGTATCACTCCTCCCCATAGGGTCTGAGTGAGTCCTTCCTCAAGTCCCCATACTGACTCTTCTTCTGGTCTATCTGATTCTGAGTCTTTCCTCTCGCCTTTCTTCATCATGTCTCATGCCAATGCAAGCAGGGGAAAC
The DNA here is from genome assembly GCA_031772625.1 of Pinus tabuliformis. Taxonomy (NCBI): domain Eukaryota; kingdom Viridiplantae; phylum Streptophyta; class Pinopsida; order Pinales; family Pinaceae; genus Pinus; species Pinus tabuliformis. The sequence goes on from CM062817.1 coordinate 1,864,355,557, forward strand.
CCACCAGCTAGTGGCTCTGGTTCTACTCCTATAGTCCCATCTAGTGGAATTGCCACAGGAACTGTTCTGGTAGCTCCTAGAACCGTTCTAGTAGGAACCGTTATGGCTGGGTTAAGCCTCCCATATTTTAGCTAACTTATTAAAGACCCCATACACCACGATGTTTGTTGTCCAGCTATGCCAACTAAGCTTCCCTCAGACATTCCCAAGTTTGAGGGTGATTCTGGAGAGGACCCCACTAATCACGTTTACTCCCTCCATATGTGGTGTTCATCTAATTCCATTAGAGATGACTTATTCATCTTTAGTTGTTCCAACACACGCTCACTAGATATGTTGCGAAGTGGTACATTGACTAGCCCTCCGCTTCTCATTCCACTTTTGTGACAATTGCTAAAGCATTCCTTTCATATTTTCAGTTACCTCTTTGATATGAAACATGTATGAAGATCTAGACCACATTTCGTCAGTCCTCTGCCATCTGTCTTTCCAACCATGTCCAAGAATGACATAGAAGAAGGATCATGTACCTTGCTTCTTCCTTTGAAGACTGGGTCTACCTCGATTGGTTTCTTAGGACTATTTTAGCGGCCATTGCCAAGATGTTTCATCTCACTTTCCTCAGACAGAGAAAGAGGCTCTCCAGACCACTCTGAGATATGACTTGATTTATGCTCAGTCCAATTATGTCTATATCATTATACAAGACCTCCCTCATTCTAGTGGTGCCAATGCACCGGGGGCATCTCACACCGCCGCCAGTATAGTTGGAGCTATTTCACATCCTTCAACGTATACTCAACAGAGATATGGCTATCCATAGGGGGGCACCAGTTCCTCCAACACTTATCCCCCTACTGCCAGAAACGTGTATTTAGGACAAATCACATCTTATGCATTCACACAACCACATCAGTAGATGTCAAGGTTGGCTAGTGCTCAACCTGTCTACGAAATCGTTGCCCCTTCACCACCTTACACCTATGTAGTGTCGAGCGCTCCAGCCCGGAATTAGTGTCGCAGCCTCCCATGCATCCTCAGCCCCAGTACAAACTGCCCCCTAAGGGTCAAGTGTATGCATAGTAGAGTGTGACCAATCCCCAAAATTAGAAGAAAAATAATAAGGGGAATGGTAACAAGGGTAACCAAGGTAATCAACCTAATCAACCCCAAGGGAACCAGCCTAACACCAACAACCAGCAACAGGGAAATTAGCCCAAGAAGAACAAGGTTTTTTGTATGAACAAGCCTTGTTCATGTTGTGGTGTACATGGCCATTATACTCATGAATGTCCCCTCTTACCTCAGATGCACCAAATGTGGGAAGTGCAAGCATCATCTAGAGGTCAACCGCCCATGGAGTAGCTGCCTCAGAATCATGCGCCATCTCAACTAGTCGTGCTTACAAATCCTTTACCTTATCAAGGATTTGTTGCTTCTCAAGCTCAGTAATGTCAAGAAACCCACCCTCCCCAACCTTTTGGTCCTAGTGACTACCATATTCTCATGATGAATTCTGACGAGGTCAGTACCTCCGATGTCAAATTGAAAACTTGGGCACGTCAATACGACAAGCCATCGACTTCGTCCACAACTGAGCCCAAAACAAAAGAGTCTATTGAGTCTCTTACGACATCAAAGGGTCCTTTACAGATCCCTCAGCCCAAGGTTGAGTCAATTCCCAAGATCCCCAAAGGGCCATTCCACCGTAATGTAGCTTCTAACTGAACTGCCCACATGTACAGTATAGTAGACGACTTGGCGCAATCACCTACTGCCATGTCGACGTTGGAGGTCCTCTAATCGTGCCCATATAAGAAGAAAGCTCTACTAACTGCATGAGGTGTGGTAGATACATTAGACGATCGTTTGATTGTCTTTCTTGTTGATGCGTCAAAACATCCTCCATTACCATCATCTATTGCTTTCCAGATACCATTCTGAGTCCGTAATGCCATCATCTCCTGATGCATTATTGACGAAGGTGCATCCACCTACATGATGTCCACTATTATTTGGAAGCAACTCAATTCACCTGAACTGTCCCCATCCACCATCACTTTGCGTGCTTAGGACGGTCACCCCTCCTAGCCTCTCGACATGTATCGCAATTGTCCAGTGACTCTTGCGGGCAAGACTGTTTCTATATACATTGAGGTTATCGATTCCCCTCTAGAATATAACATTCTATTGGGTCATATTTACACTTATGCCATGTCAACCATCATGTTTGTGGTTCTCCACAAGATGTGCTTCCCCCATGGAGGGAAGATGGTCACTATCGATCAATTGATGTACTACAAGCCATCATGCCTTGACCTCCACCCCACTCACCAATGTTTCACCTAGAGTCTATAAATATTCCACCTTGTTCGGTGCTTACCTTGGTCCTCCCCCTTCCACCTCTAAGCTTGGCTCATTGAGTGTTTTCATGTTACAAGCGTCACAGGCTGCTCAAAAGAATTCTGGTACCTCTGGTCAATAGTCAGTTCCACAACACCCTGTTGTTGCGACTTTAGCTGAGCCATTAGGATCTACCCCTCCAGGACCTCCTCCTTTTGTTGGTTCCTATCCTTTTGTCCAACTAGGAACCCTTCCTCCAGGTCTTAACCATCTAGGAGTTGTTGGGTATGGAATCCCCCCAAGGCATGTTTTGGGGCTTAAAGCCCAAGTTTTGACTGAGTCTTCTTGTAAAAGCTCCGTGAATTGTGGGCGCTAGGCGTGAAATTATAATAGAGTCATAGGGTTGTCCACCCTAGTTTTTGTAATGTAATGTCGGTGGGATAGACCTACCCATGGTCCGCAGACCATGGGATTGTATAAATAGAGCAAGGCTCTAAGTGTATAAGATAAAAAACTAATATAATATGGAATAGAGAAAGACGATAAGTCTAAGGGATTGAGGTGAGGTGTAAAGTGTGTTTGTGGGTCATAGAGTAGGAGAAGGCTCTGTAGCTTAGTGTGCAGAGGCCTAGTAGTCTACAACTGAGTGCGCAGACCCCTGCAGCTGAGTGCGCAGGGCAGGTCAAGTCAGTAACTATTGGGAGAATCAATAAAGAGAAGTTTTACTAGATTTTTGTGTATATTTTCCTGATTTAATGCATGATTGGATATAATTTGCAAGTATATTGTTATTTACTGTGCAAACCTGTATGAATGTTTTGTATAACTAATTATAACTTAAGACATTCAAGTAGGAAAAGATAATTAACTAGTACTGGAAGATAAGTAAGAGCGTGGTGTAGGAGCTCCACAGCCCCTGGTTAGGGCTGCACGAAGGCAGTGTATCAGGTCGGGAGGGACGGGAAAGTGTGTGAAGCAACCTGCGTGCAGAAACAAACAGTGGACTAGTTGAACCTCTCAGATATCTCAAGGGTGCGGAAACCTGGTTTTAGCACCCTCCCATACTACTTTGGATGAGACTTTAGTCCGCGCTCCGCAGACTGTTGCCAAAAGGGCCAGTAGTACAGGGATTTGTTTGGCTAATTAACTCTGAACCTGGGTCAGGCCCCAACAAGCCAACAAATGGTTCCATTTTCTAGACCGGGATCTACATAGAGATGTCTGATGTCGTATCACTGGATTCCGACAAAGAAAGGAATTAAATATTGGTTGGATAGAAAGATTCACGAGTTCATGGCACAGGAAAATAGGAATTCGCGACTATCAAAGGAAGAGTGGTTAGGTTGCTATGTATATACGGAGATCCACAGAATTTTCTTTGCATCCTTCCCCACTGAGTTGTACGAGTGGATCGCAAAGCTAGTAGATAGCCAAGGAAGGTGTAAACTCGACAAACCTATTGGGTGGACTCTAGAATTGGTGCGCAGACTGGTAGCATCGGAAGATAACATCATGCATGTTGTCGATCAGTGGCTGAATAGAATCATAGGAGGATTCATCACCGAATTCATGGTAGATACTTTAGTCAGCTATAGCGAGGTAGAACGATGCTTCCTTAAGGGACCACGAGGTAAGTACGTTAAATCTTTGAATACTTGGATTAAAATGCTATTGTGTGAAAAGCGGGTTATGCGAATAAATTGATGTTTGGGGCTACGCAGAGTGTGAGAATCTACAGAATTGAAGGTATCACAAAACTAGAAAATAGCCCCTTGATTTCACCTCTGCGAGGGGGCAAAGAAGAGCTCACAAAGGTCTCACCAAGAAGTGCGATCTATCTAATAAGGTAGAGAATTCCGTGCATACCACCCCCACCCACACCACCACCAGTTTCACCGTCTTCACCCCTATCTTTGTAGAGAATTCCATGCATACCACCCCCACCCACACCACCACCAGTTTCACCATCTTCACCCCTATCTTTGCCCATACCACCTCCACCACCACTGCGAAGTAGTATGGAAAGCGCAATAAAGCTACCAGTGTTCATGGGAGTAGGGAATGAAGATACAGATCAGTTCTGGTTCATGATAAAAGCTGTATGGGAAGCACAGGGTGTCACAGACAACAATATAAACAAGGCAATGTTGGGCAACACTCTACAGGATCGCGCGCTGACCTGGTACATTAAGAATTCCAATGAAAATCCAAATGCAGGGATCATGGATATCCAAGCTACGCTAAACAAATAATTTAGAAGTCCAAAGTCAGAGGCACAGTCGATCATTGGATTCAAGGAAATCACAATGCTACCAAGCGAGACCCTGTGGGAATTGGATCAAAGACTGAAGTACATAATTCGCGAAGTGAACATGACATTAATAGATGGGCAAAACCTTGAATGGTTTGTAGCATCGTTGACGATGCATCTATGGAACGCGTTGTCGCAACAAAGGCTAACCATTGAGGCTAAGGCTTTGGAGCTCACAATGAGATTGCACAAGACTCTGATACAAGATCCTAACCTGGGAGTTCAACAAATTCACGCGCAATTGAAAAACTTGTGCCTGGTGATGCAAAGTTTGAAACAAGACAGGACAACCTGCCTAGAGATGCGTGATGAGGTATGGTGTGTAAAATGCAAGGGGCAGGGGCACGACAAGGACGAATGCCTGGTGTTCGCGAATTACCTTGCGGGAGGAGGGCCAATGCCACTAAGACTGGAGGCACAAGTAGGACCAAGCGCGGCACCTACATTATGGTGCGCGATTTGTCAGATAGGAGGAAAGCATGCTACAGATAACTGCCATCTATTACAGAAGTATACGCAGAATTCACAGCAGTTGTTCTATAATTTCTGTAGGTCAGTAGGACATGATGAGTGCACCTATAGAAGTTATGAACTGATGATGGATCGAACTCCTACCTATAGAGTTCAGGGCAAAACACGGGCCCTTGATCAAAACATAGGAATGGCGCGCACTAGATTTTAGGGACGTGGATGAGGCTAAGGTGGAGGGTGACCAGGAAGAGGTCGTGGACAACTGATATGTTACAATTGGGGAGGGCCAGGGCATTATGCCTGTGATTATACGAATCCAGCATGACCAACATGCTTGTATTGTATGTTGTTTGACCATGAGACAGAGGATTCTCCCACACTGATAGCAAGTTTGCGCGATAAAGGAGCACTCCAACCTCCCCCGACTCAGAACCTACAAATTATGAGTTCTGAGCCACGCAAGGAAGAACCTAATGCAAATATCATGCTCTCGAGTGGAATTACGACAAGATATGACAAAGGCAAGCAACCTGAAGAAAGTACCTGGGTTTGCAAGGCTCCAAGGAGGGAACCAAAATTTGATTTGGAGTGCGCTAAGGAGACCTTCATGGAAGCTAAGAGGAGCTTCGTTGATGCCTCCACTTCAGGAAGTCAAGACAGACTGGAGCCGAAAATGGACGCATGGATGCTCACTACATTCTTGGAGACATGCATGAAGCTGTTGTGTGACAACAAGGCTACAAAGGGGTTGCAGGAACTCATAACTAGATGCGCTATGACCACGCCATGAGAACCATGCATAGTTCAAAAGCTTGGGAAGCACATGACACGAACATGAAGGGAATGAGATTAATTGCGCAGATCAGGGAATATGAGATGGACCAAGTGATTCTCGATCTAGGATCAGATGCAAATTTCCTGCCAAAACAAACATGGGAACGCATGGGCAGGCCTGTGTTGCAATGGTATCCTATCCAACTGCGAATGGCGAACCAACAAAAGATCCTACCTATGGGGAGACTGAAGGGAATCACGGTAGATATTGAAGGATCAAGCACGCTAGCAGATTTCGAAGTAATAGAGATTGTTGATGATAACAATCCCTACCCCATGCTATTGGGAATAAATTGGTCCATTGACATGAATAGATTCATAAATATAAAGAAGCGAGAGATGATATTTGAAAAAAAGTCTTTGCACGTAGTGGTACCTTTATACCCTGCAGAAGGATCGTGCTACATGAAGCCAGTGTGTGACTATGACAACAACAACGATTTGGACTGCATCTACAAGATAACCGCGCAGGAGAAAGACTGGGTAAATCCAACCATAGATGGTCGAATCTCATGGGAGCGTGAAAGCTCTTGCACATCAGATTCTGATGAGGAGATAGAACGATGGCAGAACTAATTACATGAGGTAACCACGCTCAATTGTAATATGATGACAAGGTCATTGCGCTGCGTAGCAACGGAGGTAAGAGATCTGCCTATGTATGATGGGTTAAGAGAGGTGGATGACTTCCTAAACAAATTTGAAAGAGAAGTATCGGAATAGTAGTGCTTCGATGTTATGAAATGGGTACTGTGTGCTACACCCACCAGATGGTGGTGTATGCACCAATTAAGTTTTGAGACTTGCATGAATGTAGGAGGATGATGTGCATGTGGTTTGGGAAGCCTCAGATGTGGTTAAAAGACAAGTATGACGGATGGGATGATCCGTGCACACACCTTGAAAAATGGACAAAGGTCTATGGGGAAGAGCCACAACCTGAGTGGGTGCACCTATTCTCTCATACCCTAGATATTATACCCATGAACTAGTATATAGAGACGGAGATCTGCCACGGAACAAGCGAATGGGTATCTTGTGCGAAGGATTCTTACTAACCTACGCATTCGAGGATCGTTGGTGGGATATTGTTGATGATGCGCTATAAGCAGTAAAAGAAGCTATCTTTAAAATACCCCAGGAACCAATGGAAGTGCTTCAGCTAGATTGGGCAACCCAGCTGAGCTGCGCGCTGGAGTGTTACAACGTAAATATTGAAGAAGACGACGAAGACCTGTGAAAAGTTAACATTCCATAAATTGAGGGCTATCGCGAGGTTCAGGGGCCATTGATTGAAGACCCTAACATAACCGCGCCAGTAAAGAAAAAGTAGGTAAACATAGGTACAGAGGCCGAACCGAAGTATGCAATGCTCGGCAACTATTCAGATGACGCAACGATGGATAAGGTCATTGAGTTACTCAGCGAGTGCCAGGATTTATTTCCGATTAAGAAAACAGACTTAAAGGGGATCATTGGCAATTTAGGGATGATGAATATCACCCTAAAACCCGATGCGAAGCCAGCTAAGCAAAGGCCTTACTGCTTGAATCCAAAGTACAAGGAAAAGGTCTGCATAGAACTAGAAAAAATGCTCACAGCCGGAATCATTGAGCCAGTGGAAGAATCCAACTGGGTAAGCCCTATGGTAGTGTAGGTGAAGAAGCAGAAGGGTGAGATAAGAATATGCGTGGACCTTAGGAAATTGAATGATGCCTGTGTACACTGCCCATTCCCGACTCCGTTCACAGACGAAGTATTAGAAAATGTCAGCGGGCAAGAAGCATATTCTTTTACTGATGGGTTCTTAGGATACCACCAGATCAAAATCGCGCCGGAAGATAGGAGCAAGACCACCTTCGCGACTAAGTGGGGCTATTTTCAATACACCGTTATGCCATTTGGGTTGAATAACGTGCCGACCATATTTTCACGCATAGTTGTTGCAGCATTCAAAGATTATGTCCACAAATTCCTGGAGGTCTCTTTGGATGATTGGAATGTATTTGGATTTCTTAAGCACCATGTAGCAAGCTTACGCTTGATGCTGGATACTTGCCAATGACACAAAATCGTATTGAACATAAAAAAGTGTATGGTCCTCATTCCCTTTGGGAACTTGTTAGGACATGTGGTCTGCAAATAGGGACTAATGGTAGACCCCATGAAGATTGCAGTCATTCTTAACTTGGAAGCACCACGAAGTGTTAAACAGCTACATGCTACCTTGGGCCATACGGGGTACTAAAGGAAGTTCATCAAAAGCTATGCTCAGATCACCGTGCCAATGGAGAAACTATTAAAAAAGGATGTCACATTCTGCTGGAATGATGACTACATGAAGAGCCTGGATGTACTAAAAGAGAAATTGGCCTCCACACCAATCCTGGTCTTCTTGAAATGGGATGTGGAGTTTCATGTCCATGTTGACGCATGATGTATAACACTGGGAGCAGTACTCACACAGGAGGGTGGAGAGGGCTTGGATCACCCTATCGCATTCGCAAGTCACAGATTATCTAAAGCAGAAAAGAACTATTCCACAATTGAACGGAGATGTGAGTACTACTCCCAGTGCTATACATGACATGTCCTATGAGTATGTTCCCTCTGTGGACAGAGACAACCCCTCTAGCCCTAGAGTGGGTCTCGTCACAACAAGACGAAGACAATAGCTAATTCCTTAAATAGTTATCGTTGAAAAGGCCTACCTTATACCGGTGTTTTATGAAGTCTTCATCACATCGATTCAACTATTGCTTTCTTCTCTTTAATAAATGGTTCACTTGAAACAACATATGAAAACGACAAAACACATAATAGAGCACAACAATGAACTATTTACTTATAGAATCAAGGAACCATAAGCTATCAACATACATTTCGTACATGATATAGGAAATAACCATTGATTGTATTAATATAAACAACAGTAAAGCTTACAACCACACCTCTAGGTTGAAGCTATATTGAATCTCCCGCCTCCTGCTTCTTTGCATCAGTTGTAGATTTTGCAAGGAAAAGCCAATTTCCTACGTCGTTTTATCCCTAACTACGCCGAGATTGCAAAAGGTTACATGCGTCTCCTTAAGCGTGACACTCCCTTTATTTGGGATGACATCGCCCAAAGGTCATTCGAGAAACTCAAGACACTTCTTGTTTCTACTCCTTTGTTGCGTCCACCCGACTATCATCGTGACTATTCACTTTATCTAGCTGCCACTGATAGTACTATTGGTATGGTTTTGGTTCAAGATGACGACGATGGTTCCGAGCATGTTATCTATTATCTTATTTGCAACCTTCTTGACACCGAGCCTCCTTAGGCTTATGTCGAGAAGCTCGCCTTTGCAGTTGTCCAAGTTGTCCAACATTTTCGTCATTATATTTTGTTGTGTACGATGACTGTGATTTCAGATTGCAACCCGATGACATACATTTTGTGACGTCAATTGTTGGGGGCCAAGTACTCGAAATGGATTGTTATCCTTAAAGAGTTCAACTTGGAGTTTACTATTGCCAAGTCTAAAAAGTCATTCGTCTTCGCTGAGTTGATTTACTCGTTACCATCTGCTTCCGCTCCCTCTCGGATAGAGGACCGCATTCCAGATGACACACTTTTCTTGATCAGTACCCCCGATCCTTGGTACAGTGACATTATTGTCTACCTCCAGATGTCTTCCTTCTGTCTTGATTTTTCTAAGGATGCTCGATAACGCATTCGTCGCCATTCTCAGCCTTATCGTATTGTTGGAGACACTTTATATCGTCTCGGTGTTGATTCAGTTCTCTGTTGTTGTCTGATTTTCGAGGAAGCTGAAAGAGTCTTGAATGACTGCCACTCTAGCACGTGTGGTGGTCATATGTCTGGTTATGCTACTACCCAAAAAATCCTTCGTGCTGGTCACTTTTGGCCCTCCATTTTTAAGGATTGCATTCTTGTTGTCCATTCTTTTCACGCATGCCAAATTTACCAACGGAAGATGCAGGCACCACCTTCCCTTTTACATCCTATCATTACCATAGGTCCTTTCGCTAAATGGGACATTGATTTTATGACTTGTAACCTTTTCTCGGCCAGGGGACATGGGTATATCATCGTTGTTGTTGATTACTTTACAAAATGGGCCGAAGCAATGCCTACATTGTCTAACGATGGTAAGACAACTGCACAATTCCTATTCAATCATGTGATTACCTGGTTCAGAGTCCCTCAGGCTATAGTCATTGATCATAGTTCCCATTTCCATGGTTATATGATGACTGATTTGACAACCCAGTTAGGCTTGCGTCACGATAGTTCGACGCCTTATTACCCTCAGGCCAATGGCCAAGTCGAAGCCGTAAACAAGGTGTTGGTTACTATGCTTCAGCGTACCATTGGAATGCACAAGTCCAACTGGAATTTAATGTTGTTTTCTACCCTATGGGCCTACCATACCTTGGTTAAAGGTGTGACTAGTTTCACACCATTTCAACTAGTTTATGGTCTAGAAGCTACCCTCCCGATTGAATGTGAAATCCCTTCTCTCAAATTAGTTGTTGAATTGCTCCCGAATACTAGTCCAGTGGAAGAACGCCTTCTTTATCTAGAACATCTTGATGAGACTCGTTGACTTGCTTCTTTAGTTATTGAAGCACAAAAGAAGAGAGTCAAAACTCAGTTTGATCAGACAGTCAATCCACGTTCCTTCACAGAGGGAAATTTAGTCCTGCTGTATGATCAAGCTAATGACAAGCTGGGGGGAGGCAAATTCGAACCCATGTGGCATGGGCCCTATATCGTCAAACGAGTGTTGCAAAAAGGGGCTTATGAGCTAATTGATTACAAAGGTAACCCTTTAGATAAGCCTCGGAATGGGATTTATCTTAAGAAATACTATGCATGAGTCTTTCATGCATTGCTGTGTACATAAGTGTGTTTTTCATTTTTGTATATGTTTGGCTTCGTGTGTAAGCTTTTGCCACTTATTGTGTCCTTTTTACATCTTATACAGATTTTTGTCACACCTTATATCGGTTTCATTGATGGTGCCTATCGCAATACCCAGAATCTTTCCACCGCAGCATGGGTTATCTACGATCCTCGTGGTGAGTTAGTGGATCTTCAAGGTGTTTGTCTAGGGTGTACCACAAACAATGTTGCTGAATATAGCACCATCATTGAATTACTGGTTGAGGTTTTTGTCCTCAATGTTCGTGCATTGATTGTGAATCTAGACTCTCAGCTTGTTGTTCTTCAACTTAACAGACGTTATTCCCTCAAGGTCGAAGCTATACTGAATCTCGCGCCTCCTTCTTCTTTGCACTAGTTGCAGAGTTTGCAAGGAAAAGCCAATTTCCTACATTGTTTTATCCCTAACTACGCTGAGATTGGAAAAGATTACATGTGTCTCCTTAAGCGTGACACTCCCTTTATTTGGGACGAAATCGCCCAAAGGTCATTTGAGAAACTCAAGACACTTCTTGTTTTTGCTCCTTTGTTGCGTCCACCCGACTATCATTGTGACTATTCGCTTTATCTAGCTACCGCTGATAGTACTATTGGTATGGTTTTGGTTCAAGACAACGACGATGGTTCTGAGCACGTTATCTATTATCTTAGCCGCAACCTTCTTGACACCAAGACTCATTATGCTTATGTCGAGAAGCTCACCTTGGCAGCTGTCCAAGCTGTCCAATGTTTTCATCATTATATTTTGTTGCGTACAACGACCATGATTTCAGATTGCAACCCAATGACATACATTTTGTCACGTCAATTGCTGGGGGCAAGTACTCGAAATGGATTGTTATCCTTCAAGAGTTTGATTTGGAGTTTACTACTACCAAGTCTAAAAAGTCACTGGTCTTTGCTGAGTTGATTTTCTCATTACCGTCTACTTCTGCTCCCTCTTGGATAAAGGACCGCATTCCGAACGACACACTTTTCTTGATCAGTACCCTCGATCCCTGGTACGGTGACATTATTTTCTACCTCCAGATGTCTTCCTTCCATCCTGATTTGTCTAAGGATGCTCGGCAATGCATTCGTCACCATTCTCAGCCTTATCGTATTGTTGGAGACACTTTATATCGTCTCGGCATTGATTCAGTTCTCCATCGTTGTCTGACTTTCGAGGAAGCTGAAAGAGTCTTGAATGACTGCCACTCTGGTGCATGTGGTAGTCATATGTCTGGTTATGCTACTACCCAAAAAATCCTTCGTGTTGGTTACTTTTGGCCCTCCATTTTTAAGGATTGCATTCTTGCTATCTATTCTTGTCACGCGTGCCAAATTTACCAGCAGAAGATGCATGTGCCACCTTCCCTTTTACATCTTGTCATTACTGTAGGCCCTTTTGCTAAATGGGGCATTGATTTTATGACCTGTAACCTTCACTCGGCCAAGGGGCATGGGTATATCATCGTTGTCATCAATTACTTTACGAAATGGGCCATAGCGATGCCTACATTGTCTAACGACGGTAAGGCAGCTACACAATTCCTATTCAATCGTGTGATTACCCAGTTCGGAGTCCCTCAGGCTATAGTCACTGATCAAGGTTCCCATTTCCATGGTTATATGATGACTGAGTTGACAACCCAGTTAGGCTTGCATCACGATAGTTTGACGCCTTATTACCCTCAAGCCAATGGCCAAGTCGAAGCCATAAACAAGGTGTTTTGTTACACTAAAAAATGTCACCAGGACTATTTGCAGTTAGTATGGCTCCATCCACTGTCATACTATCCTCCTTGGCAAGTCTCATGCCTTTGCTCTTCATGTCAAACTTCAAGAAAGAGAGAAAAGTCATTTAAAGTCAATTATCTCTGGTACGCATTTTCTCTTAGCCTTACCTGCGTGTACGCAACCCAAGTTCACAATACCTGCGTACTTGTACGCTCTGTATGTAAAGGGGTGGGTGCGTACTCCTGTAAAGGTCAAAAGGCACAAGTTTCACTCTAAAAAAGTTACTTGTGGTCATTTCTAGAGCATTCTAGAAGCTTGTTTGACGTGTATGAAGCGCCTCCAGATGGTTCATGTATCCCTACCAAAGAGGAACTTATCCCATCAAGAGGGGAGCTATCCCATCCAAAGAGGGGCTTATCCCATTGATGGTGGACCTGAATAACTTCCTCTAGAGCACTATAAATACAGGCATTGGGCCAAAGGGAGGGGAGGTTGAAAGCTGAACATTCCTAAGGGTAGATGCTGCTGGAATTAGGACTTCCTTGTAGAAGCTTGTGAAGAGAGATTACCATCTTTTCTTGTTCTATTTGGAAGTGGGTGAGCTGATCAGAGTAAAGGAGAACTCTTGTGGACCCTGGGAGGGACTTGCACAACACCAAGGATCAGGTTGTAATGGTTCCTTTTGTTACCTTTTAATACAAATTAGTCCATTCTTCTCAACAATTTGTTATTTATGAGTTGTTTCATATACTCCTTGGTTTATATGTTAAATATGTTTTATTTTATGTGATATTCAGGTGCTATTTAATTGTTTGATTGTTAGTGAATGCAGGTTTCGAAGGGAAGGAGGAGCTCATCCGGATCAACGAAGCTGGACTACTACAACAGCGTTGGGTTACAGGTAGGATCTAAACACTTGATTTCTCATATTGTAAAAGCATATTTAGAGAAGGATTGCTCTTATTTGTCTTGTTTGTCACTAGAAAGTCTTAGGCTTCTAGGGAGGTCGGTTGTGTCCGCACTAACGACTCTTTCTGCATGACAAAATGGCGACTCCACTGGGGAATCCATGAATGTGTTTGAGTTCTTTTTGATTTGATATTTTGGTCTGAGAAAAATCGCTTGTTTTCTAATTTTTGGCTGTCTAACTGTGTATTTGGGTGGGTTAGCTTAGAGTCAAATTAGATTTTTATTTTTCTTAGCTTTGCCAGTAGTACACAATCTCTGAGTTAGGCACAATGCGTACTTGTACGCACTGCGTCTTTGTGCACAGGGCGTACCCACGCCTGTGTCAACAGATCACCTGTGTACCCCTGTCAAATTTGAGAAAATTTCATTTTTCCTCTTTTTGCTCTTTAGATTTTGTTTTTACTTTGTTTTTACTGCCCAGATCCATTAGTTTACTGTGAGAGATCTTCACCTGAACTTGTCCCGTTAGTTTCGAGGGTTTTGGTGGAATTCATAGGGATTTTGCCTTAGGGTTTGATTTTTAACTGGTCCTGTAGTGACTTTGGCGTTAGAGGTTGTCAAACTTTGGATCTCCTTGGTTTTGGTCAGTCCTCTTAGGAGTCGGGCCTGTCATAGAAGTCACCCTTGTGAGAGACCTACCTTTGTGTCTTCTCTTTGCGAATCTCGAAAAGTTTGTTTGTTAAAACCTTGAATTTCATTCTTGAGAAAAAAGAACAAAAAGATTTCGATTTTGTTTTTTGATTAGTTTATGATTCTGCATGAACTGATCCTTAGTTGCATTTTGACTGAGTAAAACATCCGGGAATTATCCTTGTAGGCTTTTGTCCTCATTTTTTTTTGCTTTTAGGTAAATTTCCTTTTAATTTACTTTTGAGTGAATTTGATTTGATTGTTTTAGATTTGTTAAATTTCATTTGATAAATAGTTTTTACATGCTTTATTAATATAGAAAAAACACAAAAAATTCTTTTGGAAAAAGTTTGCTTTGGTAGCATTTGTAGTCTTTTGGGAGAAAAAGGAAATTTCGTAGAGTAATTAGTGGTCATGAGTTGTATGTTTTGAAAAGATAAAGAAATTGTTTCTTTGATTGTCTTTGCCAAGAAAGTTGTTTTCTATAAAATTTTCATTTTCCAACTCTCTTAGCTAGGAGATTCATTGAAAAAGAAAAGTAGTGTAAATCATCTTAGGTGCATCTTTGTAGTGGTTGCGAGTCGAGTCTACACACCACCAGTTTCATCTCCACTACCTTTTTGTCCTTAATAAAAACCCTAAAATTAACGCTTAAAGTAAAATCAACTTAGTAACTTTTATTTACTAGGGCTCTGAAACACCAATTTAGATCAAGCTAGTGTCTTGGAGTAGGAGAGTAATTAACTCTCCAAGACAACAAAACCAAACAAGTAGCTTATCTTGTGATAGAATAAATCCAATTGTTTCATTTGTACTCTGGGAAAGCTCCTCTTAAAGGAGAAGCACGAGCTCGTGTCTGAACCAGTGAGGGGATCAATCCTCCCTCGTTGGGAACGACGCCAGACACACACGTATTACAAATGGTAAACCTCGGATTAACCATTGTCGAGGAGCCAGGGGTCACTTGTCGGTAAACCTTGGATTATTGTCAAGGAGCTGGCAAGGGGATTGAGCTTGATACTCTGCCCTTGCGTGCTGTCGGAGTGTAGACTATTCCCCCAGGTGCATTTGTTGTTGTTGGTAACCTTAGTGACCATTATCTTTAGGATTCTACCGAGGTGACGGTGGAGGGAAGATCCCACTGTACCTGGAGCAGACGTCGACTAGACTCACTTGGATTTTCCGGGGGGTTCACTTCACTCGAGACGGTTAAAGTGGAGGAACTTGTGCCGGTCTATTCATTAAGCAGGTTTTCGGGGTAACTGTTCCACCCGCCACTTCTGTACTGAATCCGGTGATGTTGGGTTTCATCTCCAACTAGCGTTTTTGGTTCGGAAGGCTACTGTTTGTGCTTGGTTTGACGCCCTAGATTCTTTAGGCGTGTGATTCAAATTTGTTTGGTTCTTTAGAGACTTTAGGTGGTTTGCTTTGAGATTTTACTTTGTTTGCGTGTGCAGTAGTTAAAAGTTTTTAACTGTGGCGGAATTACCGAGACAGTCCCGTCGACTTCGGGGCAAGTCTCCTGAGGTTGTTTCTGTGGCCGAATTGTTGAGGAAATCCCGTAGACTTCGGGGTGAACCTCCTCAAGACGTCCCAAGTCATTACGAAGGTTTAAAGGTACTTGTTACTCCTAGTGGCAGTAAAGTAGGTTCACCTGAAGAAGGAGAATCGTCATTGGTAGTCCATCCAGATTACCAAGGTCTAGAAACAGGTTATAATCTTGAGGCAGTTGCAGTTTCCAAGCTTGCTCGTAGTTTTTCATCTACTAGTGATATAGGCGAAGAACCTGAAGTATCTAAACCTGTTACTCCAACTTCTAGTGCACCAGATTCACCTAGGGTAGAAAGAGTCATCACCGAAAATCTTCCTACTGGTTTGATAGCTATTGAAGAACTTGCTCCAGAGGAAGAATTAGGCGTATCTATCCTTGAAGATCAGCCTACTATTGATCTAAGGGAGCGTGAATCTATCTTTTACAGTCCTCCTAGAAGTACTACTTGGTACCTTTCGTTAACCAATTATTTAGACAACTCAGGCATAGGTTTTTCTCCACCTCGTACTCCTTTTCCACCTGGAGGTATTTATACTCCTATAAATATGTCTGGTCAGTCGTCCGTGTTCACTCAATCTCCTGAATCTTTCTTGCACGGCGGTCCTTCTGTTCCCGCCGGGTATCAGTCACTTTCTGGTACCTTTACGGGGGCATCTCCTCAACCCATTGATCATGGGTTATTAGCTGGAAACAATGGTAATAAACTGTTGGGTGTAGGGGACATTTACATGATGTCAGGTTCAGTTCCCGTTTCTCAACCTCAAGGTGGCCAATTACCGCCTGGGGGGTAGCCTCAATTAACACCTGGGGGACAACCTCAAGGTACACAAATTGTGTCTGGGGGGTAACCTCAAGGACAGTATGTACCCATAGTACAATACATGCCTCAAGGTCAACCCCAGCCTCAATATGTACCCCAAGGTCAACCTCAGTATCAATATTTACCTCAAGGGTATCAACCTCAAGGTCAAGGTCAACCCCAGTATCAGTATTTACCCCAAGGTTATCAACCTCAAGGTCAATACTCGAGTCAAGGTTATCAACCATCTCAAGGTCAGTCATATGTTCAAGGTATGGGAACTGTGCCTTTCAGTTATCAATCCTATCCTCAATCCGGTTATGGATCTCAGTATCCTCAACCTGTTACGAGTCAATACCCCGGGATGATAGTGTGGAATCCATCACAAGGTCAACAGGTGTTGCAGCCAAGTATACAGTTGTTACCTCAAACTGGACAACCCGTAGTTTTTGGTTCACCCCAGAAACCGCAACCTGTCCAGTCAAATATTCAAACTTCTGTAACTTCGGTAGTTCCTCAGCCGCCAATTGCACCTAGTACTCCATCTCAAACGACTGCTGCAACTACCGCAACATCTACCGCACTTACTTCTGGAGTATCGACAGCTCCGGTTTCTACTGTCTCTGCAACCACTCCTCAGACATCTTTACCGTTGTCCGGATCTATGATTCAAACCATGGTCCAGATGCCTGTAGGGCAGCCTGGTTTAAGTACTGTTGTAACAAGTCAACCTCAATTTACCTATCAGCAGTACCAGGGACAGTACCAATTCGGTCCTGCTGTCCAACAACTTGTTTACCAGTATCAACCGTATCCTAGGTACACTTATCAACAACCTCAACAACCCCAGTACGGTCCAGTTAATCCTAGTTTTCCAGGAGGATATAATATCCCGAATGCGATTCTTGTTCCAAGTTATCCTAGATATCCTCCTCCTGGGACTGGTCTTGTGACCCAGACTTTAGAGATCCTAACCGGCAGTTACCGTTTATCACAACTTTGGATTTACCCGACTTGACGCGCCTAACGAACGATCCAATACAATATCTTCCGTTCTGGCCGCCAATGCCAAATAAGTTGCCTAGTGACATACCCAAGTTCGAAGGTAAGTCTGGAGAGGATCCGTCCAATCACGTGATGACTTACCACCTCTGGTGTGCTTCAAATTCCATCTCGGATGATTCGATCCGCTTACGTCTTTTCCAGCGTACGCTCATTGGTCTCGCGGCCAAGTGGTACATTGAGTTACCACGGGCCTCTTTTTACAATTTCAGTCAGTTAGCTACCTCGTTCCTAACTCATTTTCAGTTGCCGGTCAGATACGATAACGGCACAAAACTATTAAATTCATTAAAATAGTCGACCTACACTTATATTTCCGATCATATTCATGAATGGAGACATCGACGGCGATTGGTGAAAGTTTTTATCCCAGACCAAATCTTAGCTGAATGGTTTGTAAAATCATTATTACTGAAGATGTAGCTAAGGCCGGAGTAGTTACTAAGGAGCAAGTCATTGCTCAAGCCTAGTACCTTGACTTAGTTTACACAGTCGGGTACGTTGCACGAGAAGATCCCGGATCTTCCTAAGTCGAATCAAATCGTTGCTGCTCCTTCGGGGTCTCATGCTGCTGATGGCATGATTGGTACGGTGAATACTAAAAGTAATAATAAATCCTCAAAGAATTCTTCTCCAATAATAACCTTACCAGACTCCCCGACAGGAGAGTCTTCTCCTGAAATTACCACCGACATTCACGCTGTAGAGTCATCTACGGCTAAATCAAAAAACGGTGGTAAGAAGAAAGGCAAGAAGAAGGATAAAGCAGACAAGGCTCCAAAGGAGAAAAAAGAGAAGTCGGAATCTAACGACGAAAAGCGCAAACCTCGCTATCCTTGTTTAATTTGTGAAGAAGATCATTTCACAAGAGATTGCCCTCATCGGGCGGAGGTTGTGAAAATCGTTAAAGGTTCCCCAACTCCTGCTATTTTGAAAGATCCATTTCCAAAGCAGGAGAGTAAAATGATAGGTTCTTCCTCGAGTGCCAGTGAAGAACCCATATTGATGATGTCTCATGTACGGATTGCGACTCGATCACAAGATTATGGTAGTAAAAGTCCTGTTGATGGATCAAAAGAAGCGGAATCTTCTCGTTCAAATCCATCAACCTCAGCTCCCGGTTCCGATCCACTACAGATCGAGAAACCTAACCCGGACTTAGTAATAAAATCGCCCGCCAAGGGTGTACTTCGAAGGTCTGCTTTCAATCCACATGCGAGAGCGGCCCAGAATTACAACATTGTTGAGGATTTAGTTGTTTCACCCTCAGCAATGTCGGCTTTGGAAGTGCTGCAATCATGCCCAGCACAGAGAAAATTAATTTTGTCGGCTATAGGAGCTGTTGATGCTCAGGACCCGAACCTGATATTCTTTGATCTAGAAAATAGTACACTGCATCTCCCTCATCAGATGGCTTTCCAGATTCCAGTGATAGTAAAAAACAGGCCAATTCATCGGACTGTAATTGATGAAGGAGCTTCTACGTGTATTATGTCGATTCAGTGTTGGAGATCGCTTGGTTCTCCTTCACTGAACCAATCCCCGACGATTCTTAAGGCCTTTGATGGCCGTGGGTTCCATCCGTTTGGCATTCTATATGATTTGCCTATAGGGGTTGAAGGAAAAACCGTTAGTCTGGATGTGGAGGTCGTTGATGCCCCTCTAGACTACAACCTTCTTTTGGGTCACAGTTGGTCTTACGCTATGACAGCGGTCGTGTCATCGATCTTCAGAGTTATAAAGTTTCCACACAATGGTAAGATCGTGACGATAGACCAGCTGGCTTACTTTTCATCCGACCCAGCCTCTTCAGAGAGTATCCAACATGTCGGTAAAACGACTATCCCTTACAAGGATGTTGGTGTAGGATTAGTTAAAGATTCCGGTTTACTGGGAACTTTTCCTTTCCCTCCAATCAACGCAGACCCTTCATTCGCAACCATTCATATGATTACTTCAGACACTATTATCTATGATGATCCTTGGATTGTCCCATCTGAATCTGAGGTAGACTCATTCGGTAATGCAATGCCTTTGAGTCCATATGAAATTGCTTATGAGGCCGTGCAGTCTTTTTCCGACTCAAGTTCAACCCAAATCGACCAAATGAATGTGGTCCGTGAGGAATCACTTTTCACATCAACCTCAGAATGGATAACGTTTCTTGAAGTTGTGTCATTTGACGAACAACTTCGCGAAATCCTAAGTGTAGATGATCTACCATGGGAAGATCTTCATCATCGATCTTCATTTTTACCTGAGGGTGATGACATTGAAAATGATTTTTCATCAATTTTTACGGCTGAATACGTCAAGGACGCTCAGAATCCCATGAAACATCCTGATTCAGAGTTGAATTTGGGAAACATTTCCCGAACTATTGCCATTGACATTTCAGTCAAAACTGGAATTATTGAAAACATTCATATAGGTGCCTCGTGTACAGATGACAAAATTCAAACATACAAGGTCCTATTTCAAGAATTCCGCGACGTGTTTGCCTGGTCCTATGAGGAAATGCCAGGAATTGATCCCTCCATTGTTGTTCATGAAATCAAGACTTACCCGGACGCTAAACCCGTTCAGCAACGTCTGCGTCAGATACACCCTAGGAAAGCGGCTGCGATTAAAGCAGAAGTCGAAAAGCTGTTGAAAGTAGGTTTCATTTATCCGATCTCGTTAACGGATTGGGTATCGAATATTGTTCCGGTTAACAAGAAACAAGGAACAATAAGAATATGCATCGAATATAGGGATATAAATCGTGCTTGTCCAAAAGACAACTATCCCACGCCCTATATCGATCAAATAATTGATGATTGTGCCGGCAGTGAAATATTTTCCTTTATGGACGGTTTTTCCGGTTACAACCAAATCAATATTCTACCTGCCGATCAACCAAAAACGGCTTTCATTTGTCCTTGGGGGACATTTGCTTACTGCAAATTACCTTTTGGACTTAAGAATGCCGGAGCCACTTTCCAACGGGCAATGTCTTACGCGTTTCACGACATCAAACACATTGTGCAACCGTATCTCGATGATTTTCCTGCTCATTCTTTACATCGAGTTGATCACCTTGTCCACTTACGCGCTATTTTTATGAGGTGTCGGCATTATCGAATTCGGTTGAACCCACACAAATGTGTCTTCTGCATAGAAGTGGGACGATTGCTAGGATTTGTCGTTTCAAAAGCCGGTATCCGCGTCGATCCCTCGAAGGTCGAAGCTATCATCAAATTGCCTCCTCCTTCGAGTTTGCGCCAACTCCAAAGTTTGCAGGGGAAAGCAAACTTTTTACGTCGATTCATTCCTAACTACGCCGAGGTTACAAAGGGTTTCACCCGGTTTTTGAAACAAAACGCTCAATTCTCTTGGGATGAGATAGCTCAGAAATATTTTGATGCACTTAAGCACGCGTTGACCCATGCACCGTTGCTGCATCCTCCCAACTACAACCAGGACTACTTTTTGTATCTCGCCGCCTCCCACTCCACCATTGGAATGGTCTTAGTTCAGGAAGACGAATTCAGAACAGAACATGTGATATATTATCTTAGTAGGACGTTAAATCCCACTGAGATAAAATATTCGCATGTGGAGAAATTGGCCCTGGCAGCTGTTCAGGCTGTCCAACGTTTTCGTCATTACATTCTTCTCCGTAGAACTACAGTGATTTCGGATTGCAACCCTATGATCTATATTCTGACTAAAAAATTGCTAGGGGGCAAGTACTCCAAATGGATCGTTATCCTGCAGGAGTTCGATTTGGAGTTCGAGAAGTCCAAGTCTAAGAAATCCTTAGTTTTTGCGGAATTGATGTGTGACTTCCCGCGTGCCGACACGGAAACTGTGGCAGAGGAGCCCATTGTGGACGAATCTCTGTTTCTCATCAGCACTTTAGATCCATGGTATGGAGATATAATCGTCTATCTCCAAACCCAATCCTTTCGACCCGAAGCTTCAAAGTCAGACCGTCGGAAAATTCGATTCCAGTCCCAACAGTACAAAATTATTGGAGATACTCTTTATCGTCGTGGGGCAGATTTAATATTTCGTCGTTGTTTAACTCATGAAGAGGTAGAAAGGGTTATGAATGACTGCCATTCTGGAGCATGTGGCAGTCATATGTCTGGGTATGCCACAGCTCAGAAGGTGTTGCGTGCTGGCTATTTCTGGCCGTCCATGTTTAAAGATTGTATCATTGCGGTCCGAAAATGCCACAACTGTCAAGTGTTTGATCGCAAGATGCGCGCACCACCTGCTCCTCTCCACCCTATAATTGCCGTTGGTCCTTTTGCTAAATGGGGTATCGATTTTATTACATGTAACCCTCACTCGGCGGGGGGGCATGCGTATGTCATCCTTGCGGTTGATTATTTTACTAAGTGGGCCGAGGCGATGCCTACATTCGAGGCAGATGGCAAGACAGCTGCGATTTTCATATTCAATCATATTATTGCTAGGTTTGGTGTCCCACAAGCGATAATCACTGACCATGGGCACCATTTTCGAAACATTATGATGACAGAACTTACAAGCCAGCTTGGTTTACGCCATGATAGTTCTACTCCTTATTATCCTCAAGCAAACGGTTTGGTTGAATCCATCAACAAAGTTCTAGTTATCATGATCCGACGAATCATTGGTATTCATCGGTCGAATTGGCATAAGATGTTATTTTCAGCACTTTGGGCGTACCGAACCTCAGTGAAAACATCAACAGGGTTCACTCCTTTCCAACTAGTTTATGGTTTGGAAGCAGTGTTGCCCATTGAATGCGAAATCCCATCACTTCAAATGGCTATCGAATTACTCCCAGCTACTTCCGAAGAGGAGAAGCGTCTGTTATACTTAGCTAAATTAGATGAGACTCGACGTGACGCTGCTTTGGCAATCGAGACTCACGCGAAAAGGATGAAATCTCAGTATGATCGCAACGTGACCCCTCGTAATTTTTCGGAAGGAGACCTAGTGCTATTATATGATCAAGCTAACGATAAATTAGGTGCTGGAAAATTCGTTCCCATGTGGCATGGGCCCTACATTGTCAAGCGAAAGCTAGCAAAAGGGGCCTATGAGCTGGTAGATTTTGATGGGGACTCTTTGGGTAAACCCAGAAATGGACTTTACCTAAAGAGGTATTATGCTTAAATGGTGGGTATGGAGATTCAGTTAGTTTAAGTTAGGTTAATTTTTCTTTCTAGCTGGTATGTTTGCTTAGTTTAGACAGCGTGCTTAGCTTAGAGAGTGTGTTTTTTGTCGTTATTCTGGCTTATCTTGGTTTTACTCTTGATATTGCAGATGTCGACACCTCTCCAAACGTACATTGGATTTGATGATGGTGCTTGTCATAGTACATGGAATATCTCTTCCGCAGCTTGGGTTATCTATTCACCCTCTGACGAGTTAGTTTCTATGCATGGGGTGAGCCTCGGTCAAACAACAAAAAACATTGCAGAATACAGTGCAGTGATTGAACTATTATCTGAATCTATTTCATTTGGGATCCGGAGTTTGATAGTGAGGTTAGATTCTGAACTCGTTGTATTACAGCTTAATAGAGTCTATGCCATTAGAAATCCAGTGTTATTAAGATTGTTTTTGAGGGTGCGTCTCTTGGAACGTGAATTTGATTACATTGAATATCAGCATATTCCAAGGTCTTTAAATACATTAGCAGATGCAATGGCGTCTCGAATGTTAAATAGACATTTGTAACAATCATAAATGTAAATTTATAAACATTTCATCACATATGTTTAACAAAATAAGCCAGTAATAATGATATATATATAGATAGGAGTGTGTCAAAAAATATACATTGTCTTCGATCATAGGTTGAAAAACACCTTATGATCGGCAAAAATGATAAGTACAAAAAACCAAAAATGTCACATGTGTCTACAAAAGTGACTAGCCAATCACTGGTGGTGCTCTCTATATGAGACCACTGCCCGCGCTACTCTACACAGGAACCTCCTGAAAGGTCCTGGGACTGCGACCACATAGCGCTGAAGTCGGATAGGAATATCATCTATAGTCGTCTCTGGTATGTCCACCGTGAGACGCTCTAGGTCCTGTTCCAGCTCGGCTAAGGTCTCTGCGGCCGCATCCTGTGGGGTTGGTGCTGGTGCAACTGGTACTCTTCTCTCAAAAGCCCGGAGATTGGCTAGACGCCGTGGGCCTACATCTGCATTTTGAAAATTTTTTGCTGTCAGTTTTGAGACGATATATAAAAAACAAAAAAAATAGATAATTTAAAAACTTGTGAAAAATGAAGTACCTCTGTCGTCCCATTGTTCTCCCTGTGGAAGAACCATGTCCAGATCATTGCGAAAATCTACTCCGGCATAAGGAAAATCCTGAATCGCAAAGACCTGGCTCTCCAACCAGTGAAAGTAACCCGCAGGAAATCAGACAACTCCCGCTCCCTCATCAGGATGCCGGACCATTACCGAAACCCACCGCGTCAACTTAGGCTCCCGAGGAGGCCCAACTGGAACAGTAAGATGTTGGGGGATCAGCATTGGAACTCTCTCTAGGGAAAAGCTCACAACTAAAGGCCCATATCGAAAGGTCTTCAATTGTCCGTTCTTTGCCCTAGTCAGTTGGCACAGCATTGCACCAGTTGAAAGTGGTGCCTCGGAAGCAATCTATAGCCATCCACATTTGGGAACCAGTGGCTATGTGCAAAGCGGCAGCACCGCAAAGTCTGGTAACTGTAAAGGCAATTACCATAAGTTCAGGTCGGGATATGTATTTGATTTCTATCCCCTTATCCTGGTTTTGATTGTTGCACCACTCTAGCCGGAGACTAGCAAGGGATTGGCCACCCGGCCTAGTCCCGAATAGAGAGAGTTGCTCGCCCCTGTTAGGCAAGCCAGTGAGAAAATATATGTCGGAGGACTCTATCTCGAGCTGGTGTTCTCCGATGTAAAAACATTGATCCTGAATGTTCCACCTTTCAACCAGCCACTCTAAGAATGGCACCTGGGCCCTCATGCCAGGTATGGCCCAGTACTTGTAGAGACCGCATGCCTTTAAAGCATCAATGGAAGGTTGATGACCTATTGCGGCCAAATCGACATCTTCGTGTTCTCTTTCACGCCAATCTAGCATGGTGGGCAATCTACACACCAAAAAACATTGATTAGAATTCATTAAATCAAATTTTGATGGTTAGGTTTTGAGTTTGGGTTTTGAGTTTGAGCGTGGGTACACAGCTGTTCTGAAGGTGGGCTGCGTACTCCGACCAATTTCCCATATACAAAAATGTCGGGGTACACAGGTCACCCATGGGGCACCTACGTCCCCCGAAAAGCGGACCCTAAAACCCCAAACCCTCCAAAAAATCAAACTAGAACTTAAAATGGAATTCTAAATGGATGAAATTGAAGAGGAGGATGTTGTGAAATACCTGAAAGAGACGGCGCTCGATTCCGACGGTCGGATTCTCCGCAAAGTCCACGGGAAGTTTCTTGCCAAAAGCCCTTTTCTCACCCTCAACAGTAAAATGGTAAAAATGACATGGTAAAAAGTCTTTTTATAGGTTTTTTTGAATAAATGAATGCTAAGTTTGTTTATTTTTCACCGTGAAAGGATATTTTTCAATGTATTTTTGCCCATCCTAAACAGGTATGAGTAATGTGTTGTTTTTCAGCAGGACAAAAAGGACTTTAGGGTAAAATCATCATTTTTCACAAACAAAGACATCAGAGTCATCTTTTAAGCTCTTTTCTGACTCCTAAAACATGAAAAGATTGCCGAGCGTTTCTTTTACACTCGTTAAAATGGAATTAAAAGACGGTCCTCTTACAGCCCTTTTCTGACCGTAAAAACACGAAAAGATTGCCAGATTTTTGTCGTTTCAAATTCGATACTGGAAATAAAACGACATGCCTCTGATCACTTTTTACTTTTCAGGTCAAAGGCATTAATCATGAAAGTACTCCTTGGTCGCAAGGCTAAGCGGTTCTCTCAGGTATTATTTTATACTTTTTCGGGCTTGGGAGACACAAATTTACGAAAAAGTTCACCTTGGAGTCTTCTTTAGTTTTTTCAGACTCTCTAAAATTGAAAAACGCTGAGTTTCTCCTATACTGGACTTGTTAAAATTTCACAATAAAGGACCTGTTTGATTACAAACAGGAACGGACCACTCCTTCTTAGGGTCTGAATCTAAACTAAGTTGGACTCGTCCGAAGGATGAGCTTATAATCAAGCATATGTTATCCTCCTCAAGCTTGTAAAAAATAAAGAGGTACTTGCCAGAAATGGTGGGGGAAAAGAGAGAAGAATGAACCTATTTGTTATCTTTTGTTACAGAAGAACCTTATCACCGCTCTTGAACATGACACATTTCATTCACCTGGGTTGGGAAATCCTTTGCCTTAAAGCTGATAAAACCACTCTGAAAGTCTTCAACCGTTTCTGGGTATCAACTTTGGGTCAATTGTCACCAAGCCATCTGTCGTGTCGTTATGTGTTCAAGAGGTCTCTTCAAATAAACCATTCATATGCAAAATACTTGTCATCCATTTGACCATCCCTGAGTCAGTCCTTACAGCAACATTTCTTCAACTTGAACAATGATTTCGTGTTGTGGGCTTGCCTGCGACAGGTGGCTTTCTATCGACATCAGCACATTATCTAGAAAGATGACTTAGAAATCGTCAGTACCTTGAAGTCTGCATGCATCAATGGCAGGTTTCTCGCCTTTGACGACAGTTTACATCATTGACTTTCGATCAAAGGATTCCGTGACGTGTTCGACATCAACCCATTCATTCACATTTCATGGATTGTACTGGGTACTTTGAGAACCATTGACATCACTGGTGGTCTCTCTCACACTTGTTAACAGTTTACATCATCGACTGGTAATCAAGTGGTTTCTACCATGTTCGACATCAACTCATTTATTCACATGGATAGAATCGTACCAATTCAGGAAGTAGAGATGAAGACCCTGGATCTAGTTTCCACCATCCAGGCTGCGAGGAGTTTTGTATTCATTATATAGTAGACTAACCATAAACAGATGGCTGCGTCCATACTGTGTCTACAAAAGTCTACGATTGTGATGTACTGCAAAATCATTCTTGTATCAGAGCAGTAGTTAGATTGTTAGTTAAAGTTTTCAATCTGAGTATGGGAATGCCTACCTCAGCAATGATATCATCTTATATATGTATTTTGTGTTGAATATTTGCAGGTTCTGACCGGGCTCTCCGCAAGATACTCCTTGAAATGATAAAGTACTTCACCCTTCCTAGATCATATAAAACCCTAATCTACTACAGGCTTCGCACTTTAGGGGGCAATCTGTTACACTAAAAAATGTCACCATGACTATTTTCAGTTAGTATGGCTCCATCCACTGTCATACTATCCTCCTTGGCAAGTCTCATGCCTCTGCTCTTCATGTCAAACTTCAAGAAAGAGAGAAAAGTCATTTAAAGTCAATTATCTCTGGTACGCATTTTCTCTTAGCCTTACCTGCGTGTACGCAACCCAAGTTCACAATACCTGCGTACTTGTACGCTCTGTATCTAAAGGGGTGGGTGCGTACTCCTGTAAAGGTCAAAAGGCGCAAGTTTCACTCTAAAAAAGTTACTTGTGGTCATTTCTAGAGCATTCTAGAAGCTTGTTTGACATGTATGAAGCGCCTCCAAATGGTTCATGTATCCCTACCAAAGAGGAACTTATCCCATCAAGAGGGGAGCTATCCCATCCAAAGAGGGGCTTATCCCATTGATGGTGGACCTGAATAACTTCCTCTAGAGCACTATAAATACAGGCATTGGGCCAAAGGGAGGGGAGGTTGAAAGCTGAACATTCTTAAGGGTAGATGCTGCTGGAATTAGGACTTCCTTGTAGAAGTTTGTGAAGAGAGATTACCATCTTTGCTTGTTCTATTTGGAAGTGGGTGAGCTGATCAGAGTAAAGGAGAACTCTTGTGGACCCAGGGAGGGACTTGCACAACACCAAGGCTCAGGTTGTAATGGTTCCTTTTGTTACCTTTTAATACAAATTAGTCCATTCTTCTCAACAATTTGTTATTTATGAGTTGTTTCATATACTCCTTGGTCTATATGTTAAATATGTTTTATTTTATGTGATATTCAGGTGCTATTTAATTGTTTGATTGTTAGTGAATGCAGGTTTCGAAGGGAAGGAGGAGCTCATCCGGATCAACGAAGCTGGACTACTACAACAACGTTGGGTTACAGGTAGGATCTAAACACTTGATTTCTCATATTGTAAAAGCATATTTAGAGAAGGATTGCTCTTATTTGTCTTGTTTGTCACTAGAAAGTCTTAGGCTTCTAGGAAGGTCGGTTGTGTCCGCACTAACGACTCTTTCCGCATGACATGTTGGTTACTATGCTTCAGCATACCATTGGAATTCACAAGTCTAACTGGTATTTAATGTTGTTTTCCGCCCTATGGGCCTACTATACCTCAGTTAAAGGTGTGACTAGATTCACACCATTTCAGCTAGTTTGTGGTCTGGAAGCTACCCTCTCGATTGAATGCGAAACCCCTTCTCTCAAATTAGTTGTCGAATTGCTCCTGAATACTACTTCGGTGGAAGAATGCCTTCTTTATCTAGAACGACTTGACGAGACTCGTCAACTTGCTTCTTTAGTTATTGAAGCACAAAAGAAGAGAGTCAAAACTCACTTTGATCAGACAGTCAACCCACGTTCCTTCACGGAGGGAGATTTAGTCCTGTTGTATGATCAAGCTAATGACAAGCTAGGGGCAAGGAAATTCGAACCCATGTGGCATGGGCCCTATATCGTCAAATGAGTGTTGCAAAAAGGGGCTTATGAGCTAATTGATTATGAGGGTAACCCTTTAGATAAGCCTCAAAATGGGCTTTATCTTAAGAAATACTATGCATGAGTCTTTCATGCATTGCTGTGTACATAAGTGTGTTTTTCATTTTTGTACATATTTGGCTTGGTGTGTAAGCATTTGCCACTTATTGTGTCCTTTTTACTTCTTATGCCGATGTCTATCGCACCTTATATCAGTTTCATTGATGGTGCCTATCGCAGTACCCGAAATCTTTCCTCCACGGCATGGGTTATCTATGATCCTCACGATGAGTTAGTGGATCTTCAAGGTGTTTGTCTAGGGTGTAGCACAAACATTGTCACTGAATATAGTGCCATCATCGAATTACTGGCTAAGGTTGTTGTCCTCAATATTTACGCATTAATTATGAATCTAGACTCTTAGCTTGTTGTTATTCAACTTAATAGGCGTTATTCCCTCAAGGCTGAAGCTATACTGAATCTCCCGCCTCCTTCTTCTTTGCATCAATTGCAGAGTTTGCAAGGAAAAACCAATTTCCTACATTGTTCTATCCCTAACTACGTTGAGATTGCAAAAGGTTACACGCGTCTCCTTAAGCGTGACACTCCCTTTATTTAGGATTACATCGCCCAAAGGTCATTCGAGCAACTCAAGACACTTCTTGTTTCTGCTCCTTTGTTGCATCCACCCAACTATCATTGTGACTATTCGCTTTATCTAGCTGCCGCTGATAGTACTATTGGTATGGTTTTGGTTCAAGAGGACGACAATGGTTCTGAGCACATTATATATTATCTTAGCTGCAACATTCTTGACACTGAGACTCATTATGATTATGTCAATAAGCTCGCCTTGGCAGCTGTTCAAGCTTTCCAACATTTTCGTCATTATATTTTGTTGCGTACAACTACCGTGATTTCAGATTGCAACCCAATGACATACATTTTGTCACATCAATTGCTGGGGGGCAAGTACTTGAAATGTATTGTTATCCTTCAAGAGTTTGATTTTCAGTTTACTACTTCCAAGTCTAAAAATTCGCTGGTCTTCACTGAGTTGATTTGCTCGTTACCGTCTACTTATGCTCCCTCTTGGATAGAGGACCGCATTCCGAATGACACACTTTTCTTGATCAGTACCCTCGATCCCTGGTATGGTGACATTATTGTCTACCTCCATATGTCTTCCTTCCATCTTGATTTTTCTAAGGATGCTCGGCGACGCATTCGTCACCATTCTCAGTCTTATCATATTGTTGGAGACACTTTATATCGTCTCGGCATTGATTCAGTTCTCTATCATTGTCTGACTTTCAAGGAAGCTGAAAGAGTCTTGAATGACTACCACTCTGGCGCGTGTGGTGGTCATATGTCTGGTTATGCTACTGCCCAAAAAATCCTTCGTGCTAGTTACTTTTGGCCCTCCATTTTTAAGGATTGCATTCTTGTTGTCTATTCTTGTCACACGTGCCAAATTTACCAGTGGAAGATGTGTGCACCACCTTCCCTTTTACATCCTGTCATTACCGTAGGCCCTTTTGCTAAATGGGGCATTGATTTTATGACCTGTAACCCTCGCTCGGCTAGGGGGCATGGGTATATCATCGTTGCCGTCGATTACTTTACGAAATGGGCTGAAGCGATGCCTACATTGTCTAACAAGGTAAGACAGCTCTGCAATTCCTATTCAGTCATGTGATTACCCAGTTCGGAGTCCCTCAGGCTATAGTCACTGATCATGGTTCCCATTTCCGTGGTTATATGATGACTGAGTTGACAACCCAGTTAGGCTTGTGTCACGATAGTTCGATGCCTTATTACCCTCAGGCCAATGGCCAAGTCGAAGTCGTAAACAAGGTGTTGGTTACTATGCTTCAGCGTACCATTGGAATGCACAAGTCCAACTGGCATTTAATGTTGTTTTCCACCCTATGGGCCTACCGTACCTCGATTAAAGATGCGACCGGATTCACACCATTTCAACTGGTTTATGGTCTGGAAGCTACCCTCCCGATTGAATGCAAAATCCCTTCTCTCAAATTAGCTGTCGAATTGCTCCCGAATACTACTCTAGTGGAAGAACACCTTCTTTATCTAGAATGGCTTGACAAGACTTATCGACTTGCTTCTTTAGTTATTAAAGTACAAAAGAAGAGAGTCAAAACTCACTTTGATTAGACAGTCAACCAACGTTCCTTCACGGAGGGAAACTTAGTCCTGCTGTATGATCAAGCTAATGACAAGCTAGGGGCAGGGAAATTCGAACCCGTGTGGCATGGGCCCTATATTGTCAATGTTGGAAATAATACTGAGAGGGGGGGTGAATCAGTATTATTTAGTTCTTTTAACAAATCTTCCTTATTTACACTTTGAATTATTTTTTCAAATCAGTACCATAAAATAGTGAGCATGAACAAGAAAAACAGATAGTCACACCAAAGAACACCAGATGTAAGGTGGAAACCCAATGTGGGTGAAAACCACCTGCTGCAATATGTCTCTATCTTCTTTCAAATTAGAAACTCCTTTTACAATGATTTTGTACTGGTGCAGTCCTTTACCAGTACACAGGCTGCAACCTGCAGAGAGCTACAACTCTCTCTCATTTTCCAATCTCTCCTAGAAGGGAGCTACAACCCCCTACTTCTTTTCTTAAAAGGACCAATTTTCATAAATGATCATCAAGTACATGTAAATTGCACAGTCAACTGCAGTAACCAGATCAACAATAACAGAACTAAACCCAGAACACCTTATCAACAGAAAAAAATTCAGTCAACAGAAGATCTTAAGACAGATACGCAGTTTTTCTTTCTCTGGCCTGCGTCGCTACGCACTTCACCTTCTGCTTCCCTGCGTATACCCGCAGAGAGCCTTCTGCTGCACGGCGTACCCACGCACTGCTTCTTCAATCGAGCTACGTACTGTTACTGTAGGTACGCACCTAGAGACACTATCGCGCCGCGTACTGCTACTGAAGCCACGCACTCATAGATACTATCGCGCTGCGTACTTTTATTGGGCGTACGCACCTGAACCTCTGTCGCGCTGCGTACCCACGCAGTTCTGCTTCTTCTGCTCTGCGTATCCACGCAGCTCTCCTGTTTCTCCTCTGCGTACCCACGCAGTTCTGCTTCTTCTGCTCTGCGTACCCACGCACTTGCACCGTTATTCACCTGCGTACTTCTGATTAGGGCCGAATTGGCAGTTCACCAGTGTGCTACAGTTAGTCTGATACCCAGATCTGATCATGTGCTCGAGAGATCACCCTTCACAGATTAGCTTTTAACTTCACTTTCATATAGATCAAGCTTTTAAAACAATAACCCAATAGATCTTAAGATATTCAATTTGCAAAAGATACTTAGCCAAGTGATCTCCTTTGCTTTATATAGGCAAGCTCCTCCTAAAATCATGGATCAATACCATAGATAACCAATACCAGGGGCCCAAAAACATGGGGCTCAATAATAATAATAATATAAAGCAATACCACGGGCCAAAACCATAGAATCAAGATCGGCGGGCTAAATACCACGGGCCAAACATAGGAAACCCCACGTGAACACGCTTCTCTGCCTTGAAGTAAGTGAAACTAGGGGTACGCACCTTCTGAACGGGTGACCTGCATGTCTGGCCGCAGTCCCTTCACGGTGTACCTGCGTGTACGCATCTTCTGAACTGTTCTCCTGCGTACTTCTTAATTTTCAACATTTTGAGAGCCTGATCAGAGCATTGCCATTTGGGGGTGTTGCCATCAAGTACAACATCTGTAACATAGAGCCATACCAGAATCATAATGCCAACAATCTCCCCCTTTGGACTTGATGGCAACCTCAAAATCTTCAGCTTCATTCTCCCCCTTTGACATCAAGGGCAAAGGGTTATGCTCCCCCTAAGAGCATGCTCCCCCTGAATATGAACCAGATCTGCAAAGAAGAACCATAATCCACCAAACACCATAAATGACCATGAAAGAGATAGAGACATATTGCAGCTATATTCAGACCAGCTTCCATGATCTCCTTCATAATGCCAACAATGCATTATATGCTCCCCCTGAACCTGTGCCATTCAATCTTCAACCAATCAGCCACCCAGCTCATGTACGCATATACCCCAGATGAACCATGCGTACAACCATCAATCAGAAGAGATTCAACAATAAGATGATGCATCAACAACCCCCAGCTTTTGCCTGAGGTATTCAAAAGTCTCCCTGGGCAATGGTTTGGTGAGTATATCAGCAACTTGTTCCTTAGAAGGAACATACTCCAACTTGACCTTCTGTTCAAGCACTTGTTCTCGGAGAAAATGATACTTGATTGGTATGTGCTTGGTTTTTGAATGCATGACTAGGTTCTTTGAGATGTTGATTGCACTTGTGTTATCACATAAGATGGAGATAGGTGGTGTACAAGTGATTTGAAAATCCTGCAAGGTCTGCATCATCCAAAGGAGTTGAGTGCAGCAAGATGCAGCAACAACATATTCTGCTTCAGCTGTAGATAAGGCAATCGAACTCTGTTTCTTGCTGAACCAAGATACTAGTCTGGAACCCATAAAGAACGCACCACCACTTGTGCTCTTCCTGTCATCCACTCTTCCGGCCCAATCTGCATCTGTATAAGCATGAAGTGTGAGATCTGTATCTCTAGGATACCATAAGCCATAATTCTGAGTCCCTTGAAGATATTTGAAAATTCTCTTCACTGCCTGAAGATGAGTCTCCTTCGGATTTGCCTGAAATCTTCCAACTATTCCAACTGCATGCATGATGTCCAGTCGGGTACCTGTCAAATAAAGTAAACTTCCAATCATAGATCTGTAGGTTGGTTGATGGACTGCTGTAGATTCATCATTTTCACTGAGGCTACATCCTGTGACCATGGGTGTACATACTGGTTTTGCATCTTCCATGCCATATTTCTTCAAAATCTGTTTTAGATACTTGGTTTGAGACAAAAAGATCCCTCCTTCTTTTTGTTGGATTTGCAAACCAAGAAAATATGTCAGTTCTCCCAGCAAGGACATTTCGAATTCTTTTTGCATCACTAAGGCAAAGATTTGACTCATAGCTTCTTCATTGCTGCCAAATATAATGTCATCTACATACACAACAAGTATTAGCAATTTGTCATTTTCAACTTTTATATAAAGATTGCTATCTGCTGATCCTTTTGAAAAACCTTGTTGATGAAGATATTTGTCCAAACGATAGTACCAAGCCCTTGGAGCTTGTTTGAGACCATAGAGAGCCTTTTTCAATCTGCATACAAGATTTGGATCATTTCCAAGAATGAACCCATCTGGCTGCTCAATGTATACTTCTTCTTCCAAGTCTCCATTCAGAAAGGCTGATTTCACGTCCATTTGAAATACTTTGAAGTTTTGAAAGCTTGAGAGAGCAAGGAACATTCAGATGGCCTCAAGTCTTGCAACAAGAGCAAAGGTTTCTTCAAAGTCTATTCCTTCTTGCTGCGCATACCCTTTACAAACAATTCTGGCCTTGTTTCTAATTACTTCTCCATTTTCATTCAATTTATTTTTGAAGACCCATTTTGTTCCGATAACATTCTTATCCTTTGGTCTAGGAACCAGCTCCCAAGTGTTGTTCTTTTTGATCTGCTCAAGTTCTTCATCCATTGCCTTCACCTAACATTCATCTTTGCATGCCTCTTTCACATTTTGTGGTTCAGTGGAGGAGAGTAATGCCAAATAGCTTGAAGCTTCTGCAACTGTTCTTCTTGTTTGTACACCTGCTTCTTTCTGCCCCACAATCTGAGATTCTGGATGATTCTTCTGAACATATCTGGATGGAGTCTTCTCTTCTATTCTTGTCTACTCCTCTGGTTCTTCTTGAGGTTCTTCTTCTTCATCATTCTGTCTTTGAGGGTAGCCTTCATCTTCTTTGATGTCTTCATGATGTACTTGCCTAAGAATGTATCCCTTCTCATCAACCACTACATCAATGCTGTCAACAATTCTGCCAAGTCTTTTATTGTAGCATTTGTATGCTTTGCTATGTGGAGAATAACCAAGAAGAATGCCTTCATCTGCTCTAGGTTCAAGTTTGCCAAGTTGCTCATCAGTATTCTTAATATAAAATTTGCTCCCAAAGATTTTGAAGTGCTTTACCGAAGGAGTCTCACCACACCAGAGCTCATGAGGGGTTTGAGTGTTGTCCACCCGGACATTTGTTTTGTTGAGAATAACAACCGCAGCATGTGCAGCTTCACCCCAGAAAGTTGCGGGAGTTCCCGACTCATCAAGCATAGCACGAGCCATTTGTTGGACTATTCTGTTCATTCTTTCCACAACTCTATTTTGCTGAGGAGTTCTAGCTGTAGAGAGTTCTCTTCTTATCCCATGTTCTTCACAGAAATCGAAAAATTCATTTGAGGTAAACTCCCCACCTCTGTCGGATCTGAGGCACTTAATTTTGTGTCCTGATTCGTTTTCAACCAAGGCTTTGAAGGATTTGAATTTTTCGAATGCTTCATCTTTGTGCTTCATAAGTCCTAACCAGACAAACCTGGAGAAATCGTCAATGAATAATATCAAGTATTCTTCTCCTCGAGGTGTTCTTTTCCTGAATGGACCACATGTATCTGTATGTACTAGCTCAAGAGGCATGCTAGTTGATCCTTCCTTCTCTGGAAAGTTAGTTCTGGTTTGCTTTCCAAACTGACATGATTTTCATATGGTGTTGTCTGGAATTTTGATATCTGGAAGATCGCGAACTGCCTGATATTTGCATGCTTTCCTTATTTGTGAAAAGCTTAGATGCCCCAACCTCTGATGCCATAACCAGTGCTCATCATCCTTGCTCAGATAGCATTGTTGTTGTCTTTCTTCAAATATGTATAGATTATTTGGATTTCTTTTACCTTTGATTACTGTTTTACCTGTATCAAGATCACGAACAAGACATCCATTTGATCTGAATATCACCTCGGTTCTTTGATCACACATCTGGATGACACTTAGAAGATTATGCTTCAATCCATCAACATACAAAACATTTCCAGCCTTGACCTTTTCTTTTAACTGAGAAATGCCTTTTCCTTTTATAGTTGCGGGAGTATCATTTCCAAAAGAAACTTTCTTTCCTTTTTCTAGAGCAGAATATGACTCAAGTTTTTCTTTATCACCTGTCATATGCTTCGAACATCCACTGTCAATGTACCATAGATTTTCCTGTCCTTCTGCATAAAATGCTATCCCATATCTTTCTGTTTGTGGTTCCTTTATTCTCCATGTTTTGGTGCTTGAGGCTTGTTCCTTTGTCTGCTGAAACCTGCTCCTGCATTCAGAATCTTTATGACCAAAGTTATTGCAAATAGAACATTCAACTTCATTTTCAAGAGCCGAAAAGTTGTTATAGGTCCTTTTTGTAATCCCGGTCATACTTCTTTGTTTTTGAGCTTCTCTAGTCATGATTGTTTTATATGCAACACATTGAGCTGCTTTGTGACCAAAGTTATGGCAAGAGAAACATTGTCCATTGAAGAAACTTCCGCGGTTATCAAATCTACCAGCCAAATGATTGTAATTTCTATTGTCATCCATTCTTGAACCAAATTGAGAAGATTTTACCTGTGGCTGGTTGTATCTTTTGTTCACCCTTAAGATGGATTGCCCCTGATAGTCTCTGTTTGCAATTCGTCCCTGCTTCACCTGATGGTCTCCATTGTGATTTTGCTCATTCCTTCTTGCTACATCAAGATAACGTTTTGAGGTGGATGCTTGAGAAGTTTCTCCATTATAGCCCAGACCTGTCTTGTTTAGTGGAGAACATTGTACATTGATAATCTCATCCAAAGTTTCAGATCCTTTGACAAACTTAAGATTAATAGCTTTTGTTTTCTCAATCTCTTTTCTAAGACCAACAATTTCACCTTCTAATTTTTCAAGATGTTTTTCCTTTTCATCAATTTGAAATTGTAGAGTATCAATGATCATATTCTTTTCTTCTATACATCTCTTGAGTTTAGTAATTTCTTCATAAAGGCTATCCACATCTATAGCATCCATATAATCATCATCTTCAAATGCCATTAACAGTTTATAGTCATTACCTCGTTCATCTTCATCACTATTTGATAGACCATCACTATCTTCATGAGTGTAGTAGCTTTTCTTATTTGCACTATGTTTCTTGTTCCATCTAGCAGGTTCCTTTCCTTTATCCTTATAAGGAAAGTTTGCAGCATAATGACCTACTCTTCCACAAGCAAAGCATTTAAAAGGTAACTTACCTCTAAACCTTCCAGAACCCCTTTGAAGATTTCTAACAAAATTTGATTCTTCTTCTTCTTCTTCTGGCACGTGACTTGCTTCATAATAATCTCCTTTGCCTGAAGCCTTGAAAGCAGCTTCTCTTCTGTCTGATGGACCTCCCTTTCTCATTTCATAAGTAGTTAGAATTCCGTGTAGCTGAGACATAGTAAGAATTTGTAGATTTTCCTTTTCTTCTATTGC
Organism: Pinus tabuliformis; assembly: GCA_031772625.1. Taxonomy (NCBI): domain Eukaryota; kingdom Viridiplantae; phylum Streptophyta; class Pinopsida; order Pinales; family Pinaceae; genus Pinus; species Pinus tabuliformis. The sequence continues at coordinate 1,864,392,514 of CM062817.1, forward strand.
AGACACTTTAGATTCAAACTTGGGGGACAATGATCTTAGAACTTTTTCAACCACAATAACCTCTTTTATTTCTTCACCCAAGTTTTTCATGCAATTAACAATCTCATCTACCCGAAGAAAATAGTTAGCCACACTTTCATCAATATACATCCTGAGATTCTCATACTGAATCCTGAGAGTTTGAAGTTTAGCACGCTTTACCTGTTCATCTCCTTCGTAGCTCAAGACAATCTTGTCCCATATTTCTTTTGCAGATTTATATTGCATAACCTTTACGAATTCTGTTTGAGATAAGCATCCCAGCAAAGTATTGACTGCTTTAGCATTTGTTTCATATTTCTTCTTTTCGGCCGTATCTGTAGGAGTAGCTGAAGGAAAAGTGTAGCCTCTATCTATGATATCCCAAACTTCAGTACCAAGAGATTGAAGATAGGCAGTAACTCTTACCTTCCAATAATTGAAGTTTGTCCCATCAAAAATTGGTGGCCTGATTGATGCTTCCCTCTCGTAGTTTCTCATGATGAATGATCTTCCTTCAAGCAATCAAGCTTCTCCGAAGGACCTGCTCTGATACCAATTGTTGGAAATAATACTAAGAGGGGGGGTGAATCAATATTATTTAGTTCTTTTAACAAATCTTCCTTATTTACACTTTGAATTATTTTTGCAAATCAGTACCATAAAATAATGAGCATGAACAAGAAAAACAGATAGTCACACCAAAGAACACCAGATGTAAGGTGGAAACCCAATGTGGGTGAAAACCACCTGCTGCAATATGTCTCTATCTTCTTTCAAATTAGAAACTCCTTTTACAATGACTTTATACTGGTGCAGTCCTTTACCAGTACACAGGCTGCAACCTGCAGAGAGCTACAACTCTCTCTCATTTTCCAATCTCTCCTGGAAGGGAGCTACAACCCCCTACTTCTTTTCTTACAAGGACCACTTTTCATAAATGATCATCAAGTACATGTAAATTTGATAGTCAACTGCAGTAACCAAATCAACAATAACAGAACTAAACCCAGAACACTTATCAACCGAAAAAAATTCAGTCAACAGAAGATCTTAAGACAGATACGCAGTTTTTCTTTCTCTGGCCTGCGTCGCTACGCAGTTCACCTCCTACTTCCCTGCGTATACCCACAGAGAGCCTTCTGCTGCACGGCGTACCCACGCACTGCTTCTTCAATCAAGCTGCGTACTGTTACTGTAGGTACGCACCGAGAGACACTATCGCACCGTGTACTGCTACTGAAGCCACGCACTCATAGATACTATCGCGCCGCGTACTTTTACTGGGCGTACGCACCTGAACCTCTATTGCGTTGCGTACCCACGTAGTTCTGCTTCTTCTGCTCTGCGTATCCACGCAGCTCTCCTGTTTCTCCTCTGCGTACCCACGCAGTTCTGCTTCTTCTGCTCTGCGTACCCACGCACTTGCACCGTTATTCACCTGCGTACTTCTGATTAGGGCCGAATTGGCAGTTCACCAGTGTGTTACAGTTAGTCTGATACCCAGATCTGATCATGCGCTCGAGAGATCACCCTTCACAGATTAGCTTTTAACTTCACTTTCATATAGATCAAGCTTTTAAAATAATAACCCAATAGATCTTAAGATATTCAATTTGCAAAAGATACTTAGACAAGTGATCTCCTTTGCTTTATATAGGCAAGCTCCTCCTAAAATCATGGATCAATACCATAGATAACCAATACCAGGGGCCCAAAAACATGGGGCTCAATAATAATAATAATATAAAACAATACCACGGGCCAAAACCATAGAATCAAGACCGGCGGGCTAAATACCACGGGCCAAACATAGGAAACCCCACGTGAACGCGCTTCTCTGCCTTGAAGTAAGTGAAACTGGGGGTACGCACCTTCTCAACAGGTGACCTGCGTGTCTGGCCGCGGTCCCTTCACGGTGTACCTGCGTGTATGCATCTTCTGAACTGTTCTCCTGCGTACTTCTTAATTTTCAACATTTTGAGAACCTGATCAGAGCATTGCCGTTTGGGGGTGTTGCCATCAAGTACAACATCTGTAACATAGAGCCATACCAGAATCATAATGCCAACAGTCAAATGAGTGTTGCAAAAACGGGCTTATGAGCTAATTGATTATGAAGGTAACCCTTTAGATAATCCCTGGAATGGGCTTTATCTTAAGAAATACTATGCATGAGTCTTTCGTGCATTACTGTGTACATAAGTGTGTTTTTCATTTTTATACATGTTTGGCTTGGTGTGTAAGAATTTGCCACATATTGTGTCCTTTTTACTTCTTATGCAGATGTCTGTCACACCTTATATCGGTTTCGCTGATGGTGCTTTTCGTAGTACCCGAAATCTTTCCTCCGCAGCATGGGTTATCTATGATCCTCACGGCGAGTTAGTGGATCTTCAAGGTGTTTTTCTAGGGTGTACCTTAAACAATGTCACTTAATATAGTTTTGTCATCGAATTACTGGCTGAGGCTGTTGTCCTCAATATTCATGCATTGATTGTGAATCTAGACTCCCAACTTGTTGTTCTTCAACTTAACGGGCGTAATTCCGTCGAAAATCCTCAAACTTTAAGGTTGTATTTATGGGTTCGCTTACTGGAAAGGAATTTTGATTATATCACATATCGACACATTCGTAGAAGACTAAACACATTAACTTATGCATTAGCAAACCAAGTATTAGATAGACATCTGCGTAATTTTTAAAAGTCATAAGCAAGCATTCAGACACAATAAGTAGATACAGTAAAACATAGATAGGTATATATCCTGTGTTGTGCACCATGGCACCCAAAAAATATATATATATATATGTCCAAAAAATATATGTGTGTTCAGTTACATCGCGAGACACATGTCTCTCAAAATCTGCGAAAAAAGAAACCTAGAAGTCTACTATGCATTATGCTCTCTGTAGCGGACTACTGCCCGGACTACACGTCTAAGCAGCCAGTGCATCCTGTTCAACACCCCCGTAGTATGTCGCTGGTACTACCTGGGAATCTCCTCGAATCTTGCATAGTCTGGGATTCCCTTAGTTAATCCCTCTAGGTTACAGGCTATCTCGTCCTCAGCCTCTCCACCCGGAGGCAGTAAGTCAATCTCTCTGGTAACCCTCCAAGCAATAGGAGATAGACCTACGGGTCTCTCAGGTCCAACATGTGCAAATTTGAACATAATAATTACTACATATATATTTAAAAACCCAAAAAATTACAAAATATTTGTCAGTCAAACTGAGTATTTACCTCTCTCGTCCCATTGTTCACCGGGAGGAAGAAACATGTCTGAATCGCCCTTGAAGTCCATCCTAGCATACAACCAATCCTCAACTATAAGTTGTTGATGGTTCATCCACTCAACAAATTCTAGACCCCATGACACAGGTTGGCCACCGCCTCCTCGTGGCATCACGAGAGCCCAACAAGTAATCAATGTTTGTCGTGGTCCTAGCCATCCCACCATTACGTACTATCTCTAGAGGATTGGTACTCGTTCTAGCATGAGCGGTACTAAGATTGCACCGTAGCCAAATTATTTCATCTCGCCCCGATGGCACTTGGTCAATTGTCTCTTCATATTGAGAGACATAGCCTCCACCCAGTTAAACATGGTAGGATTCAAGTAGTCTTAGGCTAACTGTAGTTGAGTCTTGGTCACCTCATGTTGGGCTAGGGAGCCAACTACTCTGGTAATGTTGAAGAGAAATACCCATAGTGATAAATCACTAACAGTGGCAATCTATAGCTTTCCACTTGTTGATGATTTCCGTGCTCTTGGGGGGCACACTCTTGCAATAAGTGTGTCCAAAGAGTCTCTGGTAACCTGAGTTCCCACCATGCGGGGCATCTCTCCTCTCCTTGACAACCCAGTCAAAAAGTAGATATCCGTGGCATCAAACTCAATTTATTTCCCATGGATTATGAATTTTCCTTCTGTTGGATTCCATGCTCGGATCAAGTACTCTAAGAGATCTAATTGTTCTCTCAGAAGTGGTGTCAGGAAGAATTTTAACAACCCGCAGTTTCACAGGATGTTCAGGCAATGAGGATCTGTCGCTCCCATCACATCATCATTGTCATGAGTACATTCTTTCCATATGAAAGCCATTTCTTGTCCCTACATGCAAAAACATACCTTTGTCAAATTCCATCCATCCATTTTCATCCTTTGAAACTCATTATAAATAAAAATATTTTGGTTCCAACACTCGTTGTAGCTATTTCTAAAATAGCTACGACGAGCTGATTTTCATAGTGTAAAAACTTTTGGGTCATCACAAGTGTACATCAATCTCTTGCAACGATCTCGTTTTTGCACAGTGTAAATTTCTCGGTCGTCGCAATCCCAAGAGGGAAACTTGTGACGATCGAGGTAGATTTTTAATCCAAAAAATCACTCTAAACCATGGTTCAAAACATGAAATTGAATCCTATTTTGGCATGAAAACACAGGAAAGGTTATGGCATTTACCTGGAAGTAGTGTAACAAGAAATGGATCCCTGAGCCTCCTGGAATCGGTCACCAAATTTCATGAGGTATGCAATGGTAGAAGTTTTTTTTACCATAGTAAAAACACAAGTAAATAGATTTCTTACCAAAGTTTTCCTTTCATAACCTTTTTTCCAAAACTTAGGGTTTTCATTAGGGTTTTGAATTAGGGTTTTGATCTATATTTGCATATTTTTGTGAGACAGATCTTATGCTTGAGTTTTCTTGTGCAACGACAGGTATTTCAAACACTGGCGATGATCGATCCATGAAATATATACTCAGTAAATACCAAAAAGTCCTTTCTGAGTCAACTTTAAGCTCTTTTCTAACTCTTGAAACATGAAAAGATTGCCGAGCCCTTGTCATTTCGAGCTCATTAATGGTTGTGAAACGTCATGTATCCAGTAATTTTTTTACTTTTTTGGACTGGAGGCACTATTTACGAAAAGTACTCCTTGACTGAAATGGTCAAGCGGTTCTCTCAAGTATCGTTTTCTACCTTTTCAGGCTCGAGAGACACAAACATACGAAAAGGGCCCATCTGGAGTTTTCTTTTCCGTGTCTTTTTCAAACTCTCTAAATATGAAAAAGACTCTGATTTTTACCTATGTCAGACTCGTTAAACCCTGATGACATTGGACTCATCGTCATGATGAGACCCGATCTTCTCCTCCCTAGGGCTCGTTAAAATTTCACTGCGTTGGATTTGTCTGAATGAAAAACTTATATTGCAAGCATATGCTATCCCCTTCAAGCTTGTGTTTCAAAAATAATTGGGGTACTCGCCAACAATGGTGGGGGAAAAGTTAGAAATATTTTGTTGATTACTTACGATAGCTTGTAGCTCTTGAACATCGACACTTTGTTGCTTCTCACCGGTTTGGGATATCCTCACTTCGTCATTGGCCTTCTAGGGTTTGGGTTCTTCATTTTTTCTCATTCCATTCGATCCATGTTGTCTCTGCATGACCTTCAATCCCTTGGTATCAAAATGCTGTCGCATTCTGGAGTCATGTCGCTGATATGTTCAAAAGCTTAATCCTTCTGTAGTTTGCACCCTTACATACTCCTTTGATTCTATGTTTCATCCATATTCATCTTGTTCCTTTGTCTCACGTTGTTGATGTGAGAAATATTATGGCCCTCCTGCGATGGATCACTTCCTATCGACATCACCCCATTATCTAGGAAGTTGATCTAGAGACCCTTTTCTGGTACCTTGGAGCTTTCATGCCTCAATGGAAATTTCTTCACACTTGACAACAAGCTTGCATCATTGGTCTTTGATTGGGTGATTTCACAAGTGTTCGACTCTAGATCATTCTTCAAACTTTGTGTATTGTACTAGCAATACCTTGAGAACCATTGACATTACTGGTGGTCTCTCTCACGCTTGTTAATAGTTCATATCATTGGTCGGTAATCAAGCGATTTTCTAGTATTGTCGACTTCAACACATTTATTCACATATTAGAAATTGTACAATGGACAAGTTGGGATTCTAGACCCTAGGCTCAGATTACATAATTCCAGGTTGTGTGGATTATTTATACATGACTCTTTCGATTGGATGGTTGCAACCATACTTGAGTATTTCTGGATGGCTGCAACCATACCTGTGTTTCCATATGGTCTTTTTGACTGGATTGCTACATCCATACCATAGACCAATTCTATTTGTCTTTTGGATGGTTGCGCCCATACCTCGACTACACGTACTTCTTTCACTATCAGAGATATGAATTGTACTTGCGTTTGTAGGTTCTCCGCGATGGTGTTCCGGTTCAGTTATGGTTTTGTAAAGCATTTCACCCCTCCCACTCTCTCGGCCTTCATGTTTTAGGGGGCATCTATTACATAGTATTTTGCCACTGGCCCCGCATCCCCTAATCCTGGATAGAGTCGGTCCCTGAATGACATCTGCTCTTTGTCATATACCAAAATGTGTGTCCAAATCTTCCATATTACTCAAGAAGATTTCCTAAGCTCATTAATCCTGAAATTGACCCCTTTTTACCCATGTTTCAAAATCGTCTCAAGTCATCAGTATCATGCCTGTGATGATAGCCCAGAATGAACTAATTCCTTGTGATGTTGACTCTGAGTGTCAGTGTTTGACCTACGATGACCCAGATATGGCGAATTAGTTCAAACAAAATACTTTTGGGTGGTTCTGGAGCTGGTTGTTGGGTCAAAGAAGTTCACCTCTCCTCATTTGAGATGGTGGTTCTGCCTTTTGAGTAACCTCCCATGAATATAAGCTTCCTTTCCCCTCATTTATGGAGGCTCCTCCTCTTATAAAAGCATCCTCCATGGCTATGATCAGCTAGTTGAGTTGGCTGGGTTAGCTAGTTCTTAGTTAGCTAGTTCTTGCTTTGTTGGATTGATAGCTTACAGTTTGGATTGTTGATATCCTAGCAATAGCTTGTGAGGTATGATAATAGCCTTTCATGTTGCAGATTGATAGTGTGAAATGGTTTTGTAAGAAGGAAGACTTGTTGTGATTGCCTTAGTCTCATACTTGTGCTTTTGGGTGAGAGAGAGTCATCAGTCTTTCTTGGAGACCTTTGAGAGGGAATGCTTATGGAGACATTCTGATCGGACCCTTCAAGGAAGCTTGCGACGTCAAGGCGTGGTTGTAATCTTTACTAATGTTTATATTAATACAATCAATGGTTATTTCCTATATCATGTATGAAATGTATGTTGATAGCTTATGGTTACTTGACTCTATAAGTAGATAGTTTGTTGTTGTGCTCTATTATGTTTTTTTTCATTTTCATATGTTGTTTTAGGTGAATCATTCATTAAAGACAAGAAACTCATAGCTGAAGCAATGGAGGAAGACTTCATCAAACACTGGTATAAGGTAGGCCTCTTCAACGATAACTATTTAAGGAATTAGATATTGTATTTGTCTTGTTGTGACTAGACCCACTCTAGGGCTAGAGGGGTTGTCTCTGTGGGCAAAGGGAACATACCTGCATCACAAGGACCTATCAAACCTCAAGGAGAAATGGGAACGAGATACATTATCACCGTGACAGAGTACCTGACTCGTTGGACAAAGGTGCAGACGGTCAAAGACTGCACAGCCGCCACGGCTGTGAAGTTTTTGTTTGAACACATGTTGACTCAATTTGGATGCCCAAAAATATTGATGAGTGATTGCGATACACATTTCTTGAACGAAACCATCAACACACTAACAAAAGAATTTCAGGTGTATCATCAAAAAAGCACACCATATCACCCATAAGCCAATAGGACAGTAGAAGCATTCAACAAAATACTCGAGACTGCGCTAACCAAAGTTTGAAATGTGCAACGAAGCGATTGGGACCTATGCGTACCCACAGTACTATGGTCTTATAGGAAAACAAGCAAGAAATTTATGGGACAGACACCTTTCCGGTTGGTTTATGGTGTGGAAGCTATCATGCCAATGGAGTATATTGTACCTAGTCTGCGCATAATGACACTCACAGGTATGACAAACCACAAAGCCCTGGAAGAAAGGCTTGCACAGTTAGAAGAACTTGAGGAGGAACGGTTCCTAGCTGGCTTTCATCAGCAAGTGCAAAAGTAGCATGAGAAGGCCTAGCACGATCGCCATATTAAGTTGTGCACCTTCAAGGTAAATGATTTAGTGCTGCTGTATGATAGTAAGTTTGATAAATTCCAGGGAAAATTCAAAATGCATTGCCTGGGACCATACATTGTTAAGGAGGTCACAGACGGAGGTGTGGTACAACTAGTCAAACTCAATGGAGAACCTTTCCTAGGCAAAGTGAATGGCAGTTGATTGAAGCCCTACACGGGTGGCCCAGATATCTGACTAGCTAGCAGAAACACAGTCTTCACGCTCCAAGGATCCGGAAGAAGGTGTGGGACTGTAAACACATGCAAGGGATATAGGCCCAAATGTAGAGAAGCACTTTTGACACCACGGTCTCAGAACAATGCATGTAGGAGATCCAGCAGGCAGCAGCTCAATGTGCTGCTGACCTTGTCATAGTTCGAGCACAGTTGGGTGGACTCTGTGCCAACAAAGTGACTTGAGGGCGAGTCACAATGTTTGTGTTGGAGGCCTATTAGGCATGGAATCCCCCCCAAGGCATGTTTTGGGGCTTAAAGCCCAAGTTTTGACCAAGTCTTCTTGTAAAAGCTCCACGAATTGTGGGCGCGGGACATGAAATTATAATAGAGTCACAGGGTTTTCCACCCTAGTTTTTGTAATGTAATGTTGGCTGGATAGACCTACCCATGGTCCGCGAACCATGGGATTGTATAAATAGAGTGAGGCTCTAAGTGTACAAGATAAAAAACTAATAGAAGATGGAATAGAGAAAGAAGAGAAGTCTAAGGGATTGAGTCGAAGTGTAAAGTGTGTCTGTGGGTCATAGAGTAGGAGAAGGCTCTGCAGCTAAGTGAGCAAAGGCCTAGTAGTCTACAGCTAAGTGTGCAGGGAAAGTCGAGTCTGTAACCATTGGGAGAATCAATAAAGAGAAGTTTTACTACATTTTTGTGTATCTTTTCCTGGTTTAATGCATGATTGGATATAATTTGCAAGTATACTATTTATTTACTGCATGAACCTGTATGAATGTTTTGTATAACTAATTATAAATTAATACATTCAATTAGGTGAAAGTAATTAACTAGTACTGGAAGATAAGTAAGATCACGGGTAATAGCGCAGCGCATGAGCTCCACAGCCCCTGGTTAGGGCTATGCAAAGGCAGTGTATTAGGCCGCGAGGGACAAGAAAGCGCACGAAGCAACCTGCGCACATAAATAGATAATGGACCAGTTGAACCTCTCATACATCTCAAGGGTGCAGAAACCTGGTTCTAGCACCCTCCCATACTACTTCGGGTGAGACCTCAGTCCATGCTTCACCAACTGTTGCTGAAAGGGCCAGTAGTATAGGTATTTGTTTAAATAATTAACTTCAAACCTTGGTCAGGCCCCAACAAGCCAACAGGAGTCGTTCCATCGAGACATTATCCTGCAGGACATATACCTTTCTTGTTTCCTCCTCTTAGAATATTTTTTGTCCCTGTCATAGCTTCGTTGAGTCTCCCTAATATGACTTTAGGGATCCCAGTCTGGTACATTGATCCTCTAGCGAGCACTCTTCCTGGTCAACCAAGACCATATCATGCTTTGACCTCGGTTCAACCGGTCCCTACGGCCCTTGCCACTTCTCTAGTTCCACTGCAACCTCAACGAGAACCCACTCCTGTTGCGAAAGCATCCAGACAGGGGGGAAATCCAAGAAGAAGGAACCTAAGCACAAGGCTCCCCAAGCACCTCCAGCTCCCAAGCCTCCAAAGTTGACACCTCCATGTTCTTTGTGTGATGTTGTTGGGCATGCCACCAATAACTGTCCTGAACTTCCTCACCTCAAACCCTTGGTCAACGATATGTTTCCTAAATCTAACATACCTGAGGTCCAAGTTACCTTACCTGATTCAACCAAGAAACTTAAATCATTGTGTACAAATCACCTATGTTCTTTGTGCGATCATTACGACCATTATTCCCATATTTCCCTTGTCTCAATGAATTTTGTGATTTCCTCCATGTGCTTCATGACTTTGAGGCCACTCGTAGTGGATCATCTACTCCTCTACCTATGGATTCTAGTACCACTAGTACACCAGAACAGGGTGACTCTGGTCCCACCATCATGATCCCTCCCCCTGATGTTGAGATGACAGATTCCACAGTCCATATCCTTTACCTATCGTCATCCTTGAGATCCTCATAGGAAAACCTCTCTGAGGTTCCTGCGTGCCCTTCTTTCAAACCTCCCTCGTTGGAAACCTGGGTCTCAACATCAATAGATCTTCCATCTACTAGCTCACCGTCTACCATTTAAGATGATGTGTATGTGAACCTTATTTCTCAGGATGATGCACTAGGTATTGCCGCTGCATCATGTAGTCAATATTCCTCCTATCCACCCATCTTCAATTCTAATGAGGACATCATGGAAGCCATGAATACCCCCGATTACCCTTGGGACGATATGCACCATCGTGCATACTACATCACATATTTTCACCATCTTACTTATGATGATCGACGACGTATATGATACTAGGCCTCTACCCACTTTGTCACATAATCCGTGAAAACTAGTATGTGAACTTTATGATGTGAAGATGGATTGAATGGCCCAATAAAATTGATAGCACATTTCTTAAAGGGCTCAAGAATCCGTGAAAACCAGTATGTGAACTTTATGATGTGAAGATGGATTGAATGGCCCAATAAAATTGATATCACATTTCTTAAAGGGCTCATGAGCTAGTTGAGGATGTAATGGCATCTCATATGACTGACCAGGCTGACCCATCCTCTAGTAGCTATCACACCCTAAACATATTTCCTTGTATCTCAAAAAATGGAGTCCGATAGTACCCCATCTGTAACACCTTATGACCTGTCTTCTTATCTGGAAAATTCCCTCCATAGGGGCCATCGTGGGCATCTTTTAGGACATCATAGCTATCATCTTCACCTACACAAGACCGGATCTTCTGATCAGATCTTGTATAAAAGAGGTATCCCTCTATCCACAAATAGCGGGAACAATGATGGATAATCTTTCGCTGACCTCTATATAGCGAGTGTTGAGGAATGTTTCTTGTAGCAAGATAGTTAGCAATATCTACATACCATGGAGTGTGAGTAGAAATTGCAAAGAGATGTTCATCTAGAAAACTATCCTCTACAGGTGTACCTTCATCACTAGTATCCATACTAGACAGGAAATATGAAAATACATTATCTTTCCCTAGCTTATCTACAATGGTAATATCAAATTCTTGAATTAACAATAACCATCTTGTAATACGACCAAGAGTTATCGGTTTATTCATCAAATACCTGATGGTTGTATGATCAGTGTGCACGAAAGTGGGATACCCTGTAATGTAATGTCGAAACTTATTAATAGCATAAATAACAACCAAAAACTCCTTTTCAGTTATCGTATAGTTTAGTTCAGCAGGAGTCATGTTCTTGCTAACATAATAGATCGTGTACAGTTTCTTGTCCTCCTGTTGTCCCAAGACTTCCCCTACTATTGTGTGAGAAGCATCTGTAGAGATATGAAATGGGAGCTTCTAGTTAGGACCACGTAATATCGAAGCTTTGCAAACTAGTTCTTTGATTTCCACGAAGGTTGCTTCACATTCATCTGTCCACACAAATTCTGCGTCCTTAGGTAACAATTGAAAAAGTGGGAATGCTATCTTAGAAAAAAATTCTATAAAACGTCTATAATAGCCAACATAACCGATAAAACTATGCACCTGTGTTGGTGTCTTAGGTGTAGGAAAATTTAATATTACCTCTACCGTGACAGGATCAATTCGGATTCTTGCAGCTAAAAGCAGGTGTCCCAGAACTATTTCTTCATCCATCATCATGTGGAATTTCACTGTACTAAGATAAACATGTGTTTTCTTACACCTTTTAAGTACAGTCTCTAAGTTTTCCACACCTTCTTTAAAATAATCCCCATATGGGGTGAATTCATCCATGTAGATTTCAACACTCACTGACTAGATTGGAAAAAATTCCTAATATTGTCCGTTGAAAGGTAGTGGGTGCTTTACAGAGACTGAATGGGAGGACTCGATATGCAAAGGTTCCCCAAAGTCATGTGAAGGTATTTTTATCTTGATCCTTAAGAGCTATTTATATCTAGTTGTATCCGCTAAATCCGTCCAGAAAGGAGAAGAACTTCTTTCCCACTAATGTATCAAGGACCTGGTCAATAAAGGGTAAGGGAAAATGATCTTTTTGAGTTGATTTATTTAATTCAATGTAATCAACACAAATCCACCACTTTGCATTCTTCTTCAGAACAATGACTAGTGGGGAAACCCATTTACTATCTGATATTGGGTAAATAAATCCCACTTGTAATGGCTTTTTTACTTCGTCTTTGACAATGTTCTTTAAGGCAGGATTAATTCTTCTTTGTGGTTGCCTAACAGGTTGAAACTCTTATTTAATGTATATGTGATGCGTACATAAGTCAACACGGTTTTATTTCATGTCTGAATATTCCCAGGCAAAATCTTCTTTCTGTTCCTGAAGGACTTTCAGCAACCATTCAGTGTTCTCCCTAGTTTGATTTCTAGAGGAACGCTATTACGGGGTACAATTACAGGAAAATTTTCAACTTCAGTCTTTGGTTCAATGGCTTCCTGAACATTGCAACTCATAATAGATTCTAATAACTGGCAGGTTGAATCAAAAATAGAGTTGGCACTACTAATAAAAGTACTAATAGCATCACCCTTAAAACAGAGGGCATCACCATTGGTAATTGGTCTAGTATCTTCATTTTTCAGGATTAGGCCCCTTCATAAGTAGAGGTCTTTGTATTAAGGTATATCTTGGTTTATCTAATGAACTTGGTTCTTTAGGGGGATAACGGATAAGAGTCTTTGTGACTTCCCCATTGGATATTACCATATCTCTTGACCAACACCCAATGTAAGCATCTATGGTCGCAAGCCACGGTCTTCCTAAAATCAAAGTATGCCCACGAGCTAGGGATTGGGTATGTAATACCAAAAGATCAATAGGGTACTACCATGAGTATACTGAAATGGTGTTATCTTCCAACTTCCCTATTGGGCTTACAATAGACCGATATGCCAATTCTATGACAGTGGGAGTTGGTTTAAGGTTTCGCTGGCCCAAGGTAATCACAGTTGCAGAAGTTATAACATTAATTATGGCCCCAAAGTCTACCAGCACATTTGGGATATCAATCCCATTATTCTGTACTGTAAGGCTTGGGTTCCCTAGATCCCCGTATTTAACAAGTGTAGGCTTCCCCAACATTATGTCTGATAATTTTCCCATAACGTGAATAGTGAGTGGATCCTTTAGTTTCCTTCCAATTTTCTTAGAGCAATATTCTTTGATTGTTTTGGCATAAATCAGTACATCCCTCATAGTTCGAAGTAACGGGATTTTGACAAATAAATTTTGTAATTCTCCTAAAAAGTCAAATTCAGGACAAGGATTATGTTTTCTCAAGGATAGTCTCTCAGGATAGGGTGGACTAGTCTAACATCCTCGAGTAACAATTATTTGAGAAGGGGGTTTTTTTTCCATAGGAGTTTGCATTGACTCATCCCCAGTTGTTCTAGCAAAATTCCTAGGTTCTGGTTTTGAGACTTCATCATCAATATGTTCAACAATTATTGGTGAAGTCTGAGTATTTACCACCTGACCAGACCAGAGATTTAATTCATTACATTCTGTGGTGGCAATACTGTATGTAGGAAGGTTGAGTGTCTCAACCTGTTGAGCCCCCCTATTGTTTGGATTTGGGTTGGATTGAATAGGAAGTTGTGGACGAAGAGGAGGATTACTAGTGGAGGCATTAGAAGGTAGTTGTAACTATTGTTGTGGCATAGGCTGGGAGAACTTTCCTGAAGGAGGAGGAGGTCCATGCCAATTCTAAGACTGTGAACGGGTTGGACCAAATTGAGGGAGCCATGGTTGTTAGGGCATTGGATATTTACAGTATTGTGGCCATGATGGTGAAAAAGGTACAAACTGAGGCCCAAAATTCAAATTGTTAAAATACTAAGAGGGGTCTTAAGGCATACCTTGATTCATGTTCTGTGGCCTTGGTTTCCATGGTTTCCTTGATCCCATGAAGTACAGCTGATCTACCTCTTCATTTTCTCCCTGAAAAAATGCCTTCAGCCCAAGAAGAGATGGGCATGTACTAGTGGAATGACTATTCTCACATATCGCATAGGTCACGACAGTATTCAATGGACATTCCTTTAGCAGGTGCTTCTTCCTTAATTGAGGGTAAAAAATGGCCATATCCTTCTACGCTTCCATTTTCTTCTATTTCGCTTGTAAAATATCCAACTGTGAGGACAATGTGCTAAAGATATCGGTCCTCAAGTTGTCTAGCAAGTTTCCAATTTATGCTTTCGTAACTCCACCGCTGGATGTCTTAAGGGTTCGGATCCCTTGCCTATGCGTCGCATCTCCATGTTAACACTTGATGCACAATTTGCAGATGGTGTCAAATTCTTCTTTTGATATATCTCTATTTCCTACTACGTTCAAGAGTTCCAAAGATTCCTCCCTTAGTGCCTGGAGAAAGATTATCTTTAAGATGTCCTTATCCAAATCACTATGGTCTGATTTCTACAAACTGTATTTGAAACATTCCACAAAGTCCTCCATGTTCTCATCCTCTTTCTGCATAATCTTAAATATTTCTTCCTTAACATCTCGAGATTTGCAGTAGTCTTGATATTTTTCAAGGAAAATCATCTTCATATCATCCCATGAGGTAATAGATTTCCCCCCTAAGCCCATGAACCATCTCAAAGTTGTTCCCTTCAAAGTGGCGGGGAATATCTTCAATTTCTAAGCATCATAAATATAGTCATACCCCCGATAGACAACGTTGAATTCAAAAAGGAATGTGTCTAGATCTTCAGTAAAAAGACCATGGAAGTTAGGTAATGGTGTCAAAGGAATAGGCTTCATAGGCACATCACCCCTGATATCTCCAATTGGGAACTCGATTGAAGAAGTTGTAGGAGCCATGAATATATTCCAATATTCACTTGGAATCTCAATAGGTTCTGGTTGTTCTATAATGCGTGGTTGAGTTTGTTTAACAACATTTCCTCGATCAAATTGTGCAGTGAATTCCCTCAAGTCTTCTAAACTCACAATGTTTAGTTCCTCTGATCCTCTTCTTGCTACTTCTTCTTCCCTGAATTGTGTTTCTGTTATTGGGGGAGGTTCTGGTTGTGAAACTGACTTCCCTCCAGATCTCATATGAGATCTCACCCTAACAAAAGCTTGCGACGATCCCCCTAACTCATCTTTTGAAATGATTTCTTGGATGTAGGTAATTCTACCTAGATCTCTCCTTCCTCTTTTTGGGGGTCTTCCTCTGCCCCTTTTATTCATATCTATGTTCATGCAATCATAAAGAAAAAGGAAAACATTCAAGCAAATCTAAACCCCAGGACCTGAAGCAGGGTGAAAACTTCCCTCCCCAGGACAAGAGAGAGGTTCCTATGAAAGAAACAAAACAATCTAATGCTCTGGACCTAGAGCAGGGTTAAAAAACTTCCCTCCCCAAGGTGAGAGAGTGGTCCTATGATCAATATTGGTTGTACTTTTGCACGTTCAATAGCCTCCCTGAAAACAGCACAAAAATGTTGGTGTTCATATATGAATCATACAATTCACCCTATTACACATTAATTGTCAACCTGGGGCTCAACTAGTTATTTCAAGGCTATCATGCAAGGTATATGCAGGCCATAGTTTCCCTACCCAGTATTGAACATTCAATCATAAACATAACAATGTGTAGCAGCAAGTAATAACTGTAACAACAATCAGAGTAAAAACAAGTTAAGACTCATAACAACACACTTGATAAATCATTACAACAACAAGGAAATAACACAACAAAAATAAACCTATGCACACCACTAATCCAACAGCACTTGGTCAGGAGAGTGGGCCCAAATCCCTGATTAGGGTTGTGGCAAGATCAAGAACTATAGAATGCTCAGAAGATCATAAATTGCATTAATCAAAATGAAATTACAAAGGTTTGTTGTTACAAGCTCAAAATTCTTGTATATCTCCTAGCAGTGGCTTTTCCAGCCTCGTAACCTTACTTATACATTTCAATTGACAACTGATAATTCCTAAGATTATGATAGTTGTTTGCCTACAAATACACAATGATTCTCGAAATACAATAGAATACAAATATAGCAATTGTGTTGGTCAATAAGTTGAACCACCATTGTAGCCGATACCCAATGATAATGTTGCTAGCTCGATATTAACCATACACTGAATCATGGTCTTGATCATCATTCCTTCGAATCAGTAAGAAAACTTAAGTTAGAAAGTCACTTTAGGCAATAATCCCCTACGACTACACTTCATCGATTAACAATTCACAAAGAAATGACAATAGGTATACCTTTTCTAATTAGAATACAGATTAACCCAGCAAGGACATGAAATAGGTACAGAAAAGGGATAAAAGGTAGGTAAAAATTAGGAAAATTTAGCAACCAACAGCCACCTCGACCACTGCATTGTCCACTTCCTTCTTGTCCATGTTCCTCAACTTGCATTCTACATGCATCAGTATTGTGCTCTATCATCAATTCATAAGCTTGATAGTTGTTCTCATCATGCCCTATTGATTTGCACAATTTGCAATATAAGTTTCTTGGAGTCTGGACATACTTCTGCAATAAGTAGAAATCTTTTGTGTGATGTTCACCTCTAGTTTTACATATATCGCACCATAAGCTACATCTAGCATTCAAAGGATTAGGTGCTCCACTAGCCATGTAATTTATAAAGAGAGGACATTGTTCTCTAGAGTGGCCTTCTGATTTGTACTTTATACACCACACTTCTTCATGAACTTCCTTACTTTTCTTCATATCTTGTATCTACAAAGTAAAATTTTCCAGATGACTCTAGATCTACTACATACCTGCATTGGTATCCCCTATAGGCAAAGCTTCTAGTTTCATCGCAAGTTCTAAAGCTTCGGCTTGAATTTCTATATTATGTTGCAACAAAGGATATCTTATATGTGGAAGCAACACAGCTATAAACCATTCTTTATGTTGCTGCAGATCTATTTTGAAGCTCACCTGATCCAATAATAGCTTGAATCTTTGGTCAAATTCCCACACAGACTCACTAGGATTTTGTTTGATTTGCTTTAATTCTGTGATGCACTGTGACTCAGAGTTCGGCTTCTTAAATTCTTTTACCAGTTTTGTTTTAATTTTTTCAAATGATCTAATCTGATTACTCAAATACTTCATGTACCATGTCAGCGCTCTATCTCGAAATGTTTTGAAAAGTTTTGCTTTCTTTATAGTTTCTTCATGGACCTCCTTCATTGTCCATACTGCTTTGCATAAAAACCAGAACTGCTCTAGATCCTCTCATCTAGTCCCTTTAAAGATAGGTAGCTTAATATCATCGGCCATAGTTCTTCTTGGAGGGGGAGGACGATTTTCTTCACTTCCAAACTCACTTAACAGAGGGCTATAGTCAATTTCTATAAAATTATTTAGATCTTGGCCACGAGATATCTTCCTAATGCCTATTCTATACCTTTTTCCACTTCGCATTGTTCTAGTTTCTTCTTCAGATCTTCTCCCAAACATAAGTAACTAATAATCTGACTACATTTGTAAAATTCCCTTTTTGCACAAAACCATCTTAATCCAAAGTTTTAGATATTTCAAGAACTTACCTCGTGGTGCTTTAAAAAATTATTTTTTGCTTCTCTATATGACACAATCAAGTTTACCACCAATTCAATAATGAATCCTCCCAATATGTTGTCAATATAGAAGTCAACAGCTTTTGAGATCCTATTGTGAGTGTTCTTGAGTCGATGTATTAGTTTAGAATTCCAGTCCTTAGGCTCGTTTCCTTTAAAATAATATTTTCTTTCAGTCAACCTTGATATCCACTTGTACAGCTCCACGTGGAATGAGCTGAGGAATATTTTGTATTGATCTTTGAAAATATACTTCTCCAACCACCTTCTAGTTGATAGAGGGGGGTTTCTATTATCTTGTTCTGCAAATTCTCATTCCTTCTATTCTACCCAATATTGAATTTCTTTTTTTTACAGATACCACATAAACATCCCTCAAATAGATCCCAGTTGTTGTGGGGAAAAGTATCCGATGCGGATGACCCTATCCCTACTCTAAAGGTGATAGTCTTTAGCAACAACTGAAAGTAAAGTTTTGATGATTTCCTTTATGAAAGTACAGAGAGAATGAAGAAAGATTAACCAACCTGGTGTCTTTCGCTTAGTCGATCCTTGTCCTCTCTCTTTGTCTCTTGTTCCCAGCTCTTTGCTCTCTTTGCCGGTCCAGCTACACACAGATCCTGCACAAAACAAGAGAGCAAACTACAAGATACATGTACTCATAACTGAAGCATGGATTAGGATGAATCAAATATACATGTAAATACAATACATCAATGCAATACAAGTATATAGGAGAACATGCAAAACTTTATTGATAGAAGTAACAGGGTTCTGAGAAGGTTACAACCAATGATGGCTCCAATCCAGCAGCACCTCCCCAGCATCAAGAACTCTCCTCTTCACCTCTAGTAAAACAATCACCCAATAGCTCTAACTGTAAACCAACAACACCTCCTTGCTTTACACAAAATTCCCGCCTCCCTAGACCTCATAGAAGAGCTCTATATATAGGAGAGAAGAAGAGAGGATGAGTCAGCTTGAGGCTGGCATAGAGCTGACTAGTGTCCTCTCCCTCTTCAGTTAATCTTCAGTTCTTGAGTCCACTTGGAGATCCTTGCTTACACATGGTGATCAAGTACCTCTTACTCATCACAGGGCGAATCTCATGAACCAAGTGTCAGTTTGGAAGCTTCCTGGGCAGTTGACACTTTGCAGGATGACTGTGCCACTTGGCCAATCTCGCCCAGCGCAGGTAGCCTTCATTAATCTTGACTTCCAGCGTAGGTACAAGGAGGGACAGTTGCATTCCAGCGCAGAAGCTCAGTGGAGCAGCTGACATGATCCAAAATAAGCCTGTTTTGAAGTGTTTTCAGGTGGAGAACTGATTGGAAGTGCTGTTGTTTGATGACCTTGTTCTTTTAGGGGTAAGAACAACATGTTTAGGGACTGAGGATCCCTGTAATTATTGACATTTCATGCTCCATGTCGCGAGGCACAAAAATGCCTATAACAGTTGCCCCCTAAAGTATGAGGCCGTTTATCGGGTGAAATGCTTTATCTAGAGGGTCCGAAGTTCATTCCAGTGCTGAGGAGGCGCCCTGTAATACAATACAATACAATACATTATTTTTCATTCTATTTTCATGATCTAGCTGAGGCGGGCATTCCCATGCTCAGCTTTTATAAATACATTTTGGTACATATGACAGACGATCGTCTGAAGGTAGACTGATAATTTTCTGCTGAAATTATCATCCTTTGAGTAGGATGATCATCTGCTGCAATGATGTACATGGCAAATGCTTTTATATTTCCCGAATATATATCGCAGCCCGGATGGATGAAACTAGATCCGGGGTCTTCAAACTCATTCGATCTTCACTCTAAGTACAAGTCGATCCATGTGAGAATTGCGCTGAAGTCGAACATGGAAAGACATCGCTTGATTACCGGTCAATAATGAAAACCGTTAACAAGCGCGAGAGGAATCACCAATAATGACGATGACCCTCAAGGTACTGCAGTACAATTCACGTGGCGTGAATAAAGGACTTGGCGTCGAACGCCACGCAAAATCTTCTGGTCGAAGGTAATTGATGTATACCTATCGCCGGAAGTGAGAAACTTGCCATTGAGGCATGCAAGCTTCAAAGTACTGATGGGGGTGTTCCTAGATCAACTTCTTGGATAATGAGCTGAAGTCGACAAGAAGTGATCCGTCAAAGGAGGGCCTTAATGAATCCCACATCAATGACACGGAACGGAGCTAATGATTTTAGTGGAGGTGAAAACAAACTGTGACATATGATTCAGGGTGGCGATCATGAATGGATGAAGGATAATGTATGGCAGTGGATGGGACACGGTTGACACTTTCAGAATGACCCCTCTTGAACATATAACGACACTGATGCGATGGATCGGTAGCATTACCCCAAATGTGGATGGTTTGGCGAGGACCATGGTGATGAGACCGGTGAATGAAACAACCCAACCCGATGTGGTACGGAGGAAAAGTGTCATGTTCAAGAGTGACTTGCTACCTTTAAACTTTGATGTTCTCCCAATTTTTCCCCAGTCATTTCTGACCAGTACCTCTTTATTTTTGTCAAGCTTGAGGAGGATAACATATGCTTGTTCTATAACCTGCCCTTCGGGCAAGCCCATCGCTATGATTTAACGAGCCTAGCGATAGGGAAACTTGTTCTCGTCTAAAGACAAGTTTGTCGCTATTTAATCATTTTAACGAGTCTAACGACAAGGAAAACTCGGTCCTTTTCATTTTTAGAGAGTCTGAAAAGGTACAGAAAGTCAACTCCATGATTCCTTTTTCGTCATCTAATCCCTTAAGTCCGAAAAAGTATAAAACAATACAGAAGGGATGGCTGTTCGGTACTTTTACGAGCCGATGACAAGTATCCGATGCGGATGACCCTATCCCTACTCTAAAGGTGACAGTCTTTAGCAACAACTGAAAGTAAAGCTTTGATGTTTTCCTTTATGAAAGTACAGAGAGGAGGATGAAAAGATTAACCAACCTGGTGTCTTTCGCTTAGTCGATCCTTGTCCTCTCTCTTTGTCTCTTGTTCCCAGCTCCTTGCTCTATTTGCCGGTCCAGCTACACACAGATCCTGCACAAAACAAGAGAGCAAACTACAAGATACATGTACTCATAATTGAAGCATGGATTAGGATGAATCAAATATACATGTAAATACAGTACATCAATGCAATACAAGTATATAGGAGAACATGCAAAACTTTATTGATAGAAGTAACAGGGTTCTGAGAAGGTTACAACCAATGATGGCTCCAATCCAGCAGCACCTCCCCAGCAGCAAGAACTCTCCTCTTCACCTCTAGTAAAACAATCACCCAATAGCTCTAACTGTAAACCAACAGCACCTCCTTGCTTTACACAAAATTCCCGCCTCCCTAGACCTCATAGAAGAGCTCTATATATAGGAGAGAAGAAGAGAGGATGAGTCAGCTTGAGGCTGGCATAGAGCTGACTAGTGTCCTCTCCCTCTTCAGTTAATCTTCAGTTCTTGAGTCCACTTGGAGATCCTTGCTTACACATGGTGATCAAGTACCTCTTACTCATCACAGGGCGAATCTCATGAACCAAGTGTCAGTTTGGAAGCTTCCTGGGCAGTTGACACTTTGCAGGATGACTGTGCCACTTGGCCAATCTCGCCCAGCGTAGGTAGCCTTCATTAATCTTGACTTCCAGCGCAGGTACAAGGAGGGACAGTTGCATTCCAGCGCAGAAGCTCAGTGGAGCAGCTGACATGATCCAAAATAAGCCTGTTTTGAAGTGTTTTCAGGTGGAGAACTGATTGGAAGTGCTGTTGTTTGATGACCTTGTTCTTTTAGGGGTAAGAACAACATGTTTAGGGACTGAGGATCCCTGTAATTATTGACATTTCATGCTCCATGTCGCGAGGCACAAAAATGCCTATAACAGTTGCCCCCTAAAGTATGAGGCCGTTTATCGGGTGAAATGCTTTATCTAGAGGGTCCGAAGTTCATTCCAGTGCTGAGGAGGCGCCCTATAATACAATACAATACAATACATTATTTTTCATTCTATTTTCATGATCTAGCTGAGGCGGGCATTCCCATGCTCAGCTTTTATAAATACATTTTGGTACATATGACAGACGATCGTCTGAAGGTAGACTGATAATTTTCTGCTGAAATTATCATCCTTTGAGTAGGATGATCATCTGCTGCAATGATGTACATGGCAAATGCTTTTATATTTCCCGAATATATATCGCAGCCCGGATGGATGAAACTAGATCCGGGGTCTTCAAACTCGTTCAATCTTCACTCTAAGTACAAGTCGATCCATGTGAGAATTGCGCTGAAGTCGAACATGGAAAGACATCGCTTGATTACCGGTCAATAATGAAAACCGTTAACAAGCGCGAGAGGAATCACCAATAATGACGATGACCCTCAAGGTACTGCAGTACAATTCACGTGGCGTGAATAAAGGACTTGGCGTCGAACGCCACGCAAAATCTTCTGGTCGAAGGTCATTGATGTATACCTGTCGCCGGAAGTGAGAAACTTGCCATTGAGGCATGCAAGCTTCAAAGTACTGATGGGGGTGTTCCTAGATCAACTTCTTGGATAATGAGCTGAAGTCGACAAGAAGTGATCCGTCAAAGGAGGGCCTTAATGAATCCCACATCAATGACACGGAACGGAGCTAATGATTTTAGTGGAGGTGAAAACAAACTGTGACATATGATTCAGGGTGGCGATCATGAATGGATGAAGGATAATGTATGGCAGTGGATGGGACACGGTTGACACTTTCAGAATGACCCCTCCTTAACATATAACGACACTGATGCGATGGATCGGTAGCATTACCCCAAATGTGGATGGTTTGGCGAGGACCATGGTGATGAGACCGGTGAATGAAACAACCCAACCCGATGTGGTACGGAGGAAAAGTGTCATGTTCAAGAGTGACTTGCTACCTTTAAACTTTGATGTTCTCCCAATTTTTCCCCAGTCATTTCTGACCAGTACCTCTTTATTTTTGTCAAGCTTGAGGAGGATAACATATGCTTGTTCTATAACCTGCCCTTCGGGCAAGCCCATCGCTATGATTTAACGAGCCTAGTGATAGGGAAACTCGTTCTCGTCTAAAGACAAGTTTGTCGCTATTTAATCATTTTAACGAGTCTAACGACAAGGAAAACTCGGTCCTTTTCATTTTTAGAGAGTCTGAAAAGGTACAGAAAGTCAACTCCATGATTCCTTTTTCGTCATCTAATCCCTTAAGTCCGAAAAAGTATAAAACAATACAGAAGGGATGGCTGTTCGGTACTTTTACGAGCCGAACAAGACAAGCGCTCGATCTTTTTGTGCAATAATCCCTCAGGTCCAAAAAGATTAAAATCTAGAGGAGGGATAGCTTTCGGTCGTTTAACGAGCTAGAAGGCCAAAAACTCGGCAAACTTTTCATATTTTACGAGTCAGTGAAAAGAGCTCAAAGAAGACTCGTCTTTTGAGGAACGAGTGATAAACAGGGATAGCAACTGATTCCAGGTACAAATTGGAATTTCCAATCATGGTAGTGTCACAAGGATGGCTAGGTGAAATCACTCTTCGCAGCTGTTCCTCAAAATAGGTAAACACACATATGGGGGTGAACGATCGGCCAAATGAAATGGAGGTGGTGGATGAAAACACGACCAAGGCTTTTAAGGCTTATAAATTTACGATCGCAATGGTTATTTACCGAGATAGGTTCATTTTTTAATGAGCTTGAACTTTGGCGGAAAAACTCTGCTCACACTTTTCTATTTTTTAACGAGCATAAATTCCGTGGTAAAACTGCTCGATTCATGGTCAAATTTAATTTTTTACTTTTACTAGCTTTTCTCTTTTCAAATGTAGTACTTCATCTTCAATTGCTGCAACAAATTTTGTTAGAAATGGACAATATTTGCATGAAAACGAGATTATAACCCTAATATTTAACTTTAAACTGTGTAAAAGTCATAAAAAGGGTTTTTTACCTCTCATTTACCATTTCATTTGCATTTTGCTTGTTGGATCTCTGGAGGTGCCTCTTCTTCCTTGATTTTCACCAGCTGATTCCGGGAGATTCTGTGGACGATTTTCGGCGCCGTTTGGACCAGGTAGGAGCTAAACCTTAGCCCTTCACTTTCATGGTTTCCTTTTTCAGTTTCATGCATGTTTTTCAAGGTTTCTGAGCCCCAGGGGTTTCATCAGGGCGCCCTGGCATCAGCGCAGGTTCCCCTTTCGAAAATTGCGTTGTATTTCAGGCAGCCTTAAGGCAGACTGCCTTACAGCGCAAGGGGAAGCCTCTCTGCCTGTGCTGGGCCTAGAAAAGCTGACCTTGCATGTGTTTTTTAATGATTTTTTCGCCAGATTTTCATCAAAATCAGGAACTTACTCCTTCTCTTGTTTGCTTGCAGGGAACTTTGAACAAAATGTCCCTTACATGGCGAGAACGAGAACATGAAGCAGAGGACATGGTTGCACTCCATGACCCAGTCACGGTGAACGCGCTTCGGAACTGTGGCCTGCTGAAGTTCTTCCGTATCTCTAGCATGAGAGCACAGATTTCTTTACTACAGTATATGCTTGATGCTTGGGATCCTGTTAACCAAGTATTCCAGATTAGGGGGAAGTCTTTCCCCTTGACCATAGAGGACATGTACTTCTTGACTGGGTTGTCAAGGCGGGGTGCCCCCATTTCTTTGTCAGGTACGGCTCGAGGGACTACTTCCACCAGAGACTATATCCGTCAGTATTGCCGGGAAGGTTCACAGCCGAGCAAAGACGGCAAGATCAACATCCGTGACATCACTGACAGGTCTCTCAGGTCCATTCTGTTTACTATTGGTAGGATGGCCGGTAGCGCAGCTTTACATGTTGCCAACAGATCTTATATGCAGCACGCCTTGGAGTGTCTCCAACCGAAAGTGTTTAACTGGTGCGATGCAGTACTTGTTCAGATGAAAAATCAATTGTCCAAGGTAAAGGACGGGGGGCTGAAGAACTTTGGATTTGGTTCTATTCTGACTGCCTTTGTCTTGGAGAAAATCCCATTGATGCAACCTCAGTACATCTTGCTTGATGTGCCTTCTCCGACCGAGCCACGCATGCAGAGGTGGGTTGACCATATGTCCCGGCATGCTGGTCAACCTCATATTACATTCACTGAGTCCTTCTTTAGGTGGTTCGAGCGTCAGGAGATGGCATTTTCTGAGTATCCATATGTGGGTATGGACTACCGAGGTGATCCGGACTTGGTGCTTCCGGATGGCGAGCAATGGGGCGCTATTGGTAAAATCTCTGACCATATCACTGTTTATTGTTTTTATTCATGATGTTTACTGTTCAAAACTGATCAAACTCTTGGGTGCATGCAGATGTTGGTCCTGTTCGTCCAGTAGCTCGTCCACGATCGCCAGTTGCTGCCCCAGCAGCAGAGCCTGCTAGGAGAGTTGTTATTCGCGACCTTGGTGATACTGAGATACTTGCAGCTGTGCAGGAGCAGGTTGAGAGCCTTACTCGTGGTCTTCCGGATGTACAGATTGACGAGTTACCTTTATAGTTGCAGCGGCACACTATTGGCATGCCTAGACGATGGACTCGTCTCTTGCGCATGATCGCACAGACCGTGACGTACTTTCATGAGCACCACTAGGCTAGGGTGCCCCCTAGCATCTTTTTGAGTTCTAGGTCATATGACCAATTTTGTTTTGATTACAGCACATTATGTACAAACTATAAACAGCTTTATATATTTTGATTTTCGGAGTTTATTTCAGTTTATTTGTGATCCACTTACATAGCACCGATGCATCTCTTTTTATATATGTTGTAAATGTCTATCTAATACATAGTTTGCTAATGAATCTGTTAATGTGTTCAAGTTTCTGGAAATATGTTGGTATTGAATTGAATCAAACTCTCTTTCCAAAATCTTAACTCTTAGAAACATACGATAAATAGCTGGATTGCGGACTGAATATATACCAGTGAGTTGTAGTATCACAAGTTATGAGTCTAGCCTGACAATTAGTCGGCGTATACCATGAGCGATGGTATCAGAGTGGAGTTCAATCAACGCACTATACTCAGCAATATTGTTCGTTGATTGTCCAATACACACACCTCTGAAACTCACTAACTCGCCGCTTGGATCAAAAATGGCCCAGGCTGCGGAGGATAAATTCCGCGTACTACGACTCGCTCCGTCGGCATATCCCACATATGTATCAGAATAATTCGACATCTGCAACAAACGAGAAAGGTGGATTACTTAACCGAAACAAACATTTTAGCGAAAACAAAATACAACAAAAGCACTCAGGTTACTATTTAGGCATAGTAACGCTTGAGGTACAACCTGTTACGGGGTTGCGCCAGTGGCATTCCGTCATAATCCATTAACTCGTAGGCTCCTTTTGCTAACACCCTTTTAACAATATAGGGACCCATCCATAAGGACTGAAATTTTCCTGCTCCTAATTTGTCGGATTCTTGGTCGTAAAGCAAAACCAAGTCACCCTCAGAGAAGTTGCGAGGTTTGACATTTTTGTCGAACTGTGCTTTGACTCGTTTCTTATGGGCCTTGTTCGCCAAAGCGGCGTCACGACGGTTTTCATCCAACTGGATCAATTCCAGGAAATGAGCCTCTTCTTCTGAGGTTCCAGGGAGGAGGTCAATTGCGAGTTTAAGAGACGAAATTTCGCACTGGATCGGTAAGACTGCCTCCAGGCCATACACCAATTGGAATGGTGTGAACCCAGTGGCGTTCTTTACCGAGGTTCGGTAAGCCCATAATGCTGAGTACAGGATTAGATGCCATCTTCTTTTGTGAACCCCGATCATCCTTTGCAACATACGCTTCAGGACCTTGTTGATTGCCTCAACTTGTCCGTTGGCTTGTGGATAATATGGGGTAGAGCTGTCGTGAGATAGCCCTAGTTTGGCAGCTAATTCAACCATCATGTGATTGCGAAAATGCGATCCATGATCTGTCACTATAGCTTGCGGAACGCCGAACCTGGCGACTACATGATTGAAAAAGAAAAGGGCAGTTGTTTCACCAGTGTTATCCAATGTAGGCATCGCCTCGGCCCATTTGGTAAAATAGTCAACAGCGACTATAATATACCCATGCCCCCCGGTCGAGGTGGGGTTACATTGCATGAAATCGATGCCCCACTTGGCGAAGGGCCCAACAGCAACTATCGGCTGTAAGGGTGCGGGCGGTCTTCTGGTTTTGCTATCAAAGATCTGACATGCATGGCAACTTCTGACAGCTATTATGCAATCTTTAAACATAGTTGGCCAGAAGTATCCTGCTCGTAAGATTCTTTGTGCTGTTGCATATCCAGATTGATGCCCCCCGCACGCGCCTGAATGACAATCATTCAGGGCTTTTTCGGCCTCCTCATGGGTAAGGCACCTCCTCAGAACCGTATCGACACCACGACGGTAAAGTGTATCACCGACGATCATGTAGTCTTTAGATTGGTATCGTATACGTTTCCGTTCCGAGTGTGAGGTTTTAGGCCTAAATTTTTGGGTTTGGAGATAAACAATTATGTCTCCATACCACTCATCGCTTACTGATATCAGAAACAAATTTTCATCCACGATTGACTCTTCTGATGTTTCATCGTTGGATGACGATGGGAGATCGCATAATAATTCCGCGAAAACTAGAGCTTTCTTCGATTTGGATTTTACAAAATCTAAATCGAACTCTTGAAGGATGGCTATCCATTTTGAATATTTTCCCCCAAGTAACTGTCGCGACAGTATATATGTCATGGGATTGCAATCTGACAGAACGGTAGTTTTCCTAAAGAGGACATAATGTCGAAACCTTTGAATCGCTTGAACAGCAGCAAGCGCTAGTTTTTCAACATAGGAATATTTACTTTCTGTGTCATTTAAGTTTTTACTTAAATAATAAATAGGATGTTCAATTCCATCGACTTCTTGCACTAAGACCATCGCAATGGTCGTATCTGCTGCAGCTAGATACAGGTTAAAATCTCTTTGATAGTCCGGGGCGTACATTAATGATGCTCTTACTAGAGAATCTTTCAGAGCGTCAAAGGAAGCTTGCGCAACCTGGTCCCAGACAAAAGGTACATCCTTTTTCAAAAGACGAGTATAACCTTTGGCAAGTTCTGCGTAATTTGGAATGAACCTCCTCAGAAAGTTTGCTTTCCCTTGGAGTTTCTGAATCTGAAGCAAATTTGAAGGTGGAGGCAAATTAATGATTGCCTGAACCTTACAGGGATCGAGACGAATCCCATCCTTAGAGACAACAAAGCCTAGTAAACGAGCAGAACCGACGCAAAACACACATTTGTGTGGATTGAGTCTTATCTTGTAATGTCGGCAACGTAGAAATATCGCTCTCAAATGCCGCGGATGATCAGTCCGCTTCCGCGAATGAGCCGGAAGATCGTCGAGGTAAGGTTGAACAATGTTCTTGATGTCATGGAAGGCATAATTCATTGCCCTCTGAAACGTCGCCCCTGCGTTCTTTAAACCAAAGGGTAATTTTCGATAAGCGAATGTGCCCCATGGATAGATGAATGCAGTCTTAGACTGGTCCCGTGGGCGGATATTTATTTGATTATACCCGGAAAATCCATCCATAAAGGAAAAGATTTCACATCCGGCGCATTCATCAATTATCTGGTCGATGAAGGGTGTAGGGTAGTTGTCCTTTGGACAAGCTTTGTTTACATCCCTATAGTCGACGCACACTCTTATCGTCCCTTGTTTTTTCATAACAGGGACAATATTCGATACCCAATCGGTTAGAGGAACCGGGTAGATGAATCCAGCATGGAGAAGTTTTTCAATTTCTGCCTTAATGGCAGCGGCTTTCTTCGGATGTACCTGCCGAAGCCGTTGTCTTACTGGTTTGACATCAGGATACATTTTAATCTCATGTTCAACTATGCTCGAGTCTATGCCTGGCATTTCATCATATGACCATGCAAAGACATCTCTAAATTCGCGAAAGAGAGCACTATATATTTCCAGTTCTGAAGGGGAACAACTTTTGCCGACATGAATATTCTCAACAACATCAGATTTTGTCGAGATGTTTATGGCTATGGTTTCTTCAATATTGGATAGGTTTCTCTCTGAATCCACCGTATTTACAGTATTTGTTAGGAATTCAAACACTGAAGGGTGGTATAGGTCGTGATGAGTTTCTTCTTCACACTCTGGAAGAAGGGAACGATGGTGGTGATCATTCCATGGTGCCCCCTCAATCATCATTGATTGTAAGATTCCTTCGTCAGTCCCATGAACTTTTGACCATGGATCTAATGGGGTACCATATTCTTCGGACCTATCTACCCAAACGCTTGACGAGCGTTCATTTGGGCTCGCCTCCCATGCCTGAAACATTGATTGCTACAATATTTCAATAGGGCTAGGTGGCAATACCACTTGATGATCCATGATGACTTTGTCTTCTGCGACCTTCGATGAAGATACCATGTTGCATGTTGCTACAAACGGGATATTCCCTTCATGGAAAGGAGGTGGCAACGTGAAAGTTCCCATCATTGTGGGATCTTTTAGCAAGCCTACTCCTATATCTTTTATTGAATGGTCGCTCCCATGGATCAGGGGAATGCTTCCAGTAACTTGTGAACCATTAGGGAGGAAATTCTGTTGGTCGACGATCGTAATCCCTCCTTCAAACGGGAATGCGATCTTCCTAAAATATGTCGACACTACAGCTGCCATGGCATATATCCATGGTCTTCCCAGTAGGATGTTATAGTCAAGATTGCCATCAATGACTTCAACATCAATCTCTACTGTTTTTCCTCCTAGTTCAACCTTAAAGTTATTTAGGATACCGTACGGAGTGTACGACCTACCGTCAAATGCTTTCAATGTCGTCGAAGATCGCGACAAGGTTGGAGATCCAAGAGTTTTCCAGCAACTCATCGACATGATACATGTTGATGCGCCCTCATCAATAATCGTTCTATGAACAGTTTTGTTGAGTGCTTTCACTTGAATAAGGAAAGCTAATTGTGCTGGTAACTGAGGATCATATTCTTTGTGATCAAAGGATACAAGATTGGAATCTTTAGGATCCACTCCACCAATTGCTGATAACAATGCCTGTCTTTGGGATGGGCAATTTTGTAGTACCTCAAGAGTCGACATAGCAGATGGCGATTGGGCCAAATCCTCCACTATATTATAGTGTTGCGCCGCTCTGGCGCGAGGGTTGAATGTCGACTTGTGGACTACTCCCTTAGGCGGCTTTATTGTTAATTCATGCGTGAGGAGGGGTACAACTTCTGCCGAAGTTGTTGTTGAACTACTGGGTTGATCTTTCCCTTTGTCGTTCGACACCGGCGGATTCCCATAATCTTTATTCCTAGTCGAGATCAAAGCATCATTTTGCTTAGAAACCGACAACATAAGCACTTGAGATGGAGAAGCATTTCCACTATCAACCATATTTTGACCTGGAGTGGGAAATGGATCAGTCAACACAGCTGATGTTTGGGAACTTTTAAAGAACCTCTTTAACGCAGCTTTGAACGGACAGTTCTTTGTTGAATGATTTTCATCGCATATTTGACATGGAGGAAATTGTTTCCCTTGCCCAGGAGGGTTTGAAGAAGTTTTTTGAGGGGATGACCCACCTTGTTTCTTCTTCTTCCCTTTGTTTTGTTTCTTCTTGCTTCCTGGTTGATTGGAGTTTTTGTCTTTATCCGTAGATACAACATTTACCTCCGAAGCAAGAATTTCTTGATTTGCTTTTTGATTCGAAGTCTTACGGGCTTTCTTATTTGAATCCCTTGTCGACTTAGCGTTTGCAGTTCCAATCACGCCATCACCGGCATGAGAGTCACTATTCGATCCGGGAGGAGGAGGGATTGAAAATTCTGGTCTGGGGGCATCAGGTATCTTATCATAGAGCGTGCCCGACTGAGTATACACTAAGTCCAAATATTGAGCACGAGCAATCACTTGCTCTTCTGTTACGACACCTCCCTTGGCCACATCTTCTGTTATTGCCGGCAGAAGCGACTTTATAAACCACTCAGCTAATAGCTGATCTGGAACATAGGTTTTTACCATTCTGCGACGACGACGCCACTCATGTATATGATCAGATATATGTGTGGCTGTTGTCTGCTTGAAATTGGTCAAGATCTCTGTTCCAGTTTCGTACCTTATAGGTAACTGAAAGTGTGTTAAGAAAGTCGTGGCTAGGGAACTAAAATTGTCGAAAGAGGCTCTAGGTAATTCAATATACCATTTGGCCGCCGGACCAGTCAATGTCCTCTGGAAAAGACGAAGCCTTATCGAATCATCATTCAAGGTATTCGACGAACACCACAGATGGAATGTCATCACATGATTCGACGGGTCTTCGCCCGGATTTCCATTGAATTTAGGAATGTCCGAAGGAAGTTTGTGAGGAATCGCTGGCCACCAATGGGCATAGGCGATTGGATCGTTCGTCAATCGATGTAAATCTGGTAATTCTAAGGTCACCACGAATGGCAACTGCTGATTCAGGTTTGGCGAGGCGTACCCAGGATATGATGGAATCGCCTGAGCAGTAGGCCTTTGCACACCAGCATAATGCAACTGATGTTGATATGACTGATATGGTTGGTGAGCTTGGCCACTGTAAAGTGGTTGGTTTAACCCGTTCTGAATATAGGGTTGCCCACTATTTGCAAAGATCTGTTGCTCAGACCCCTGGTACACCTGTTGAAACTGAGGTTGTTGGTATTGCACCATCCATGGTTGTGAAGCCATGTTTTGTTGTGCGACACTAACCGACGGACCAAGATGCGGGGTTATGGTTCCCGTTTGTATCTGTGTCGTCCCAGCAGTTGGCGATTGTGGTTGTGTCGCAGGGTCAATAGGCTGTTGCATTACAACTTGAGGTTGACATACAACAGGCATCAATTGAACTTGCGACACGGTTACAATTGCTGGCGTCGTCGGGATACTAGACATAGGTACACATTGTTGCATGGATAATACAACTCTTGGTTGTTGGGGTAACATAGGTACCCAACTACTCGTCGTTACTTCAGTCAAACCTGAATGTGGTTGAAAACTGCCGTATGGGTATCCCCCCGAAAGGGGAAGTGAAAGGGCATATTGCCCCCCATACGGTAACAATCCGGAGCTCAAGGGCATAGATGGCCTTTGAGGACTGGATGGCCCAAACTGATTCCCAAAGGGATCAATTTGTCTCATTTCAACTTAAGAATTACTGGGTATTATACCGGAAGAACAAACTGGAACAGACCAAGTTGTCATAATAGTCCCTGGGTGGACTCCTTCTAGCTGATGAGAGCTAGTCGGGACGGCTGGTATGCCGGCAAACATCGTTGGATTGGCAGCAGGAACTTCTGCTGTCGCTGTGTCGTTTGGCACAGTTCTAGATGTCGATGGTTGTTCAGACATTTTAAGTCTATCCAATAAACTTCCTAACGATTCTTCAGGAACTTCTGGTGGCGATAGACAAACTTTTGATGTAGAAGGAAAAAGAGGGGTACCTACTCCAAAATGAATTGGAGTATTTGCTTGCTGGTCCTCTACGATTTCCTCTATTGCAATCAGACCAGGAGGAAGAGGAAGACCGTCAGGTCCATAAAAGATTTCTGGTGCCGAAGAAGGGGTTGCTTCGACAGCGACAGTCGTTTGAACAACAAGACTCTGTGGACCGGTTTCAGATGGAACTGGTTCAGTTATGCAAGTACTTGTCTTCAGACTAGGATCAGTACCACTGTCCTTCTGTTGCTGTTGAACTTCTTCAATAGAGGCAGGGATTCCGGAAATATTGGGAGTGACCAGAATCTCAAATGTTGTTGGAACTTTCGTTCTAACTTTAAAAGGAGATTTTGACCTGGTCAAGCGAGTTCGCTTTGTCCGTACTACTCTCGGTTCCGGAGACAAAGGCGGTTGACTCGCAAGCCTCCCTAAACGACGAGGTTTTAATTGACTTTCCTCCACGGTTGCGGATTACTTGATCAACTAAAATACAAAAAAGGGGAATTATGTTTCCGTATTGAATGAATTTTATTAGACGCTTTTAGACACAACTTTGCTTTTTCATGTTTTAAGAGTCGAGAAAAAGCTAAAGATGACTCTAGTCGCCTTCGATGTATTAACGAGCCCGAAGTGACAAATGCTCGGTTGGACCTTTTCAGTTATAGAGTTTGAAAAGGGCCAAAAGAAACTGCTCTGGAGATCTAGGCAGAGGGTGTGCCAAACCTTTCGCGAAACCACAGAATACGTTTTACGGTACGGGTGGTCGATCTTCGTGAATGCTGTGTTCACTGCATCGCGATTAGTAGGGCGGTCGACACGGCTTCCTAAGGATAAAGGATAATTGCCTATAGGGGTCTCCCAATATACGTGACGGTACGCGGGAGCACGAGTCCGTATTAGTGCTATCGTCCCTCAGGAGGAATCACCCACCTTCGTAGAGATCGACAGTCACTACGTTTAACGACGCCGGAACACGTCTCTACCTAGACCTCTACTGTGAGCGTTATGTTACAATGCGTTTTTAGATTCATTCAATATATTTTAAGTTGATCTTGTTTATCAGTTTGTCTTTCAGGATCACCACGAGATGTATTGGTACAAATTCCTAAATACAGCTAAAATGATAAGCAAGCTTTCACAATCTTTTTAGCTTTGAAAATCCTAACTACTGAGGGGAGAGAAAAACAATATCTTTCCACACAGAGCACAAAGCACAAACTAATGCACTTTCTCCTAGATCAGACACACAAACTTATCAAAAATGCAAATGCAAGATGCATGTATTTCTTTTCTTTTCCTTTAATGTTGATGTAGACAAAAGGAAAACTGTTGTATGACTTTCGAATTCAATTTGAAGCGTAAACAAACAAGCTTTGTCTAAATGAAAAGACGCTTTACAAGTACTTGTTTCAACACTCAAAATATCTGAATTCAAACCATAAAGTGAAAAACAAACAAACTCAAACAGCCATGAACAGTAATAAAACTAGCTCATAAGATCACAAAGACACTTTTTCAGTTCAGGATCTAAGAGGTCACAGCTATACTGGTTCGCTTTTCACAATGGGAAACTGTAACTGAAACAAGAAATACTGAAAGAACATTCACAGTTTCATCACACAACTGAGGCGGAATAATGTCAAGGAGAAGTGGTCTACAGCAAGTACAATGACCAGCAAGCAATCAGCTAAAACTCAGTGAAAACAGGGCTCAGACACAATGGGAAAACTGAGCAAGACAATGGCTAACTGGACCAGCGCAGGCTCTGGTCTGTCAGTTTGACTCTCAGCGCAGTTCCCGAAGGGAGTACCTGCGCTGTAATGCAGACTGCCTGTGGACAGCCTGCACTGACTGACGAGAGTTTCGTCTACAAAGAATTCCGGGTCATAAAAAGCTCAAAAATGCACTGTTTTTGCTGAAATAAAAAGCTATAGGTCAAGTACAGGCTAAGGGATGATCAAGAGGATGAAGATCTATCACAAAGAGTAAAGAGTCTTTTGTAGATAAGCTCTTTAAATCTTGAATTTTCCCAGCAAATGAGCAAGAGTAGCAGACCCTCTACTTCGCTTTTGATATAGTCAAAAGCTTTTCGATTTGGTACTCTTTTCTTCAAGAAATGAATAGCAAAATACTACAAACACCAACAAGATACTAGGCTCCCCAGCGGAGTCGCCAGTTTGTTGTGGGGAAAAGTATCCGATGCGGATGACCCTATCCCTACTCTAAAGGTGACAGTCTTTAGCAACAACTGAAAGTAAAGTTTTGATGATTTCCTTTATGAAAGTACAGAGAGAATGAAGAAAGATTAACCAACCTGGTGTCTTTCGCTTAGTCGATCCTTGTCCTCTCTCTTTGTCTCTTGTTCCCAGCTCTTTGCTCTCTTTGCCGGTCCAGCTACACACAGATCCTGCACAAAACAAGAGAGCAAACTACAAGATACATGTACTCATAACTGAAGCATGGATTAGGATGAATCAAATATACATGTAAATACAATACATTAATGCAATACAAGTATATAGGAGAACATGCAAAACTTTATTGATAGAAGTAACAGGGTTCTGAGAAGGTTACAACCAATGATGGCTCCAATCCAGCAGCACCTCCCCAGCAACAAGAACTCTCCTCTTCACCTCTAGTAAAACAATCACCCAATAGCTCTAACTGTAAACCAACAGCACCTCCTTGCTTTACACAAAATTCCAGCCTCCTTAGACCTCATAGAAGAGCTCTATATATAGGAGAGAAGAAGAGAGGATGAGTCAGCTTGAGGCTGGCATAGAGCTGACTAGTGTCCTCTCCCTCTTCAGTTAATCTTCAGTTCTTGAGTCCACTTGGAGATCCTTGCTTACACATGGTGATCAAGTACCTCTTACTCATCACAGGGCGAATCTCATGAACCAAGTGTCAGTTTGGAAGCTTCCTGGGCAGTTGACACTTTGCAGGATGACTGTGCCACTTGGCCAATCTCGCCCAGCGCAGGTAGCCTTCATTAATCTTGACTTCCAGCGCAGGTACAAGGAGGGACAGTTGCATTCCAGCGCAGAAGCTCAGTGGAGCAGCTGACATGATCCAAAATAAGCCTGTTTTGAAGTGTTTTCAGGTGGAGAACTGATTGGAAGTGCTGTTGTTTGATGACCTTGTTCTTTTAGGGGTAAGAACAACATGTTTAGGGACTGAGGATCCCTGTAATTATTGACATTTCATGCTCCATGTCGCGAGGCACAAAAATGCCTATAACACCAGTCCTGACAATAGAACCATTTGTTGGCTTAGGTTGGGCTAACCCAAGTTTGAAATTTACTTCACACCAACAAAACTCTCAATCATTGACCCTTTTGGAAACAACCTGCAAGCAGGTCGCAGTCTCACCCAAAGTGACTATGGCAGGTTGTAGAACCAGGTTTCCTGCAACCTGAAGGATGTTGCAATGTGGCACTTTTGTATTTCTTTATGCTTTAATACTTACCAACTACTTCTCATACATCAACTACTTCGCACTTATATATCACCTCACAGAATTACATTCATCACTTAAACATACAATAAACATCCATAAACTTCACAGTACGGAAATAAAGTGCAGATAATCAGAAAATCAACACATGAGACACAAATTTTACTATGGTTCATCCCAATGTGGGACTACGTCCACAAGAACTTTTGCTTAAAATAGAGAGTTGGTATAACAAATAGTTATTTCTTGCACACACAGTTGCAGGTTGTCTGTGAACTAAGTTGCAGACAATCTGCACACTAAGCTGCAAACGGTCTGCACACTAAGATGCAAATGGTCTGTGCACTAAGCTGCAAACTTAGGCCTCCATGCACTCAACTCTGGAGCCTTGCCCTTCCTCCAAAGTATAAATCACAAAAATATCACCATAAACATAGATATAGATCAATTTGATGCCTTCCTTATTTATTATTCATCCCTATATATACTATTACATGAGGGATTGCATCACTACATTACCATGGACCTAATACCATGGTTTCCAAAATAGAAGGGACTATGGTCCAAACCCATTAACTTTTACAATATTTTATGCTTTTTATAAAAAGGGAGGGGCTTTTCCGCGAAGCCCCTATGCTATGGGGTGACTTTTCTATGCAGTCTTCATTGTGCTCTGTTCCTCTACTACGCAGTCCACTTCGTACTTTGCAGCATCTTTTCTACTGCACGCTCCACAAAACTCATATTTATTGCCCAACATCTAGCCAAGTTGGGTTGTGCCCAACAGGCCCCCAACACTCACATGTGATGCGTCCTAAGTCATTCAGCTGATTTGCCTCTGATCTTGTCTACAATGTTGTTGTATGCCTTGTTGAATTGTTGCACAATCTCTACCAGTTGCTTTTCCTCACTGTGCACTTCTTCTAATAGTGCCTCCGTGACATGCTCTGCAACCTTCTTTTTCAGTTTTGTATCCCTTTGTTGAAGTTGTTGAAGCTTCTCGTCCATTGCCTGTGATAGTCGTATGGC
Organism: Pinus tabuliformis; assembly: GCA_031772625.1. NCBI lineage: Eukaryota > Viridiplantae > Streptophyta > Pinopsida > Pinales > Pinaceae > Pinus > Pinus tabuliformis. Next base: position 1,864,429,416 of record CM062817.1, read on the forward strand.
CTCATCCTACCAAGGAAGAGTCATTTCTATCAAACTCTACTCCTCCTTCTTCGGCTCTTTTTTGGTTTGAGGGGGCTTGGACCCAGGTTTGGAGTTAGCTGCGCTAACCAATAAAACCCTACACTACCACCCCTTTCGGCAGCAACACGTGTAGCGCACGCTGCAATCTCACCCGAGGCAATATTGGGAGATGCTAGAACTGGGTTTCTGCATCCATAGGACTATTTGATGTGTTTCTGTCAAACTTAGGGCTTTATCTTGACCTTCAAGAACCCTTAACCCTTAAAACCTGGAAGTTACAGCAATTGGCAGATAGTATATTTATGCGCTTCATTGATTGCGCTAAACATGTATAACATCATATAAATAAACAGATCTACATCTACGCAAATCTATTAATTAATTTTCCTGATTAATTGCATTTGAAAAATAAAAATTATAGTAAATTTAGAGAGAATACACAGATACATAAATAATTCTTCAAAACAAGCCTTTATTATGCTTTAGATCTTCAATTATAGTTTTTTTCCAACCCTGCGCACACAACTACAAGGGTCCACACACTTAGTTGTGGACTTACAAAGGCATCCGCCCACAGCGCTACAGGAGCCTCCCCCTTCTCCCAAGTACAGAATAGACCTCCCCCTTCTCCCAAGTACAGAATAGACAAAAACATACTCAAATCATGCACTATTCTTCTCATTACAGTACCATGGTCCGCGAACCTTGGGCGGGTCTCAAAATAGCTTGACTCTTAACAAACTAAGGGCTTTGACCTTCTAAAATCCACTTTGACTCCTATTGACCTGCGCTACTCATGCTCCACTCTTCAAAATGTTGAGATTTTACAAAATTTAACAAAACTTTACAAAATTTGACCCAACAGACCCCATCCCAATAGGCCCCTAACAAAAAGTCGTGACTCGTCCCGAGTCACTTTGCAGGTGTTTCCTCAATCTTTTCTTGCAGATTGTTGAACTCAATCTTCAATTCTTGAAGATCGAATGTACCCGGTGCAATGGCCTAACGAACTTATTCAACCAATTTCTTCATTGTTGGACCTTCAGCTACAAGGCCCATGGTTCTTTGTGTCTATTGCAGAGCCTTTAACTTTCTCTGGATGGTCTATGATAGTTGGCTTGCCTAATTCGCCCATGGTTAATTCCTTGAGGAGATAATGGAGGCCTTCCAATGCAACTCATCAATCTGGGTATGGATGAAATTTCCTTCCTGAAGTCTGGCGAACCTTTCTACAGGTGCTAAGGTCGGTGTTGTCGCCCTGATCTCTTCAAACTACAACTGCTTTTCACGAATGTCTACTTCAATCATCTGCAAATGTGGATCCTCCTGCAATGAGGTCCACATCTCCATTGTTGGCTTAAATAATTGGTTGCAATCCTTGACTGGTCATGTCTTCTTTAATAACAACCTCGTGCTACTCTCTGGCTTCTGAAGAAGTGGTTGGCTGTAGCTTAAATTGAAGCTCTAAAATCTGTAGCTATAGCTCAAACCAAACCTTTCCAATTTCCTCCTTGGATTCCTTCACCATAGTAGCTAACTTCTTAATTTTCTCTATTGAGGCCGCCTTTGCTGGAATTTGGAGCTCAGGGAGCTTACTACACAGTTGGGTAAGGGTCATTTCTAGTTGTGATTTTGTTATATCGCCTTGTCATAGACCTGCAAGGTCTATGATTTCTCTTCAAAAAAAAATTATTATTAGTTTTTACCACGTTGATAATCAACAATGCTCATTTCTCCTAGACATGGAGCTCATCGGAAACTCCTTGGTGCAGCTCATGCAAGGTATGGATCGACATTGCTGCAAGGTTGATACTTAGATTCTTCCAAAACTGTGTGTGCTCCTAGTCTTCGGTTGTCTCAAAGTGGAGAGAGCCCCCTGGTAGTGGTACTACGTGGATACTAGATGTGATTTCTACTGCACTAAATCTCAGCATGCTCGCTTGATCCGCACTCTTTTGTCCCACGCTCACCTGGATCACCCCTGTCTAGACCTACAATTCCTTTCAGACCTATTGTACTTTGTCCAATACCTGGTGTTACTGGTCCTCAATGTGTCCCCATATAGTTTCAATGGACATCACCTATCTCAGCAAGGTCCCCTTCGGTGATGACCAATGGTGTCACACTTGCAGACTTATCGGACTTCTACTTCTTGCGAGGTCTTGTGGCACTATGCGTCTACCTCTTCTTGGCCCTAAAGGGGGACTCTAAGTCTACACCCCCTTCCTCTTCACCTTTAGTTTCAACCTCAACATTGGTGTGCGTGGCCTCAAGTTCTTGGAGGTCAATAGTGACCTATAATGTTGCTGCTTGCACAACTTTCTCCTTTGGCGCTTCCTTTTATTTTGCAGAAACCTTTTCTTTCGGTGCTTCCTTCTCTTTTGTAGAGGCCTTTTCTTGTTGTGCTTCCTTTTATTTATGCCCTGCCTTTTCTTCCTGCTCTGCCTTTTCTTTGGTAAAAGCCTTCTATGCTTCTTTCTCTTTGTCTTTCTTAGCCACTGTTGCAGCAATTGTTTTCCCCGTTTTGCCTTCTGTGGCCTTGCTTGTTACTATGCCTTCATCAAATGGGGTGAGCCATTTGCTCACCCATTTGCTCTTAACCCCCATAATGTCATCCTTTGTGACTAAATATGGCAACTTTAGCCATGTTCCTATGACATCCTTCTTTGCACGTATGGAAAGATTGTGAAAATATGCCTTGAAATCTGCAATATTTGTATACTGCGCATGTAAACTAGGTGACAATCGTAGCCATTGGTTGATCACCATCCACAACTCTAACTTGAACAATACCCAGAAGATATTTGTTTCCATGATGGAGTAAGGATCCTTTGTCTCCCACAGCAAGGCGAATTTTGCAACCTCGCACAATTCTGAAACTTGTGTTGGGAACTGGCTATCCTTAAGTGCCCTCCAAGCTACTAGCACGATCAACAGAAGTAACCATGCGTAGTGGAATTCCTTTCCATACTCCTAGGCTTTGCAGTAATCCTGCAGGAACTCGTGACAGAGATACTTGGCCCAATTGTATTGGACCCCTTTGCTGCACTACGCAGCCAGAGATACTACTGGTGTCGGCACTTCATCGGCATGACACTTTCGCATTATTTTTCCAGCCAAAATTTGTGTAGCAAACTACACAACTCCATCTGATATGGAGATAATGGTGTAGTCGCACAACTTCTTCACCAACCTGAAGTCATTCTTCATCTGATCCATGAGCTTCTTCTCCTGTGACTTCCCCACAAAAGCATCTGCAGGGTTCACACCCTGATAAGGTAACAAGGTGATTCTATGGATCAACATGTCGTTAATTGGAATGGGCCCTCCCAGCTAGAGGCACCCATCATGAACCAGTGCTAGTAATTGACACACACAGATAGTATTAATTATTTCGCGGCTAAAGTGTGGGACTCATAACATGTTGAGCAATCTTGCGCACTCAATTCCGGCTACCCACTTCATTGTCTCAAGCCTTGTAACACCCAACTCCTCATAGTAGACTGATTTCAATTATTTGTTAGGTTCCAACTGTGGGAACTTTGCATGATCACCTAAATCCCAGTCTTCCATCTTCTAAAATGGTACTCGAGCCAACAAGTCGCCCTCCATAGGTACCTCCTCCGACAACAATGGTGTGAAGACCTTGTATTTCACCGAGTATGGATCCTTAGTCACTTTGGCAGTGGATTTCGTAGGGGGTACATAAGGTGGTAGTGAGTAATCAGTGCTGCTTCTTCTGCATCAATATTTTTAACCCCCATAGTTAATTCTTCCTCATCGAAGTCCAGGGGTTCCGTCAGTTTCTTGCTTTTATCCATCTGACCCTTTTGTCTAACCTCAGTTGGGGTTTTTCATGGTGATTTCCAAACCTGCGCTTGTTGTGGCTTCTTTTTCTTCTTCTCTCCTACTGCAAAGGTAGTGGGTTTAGGCCTTGGTGACCTAGGCCCTGCAGTAGGGGCGGGTGGTCTTGCAGTCATTTTGTTAATGCTCTCCCAGAATAGTTTTTTCTGCCACTCATAAAAGCCTCAAACCCAAGCCCTTGCTACGAAAACTCCTTTTGTATCTCTTGCCAATCTCATCCAAACATGCAAAAATACCCTAATCTATCATCTGTGGTGTACCTTGAGGCGTCTTCAGACTAATACTTTCTCCATCGTTATCATATGCTCCCAACAAATGACTGTACTCAACACTTGTATCTAGATCTCTTCTAAATGGTCTCCCACTTCGCGTAGCTCCCGTCGAGTCTCATCTAAACATCAATTTAGTGGCATAACCCGTTTCTCGCACAATAGCATTTTAATCCAAGTTTTTAGAGACTTCAGATACTTACCTCTTGGTCCTTTGAAAAATCAGCATTCAACTTCGCTATAACTGGCAGACATATCAATTGTGAACTCAGTAATAAATCTGCCCAAAATACTATCGATCTAATAATTGACAGCCTTCTCGACCTTGTTTTCTGATCCTTCCAGACACTTCACTAACTCTAGAGTCCACATAATAGGGTTATCTAACTTCCGGGTAGGTTGACCGTCTACCAATTTAGCCAACCATTCGTATAATTCACATGGAAAATATCATAAGAAAACATCGTGTTCCTCTATATACAAATATCTCTGCAACCACCCTCATTCGATAGGACACGAATTCCTATTTTCTTGAGCTGCAAACTCATGCAGCTTCCAATCTATCCACTTTTCAATCTCCTTATTCGATATCCACTTATGCCACTTCACACATTCCTTAGATTGATCCCGGTCCTGACAACAGAACCATTTGTTGGCTTGAGGGGACTTGGACCCAGGTTCGGTGTTACTTGCTCTAACTAACAAAACCCTACACTACCACCCCTTTCAGCAGCAACCCACATAGCGCAGGCTGCAGTCTCACCTGAGGAAGTATTGGTGGATGCTAGAACCAGGTTTCTGCATCCAGAGGACTATGTGATGTGTTTCTGTCAAACTTAGGGCTTTATCTTGACCTTCATGAACCATTAACCCTTAAAACCCAGATTTTACAGCAATTAACTGATAACATATTTATGCCCTTTGCCAATTGCGCTAAACATGTATAAAATCATATAAATAAATAGATCTACATCTACCTAAATCTATTAAGTAATTTTCCTGATTAATTGTATTCAACATATCAAAATTACAGTAAATTCAGAGAGAAAACAATGATCCATAGATACACAGAGAATTCTTCAAAACAAGCCTTTATTATGCTTTATATCTTCAAATACAGCTTTTCCAACCCTGTGCACACAGCTATAAGGGATTGCACACTCAGCTGCAGACTTACCAATGTCTCTGCGCACATAAGTGCAGGAGCCTTCCCCTTCGCCCAAGTAATGAATAGACAAAAACAAACTCAAATCTTGCACTATTATTCTCCTAGCTATATCTATGAATCTTCTATGACTTCCTTTTATATTCTTCTTCATTACACTACCATGGTCAGTGAACCATTGGCGGGTCTTAAAACAGCTTGACTCTTAAGAAACTAAGGGGATTTGACCTTCTAAAAGCCCCTTTGACTCCTCTCAACCTGCGCTACTCGCGTTCCGCCAAGGAAAATTTTAAGGATGGAAATTCTTCTTGAAGTTTAAAAACATTGGCGAATCTCACTAATCCATAGTATGCAAACAATACAATGTTTATTGATATATTTGTAAAATTATTCAAATTTATAATGATTTTATATATAATGTTGGCGATTTTTAAGGTAAAATAATTTTATATTCTAAAATTTGGGCGAATCATCTTTTATAAAAATTGGAAATTGGCGAATATTTTTTGTGGAAAAATCATGGAAAATTAACCCACTAGGTGAACATTAGCCCCCAAATGATTCCAATGGTTCTACTCCTCAAAATGTAGAGACTCTACAATATTTAACAAAACTTTACAAAATTTGACTGAGGGGACCCTGTCCCAACACTCTTTGATTTTCTTTTGCATCTCCTTTGAATCATTAATTTTTTAGAGACTCTACGAGATTGGAAAAGTCTTCACAGCTGCCCAACTTTCTTCCAACTAACGATGCTTTTGTTGCATCTCCTCATGTAGTTTATGAACATTTGGATCTTCCTGCAGCGAAGTCCAAATTTTCATGCTCTCATCCAACAAGTTTCCAAAGTCTGTCAATGCTGTGGAGATGTTGACCATCCCACTCTTTAAGTTAATCTCCCTCTTCTCAAGCACTTCTAGTGGTGTGGTTGGCTACAACTTTAAATGCAGCTCACTGATCTTTACCTCATACTCAAACTACACATCTACAATTTTCTTCTTGGATTCCTTGACTGCAAGGTCAAGCTTCACGACCTTATCTTCCGTGGATTCCTCCTCGTGGACATCCATGTTTGGCACTTCCCTACAAGTGGCTTCGACCACTTCTTTCAACCTTTGTTGTTGTAGCTTTGCCTGCTCTTTTTCCTTGATGGCCTGGTCCAGTTGTTTCTTCAGCATAGTGCGCTCTTGATATACATGAATTTTCAACTATGTTTTTGTTTTTTTCTTGCTCCTTTAGCTCATTTATGATGCCTCGGTGTAAGTCATGCAATATCGGAATGGGAAGTGTTGCCATGTTCAGGTTGACATGATCAAAACCTCTTATCTATTGCTTTACTTTGGTGGAGTCGAACTCCACAGCTCCAACCGGTATCTACATGATCCTCATCATGAATTTTGTCTCTATCAGCATTTGTGGGTGAATTGTTTGGCATATCTGCATTTTTGGTCTGGATTCTTACACCAATATCTTCAACTCTAAAATACTTTGTTGCACACCTATGATAAGCTCACATAGTGATCTTCGACCCTATTCCAAGATTTTGTTGTTATCTCCTAAACCTTATCTCCAATTTTATCCAGGTCACCTTCAATTAGAACCATTCGTGTGATTTGTTTTGATTTATCTGCCTTATGCTTCTTTCTAATCTTAATGGCAGCTTTCCCTTGATTCTTTCTCTTCTTCGTGGCACTTTTCTCTAATTTTGCCTTTTCTTTCTCCTTAGTTGTATCCTTGGCTCTTTGAGGATCCTCCTCATGTTCTTCATCATGGTGTTGTTCTTTCTCTTCCTCTTCCTCTACTTCCTTCTCCTTGTATTTTCCACTACCTTTGCCATGGTGTGAAGTGTCCAACTCTTCTTCTTCTGTTGCGGTGTCTTCTTCTTCCTCGAGAAGAGTCATCCATTCTGTAGGCCATGTCTATATTACTTCTACTATATCATCTTATTTGACCATATATGGCAATGCATGCCATTCCTTCTTCGTGTCTTTGCGCGCCTGTATGTACAATTTATGGAAATCTGCCTTGAACCTCACCACAGGGTTGTATTGTTTGTGCAAACTCGGTAAAAGGCACGAATGTTGGTTTACTAACATGTGTAGATCCATTTGATATAGTATAAAAAATACCCTATTCTCCTATGCTTACGATGGTTGAGTGGTATGCCACAGTGAAGCATAGCTCATAGCCTCACATACATCTTCTTCTATCAAAGGAAGTTGTGTATCCTCTGGATCCTTCCATCCCAACATAGCAACGATCAATATTAACCAGGCATAGTGGAAAGATATACCTTTTTCCTGGACCTCGCGGCATTTGTCCAAGAATTCCTTTCATAAATATCCAACCCAACTATACTGGACTCCATTTGTGCACTGCATGGCTAAAGACACTACCAACGTAGAAACTTCATTTGCACAGCACTTCCTCATGATATTTCCTGCCAAAATATGGTCAGCAAAGTGGACTGCTTTGTCATTGATCTAGTTTATGTCGTAGCCTTCATTGCCTTTGTCCAGCCCATAATTCTTCGTCATATTCTCCACCACAATGAGGTTTTGCCCCTTGCTAAGGTAATCTAGTGATCCTCCATATCAACATTTGGTCTATGCACTCTTATTCCCCACCCATAGGTGTCCATCATGTATTAATACCAATAATTGCTGCACACACATTGTGTTTGTTGAACTTCTGCCAAAGTGCGACACAATCAGCATGTTGAGCAGTTTAGACTGTGCCAACCCATTTGTCCATCGTTATGGTTATAATCTTGTCACTCTGCTATCTAGGTAGTGAACCTGCTGCAAGTAACAACCTGGTGCTAACTACAGGTACTTCATCTGGTCATTAAAATCATTTTCTGTAAATTTTAGCTGTAGAATTATTCTTAAAATCTCTCCTTCAAATGGCACATCTTCCGACAATAGTGGTGTAAATTTCCCATACTTTGTGTCCTTCGAATCCTTTACTAGTTTGGCATTTGACTTCCTCGGCGGGATGTATGAGGGGAAAGGTGAGAAGAACATTGCACCACCTTCCTCTGCATATATTTCCTCCACTTCTTCTTCAATATCGACTTGTTTAGGTTTCTTCAAAGGTTTCATAGGTTTGGAAGGCTTCTTTTCCTGCTTTTTCTTGGTTCTTTCTTCCTTGGTTTGCATCTACCTTGGTGACTTCCATGGATTATATGACGGTGGTGCTGCTACTATGGGTGACGCTATTGTGTGTGTTTCAACTACTGGCGTGGACATATCTGCAGGTTCCATGACTCCAGACCATCCCTGCTCATGAAAATTTCATACAATCTCCTCCCAAGATCACTCAGTCGACATACACAGTGAAGTCTCTTGCAACTTCTTCACACTATTAATCACTCGAGCTCTCAATTTAGTAAATTTCTTAATCTTAGTGGGATTCAGATATTTATAACAATTTCGGTCTTCAAACCTCATCATTAGATTTGATTTTTTTCACTATTTTATTCAGAGTTTGTCATTGAATGTGTATCTATCCTTAAATTCCTCCAACCTGTCATCTTAAATGAAACTTTGCACTTGTCTTTTCCCTTTTAATGGTCATATTTCTACTTTTCCAGCAAAATTCGCACATCCCATATTGTAGGACGCCTCTATCTTATGTCATGGCTTCCTGAAAACTTCGACATATTCCTGACTGTAGCAAATTACTTTCTTCGTTGAAGCTCTTTCTGTAGCATAGTTTATAGTCCAGTTCCCACTTTCAACTACATGTGACACTAATAATTTCCTCCTTTCTTCTTTAGGTCGAAGTTGTAGGGCAGGTTTGTCCCTATACAACTTCAACCTACTAGCATTTACTTTTCCCTAAATTAATTCTCCATTTAACTTCACTAACTGCACTGCACCTCCATCAGTAATATACTTAATAACATATGGGTCTAACCAATGTGTTCTGAATTTCCCTGAGAATTTCAAAAACCTACTATCGCAGAGGAGAACAAGGTCTCCTATCTAGAACTTATTTTTATTAATATGTCTGTCACGTTGAGCCTTTTCTTTTTCTTTCTGTATTTGTTGATGAAATCCTGCAATAAATTTGTCTTCTTCCAGAGAAAGTAATTGCGACATCCTTTCTCCCATTATGTCGAGGTCCGCCATATTTTTAAAAGTTTCAATTCTTATGCTAGTGACAATGTATTCCACGGGCATCACAGCTTCTTGCCCATAAACCAACCTAAATGGTGTCTGACCTATCAACTTTTTGCATGTAGTCCTATAAGCCCATAATACTGGTGGAATCCCAATTATTCACTACAAGAAAAAAGGTCATTGGTGAGGGTCATGCATGTGACAGACCTTTAAGGTCCATCACCAATGTGACATATAGTGACGGTCTTTAAAAAAGTGTTGTTGTAAGTGTATATAGTGATGGTCCTTTAAGGTTTGTCACCAAAGCCATTTTCAATGAAACTTTTGGTGAGGGTCGTTAAAGGCTCGTCACTAATTATCTCTTTGGTGACACTTTTGGTGAGGGCCGTTAAATGCCCATCACTAATTCTCTCTTTGGTGAGACATCTAGTGACGATATTTTACTGACCATCACCAATGATCTTTTTTGTTACTTTTGGTGACAGCCAATAAATGTTCGTCATCATTGATCATTCCAATGAGTTTTTTATGACGCTTCATGCCTGTGATGGACCTTTAAGGTCCGTCACCAATGTCGCATATGGTGATGGTCTTTAAAAAATCATTGTTGTAAGTGTATATAGTGATGGTCCTTTAAGGTTTGTCACCAAATCCATTTTCAATGACACTTTTGGTGAGGGTCATTAAAGGCCCGTCACTAATTTTCTCTTTGGTGACACTTTTGGTGAGGGTTGTTAAAGGCCCATCACTAATTCTCTTTTTGGTGACACTTCTAGTGACGATATTTTATTGACCCTCACCAATGCTCTTTTTGGTTACTTTTGGTGATGGTCAAAAAATGTTCATCATCATTGATCATTCCAATGAGTTTTTGATGAAGCTATGTACTTGTTACTATATTTTTTGTCAAAAGATAACGATTTAAGACCATTGTTGTGGAGTCTTTTTTATTATGTGTCCAAGGTCATAGTGGTTATAATAGTCAGTCAATTTGTTAAGAATTAATTAGTGTGTATCATTTTCCTCAATTCATAAGAATATAGTTTTCCTATAAGTCAACACATGATTCATCTCTATTAGGATTATTATCTAGCAAATTTCCTTTAAATAAAGTTCCACTAGTGTGTGTAGGAACTATATTATTTAATACATAATCAAGATCTATCAATTCTATTAATGAGAGAGACCTAGCACTCCTCAACACTCATGGCACACCTTAACATGCTTTGGAACAATACACTAACATTCCTTGGCACCTTGCATGTCTTGGAACATCTTTGTACCTAGAACATATTTCCATGAGTAGGATGCCGAAGCACATGTTGAAATGCCCTAGCATAGCATAGCACTCCCCTATCATTTGTTGGCATGCCCTGGAACACCTTGGCAAAATATTGCATTGAAAAACATTAGAACTTGGCACACATTGGCACTTGGCATGTATTGGAACATATTATAAGTGTTCCTAGCATGCCCCTTTTGAAAAATATAAAGTCCCAACTTATTAACCCTCTTATGTGTTCATTTCCTTGCATTTTAGCTTGTTTATTCCTTTTGTTTCCTTGAAACTCCTTGATGCATATTGGCATACTATGCCACCATGCACATCCTAGCATGTATTAGCACCTGGAATGCCTTGGCACTATTTGGCACATGCTAGCACACCACGAAATTACCTAGCACACTCTATCACTTCTTGACATTCCCTGATATTACCTTGCGTGCCTTACCAGTGCTTAGCATACCTTGTCACTCCCTCCTTGCCATGACATCTAGCCCTCATTAACACTCCTCGGCGCACACTTATATTCATTCATTTCCATGCATTTTGACCTAGTGCTCCTTTGTGTTGTCCTAGTACTCCCTAAAAATCCTCAACATGCATTGGCACTCTCTAGCACACCTTATCACTCTTCGATATGCTCTTCCACTTCATAGCATGCATCACACTCCCTGACGCACATTGGCACTTGGCACATGTTGGCACTTGGCAAGTATTAGCATGTTTGGCATGTGTTGAGATGACTTGGTATGATTTGGCATGGTTTAATATTAAAGTTATTTGAGATCAATTATTGGAAACTATATGAGAAGAAACAGAGGAATATTTGGCACTTAGAATGCATTGAAACTTGGCACTTGGCACCTATTGGCACCTAGTGTTAGTTTTCCTAGCATGAACCTCATGGAAAATGTAAATTGATGACTTATTAACCCTATTATGTGCTCATTTACTTGTAGTTTAACTTGTTCCTCCCTTTTGTTCCCTTGACAGTCCCTGGCATGCATTGTCACACCCTTATACATCTTGGCGTGCCTTTGCACTTGGCACGTCTTATCTTGTTTGACATGTCTTCGTGCTATCTAGCACATGTTAGCATGCCCTAGCATTACCTAGCACACCTTGGCAGTCATGACCTTACAACTAGCATTACATTTTTCCATGACTTGGGAACATTACATTCACTAGAACACCTCGGCACTCCCTAGTTTTCATGCCCTCTGTTATCCTCCACAATGTCCCAGGCTGATGAGGAGATCGTTGGAGGTAATCATAGACCAATCTTTTAGTTTGGTAGCTAGCTCTACAAAACCAGAGAGTGCTCTCTCTATGAAATCACAACAAAGAGATGACTGGAATGTAAAGGATTTTAGGCTAGATAGCTAGGTTTAGGTGGGTTTTGGAAAATTTAGGGTTTTGTTGCTGGATAAGCGAGAAAAACTAGGTAGCTAGGTCAGAGGATCAAAGGGCTACAACAAAAAATACAAAAATGAGAAAGGTAGCATTACTTTTGTGATGGAGCTTAGGGTTTTTCGGTGTAGTGTAGTGTTTAGAAGAAGCGAAAGGTATTAATGAGCATGAAACATGAATTCATTAAGCAAGAAATAAAGTAACACATAATGATTTTTCCATCAAAACATAACTTTATGCAAAGAATTTGTTTTATAAAATGTAAGGAAAACCATTGAATAATTGATGAATGGAAAGAGAAGATTAATATCTTTCATAAAAAGCTATAATAGAGAAATAATAACATCACAAACATACTGCACATGAATTCCTAGATAATAGTTGCAAGTTGTGTCCTTTGATTTCCAGAAAATGTCCAAGTACAAGCTATAATAGTTCTCTCCTATGAAATCCAACCCGTTCTATAACTGAGAAACTGATGCATAAAGACCAAAACAACATCTCCCCTCTCTTAGGGGTTGAATCAATGACTCTAGGAACTATTCCATGAGGTGTTCTAACCTAACCCTAATGTTTAGGAAAGTTAAAAGCGACTTCTACAATTAACTTTGACTCCAACCTCTCTCATAAATGAGGTCAAATTTACATAAAAACAACTTATAAATACTAACCACCAATTATGTACATTTACTTTTACCCCTCGCATTCATCTACTTCACCCTTTTTACCTTTACCAGAGTCAAACTAGGAATTACAAAAAATTACATAGTAAACATTTTACAAAAATATCAGAAATTTCCAGGTGTACAGCGAGCTGTTGGAGGCCATTTTTGAGTGCCTTTCTAAAGTCCAAATCCAAATTGGAATCCTTTTCTGGAAATCTGGGAGAGTGTAGATATCTTTAGAGTATTGTTTCACTCAAAATGACCAATTTTTGGCTGAGATATGGCCATTCTCCCAAGGTGTCTACAGGTGTGTAATGAAATGGAAAGAGGGGCAGAAAGGTGATTTTTGGCCTCTTTTTTTCAAATTTCTCAAAACCTAAGCCCCAGACCAAGAAAGTGGGCGAATTGGGTTTGATATGGGGTCATAAGATTTCCAAAAATGTTGATTTTACATCATTTGGAGCCCCGAGGAAGAAGCAAAGCGTGAGCTCACTGTACTGCTAGACAAAAAATTGCAAGTCTACACCAAAACACAATTTTTTCTCCAAACCCTCCCAAAATTTGTCCATATATTCCTCCTTAGCACACCCAGAACTTGCTAACACTCCCTATCATACACTATTATTCATTCATTTCCATGCAATTGAAACTAGTCCTTCCTTGTGTTTCCCTGACACTACCTAACATACCTTGTCAATACCTCCTTAGCACACCCAAAACTTGCTAGCACTCCCTATCACACACTCTTATTCACTCATTTACATGCAATTTAAACTAGTCCTCCCTTGTGTTTCCCTGGCACTCCCTAGCATGTGTTGGCACCACACCCTAGCACCTGGCACCTCTTGGCATGCCCTAGCACTTGGTATGTCTTGGAATGACTAGCATGACTTGGAACTTTATAGCATGTGTTATCACTTCGTGGCATTCCTTGCACACCTTGGCACTCCCTAGTTGTCATGCCCTTATAGATAGCCTTAATTTTTTTGTGACTTTGGAACCCAACCAAGTCATTGAAAAAATAGTGTTGTCCCTAGACAAAAGTCTCCCTCTGTCTAAAATTGCTTTTTCCATCCCCTTATCGTAATTGTAGACTTACCTATTGCAAGTCCTATTATGAAATTATCCTAATACACTTTGTCCTTGGGACACCTAGAAGACACCTCTTATTCGTTTTTTTCCATGCACTTTGACCTAGTTCTCCCTTGTGATGCCCTCACACTCCCCAACACTCCTCGACATGCATTGACATTTTCTGGCATGTGTTATCATGCCTTTTCATTCCTTGGCATGCCCTGGCACTCCTTAGATATCATGCCCCCATAACTACCCTTATTGGTCTTAAGACTTGGGAACCAACCAAGTCCTACCTCGACTAAAATTTCTTGACCAAGTTACAATTACTACAACTATACTAGCCCTTGTTCACCTAAGAATGGCCTATAACTCATCATAGGTTACTCATGCCAAATCTTAGCTCATCTCACTTAAGAAGTTACCAAGTCAAGGCTCACGTCTAACCATGGCCATAAAACAACTAAGCAACATAGTTTACATCTTGACATGGCATAGCACCTGGCATGTCTAACAATCCCTTGGCACTATGTGGCACATGTTGGCATTCCCTGCATGCCATGGCATGCTTTAGCACTCCCTATCATACCGTACCACTCCTTGACATGTCATGGCACTCTTGCATGCCTTGGAACTACCTAGCATATAACTTTGTCACTCCCTCCTGAGCACACTTGGAATTCACTGACACTCCCTATCATACACTCTTATTCATTCATTTCCATGCATTTTGAACTAGTTTTCCTTTGTGTTTATGTCACACTCCCTAACACTCCCTGACACGCATTGGCACACCCTGACACGCATTGGCACACCTTGACATGCATTGGCATACCCTGGCATGTCACCCTAACACTCTAGCATTTCTTGGCACCACCTAACATACCTTGTCGTCCCCTCCTTAGCACACCTAGAACTCACTGACACTCCTTGTCACACACTCTTAGTCATTCATTTCCATGCATTTGAAACTAGTGCTCCCTTATGTTTCCCTGGCACTCCATAACACTCTGTGGCATGCATTGGCACACCCTAGCACCTAACACATCTTGGCATGTTTCCCTGGCTTCTAATATGCCTTAACACTGCCTAACATACCTTATCACTCCCTCCTTAGCACACCTAGAACTCACTAACACTTCTTGCCACAAAATCTTAATCATTCATTTGCATGAGTTATTTTCAGCTATTGCTCCCTTATGTTCCCCTAACACTCCTTAACACTTCCTAGCACATGTTTTTGATGGACAAAACACTATATAGGGCAGCTCATCCTCCATTTGTGGACATGTAAATTTGGTTAAGTAAGTCTGTAATAAGAAGTGCGAAGATAGCCAACCAAGAGAAGGAAACAAAGAGACAAGATGTTTGTGTTGTTTATGGGTCTATTTTAGGGCTAATAGATCCACATGTGCAAAGGAAGGAAGAACTACCTACTAAAGAAAAGGTCAAAGATCTTGTTATTGTCCAAGAAGTCAAATCAAGGAAGAAGATAAGCAAGGTTACACGCCGAATTATAATAAGATTTCATACCATCCAAGCAAAGAAGATCAAGGTTCAAAAGGTTGGTCAACCACACATTATGGGGTTTATGCAAGAGGGCCAAGAACTATAGATTTGATCCATGGAATTGGAATTTGAAGGATAGTCTAGTTATTGAAGGAAGAAGCCTGATCATCATTGACTCAAGGAAAAATAAGGAAGTTGAATTAAGGAGGCCTGTGACTTGGTCTTGGAGAGGTCATTGAGTCAAGGGTCTAGGCCATGGTCTTGGTATTTGTTAATTGAAGTCTATATAAGAAGAAGATCTCGTTTGGGTTTTCCTCTCATGTTGGAGAGGTTTTGGCCCTGGTTGATCGCATATTCTATGTGTCTCTTGTCTCCTCATTGTTTATACATTGGTAGATGTTTGATGAAGAATATTGTTTTGAGTATTGCTTGTTATTGTGGATTAGTCTTGAATGTGTTTGTGTATGAAAAATTGGTTAGGTTTGTAAACTATGAATAGAGCAATGTTTGATTGATGCATGCTTCCTACAATAAAATGTGTCTCTTACTTAAACAATTAATTTAGTGGATACATGGGTATTTGGACAATTATTTTGGAATTTATGCACCTTACAAGTACATCAACTCATATAATACATAAATATAATGGAAATTTGTAATGTGTTGCATCATAGAAAGGATGTTGATAAAATATGATAGCTTAAATGTACATGAGAGTTTGGAAAGGTGGGGAATAACTCTTATTTAGTCATAGGTGGCCTAATCAATTCCTTTTTTAATATTTAAATGTCCATGATGATTTTGAAAGTAGGTGGGTAGCAATTCTTACACATGTCATAGATAGCCTAACGAGTACTTTTCTCTATCTAGAATGATACTAGATACAAAACTTTTTTGTATTGTGTGCTTCTTAATTTTTTTTATAATATATCATGTTATAAAAACTTTAAAATAAGCTTCTTAGTTTGGTTCTTGCATTTGTGGTAAAATCTGAACCCATCTTCTGAAATTAGTGTTATTCTGGAGGATACCAACAATATTTTTCACTACATAAAGATTTTAACCTATCTTTAGTCTTTGATGAGTTTTTTTGGATGATTGTACTTTAAAAATAAAGATGCATATGTAGTTTTCCCACTTGCTAATTTAGAATCAATGAAAAAAATCAAAATAATTACTTACATTTATTTGTAGAGTTTACCTGAAATTGATGGAACATGGTGATTACATCAAATGAGTGTGAAATTGAATTTTGAAATTTTATTAATGTCCTTAATGCTTGGAAAATGTAATGGGATCAGATGATAAGCTAACATGTAAGGTATTTAGTGAGACATTGCTTCTCCTCTAAGAAAAATATATCTAAACCAAGTGCAATACCAGGGAGAGAGAGGATTATGTAATGTGAAAAGCTTAGTTGTGTGGGTTTGGGGCTAAGGCATAGTTGCTCCATTTAACTGAAGTAAAATGAGAGGAAATGAGGCAATGCATATTTTGTAAATCTTAGCTATGAGGATTTGGGGTTCAAGGCTTAGTCACTTCATAATTGAAATAAAATGATATCAAATGAGACAAGGACTTGCAAATTAATAGTTATATGTAATGACATTAAAGTGAGTAAACACAAAGTATCAAAATTTGAGGTAGAATCAACCCTTGTGTATGCAAATTCAGTCAAGCATTTTATGGCTGAATTCCCCCTCAAATATACATTTGATTAATGCAAAAGCTTAGAAAACCACATGTTTGTAATTGAGGTATCCCTCTTAGATGCACAAACCTTTCCCGTTGGCTTCCCATTGACTTTGAGGTTGTGTTCCCCTACACTCCTATATGCTTACTAGGGATACTACACTCTAACATGACAGATTATAAGATATATTGTGATAAGGGGGATGGTGGTTTCGGAAATTCATGTTGCCACAGGAAAGTCTTGCCATGTTTAGTTCAACAATACGGAAGCAAAATGCTCATGTAGGACTTATGGTGCTTTTTCAATTGTGGGAAATAGAAATTACATACATTATGGTGCTTCTTGGTACAATATTACCAATTCATGGAGAAAGATCAATGGTTCCTTGGGTGGAACTATACCAATGTGTGGGTGGGACTAGGCTCATGTGATTAATTTTTTACTACCATCACAATGACGTACAACCAAATTGTCTCATGAGATTCATTTTTTACTGCGATAACAATGAACGACATCCAAATTGGTTATAAAAGATTGCATTGTTAAAAGTTAATTTTTAGCTTTAAAGTTTGACATAATAATTATAAAACCAAATCTCATTTGTTTAAATAACATGGAAACCCATAATATTATTATTAGATAATTAAACATTAATAAAAATTATTTATATTTTTTTTGTTTAATTATATAAAATCCAAACCTGAATTTGTTTAAAATTACAACTTACAACATGGTTGATTATTTTGTAATTTTGAAAAATAAAAAATATAATTTTTTGAAATGAATATACAATAAGATAAGAAAACATACATTCCATAAATTTTCATATATTCATAAAATATAATTTTTTTAAAATTTATAAAAAAATAAATAATTATAATTAAAAAATTTAATTTCTGTGGCGTTTTCTTTCCCACCTTAGTGTATTCGAATGAATGTTGAGTAGTTGAAAAAAAAGGAAAGACCATTTTGCCACCTTTTCTTCCCCCCTTTAGTGTATTTGAATGAATGTTGAGTAGTTGAAAAAAGAGGAAAGACCATTATGTCACGTTTTCTTCCCCGCCTTAGTGTATTCGAATGAATATTGAGTAGTTGAAAAAAAAATGAAAGACCAGAACAAGTTTTCTTCCCCGCCTTAGTGTATTTGAATGAATGTTGAGTAGTTGAAAAAAAATGAAAGACCATGGGCACAGTACAATTTGATCTGTGGCTATATGGAAACAGGTACAGGTCGCTGGATCAATTTTTAGGGTTTCTAGATGGATGGCCAATCTTAGAATTGATTTGAAAATTTGTTTTATATTTATATGAAAATAGGTATAGGTAGTTGGATCAATTTTTAGGGTTTCTAGATCGATGGCCATTCTTAGAATTGATTTGCAAATTTTCTTTAGCATGAAATGTTGCAGTAATTCTTATTTCATGGTTGAATTTGGATGTGTTGAGAAATAAGATTGAGGAGGATCTCTTCAATGGCTTATTGTTTCATGATTGAATTTGGATGCGTTGAGAAATAAGATTGAGGAGAATCTCTTCAATGGCTTACTCACAAACATGGATCTATTTTCGCTGGGCAAATTTGGACCACAATGGAAGGATCAGAAGCCTTGGTCTTCTTTCAAGAGCCCAAGTATTCAAGAGCCCAAGAAAATACTTGCACAGGGACCCTTTCTCTCCTTTAATTCCTTCCTTGATTTCAATTGCTTCAAACAATCTACCAACATTTTCACCTGAAATTAGGTTATTTGGTTTATATTTTTTAAGAATTTAGCTTCAAATGAACTAGCTCCACAATTACTATATTGGCAATGAAATTTATATTAAATATACACTGAACTCTTATAGTAGTTTGAACTCTTATAGTAGTTTGGTAGTATACCACACCAGAAATTACAAAAATAGTAGTTTGGTAGTATACCACACCAGGAAACAGCGGAAAAGGGTAAATCCCTACCCTCCCTTTCCGTTTCAGGGCAGTTCTTAATCAAAAATCCCAATTTCAAGCTATGTTACTAGAAACTGAACAAAAGTCTTCGTTTTTGGAAAAAAACCGTATAAAAAATGGAATGCTACGGAAAATTGTTTTATACGATAGTTTTTGTTTTTTAATGCAAGAAACTGGGTTTTCCAAAAACGGTTTGTTTCTTGAAACTCTTTTATGGAAAATGTTAATTTGGTTCATTTGCAATATGGATCTCTTCCAGATTGGACGTCCACATGAATCACAAAAAGCATTGTTTTCTGGAAAGTTTTTGAAGGCATTTTCATAGTCTATGGTTAGAAGTCAACCATATATAGCTTAGGTGCTAACGAAACAGGTTTGTTGCAAATAGGATGGGTGTTCTCCCTAGTGACAACACCTTGCAATAGTGCTTAATATATCTTTAACAACATTGACTATTTAGGTATTTTATTAGTTAAAGTTATGTTATTTTTTTAAATGTAGCCATTGATGTGTAGCACTGTATGGTTAAATTTTACAAAAAAAAATTGTTATTTTTGTGTTGCTTTTGTTCAAAAGTGGATTTAGTGATTGTATCTAATATTTAAAAGGTGTATTTTTATATAAAATTATAAATTTAAATGTATAAGGTTTTTTTCATATACATTTTTATAAATTAGTAATGTATATAGATATTAGATATATATATATATATATATATATATATATATATATATATATATATATATATATATATATAGATATATATATATATATATATAGATAGATAGATAGATAGATAGATAGATAGATAGATAGATAGATAATTTAGTTAATTTTTCTAGTTAATTAATTATTTTATATAAACATTGGGACACAATAATTTTTTTTGCCATTGGTCTGGTTTATAACCTCTCAAATGATTGGAAAAGGATTTTGATAAAACCATCCTATAGAAACTTTTATCAACTATTAGACTATTGATAATATTAAATATCATCAACCAAAGACATTAATTTAATATATAAAAAATAATAATTATCTATTATCCATCCCATTAATCGTTTTATCCCATAAATACATTTTTCATCCATGATAAGAGAGGTTATGTTAGGTAATTTGCAATAATAAAGCTTAAGAGCAACAAGCTATTGATTAACATGTCTATAATACAAACATAATTTCAACTATGATAAATATGGAAAGTTTCATAATTACATAAAAATAGTGATAGAAATAATTGTAAATTTATAAAAATAAACTAGTCTCAAAAATCAAAATACAAAATAGAAATCCATCATTTAATAAATTTTAAATACAAAACAAATAGGATTACTACTACAAGAAAATACTCCTCTTCATTTATAAATAATCAGCGTAGATCTATCTCGAGCATCAAGAGAGATCAAATCTCTCTCTCCCTCTCTCTCTCTCTCTCTCTACAAACCTCTTTAAGTGAAGAGATTATGGATCTAGGTTGCTTTAGTTATTAGCCTTTGAATAGGATACATTTCAGAAAGATACCATGGACAAAAACCATGGGTTAGGAGTACCATGGGAAAAAACCATGGGCAAGAAAAAACTATGCACTGGAGACCTTTATGTTTTTAAATTTTTTGTTTGATTTGATTTTGTTTTATTTTGATTGATTTAAAATGCCAAATATTATAACATATTCCCCATGTGGAAATGGTCTCTTGGCACAAAAATCTAACAACCAAAAATATATTAAGAGGGGCCTAGAATAAAATACCTAGATTATGACATTGCTTTTCAAGACTTCAAGGTCTCTCTCACTTGTTTTAATTTATGAAAGAAAATTGATGAGAAAAAACTAATAAATTAAATAAATATTAAATACAGAACCATGGAATCTAACAAAACCATGTGCAAAAACTAGCAAATTAAATGAATATAAAGTACAAAACCATGGAATATAACAAAACTATTGGCCATAACATTTTTTCGAAAGTTATTTTAACATAAACAAATCTGGGGACTAAAAAAGAATGGTTTGGTAAGTCCTAACCATGGGTGATAACATTTTTTTAAGTTATTTTAACATAAACATGTTTAACAACTAAAAATGAATGGTTTGGTATGTTATAACCACAAGTGATATTTATATATAATATTTAAGTAGAAATTAAAAAAAATCACAATTTAATAATTTATTTCACTTATTTATATTGATCAACCACACTTGTTAATTGGAAATATTGACTCACATAACTAATTTTAATGGATCGAACAAAATAAAATGAAAATTAATAAAAAAAAACTAATATCAAGAAAGAATATCTAAATTTAACTATTAAAATTTAACATAAAAATAAATTTACTATACAAAACCATATATATGATGCATTAAAATAATTAATATAAAACATGACTGCATATAATAATCATTTAATCAATGCAAATACAAATATGAGATAGTCATTATACACTTTAACAATAATTATGGTAAATAATATATACTAGCCTAGATCCATCTTAAGTTCAGATATACCAACACCCTAAAGGGATCAAATCTCTTTTATAAATTAGTAATGTATATAGATATTTTATAGATATTTTTATAAATTAGTAGTTAAATAATTTAGTTAATATTTTTTCTCACAAGCTAGCAATTTAATATCTAGTTCAACTATACTTTTAAAATATATTATTTTTATTATTATAAATATTAGTTTTCTATTATAATGGATTAAAGATAAATTTTTGAAAGTTTTATCTTTAGATTTTGTCTTCAAACACATGTTGTAGTATTTATGGTTCTGCAAGTGGCAAAAATTCAAGACAAACCTCTATTTTTGGCTCTATATCCAATGGAGATCAACTCAATCTCCACCATCTTGTTACCCAACCATGAAAACAATAACCCAATAACTGTGTGGAAAATGATGCAATAGATCCCAAATTTGAGGTCCACTCATGTCACATCCAATAATATATACAATGTATGTGGGATCATGTACTCATCCGAAAAATGCAAAGGCTAAATCAAACTTGAATTCGGTTCCAAGTGTTTCTTCACTATTGTATTTGCCAGCCTAGAGGATCAAACATGGGTATTCAAGAATGGCTTATGTGAGAAATGGAAGCTTTGATGATCACTATAAGTATTAAGGAATGGCCAATGTGAGCAGCTAAAGCCTATGAGCAACTACCTATGAACCATAGTATTAGAGAATGTTAATGATGAATACTTGGTTTTATGTTTCATATTTTTCTTGTTTTTTCTCTCTCCTTGTTTCTTGAATGTGAAACAAATGCTTGGTTGTATGTTTCATATTTGTCTCGTTTTTCTCTCTCCTCGTTTCTTGAATGTGAAATCTCCAAACTCCATTTCTCGTCTCATTGGCATTTCTCGTTTTGTTTCCCCTTTCTCATTTCTAGTAACATAGATTTCAAGCCCTTCCTTCAAGCTTTGGTTGAATTTC
The DNA here is from genome assembly GCA_031772625.1 of Pinus tabuliformis. Classification (NCBI taxonomy): domain Eukaryota; kingdom Viridiplantae; phylum Streptophyta; class Pinopsida; order Pinales; family Pinaceae; genus Pinus; species Pinus tabuliformis. The sequence goes on from CM062817.1 coordinate 1,864,451,883, forward strand.
TACATTGCTCTCAACTCCAAAAGAAGGTGATAGAAGGGATGGGTAGAAAGCTTGGTACCCGAGATAGAGTTAAAGAGGAAGAAACATTGAGTCAAACACTACAAGATTCCTTTTGTGGGGTAAAAGGATCACAACAAGGCCACAGTAAGCCCCCGAGAGAGAACAAAGATGCTACTGCATGCAGTGGTAACAATCGGAGTATGGTGCAGCGCCATATATTAAGGTCCACCAATGACATCATATTAGCAAAAATCTAAGCATGAAAATAGATTGAAACAAAAACAAAAGGGAAACCCTCACTAACTTGTTAGGCCCTTACTCAATAATCGGGCAACATTTGGGTATGAAAAATCAGGGATCCCTTCTTCAAAGTCCCTGTTTGCTTTTATAGATCTCTTCATATTGATGGATGGCTTCGACCCTCCTCGAATGGCCATTGGATGAGTGTTGGGCAGTTGCATTCATTAAACTTCCTGGCAACTGTTTGATTTTTTTTAATTTAAAACTTTTATACAGAACTTTGACTTTCGCATTTTGTAATTTGGTGCATATGTTTTCCGCTCATGCCACATTTGTTTAAATAAACTACATATTTATTTTCTTTTGATTACATTTCTCAACTATGGCCATGGATTTATCCTAGACAAGTAATGAAAATAAGATATGTTCCAGGGAATTGAACATATGTTTTTTCATCACTTGTATTGATATACTTTGACAGCACAGGCACGGAAACCCGAACCCATCGCTTCATCGCACTATGGCCGATAGAGACTTTCCTAGTTGTTGAGCACAACACATAGCCCATATCATTCAAAGGTATACTGGTGTTATTCTTTCACCTTGAGATGGATATATATTTGTTTTATTGCAGCAGGGAAACAACCGCTACATTACGATATATCAACTATACTCAAAGGCAAAAACTATTTTTCCTGTACAACCACATTGAAAGTAATAAGTATCTTCCCATGTGTCATCATATCAACAGATACCATTTTGCTAATTCATTGTGTTTCTCATTCTGGTGGCCGCCATTATTTTGCAAGTTTCTCCTGTCACTTTTTGCCTCCATGAATGTTGATAAGAAAATGCTAAGACAATGCTAAATGTCAAATTTTAGTAGACATTCTAAAAACCTTTTTGATCCATTTTCTAACATGGTCCATAATCTACTTTGATAGTACTACAATGTATCTCTTCCAAAATTTGATTGTCTTTCATAGCTGGACAATTAATTTGATAAATGATCTCTTTAAATCTATCTTGGACTCGAATGTTATTGGATGTTCTTGAAGATGGGCCAAGTGTTCACCCAAAATGTCCAAACATATCAATAACAACACATAGTGTAACAGAAATATTCATCCTCATCCAATTATTAAATGCGGAAATATTCCTCTAAAAGCATGGATTTCCCATAGACTGGGGTTATTACTTATATAACCCATGGTTTTAGTTTCTCTTGCATGTTTGGCAATTCAGCTGGAATATGTCAAAATATAGAGTTCCTTGATGTCTTCACTCCAACTTCTTGGATGCCATCTCAAAGAAAGGCTCAAAGGATATTCCAAATATTATCTTTAGAGGTGGCCATTTCGACCCGAAAGGCCGAGTATCCATGCCATCAGTCACACTCTTCTATGCATGTGTACATTACCAAGCAATTTATCATCAATAAACATTGTTGCAAGACAATAATTATTCAAATAAATTTCTGAGATGTTCTGGATATCTAAAGAGATTTCCTTATAAAGCTCAAGTTCAGCAAAGCATCCAACATATGGATCATGAAACAATGGATCCTCACACTAATATATTCACCATGGGACTGAGACAAAAATATACAAATTGTAAACTACCTCATGTAGATGAGAAAGTGGTGTTGGAAACTCTCCACGTTAGAATTGACATTCCTACCATGTTCAAATGGTGTCCTTCCTCAATGTAAACAATTCTTCAATAATATGGCCACTCTCCCACATGTGTCACTTCTCCCAATCCTCATGCTTAATTGGCACACTACACCTACGCATTTCATTCGACAATGTGTATGTCTTGGTACTTTATATCCACTGTAGTGGGCCTTCATCCCTCTTCTATTACAAAGCAGACTTCTTAGGGTAGGGGAAATCACAACTCCCTGCCCTCCCTCATTTCAATGCAACACGAAAATCTTTTCTTGCTCTCTTTCCATTTCATGGCAGTTCTTCAATCAGAAATATCAATTTCAAGCCCTGCCTTCTAGCTTTGGTTGAATATTTTCATTTCTATCAACTCCAAAATCAGGTGATAGAAAGGATGGGTAGAAGGCTTGGTACCCAAGCTAGAGTTAAAGAGGAAGAAACACTGAGTCAGACATTGGAAGTTTCCTCTCATGGGGTAAAAGGATCACAACAAGGCCACAGTAAGCCCCCAAGAGAGAAAGAAGATGCTACTACATGCAGTGGTAACAATCAGAGTATGGTGCAACACTGTATATTAAGGTACCATTATCATCCCCTAAAGACTTTGATTGCTGAGGAGAGAGAAAATATTTTAAAAGTAGAATCTGGAAAATTTGAGGCTACAATTAGAAAAGTGGAAATATTGCACAATTTTGTTTAGAGACTTAGTGAGCAAGTTACAGATGTTGATACACTCTTTGATCTCACATCCACACTCCTCGCTACTGTTAACAGATCACAAAACAATGATGGTGATACTCCAGTTGATTTTATTAGTAGTGATATTCTAAGAAAATGTTAGCACCTAAATCTTCCTTAGGCTGAATGAAGGCAAAATTCAGGGTAACCACAAACCACGCTCAGTCTAGTAGCTAACCCTACCATAACACGAGAGGGCTCTCTCCGAGTCATGCTCAGTGAATAAGTAAACGGAATGGCCTAAGATGACTAACAGTGAAATATTGATCTTAGGCTAGTAAGTAAATATGGATACAAGAAGCAATTTTTATGAATGACTAAGTTTCTGGGATGGTATGGGACCAACGGACAGCAATGAGCAGAGAATTTAATACAAAGGCACAGATTACTTCGTGAGGCAAGACAGGCGAAAATTCTAGTAATTTAGTTTGGAATAACGTGGAATGGAGGAATTTCTTAGGAGGGTGAAAAGGGCATAAGTACATGAATCCTTTTCAACAGAAGAAGAACACTGAATATGAAATTTTCCCACAGGCAGAGCAATAAAAATGAATTCTACCTTATCTAACTTAGAAAATTTCACTGGAAATGAATATGAAATGGACTATGAAACATTACGAAATACATATGAAACATAAGAGACACATTTTCTACACTCACAACCCCATGAATCTCATGAAACAGAGCCTCTACCTTTCATCAATCCTCTGTCAAAATATACAATGAAGAACTGAGTTTCTCTCCCACAGTCTCCCAGAAATTACAAGCCAACCTTTTGCAAATGGTTTGCATACAATAAATAGACTATGCCATGAGGAAATAGAACGACCAAGAGTTGGGGGTTTTTCAAATCATTACAAAGTGGAAGTGGAAAGCCAACCATTAGTTACAGGTGCAGCGTTACAAAAATGACAAATGGCTTGGGTGACTGCTCGCCTTCCTTTGCCACTTGGATAGGAGCCCACCTTTAGTGAAAATTCTTTTTAAACATTGCCTTAGTTTCTGAGAAAAATATAGTGTAAATGAGTGGGCCCACTTGGAGAAAGTCGCGAATCGAAATTTCTCGAAACGGGCGCGATTTTGGCCTTTTTCTCTATATGTGTTGTGCCCAATTCTATATGTGTCACGCCACTTTGGAGGCTGTCTTGAGGCACCTTCAGGAGTCCAAAATGTGCCCACGTGTTCTTGTTGGAAATCTTGGCCTGTCTACGTTCCAACCCAAGTGGAATTTCTGAATTTGGTGCTCATTTGCACCTTCAAATCTTCATTCTCCCAAGACTTCTTCCTGTGTGTCAAAATAGGGGCAGAGAGGTCATTTTTTGAGTGTTTTTGACCTCCTGGAGACTCAAATCATGCCCAAATTTCTTGTCCAAGCACCAGTAGTCATGATTTTGCATGTTTAATCCAAAAATACAAACCATTTGTGATTTGGAGCTCCCAATCCTAAGCGTCGCGCCACTGAGAAAAAACCTGTGTTGTGACCAAAAATTTGCCATGTGACCAAAATTGCCCCAAATTTCTTGAAATTTGGGCTAGAGCTTCCTTATCAAGTGTTATTCTAGGACAAATAGGCTTCTGCCAATATCTGAAGTCGATCGAGCTCCCTTTGCCTCTTTTTCTTCTTGATTTCCTTCCTCAATTTCGCCTTCAAATTCCTGATTCGGGCCTTGCATACTTTGTTTCGCGCCATGTAGTGGAAAGCCATGTGTCTCAGCAGTGCATGGTCTTTGTCGGCCTTCTCCAGCAGCCTCTCCAAGTGCATGTTAACTCTCTCGAGGTTGGCCTCCCGATCCTCATTAATCTCTTGCTCCAATGACGTGAGCTCAACTCTTCTCCTTTGTGAAACTTGGCGGTGCTCACGAATGTTTTGTAGCTCCATGATCGCTTGCTGATCCTCAAGCTGTTTGTTCCTCAGCTCCATATATTTCATGTTCCACTTAGCCCTCTCCAAGTTAAGGGATAAGGCTTCAATCTCATATTGCTGCTCCTGGATGATCTCTTTGCGCTGTGCACTTGTTGGTTCTGTATCTGTATCATCATCATGAAGGAGAACGAATTCGGTCTCCCATTCACCTGATGGCTCACCTGAAGGCCCCTCATCATGCATTATCTCCTTACCTCTGTCATGTACCTGTAGTGCTGATGTCGGAAGCGAGGCCCATTCCACCCCGGGTGGAGATAACACTCGCTTTGCTGCTGCAAACAAATGACTAGCACCCCTCTGATATGTGATGAAAACCGGCACACTAGCAATCTCATGGCGCTCATACCGACAAGAAGGTTCACCCTCATGCTTAACCTCTGATAATACCTGTGAAGTGTTGAATAGGTCACAGGCGATGAAACCATCCCAAGTAATGCCCTGCAATCCCAGCTAATGAACCACCAAAACCTTAATAAGAGCAAAGTGATAAGCACTGTTAAGTTGTTGCTGAGGGGTCTTGTGCTGCATGAAGGTGTTCATCCTCTCTATGTTCCTGCAAATGAAAAATGGGATGTTCATCATCCATACCGTGGTAAAGTGCATGAGCAACCTGATCTGATAGGCATATAAACGAGAGAACCTCCCCTCACAGCTGAAGTACTTCATGATCAACTTCATGAGTGGAGCATATTCATCTTTCAAATATCTGAATGGAAAAACTCTTGTGAGCTGCCTCAAGCAACTGGCCTTAATGTAAGGCTCATAATGCTACCGATCAACTTTCTATTTCTTGTGCCATGGTTCTCCAACATTCGGTATACCGGTTGCTAATGAGACAGTTTCGGGTGTAAGTGTGAAGGTGACCCCGGCCAAGATAGAGTGATCTCCATGTAGGTGAAGCACAAACAAATGGGCCAACTCATGATGAACTCGAACATTAGCCACCCTTTGACAAAATTCAAAACATGATAGATGTTGGAAGCATGACATGGCAAGAGGACAGGCCTGCAATTCAGTGAGGGTGGTTGGCTCATCCCTAACATGTTTGCCACTCCTGTGATGTCTCCTGGGAGCCTGTTCTTCCGACGATGAATCACTTTGTGTCTCCATCTCATACTTTGATGAATGCTCAGATTCCATGACTGTTGTGTGTACTGTACTTGGGCTGCCCTTTGATGATGGTGTGAAACTAGGTGTTGTTGTGATATCTGCCACCAAGGGGAACAATAAAAAAAAGGGAGTATTAGGAGGGGAATAATATGATGGGAATAGGGGTTATGGGGAGAGGTTTTGTTTAGGGATATATAGGAGGGTTTGGGGATTTGATAGGGTAGGGTTTTTTGGGGTTTTGATAAGGTAGGGTTTTGGGGTTTATATTGACCAAAGAGTGGAGGGATAAGGAATAGGGGTTTGGTATTATTTTAGGGTAGGGAGAATAGGAAAAAATGGGATAGGGGGGATAGGGAAAAATGGTAAGAAAGGGAAAATGAGGGGTGATAACTAAACCTTGGCATCAACACGACAATTATGCAACCCTAGCAACAATGGCTTTTGGTGTTTTCTTGTGGTTGGTTTTATGAGTTTTGTTGTGATTAAACATAGTCATGAACCACCATAACATTCACAAAATTTGATGAGCAAGCCATGATATAGAGCCTACCTGTTGATTTGAGGGGTTTCACAGGCAACTTGAGGCAATTTGGCACGGTTTCGGGCCTTTGTGGGTGTGCGCCACGCGCCAAACCCGGTGTGTCACACTCTTTATATGTGCCACGCCCTTGTAAATTTTGCACTGTGGGGTGGCTCTGTGTGCTCCGCGCTCTATATGTGCACCGCGCCCCTCTGTGTGTGCACCGCGCTCCTAAAAACGACTCCAACTCCCTCCAAACGCGTGCTTTGCACTCTCAAACACTTTGCTATGTTTCTCAATAACCTTGATTTGCACAACCTTGTTTCCTCATGGAAATTCTTATATAAAGACTTTGAAGTCATGGGTTAAATTTTTTCTTCTTCAAAAACCCACTTTGCTAATGTTTCCTTTTGACACTTTTCACTGACTTAAAGCAACACTGAATTTCTTTCTTCCCTTTGAATTTTTAGCTAGAATGATGAAATTTTTGGCACTTTTTGCAGGGGTTGCATGACAAGGCATTTGGCCATGGAAACCATGACTGCACCTGAAGAAATAAATTGGAGACTTTTTGAAAACTATCACAAATGACACATTGTTTGAATTTTCTTCAACACAAAGTTTTGAAGAACAGTCGTAATTTGTCAACATGACGATGAAACTCTTTGAATCATAACTCTGTAAGGGCCTCACTCTGGCCTGCATGGCTTTATTGGACATGGTTGAAGACCAAATTGACTAATCGCTAGACCTAATTATCGAAAATGACTTTTGTCCATTAAAGGACTAGACCTTGACTGTCATGGACTTTAGTGATCATTGACAAAATACCTAAGCCAACAAGAGCCACACATGAGGGGAAATGACTAGCATGACCTTTTCCGTCAGATTATGGCATGCTCCTAGCGGAATGCAGCTGGGTAAATGGAGCGGGACTCCCAAAAATGAAATGCATAAAGAGTTTTGATCTCTGACAGAGGACTGACCAAACCGACTCTAACATTGGCTCCAATGGGGGATGGTAGCTCCTTGGAGGTGCCAAGAACAACAGATCTCTGGAAGAGCTAGACAGTGCCTTCATCCATTGGGCTATGGAGTCATTTTTTCGACAAACAACACAGGACTCCGACTCATTTATGAAACTAAAATGACCAAAAAATTGACTCAAACTTGACATTGAAATGACTTGAAGACTAACTTGACAAACTCAAACCAAACTGAAATAAAAATGGTATTTATAATGATAGTGGAAGCAGCGTTATTAACTCAGAAATGGTACCGCTTGAGCAGTCGACCATTGATCGGCCCTCCTGGACAATCTTCCCCGTTCATTTCCTTAAGAAGAAAGGCATTCTGACCCCAATATGCTGCAATCTTGAAAGGACCTTTCCAAAGATTCTCGAACTTACCGTGCTTACCTTTTTCCTCATTTCTTGCATCCCACTTCAACACCACATCATCCAACTGAAATTTATCCGCCTTTACTTTTCTATCATAAATTTTCTTGATCTTCTCCTGCAATTTGGATGTGTTCTTGAAAACTTCTTCTCTGGTCTGTTGCAAGTGGACCATTTGATTCAATCTTCTCTGCATGGGATATTCTTCACTGCCGGCCTCCTGAAGAAGTTTGACTACTGGGGTAGCGAGAGAGGTAGGAAATATTGTATCAACTCCATAAACAAGCTCAAATGGTGATGTACCAATGGATTTCTTCTGACTGGCCCAATCTGCCCAAAGTGCATTGACCAACCTCTTATGCCAGCTCTTCTTATTTATTTCCAGCAGCTTCTTGATGATGTTGACCAATGATTTGTTCGAAGACTCCACCAATCCATTGCCTTGCAGATGATAGGTAGTTGAGTGACCCAAAATGATGTGATATTTGTGACAAAACTCTACCATCCTTTTTTATTTGAAATCTGTTGCATTATCAGTGATTAACTTATTCAGGAAACCAAAGCGAGACAAGATGTTATTTTCAAGGAATGAAATGATTACCGCATCAGTAGCTTACTTGGTGGGAATTTCCTCGATCCATTTCGTGAAATAATCTGTCGCTGTGAGGATCCATCTATGTTAACCGAAAGAAGCGGGATGAATTTCACTAATGAAATCCAATCCCCATTGCTGAAAAGGGGCACTCACCTCAATAGGCTTAAGTGGCAAAGGCTGTAACTTCTGCTTTCCTTCGAAAATCTGACACTTATGACAGTGCTTGACCACCTTCTATACATCAGCGAACAATGTCAGCAAATAGTACCCTGCTCTCAAAATTTTATTTGTTGTTGACTTCCAAAAAAGGTGACCCCCACAGTCTCCTTGGTGGTAGTCCTCCATGACCTTCTTTGCTTCTTCTTCCACCAAACAGTTCAAAAGAATGCCACCGGGAACTTTCCAATAAAGTGCAGAGTTTAGAATGCAAAACTTGGCAGCCTTTAATTTGAGAGTTCTAGCTTTGTTTCTAGTCATGCTGGGCGGTGGTGACAAATTTTTAAGCACATATATGATATCTGAATACCATGGAGAAAGAGAAAACATTTCAGATACCTAAATTGATGATCCTTCCTCATTCTCATTGGACATAGCAGCGATCAGATTTATGTCCAAGGCATGCAAGTTTGATTTGGCCATTAACTTTGCCAATCCTTGTCCTTTAACCAGCTTTGTGGGCTTTATTTCCACATCATATTCCAGCAAGGCTGCAATCCATTTGTCTCGTCTTCCTTCCAGATCAATCCGCACTAAAACATCTTTGACAGCAGTGTTGTGGAGGTAAATCCCCTCTGCAGACAGAGGCGATCCCTACTAGTCCAAATAGGGTCTAACAACAATCAAACAACGCTAACACGCAGGTTCCTAATTACAAATGAAAGACCAATGATGAAGGCCTACCTGGATTCCAACGCTAGTACTTGTAGAAGAGTTGATGCTCCCGTTCCTTTGCCCCAGCTGGTCACAATCCTCATGATCCTCGCGCACAGACACCTGCACATGCAAAGAACGATACAAACACAAGCATAAAATCCAGTAGATGCAACTATATATTAGTCAGAAAGGATATAACTCAAACAACATCATAAAGACAATAAGAGTGGAAACATAATCATAGTCCTCTATTATTGATAAACAAAGAAGAATACAACCATAGTTCTGGCGTCAAATCCTTCTCAAGAGGGTCCAGCCAGCAAGTCCCTCAAGCATTCACCCTTGAAGGTAGATCTCCCAAGACAAAACTCTCTCTCACACAAGTTTACACAAGATCAAAACACTTCACAACCTTCCTTAAGCTCTCTAACAATCCCACACTTGTCACACTAGCTACCTATCAAGCTCACACACTATCAGCAACACTCCAAACACTATGAATTCCAAACTAGCAGCTCATGGCAATGGTGGAGGCTTAAATAGGAGAAGGAGTCTCCATGAATGGTGGGAGGATGAGCTTATCTCCAAGGAAGGTGGCTCAAATGACAAAAGAAACATGCCAGAGAAGGGAGGGCAACATTTATAAGGCCAACAACTAGGTCTGGAGTCATCTGGAAGGCCGACTGTTAGAACAAACTCGCCCAGGCCGGATCATCGTGGGTCTAACTGCACTGGAGCACTGACATCGCTACTGAGTAATGAAGAAAGTCATGTCAATGCAATCAAATATTAGCAATAGTTGCGCTGTCTCATGAAATTCGACCAGCGCGGGAATCACATGTACTTCCGCGCTGGCAGCGCATTAGGTCTGTTTTGGAGCGCTCATCAGCGCGTTTATTTTTACAACAATCACGATGATAGAAGAACTTTGGCAAAGTGGGTCATTTGGCAACATTAGAGAGCATGAGCATGATAAATTTGGTCTCATGACACAGTAGGAAGACTGACCGGAAGATAGTGACAAATTACTGTGTAATAGTTGCCCCTTAAAGCATGAAGCCCGAGAGAGTGGGAGGGATGAAATGATTTATGAAACCGACTGAACTAGAACACCACTAGGAAGAACCTGCATGCAAGTACAACTGATATCTCTAATAATCAATTACATGTAGTCTAGGCATGGGCGTAGCCATCCAAAAGACATACGAAAGAGGTCTGTGGTATGGAAGCAGCCACCCAGCTAATGAGACCGTGATGATAGTAAAGGTATGGTCGCAGCCATCCATGAAGACTCAGGTATGGGCGCAGCCATCCATCAGTGAGTCATGTAATGATCATAATAATCCACAAAATCGCAACCTGGATTTCAATAGACAAAATCCAGGGTCTTGCACTCCATCTTGACCCGAACAAAGTACAAGTTCAAGCATGCGAATATAGGAGTTGAAGTCGAACATGCCAGAACATCGTCTGATTACCAGTCAATGATGAAAACTGTTAACAGACACGAGAGGTACCACCAATAATTACAATGGTCCTCAACGTACTATAGGTACAATCTACGACGTGTGAATCAATGAGTTGGCATTGAACACCCGCAGAATCATTCGATCGGAGGCCAATGATGAAAACCTCGCGTTGAACACGAAGAACCTGCCATTGAGGCATGCAGGCTCCAAGGCACCTGAAGGGAGTCTCTAGGTCAACTTCCTGGATAATGAGCTGAAGTCGACAAGAAGTGACCTTGATCGAAGGTGAGCCATAACGTTTCCCACATCATCGACACGAGACAGAGAAGGATAAGACATTTTGCGTGAGGTATCAGAGGGAGGTTGAGTATTCTTGTAGAGGTCAACTTCTCTTGAACATATCGACGGCACGACAGTGGACTTGGTAGTATTTTACATTAAATGATCAGGGGTCATGGCGACAAGGCAATGAGCAGATGAGAGGTCAAACAGGATAACCCAAACCCACAGAGGCCAGTGTAAAAACAAGATGAGAGGTTCCCACCCAGACACGAATGTGGACAAGTGCCATGTTCAAGAGCGACATACTGCCGACACGACAATGATTGTGGTTCCATTTCCCCACCATCGCTGGCGAGTACCCCGATTATTTTTTGATGACAAGCTTGATGGGGATAGCATATGCTTGGAAGGCGTCATTTCGACAGAATCCGATGTCATTAAGTTTTAACGAGTCTAACAAAGGAAGAACTCGGCGTCTTTTCCTGTTTAGAGAGTCTGAAAAGACAGCAGAAAAGTGAACTCCAAGGGGGTCCTTTTTCGTAAAGTTGTGTCTCTCGAGCCCGAAAAAGTTTAAAACAATGCTCGAAAGAACCGCCCGACCAGTATGATCAAGGAGCACTTTTTGTAAGTAGTGACTTCGACCCGAAAAAGTAGAAAAGCGCTCAGAAGCACGTCGTTTCGTAGCCAATAACAAGTTCGAAACGACAAAAGCCCGACAATCTTTTTAAGTTTAAACGGTCGAAAAAAGAGCTTAAAGGAAACCGCCTCTCGCTTCTTTTAACGAGTCGAGAGACTCGGCTATCTTTTCTTATTTCTCGTCGAAAAAGAGCTTAAAGATGACGTTTCGAGACCAAGTGCATATAGAACTGTTGTAATTCCACCAGCTGAGAATCTACACAAGGAACACTGCACGCGTAAACCTATTCGAAATAATATAGACAATATGCATAAAAACATAGTAAAACTATATCGGAACCAAGCATATGGTAAAAACCATAATAAAAAACCCATATTTATGAAAAATAATATTTAATTTGCAAAATTTGCCATAAATAGGGGGGTAAACAAAATTTTTACCATTGTTACCATTTGGAGCTTTGGAGAACGACTTGGAGCTGTGAGGTTGACGAGCGAAATTCCACCTCGTACGTGCATCATCCTTCCTGAAGTCAGTTCCAGGTAGGTTCATCTTGCCTTACGCTTGATTTTGAAGTCTTTTTGCTGCATTTTAATGGTGGGAAATGGTTGTTTGAGTGGATTTTTTGAAGCGCATTCCACTCTCGGTCAGCGCGGATTTCCCCATCAGGTCCACGCTGATCGAAAAAAACTTCCACAGGCCACTCCCGGATCAGCGCGAAAGAGTGATGTACTTCCACGCTGACCCGGAAAAAAATATCAAAGGCGCCCATGATCAGCGCGACTGTTTTAAAAACAATCGTGCTGACGCCGCGCAACAAGTTTTTTGATGAAATTAACATGTGAAACTTTATGAGCAGGGCCCTAATGAAATTTTTTGATCATGCAGGGTATAATGGCATTCGTTTGGCAGGAACGCGCTCTTGATAATGAGGAAATAGCGGCATTTTCCGATGCTGTGTGCCGAAATGTATTGCGGGGGTGCGGGTTGCTTAAATTTTTCTTAACTCCACGCCTGCGAGCACAGCCTGACCTTCTGGAACTCTTGATCAGAGCCTGGAATCCGCCTGATGGGAAGTTCATTATCCGAGGCCAAGACATCGAGTTTGATTACACAGACATCTATTTTTTGACCGGGTTGTCACATCGAGGTGAGATGCCTATTCTAGAGGGGCAGCGACCCGGTGGTGATACTCTAGACATGCTGATGGCCCAGGTGTGCCCACGGGCACGCAAGACGCGGAGCGGGAAGATAGAAATTCCAACGGTGGAGGACATCATCCTTCGAACTATACTCTTCATGGTGACTCGGGCAACGGGCTCCCAGGCCAATCACGAGGCCTCGAAGACCCATCTTCGACTGGCTCTCGAATGCTTGAATCCCACCATATTCAATTAGGTAGCGGCAGTAGCGGCAAATATGAAGAGACAACTGACCAACTGCCGGCGTGGTGAGTTGAAGCAGTTTGGCTACGGATCGATCTTACTCTCGCTCATGCTGGAGCGGGTGTTGGCATTGCAGCTGCAGGATATGGTCGTGGACCCACCTAGAGGTCCTCGTGAGACGAGGGCCACACGATGGGGCCATGTCATGCCACGAGGAGGTGGCGGTCGACCAGTGGCATGGGGGGTATACTTCCGAGAGTGGTTGGAGTGGCAGACTATTTTTGTGGAGGACTGGCCGTATGCTGGCCTAGACTTCCGTGGAGACCTAGACATGCCACTGCCTGCTGGAGAGTAGTGGGATGATGGTGGTAAGACACTTGATCTCATTTTTTTATTTTTTATTTTTGTGATGTTTTTGATTTTTTCATGTACATGCCCTAACGACGAACGCTACGGTATGCAAATGTAGGACCGGCGAGAACCCTCAACCTGGCCCCAAAGGCACGGAGGGATGCACAGGGCATTGGAGCTCTAGCCCTGGCTCCTCCGAGAGATGATACGATGGAGACCGTGATACGGAACCTCGAGGGCTTGCTGACAGGGATTCCAGATTACCAGGGGATAGAGGAGGTCCCCATAGCGTCTCAGATCCATACAATGGGAGTAGAACCTAGGATGCACCACCTTTTGAGATGGGTGGCATGAGCGGCTGTGGATTATAAGGAGCACAACCCACCACAGTAGATATCTAGGTCTTTATTTCCTACTGGTGATTTTTTGAGAGACATGTGTCTCAGATGTACAGAGAACACATGCCCTATTTAGACATGTACACTTATTTTTGAGTGCCTTGGTGCGCCACACGATATATATATATATATATATATATATATATATACATATTCCTATGGTTTATTATTGTACTTTTATGTGCTTACTTGTATGATGTTTCGATTATATGTTACGCAAATGTCTATCTAATACATGATTAGCCAATGCATCAAATAATGTGTTTAATCATCGTGGAATATGCTGATATGTAATGAAATCAAAATTCCTCTCTAACAATTTAACACGTAAATACAACCTTAAAATGTGACGGTCTCTAACGGAATATCACCCATTGAGCTGATGGACAACAAGTTGAGAGTCCAGGTTAACAACCAATGTACGAATATTGAGATTAATTGCCTCGGCTAATAATTCAATCACAACACTATATTCAGCGACATTGTTTGTAGTACAGCCTAAACACACACCTTGAAGATCTATCAACTCACCGTGAGGATCGTAGATCACCCACACCGTAGAAGACAAATTGCGAGTGCTGCAGCAGGCACCGTCAGCGAAACCAACATAAGGTGCACCAGACATCTGCACAAGAAGCAAAAGACACAATAAGCGGAAATCACGCCTTCACACCAAGCCAAAAACATGAAAACACAAACACACACATACTTGCTAAAACACACGCATGTACAAACCGAAGTGCATGGAATCATGCATAGTACTTTTTCAAGTATAGCCCATTGCGGGGCTTATCGAGAGGATTACCTTCGTAGTCAACTAGCTCATCTGCCCCCTTCTGTAAAACTCTCTTTACAATATAAGGGCCTAGCCACATGGGCTCGAGTTTGCCTGCCCCCAGCTTGTCATTTGCTTGGTCGTATAGCAGGACTAAATCTCCATCAACAAAGGAATGAGGATGGATGGTATGGTCGAAGTGAGTTTTAACTCTCTTCTTTTGTGCTTCGATAGCTAGAGAGGCTAGGCGACGGGTCTCGTCCAGCTGTTCTAGGTAAAGAAGACGTTCCTCTTCCGAAGTAGTGTTGGGAAGCAACTCAACGGCTAATTTTAACGAAGGGATGCATTCGATAGGAAGGCTAGCCTCCAGTCCGTAAACTAGTTGAAATGGAGTGAAACCAGTGGCATCCTTCACAGAGGTTCAGTACGCCCACAAGGCGGGAAACAACATCAAATGCCAATTAGACTTATGCATGCCAACGGTACATTGAAGCATCGTAACCAAAATCTTGTTAACGGATTCAACCTGGCCATTGGATTGAGGAGAGTATGGGGTCGAACTATCATGTCATAAGCCAAGTTGGGTTGTCAGTTCAGTCATCATGTGATTACAGAAATGCTTCCCATGATCCGTGACGATGGCCTAAGGAACTCCAAACCGTGTAATAACATGGTTGAACAAAAACTGCACCGCTGTGTGACCGTCTTCAGTTAATGTGGGCATCGCCTCAGCCAATTTTGTAAAGTAATCGACGACAACAATAATAAACCCATGCCCCCCAGCCGAGCGAGGGTTACAGGTCGTATAATCAATGCCCCATTTTGCAAAAGGGCCAACGATGACAACAGGCTGCAGCGGAGCTGGTGGCGCACGCATCTTCCGCTGGTATATCTGGCACGCATGACACGAACGGACGGTAAGAATGCAATCCTTAAAAATGGAGTGCCAGAAATAACCGGCGCGGAGGATTTTTTGAGTTGTGGCATATCCGGACATGTGACCACCACAAGCGCCAGAGTGGCAGTCATTCAGGACTCACTCAGCTTCCTCGAGATTTAGACATTGACGGAGGACGGAGTCAACGCCGAGATGGTACAGGGTGTCCCCGATAATACGGTAGGGTTGAGACTGATGATGGATCCGTCGCCGAGCATCCTTGGATACAGTGGGACGGAAAGAGGACGTCTACAAATATACAATAATATCCCCGTACTAGGGATCGAGGGTGCTGATCAGAAATAGAGTTTCGTCCGGGATATGGTCCTCTGAGTGAGAGGGTGCAGAAGGAGATGGCAAAGAGCAAAGTAACTCAGCAAAGACCAGGGACTTTTTAGACTTGGCAGCAGTGAATTCCAAGTCGAACTCTTGGAGGATAACGATCCATTTTGAGTATTTTCCCCCCAACAACTGACGTGACAAAATGTACGTCATCGGGTTGCAATTGGAAATCACGTCGTGGTGCGCAACAAGATGTAATGCCGGAAACGTTGGACGGCACAAACGGCGGCCAACGCCAACTTCTCGACATAAGCGTATTGAGTTTTCATGTCTAAAAGGTTGCGGCTGAGGTAATATATGACATGCTTAGTGTCATCATCGTCGTCTTGCACGAGAACCATGCCGATAGTGGTATCGGTGGCGGCCAGATACATAGTATAATCACGATGGTAGTTCAGAGGTCGCAATAACGGAGCGGAGACAAGGAGACCCTTGAGACGCTCGAAAGACTCTTGAGCGATAGCATCCCAATGAAAAGGGGTATCTCGCTTCAATAACCGTGTAAAGCCTTTAGCCACTTCGGCATAGTTCGGAATGAATCGTCTTAGGAAATTTGCTTTGCCCTGCAAGCTCTGCAACTACTGCAAAGAAGCAGGGGGAGGAAGATTCAGAATAGCTTCGAATTTAAGGGGATCCAGACGGATGCCCTCTCGGGAGACAATAAACCCGAGTAGTCTGCCTGATTCAACGCAGAAGACACATTTATGAGGATTAAGCCTGATGTGGTAGTGTCGACAGTGGAGAAATATTTCGCGAAGATGGGAAGGGTGGTCCTGGCGTTTGACTAAATGAGCTGGTAGATCATCCAGGTACGGTTGTACAATGTAACGGATGTCATGAAAATCATAGGAAATTGCACGTTGGAAGGTGGCACCGGTGTTCTTCAAACCGAAAGGGAGCTTTTTGTAAGCAAAAGTGCCCCAAGGACAAATAAAAGTAGTCTTATGTTGATCAGCGGGCGCAATATTGATCTGGTTATACCCAGAAAAACCGTCCATAAATGAATACATTTCGCTCCCTGCACACTCATCAATGAGCTGATCGATGAAGGGCGTTGGGAAGTTATCCTTAGGATAGGCCCGGTTGATGTCACGGTAATCAACACAAACTCAAATGGTACCCTGCTTTTTGTTCACAGGGACAATGTTAGAAACCCAATCCGTAAGTGGAATGGGGTAGATGAAATTGGCCTTGAGAAGCTTTTCAACTTCTGCTTTAATGGTTGCAGCCTTTCGGGGGTGCATGGGGCGTAGACGTTGACAAACAGGCTTAACACCCGGATACGTAGGTGTCTCATGCACCACTATGCTAGGGTCAATGCTGGCATTTCTTCGTAGGACCAAGCGAAGACATCACGAAATTCACGAAAAAGATCGGTGTAGAGCTGAAGTTCTTCCTGAGTACAAGTGACTCCAATGTGAATATGCTCGACAATCCCTGGTTTCGCAGAGATGTCGATGGGTTGGGTCTGCGTAATTTTTCCCATATTTCCTTCAGAGGACACTTGATAAACTTGAATAGGTGTTTGAAGGGGCTGAAATGGGATACAAGAAGAAAACCGTTCGAGAGAGGCGATCATTTCCTGATGGGCAGGGAGAAACGAGGAACGGTGGTGATGATCAGACCAAGGAGGTTCCTCGAGAGACATGGTCTCGATAATGGCTTCATCGGAAGGAAATATTTCCTTTAACGGATCCGAAGTAGCGTCATCTCCAAGCCAAGGGGAATGAACATACGAGTCGAGAACGCTGCTCAGAGGAGCAGGTTCGGGAGGGGGAGCCGATGCAGCAACGATTTCAACGTAGTTGAGCTTGGCAGGACTCAACGGCATCATATTGCCCCAAGATTCTATTTGATTAGTGGGAGGGAGGACCCACGGATCAAAGCGCACGGAAATCATATTAATAGGAGCAAGATTAGGAGGTGGGAGGGAAAAGATACCCATCAGGGCGGGATCTTTAAAGAGTCCGGCTCCCACACTCTCACATGATTTTGAGGTATGCTCCACGAAAGGAACGTTGCCTTCGGAAGAGGAGGCGAAGAAGGAGAGCTGGTCCACGGTGACAATCTTCCCCTGATGAGGGAAACGAATGACATGGAAAAGAGAGGAAGCCATGGCTTGCATGGCGTATGTCCAGCTACGTCCGAGGAGGAGGTTGTAGGTAAGATTAGCATCGACAACTTCGACCTCCACTTCAACCGTCTTCCCTTCCAAAGAGATGGGCAATCGTTGGAGGATACCATAAGGACGAGACTCTCTTCCGTCAAAGGCTTCCAATGTTGTAGGAGGTTGGTGTTGGAAATAATACTGAGAGGGGGGGGTGAATCAGTATTATCACATCAATAAAACTTTTTCATTTCCATATTCAGATTCATATATGCTACTTCCACAACTTCTTATGATTCAGTTAGTTGATCCTTAATGAGTGCATTAGAAAACTATCAACCATATTAACAGGAAATAGGTGCAGTAAAATAGAACAAATCATCACACATAAGCCACACACATGAACACCATGATATAAGGTGGAAACCCAATGTGGTAGAAAACCACCTGCTGCAAGTCATCTCAATCTTCTTCTTAATAAGAAAATCCTTTTACAATATTTCTGTACTGGTGCAGTCTTATACCAGTACGCAGGCTTCTACCTGCAGAGAGCTACAACCCCCATAGTTCTTGTACTAGCTGATCCATTTACTAGTACGCAGGCTGCTACCTGCTACAATGCTCCAAAGTTTTCAACTGCTACTGGAAGAGAGCTACCACCCCCGTAGCTCTTGTACTAGCTAAGATACTAGTACGTAGGCGTCGGCCTATAATCTTCTCTCCACTGGATACACCTGAAGCACAACACATAATCTGAAAGGCCACGTTTCATCCAATTTTCATACTAGACCCATAAATATCATTGAAGCACATAATCAATCAATCTTCTGAATCACCCAATCACCAGATCAATACATATACAAGGATAATATGAGTGTTAGCAACCCGATCTAGTCCATTAGATCCATTACTAGATCTCATCCATCAACACAATCAATCAAACTGAATATGTAGAATACTGACACCATTAAACAGTCATCAGAACACATCAACAACCTGAACCACCTGTAACATTAAACATCATAGCTCAAATGGTATATGCTACTACAATGAACCAAACCTGCTTACATATGTGCTCTCACCAAAGCCAACCCGCGTACAGATCTATAAATATTCAATCATGACTTGCAGCGATTTCAAACTTAAGTTATACCCAGTTCAGATCATTACAAGCGTCAGTATACAGATCTAGAATAAGCATAATCAACTATATAGAGATAGTTCATTTCAAACCATTTGATGTCGATCTATCCTTGGATCTCGTTCTCCATCAACCGGTGAGATCCCTCTTTAGCTCAGATCCAGATCTGCACCATAACCCAATCACAGTATTCCAGATTTAGATATTCAATAATTTAGATGATGCTTTGCCAAATGATCTCCTTCCTCTTTTATAGCCTTAGTCCCTTCTCAATACCACGGTCCAAAACCATAGGATCAAAAAACTGTTGGACTAATACCATGAACCAACCATGAAAGTGCATGAGATCAACACTTTTGGATGCAATACCACGGACCAAAACCATAGGATCAAAAACTATCGGACTAATACCATGAACCAGCCATGAAAGTGCGTGAGATCAACACTTTTGGATGCAATACCATGGGCCAAAACCATAGGATCAAAAACTGTCGGACTAATACCATGAACCAACCATGAAAATGCGTGAACTTTTCTCTTGCATGAAGGGAACTTTTCTCTGCATGAAAGTGCATAAACTTTTCTCTACATGAAGTAAACTTTTTTCTGCATAAAAGTGCGTGAACATTTCTCTACATGAAATAAAATCTTCTTTGCATAAAAGTGCGTGAACTTTTCTCTACATGAAATAAACTTTTCTCTGCATAAAAGTGCGTGAACTTTTCTCTACATGGAATAAACTTTTCTCTGCATAAAAGTGCGTGAACTTTTCTCTACATGGAATAAACTTTTCTCTGCATAAAAGTGCATGAACTTTTCTCTACATGGAATAAACTTTTCTCTGCATAAAAGTGCGTGAACTTTTCTCTACATGGAATAAACTTTTCTCTGCATAAAAGTGCGTGAAATTTTCTCTACATGAAGGAAACTTTGTTGCAATATAATTTATCAAATAAATTTGTTGCACTATAATTTATCATTTGTGTGATTTTCCATCAAGGACAACACTTGTCTCATAATGCCAACAATCTCCCCCTTTGGACTTGTCATACTGAGAATTGTCATCTGATATCTCTTCCGTAGATTCATCTAGATATATATAAGTGAGTTGATCTTCTATGAGTTGTTTTCCATCAAGTACAACACATGCATCATAATGCCAACAATCTCCCCATTTGGACTTGATGGCAACAATACCAAATCACTCTCCCCCTTTGACATCAAGGGCAAAGGGTGAACCAAGATATTCTCTTTTCTAGAAAGGCATTCCGCTGTTCATACTCCCCCTGAGTACCTGTTGAAATCTCAGAATGAGCTCCCCCTTTGTATATGCCATGGTGCACCAATCTGTCCATGCTTTTTCTGAGAACATGCTGAAATCTCTGCTCTGCTGAAATATGCTTGTTCATGCTCCCCCTAACTGTTAAGCAAGGTCTGCAAAAAGATGTTCTACAAGAAGTACATGACTCTATACATCATAAATGACCTTCCTATCACCAAAGACTTATACATACATCTATCTCCCATCACAATGGTAATATACCAAAAGTTTACAGATAACATAAGAGAATAACATCATTCATCCCAGGCATAGTGGGGAAACCAACATAGGCCGTTACATGACCTAAAGAGATCTCATCAAATGACTACAAAAGATAGAGACACACTATTACATCATGAGTCTTGATATGACCTTTACATCGAATGATATACATGACATTTATATAGAGACCAAACACCTAAATAAGATCATGATAAACATCAGCAACAACACTGTATGATCTGCTCCATAGTATCTGTCAACAGCAACTAGACCAGCAACTTGTATTAGTGCATGAATCATCAAGGTATGCTTGTATCAGCTAACAGAATTCTGTATATATATTCACATTCTATCATATGAGAGAAACACCATAGCCATCCAGATCTGCATGAACCAAGTATCAGCAATTGGGAATATAACAACCTATCATCATATAGGTAAGAACTCATCATCATCATGTCTCCAACAATGCAACATTGAATAATCATCCATGTATCCAGCCAACAATCCTCATCCATATATGTGCCAAGAACAATAGGAATCCTGCATCATAACTGTAATATATGATCTTTATGCATATGACGACAACAGCATATGAGTGACTCATCATCAAGTAAAGAAGATGTGAATTCAAGCTATGTACTTATCCTTATCCTTATGAATATCACCATGTAAGCACCATTAGAGAATCAACCACAAATCTGATCTAAATATCAACTATGTAACCCCAAGAATCATCTGAACAACTCATAACCATATCATAGCAAGATGAATCATTTATCCATATAAGCATCATCACCAAGGACTATTAACCATAATGCCAACAATGCATTAAGAGCATATGCTCCCCCTAAACCTATGCCATCTGTCAAATCTGATCATGCATATTAATAAGAAGTATCAAGACATCAGCAATATCAAGTTAGAACCAAAATACTTCTAACCATCATATCCACACATCATTAGCAAAATGCAAACATTATCAATTAGAGCAAAACTGATCCTTTTCTTGAATCTGTCCCTACTGCCTTTCTTCAAACAATCATATACGCGACTGTGCAGTAACAAATTCGCGTATATATGCAACTTCCCTTTATCAAGCTTGCGTAGGAGATTGAAGTTTTACACTTTCGGCTCCCTCTGTTATGTCTGTATAATGTGTTGTGCCGCCACTTTCTGACTAAACTTCCTTTTTCTTCCATATCTTCAAGTGTGATGATGTTTTCTCCTTTTGGTGTGATGTTCGTGCTTTGTTCCTGCATTCCTTTGCTATATGTCCAAGCTTGTTACATGCATAACATCTTACATGTTTCATATTCCTTTTGTAGCAATCAGCAGCTTTGTGACCAAACATATTGCAAGCAAAGCAATATCCATTAAAGTACCTTGACTGAGATGATCTATTTGTTTGATGATCTTGAACCCTTCTTCTTCTACATCTGGCTGCAACATGTCCAAGGTTATGACATACATAACATTCAACATTATTCATAGGAGGAGTAAAAGATTTTCTTTGAAGAATTTCTTTCCTTGGTTGATGATGAGATTGACTTTTCATCTCTCTTATCTCCTTGTTGATCATTTTAGATTTCTCTTTAGAGTTCCTTGCCTCACCTAGTGAACTAGATTCACCTTCAATAGATTCATGAAAGCCAAGACCAATTTTGATAGCAGGAGATCTTTGACTATTAAGAATATCATCCAAGACTTTAGTACTATCTTGAAAACGTAAGAGCTTATCCTTTTCTTCTAATTTACTTTTCAAGATATTTACCTCAACCTAAAGTTGTTCTTCTTTTTCTAGATATTGCTTCTTCATGTCTTCTTCAGCTTTCCTTTCTTCTTCCAACTGATGCTTTAGCTTGAGAATCTCCTTTTCTTGTTCTTCATTCAGATCCTATTGCATTTGACGAATTCTGAAGGCACATTCTAGCTGAGATTTTAAGCTGATAACTTCGTTTCCCTGTTTTTCAATATCTTGGACTAGATCTTTATTCTGCTTCTTTGATTCTTCAAGATCTTCCTTTAGAGAGCGGATCGTGGCTTCAAGACTTTCATAGTAACTGGATCTATCTCTGAGTTTCTTGATGGTTGTGTTCTTTTCATTGACTTCATCTCTTAGAGATGTTGCTTCAACCTGCAACTTTTGATATTTCTCCTTGAATAACTCTCGTTGAGCCTTTTGTCTAGTAACAACTTCTTTGAGGGCACCACTCTTTATGTTCAGAAGTCTTTCTTGTTCACTAATTTTGTTTGTCAGCCTCTTAAATTCTGCTTCTATTTGATATCCTTCTTCCTCACCCATAAGAGCACATTTAGTTGTTTCGTTATCACTTCCATCTTTTCCAAATGGATAGATAGCTGGAACATCAGAGGATAGCAAATTCATACCTGATAGTTCATCTTCATTCTGAAATGATTCCGAATCTGAATCTGAATCTGAAGAGCTTTTTATACCTAATCCCCAATCGATTCTCCCACTGTCATAGTTCTTCTAAGATGTCTTCTTCTTCTTATGAGCTTTCTTCTTAAGCTTCTTTCCCATTATTCCACGGATCTCCTTCAAGCGATCAAACTTCTACCAAAGGACCTGCTCTGATACCAATTGTTGGAAATAATACTGAGAGGGGGGGTGAATCAGTATTATCACATCAATAAAACTTTTTCATTTCCATATTCAGATTCATATATGCTACTTCCACAACTTCTTATGATTCAGTTAGTTGATCCTTAATGAGTGCATTAGAACATTATCAACCATATTAACAGTAAACAGGTGCAGTAAAATAGAACAAATCATCACACATAAGCCACACACATGAACACCATGATATAAGGTGGAAACCCAATGTGGGAGAAAACCACCTGCTGCAAGTCATCTCAATCTTCTTCTTAATAAGAAAATCCTTTTACAATATTTCTGTACTGGTGCAGTCTTATACCAGTACGCAGGCTTCTACCTGCAGAGAGCTACAACCCCCATAGTTCTTGTACTAGCCGATCCATTTACTAGTACGCAGGTTGCTACCTGCTAGAATGCTCCAAAGTTTTCAACTGCTACTGGAAGGGAGCTACCACCCTCGTAGCTCTTGTACTAGCTAAGATACTAGTACATAGGCGCCGGCCTACAATCTTCTCTCCACTAGATACACCTGAAGCACAACACATAATCTGAAAGGCCACGTTTCATCCAATTTTCATATTGGACCCATAAATATCATTGAAGCACATAATCAATCAATCTTTTGAATCACCCAATCACCAGATCAATACATATACAAGGATAATATGAGTGTTAGCAACCCGATCTAGTCCATTAGATCCATTACTATATCTCATCCATCAACACAATCAATCAAACTGAATATGTAGAATACTGACACCATTAAACAGTCATCAGAACACATCAACAACCTGAACCACCTGTAACATTAAACATCATAGCTCAAATGGTATATGCTACTACAATGAACCAAACCTGCTTACATACATGCTCTCACCAAATCCAACCCGCGTACAGATCTATAAATAGTCAATCATGACTTGCAGCGATTTCAAACTTAAGTTATACCTAGTTCAGATCATTACAAGCGTCAGTATACAGACCTAGAATAAGCATAATCAACTATATAGAGATAGTTCATTTCAAACCATTTGATGCCGATCTATCCTTAGATCTTGTTCTCCATCAACAGGTGAGATCCCTCTTTAGCTCAGATCTAGATCTGCACCATAACCCAATCACAATATTCCAGATCTAGATATTCAATAATTCAGATGATGCTTTGCCAAATGATCTCCTTCCTCTTTTATAGCCTTAGTCCTTTCTCAATACCACGGTCCAAAACCATAGGATCAAAAAACTGTTGGACTAATACCATTACCCAACCATGAAAGTGCGTGAGATCAACACTTTTGGATGCAATACCATGGACCAAAACCATAGGATCAAAAACTGTCGGACTAATACCATGAACCAGCCATGAAAGTGCGTGAGATCAACACTTTTGGATGCAATACCACGGGCCAAAACCATAGGATCAAAAACTGTCGGACTAATACCATGAACCAACCATGAAAGTTGGTGAACTTTTCTCTTGCATGAAGGGAACTTTTCTCTGCATGAAAGTGCGTAAACTTTTCTCTACATGAAGTAAACTTTTTTTCTGCATAAAAGTGCATGAACATTTCTCTACATGAAACAAACTCTTCTCTGCATAAAAGTGCGTGAACTTTTCTCTGCATAAAAGTGTGTGAACTTTTCTCTACATGAAGGAAACTTTGTTGCACTATAATTTATCAAATAAATTTGCTGCACTATAATTTATCATTTGTGTGATTTGCCATCAAGGACAACACTTGTCTCATAATGCCAACAATCTCCCCCTTTGGACTTGTCATACTGAGAATTGTCATCTGATATCTCTTCCGTAGATTCATCTAGATATATATAAGTGAGTTGATCTTCTATGAGTTGTTTGCCATCAAGTACAACACATGCATCATAATGCCAACAGTTGGCTCAGCGTCGGAGAACCAATAGCTTTCCAACAGGCAACAGACATGATGCAAGTCGAAGCACCTTCATCAATGACTGTACGATGAATCGTTTTAGTGTTGATGATGACCTATATGAGGAAAGCGATTTGCTGAGGTAGTCTCGGCGTATGGCCTTCGAGGTCAAAAGAAATCAGATCCGAGTCAGCCGGGTCTATGCCACCGATGGCCGATAGCAAGGACTTCCTCTGGGAGGGGCAGCTCTGGAGCACTTCTAAGGTAGACATAGCAGACGGAGCCTGAGCTAAGTCCTCAACAATGTTGTAGTACTGGGCAGCACGAGCATTAGGGTTGTAAGAAGACTTCCGGAGTACACGTTTTGGAGGGGGTCAGATGGGCGTCTCAGTACTAGGTCTCTCGATATGGAGTGGACCAGAACTGGACGGAGGAGCGTTGGAGGGGACCTCAGGCTCTTTCCCGGCATGCGACGGATATTCTTTTGCCCAAGTAGTGATGTGGACGGGAATCATCCCAGCCATAAATACTTGAGAGCCAAATGAAGAAGAGGGTTGTGATGGATCTGCCACCATTTGAGTTTGCTATGAGGGGAAAGGTTCTTTAAGCACAGTAGGAGTCCCAGGAGCACCTTTCAACAATCGACTAACTTCGGACCGCCTGGGGCAGTCTTTAGTATAGTGATCCTCGTCACAGATAAGACAAGGATACTTAGGTTTACGTTTGGCTCCTTCCTCGGGTGGAGGTTTAGGGGAGTCCTGTCTGGGCTGCTCAGATTTATTCTTAGCTTTCCCCTTCTTCTTTCCTTTCGAGGATTTATCCGCCATGGTGGACTGGACGGCGTTAACCTCGGAAGTGTTTCCAGAATTAGATTGACCCTGAGAAGTGTTTTTGTTAGGATCGTTCGGTTTTTGCTTCCCAAGGTTTGCGGATGATTTCTTTGAAGATGCATTTACAGAGCCAATAACACCATCAACAGATGGCTTTGGTGGAGCTTTGGATGTTCCGGGTCTCAAGGCATCTGGAAAATAATCATATAAGGTACCCGACTGAGAATAAACTAAGTCGAGGTACTGAGAACGCATGATAGCTTGCTCTTCAGTTACACAAGCTCCCATAGCAATGTCTCGCGCAATTGCAGGGACAAAGGAGGTTGTAAACCAATCGGTTAGGAGCTAATCAGGAATCCAGAACTTGATCAAACGACGACGCCATCTCCATTCATGTATATGATCAAATATATGCATGGCCGTGTCCTGTTTAAGAGACGTAAGGAGATGCGTCCCTGTCTCATACCGAATGGGCAACTGAAAGTGAGTTAGAAATGCCATTGCCAATGAGTTGAAATCTTGAAAGGATCCGCGACTCAACTCAATGTACCACTTAGCAGCTGAGCCAGTGAGAGTCCTTTGGAAAAGGTGGAGCCGGATGGAATCATCAAGCCACGAATTTGACGAACACCAAAGGTGATAGGTCATGACGTGGGCTTGAGGGTCCTCTCCAGCTTTTCCATCGAATTTGGGGCAATCACAGGGTATCTTGGTTGGAACTGGTGGCCAATATGGATTATGAAGAATGGGATCATTAGTCAATTTGGACATATCTGGCAGTTCCAATGTCGCTAAGAAATGTAACTGAGGATTGAAGGACATCTATGGCCGCGGATAAGAGGTAACACCAGAGTTCCAACCAAGTGGCGGTTGCCCCCATGGACTTTGTCCGGACGAGCTCGGCCCATAAGGGTTTTGCCCATAGGGATTCTGTCCGTAGGGGTTCTATCCATAAGCAGACGGTTGACTCTGAATCTGCCCCCCAGCACCCCATGGATTAGCAACTTGACCTGCAGGAGCAACATACTGTTGCTGATAATTCTGATAAGGAGTGACCTGCATTTGTTGATAATTTTGATACGGGGCCAACTGAGTTTGCCCCTGGGGTTGCTGGTAACCATACGGTTGCTGAGCTCCATACTAAGCCTAGTGACCAGGCTACACTTGGTAAGAAGGTTGGGATTGCAACCCACCTTGCATCTGAAGACCAGTTTGAGTTTGGGGCCTAGAAGGATGTCCTTGAACAGGTTGAGCTTGGATCATCTGGCCGGAAGGTTGTCTTGGTTGGGTTTGGGACGGACCCGTTTGCCCAGAAGGATGAGCTTGCTGGGTATTAGTTCGTCCTTGTGCAACCGAGGGTTGTCCTTGCGGAACAGATGGCTGAGCGGGCTAGACGGCTGGTTGACCTTGAGGTTGACCAACTTGTGTAGAATGATGACTAGGTTGGGCAGTGGATTGGCCTTGCTGTACGTAAGGCTGACCGCCCTGCCCAGAAGGGTACCCCTGCTGGATTCCAGGTTGTCCTTGTTGCATATAAGGTTGTCTTGCTTGTCCAGATGGATAACCTTGCTGGACACCAGGTTGACCTTGTTGGATGTAAGGTTGTCCTGGTTGTCTAGACGGGTAACCTTGCTAGGTACCAGGCTGCCCCAGATTACCAGAAGGTTGAGTAAGATAAGTGAAAGATGGACCACCAGCGGCCGAAGGTTGTCCCTGATAGGGTTGTCCTTGTGGGCCCCCAGGTTGCCCTGGGTAAGACTGGTCGTAATATTGCTACCCTTGGGGGGTTTGCACGTAAGACGGCTGGCCTTGGTTAGGCGGTCCCTGAAGCTGCGTAGGCATTGCTTGGCCACCATGGTAAGTGGTGGCGCCCCAAGCAACAGATAATGGTATCGAGACCTCAACAACAGGTTGAGTAGGCAAGGGTCTGGAAAGATAAAGGAACTGACCAGTGGAATCGTAGTAATAAAACGGACCTTGCGCACTCGGATCCTAGATAGCTTGCATATATTGATCATATGGCCCCCCTCCTGGAATGGGACCAGAAGAGGGCGGTGCACTTTGTGCAGGATGAACAACTCTGGGTGTATGTGCCGGCTGGCCACTACTCACTTGGCCGTGAGGCGGACCAGCACCAGTAGTCACAGCTGAAGATGTCGTAACGGCACTAACAACCAGTGTTGAATGTGCTACACAAACAGTCGGAACAGTTGGAACTGAAGTGACGGGTGTACTGTGAACTTGTGAAACAAAAGATCCCGTAGTGGGAGTAATGTGGAGATCCCACATGGTACTTGAAGAGGGGATCCTAGCACCCACATTATCCCTCAATGACTTATAGCGTGAGGGTACCGGAGATGTGGTCGGGATAGGAGTTTCGATACTCGACAAAACAGGTGTCTCACTCACTCTAGGAGATGTATCATCCATGTCAGAGGTAGACATTGGGGTCGAAACACCAGGACGGGTAAGAGGAATATCATCTTCAGGCTCCCAAATGGGGTTCCAATGAATTTCGTAATCCTCGTCGTCTGGAGCATGAGAGTTAATCGATTGGATACTCGGGATAACAGGGAAAGTATCACTCACAACCGGTACCTCAGGAGCAACAGAAGACGGAGACCCTTGATCGCTTGGAACAGGAGACGGGATCGATGATTCAGCCAGGATGACAAACTTCAAAACAAAACCTAGGGAAACTAACGAGAAAGGACCCTACTCAAACTAACGCAAACAAGATATAATCGGGTAAATGTTAATCGCGACCGAATAAATTTTAAGACGCAAGGACACAACTTGACCTTTTCATTTTTTAAGAGTCGAGAAAAGGGAAAAAACATGACTCTAGTCACCTTCGAATGTTTAATGAGCTCGAAGTGACAAATGCTCAGATGAGCCTTTTCTTTTAACGAGTCTGAAAAGGATCAAAAGTGACTACTCTGGAGAGCTAGGCAAAAAGGTTTACCAAACAAATCCGTAAAACTGCATATACACCTTGGCAGTCATATGAAAACCAAGGACTTCCCGTACGGCAGTCAATCTTCCCGAATGTTGTGTTCGGTGCATTACGGATTGTAAGGCGGCAGACACGGCTTCCTGTGGATAAAGGATGATAACCTAGTGGGGTCTCCCCATATACTCGACGGTACATGGGAGCTCAAGTCCGTGCTAGACCACTTGTTGCGTCACGGAAGGAGGAATCACCCAACCTTAAGTGAAACAAAAGTGACTAGGTTTAACGACGCCGGAGCACGTCTCTAGCCTAGACCTCTAAACAGTGAGCATTATGTTCCAATGCGTTTTTAAGTTCATTCAGTTCATTTTAAGGTTGATCTTGAATTAGGTTTCAGTTTTCAGACCTTACCGTATGAAATCTCTCAAAATTGCCTAAATGCAAACTATATGCCAAAATATGTCATTCCATTCGATGAATGCTAATTACAAGAGGGTTAGAGGGCTTTCACACAAACGAAATGATCACAAAACAACAAATAGCTTCCCTAATGCAGCTAATGGAATTTCACAAACTTTTCCTTCAAGATCACTAATCATTAATCAAAATGAAAAGCTTCTAGTTCTCATTAACTAATACAAAGCAAAAGAGATTTTTCTTTTTGTTGATGGCAAAGTGCATTAAACAAGCTTTGAGAAATAATAACAAACAAATGTGAAAGAACCAGTTGACCCCAAACAACTGTGATCCGTGTCCGTGTAGTGAGAAGAAATCGAAATAATGTTAAGACTGGTTCAACAAAAATCACTTAAACAACCAAGCAAAAGCAAGCAAAGAGGAAGGTTTCACCAAACCAATAGCAAGCAGTAAACGAACCTTTGCAAACGAGTAACCAAGCAAAGCTGATCCAACAAACTTGGAATGATAAAACTAGGTCACAAGACAAAAAGCAAGATTCGTTCAAGAAGACTCACAAGAAAGTGCTTCAACCTTCAGACAATGAAAATCAAGTCATAAACCAAGTGAAAATAGCAGGGGATAGCAAGACCAACAGGCTCAGGAGGCAGAATTGAAGAAATTCAATTCTACAGGAATTAGCGCGGGTGGTACACAACAACAATGCGCTGATAAGAAACTACGCGTAGCAACAATGCGATGTCAGCGCGGAAGTACACGCCTTACCTGCGATGGTCCGATTTTCAGAACCGTCGCGACTATTTGGTGTATTAACGCGATGATCAGGAAGTCACAGAAAGGACAGCGCGACTGTTTAATTATAAACTGCGATGATGCTAAAAAATAGCCACAATCAAGCAAAAAACTCCCAAACCAAGGAAATCAGTCTTTAAACAAACAAGGCACCTCCCAGATCGAACCAAGAAACCAAAAACAGAGAACTAATCCCCAAACTTTGAAAAGAGAGCAAAAACAAACTCAAGGAAAGAATGAACAAAAAGCACAAAAGCCAGCTCCAAGCTTGTTCAGTTCGTAAACCAAACCGGAGATTGACTGAAGTGGCATTGATATACTTCGCTAATGCAAAGCAATAGCGTTTCAAAGGCTATCTGGCCGTGCTTCAGGCTCCGTCTAAAGTTTACAAATCAAACAACAAGGTAAACTCCCCAGCGGAGTCGCCAAATTGTTGTGGAGGTAAATCCCCTCTACGGACAGAGGCGATCCCTACTAGTCCAAATAGGGTCTAGCAACAATCAAACAACGCTAACACGCAGGTTCCTAATTAAAAATGAAAGACCAATGATGAAGGCCTACCTGGATTCCAACGCTAGTACTTGTAGAAGAGTTGATGCTCCCGTTCCTTTTCCCCGACTGGTCACAATCCTCACGATCCTCATGCACGGACACCTGCACATGCAAAGAACAATACAAACACAAGCATAAAATCCAGTAGATGCAACTATATATCAGTCAGAAAGGATATAACTCAAACACCATCATAAAGACAATAAGAGTGGAACCATAATGATAGTCGTCTATTATTGATAAACAAAGAAGAATACAACCATAGTTCTGACGTCAAATCCTTCTCAAGAGGGTCCAGCCAGCAAGTCCCTCAAGCATTCACCCTTGAAGGTAGATCTCCCAAGACAAAACTCTCTCTCACACAAGTTTACACAAGATCAAAACACTTCACAACCTTCCTTAAGCTCTCTAACAATCCCACACTTGTCACACCAGCTACCTATCAAGCTCACACACTATCAGCAACACTCCAAACACTATGAATTCCAAACTAGCAGCTCATGGCAATGGTGGAGGCTTAAATAGGAGAAGGAGTCTCCATGAATGGTGGGAGGATGAGCTTATCTCCAAGGAAGGTGGCTCAAATGATGAAACAGACATGCCAGAGAAGGGAGGGCAACATTTACAAGGCCAACAACCAAGTCTGGAGTCATCTAGAAGGCCAGCTGTTAGAACAAACTCGCCCAGGCCGGATCATCGCGGGTGCCTAACTGCACTGGAGCGTTGACATCACTGCTAAATAATGAAGAAATTCATGTCAGCGCGATCAAATATGAGCAATAGTCGCGTTGTCTCATGAAATTCGACCAGCGCGGGAATCACGTGTACTTCCGCGCTGGCAGCGCATTAGGTCTATTTTGGAGCGCTCATCAGCGCGTTTATTTTTACAACAGTCGCAATGACAGAAGAACTTTGGCAAAGTGGGTCATTTGGCAACATTAGAGAGCATGATCATGATAAATTTGGTCTCATGACACAGTAGGAAGACTGACAGGAAGACAGTGACAAATTACTGTGTAACAAGCAGCGTTAGGAACATAGGCCAAATTATGAGAATGTAGAATATACACCCGGAAATCTTTCAATGCCTTCACAAGCGCAAGGGCTTGCTTCTCAATGATGTTGTATTTTAAGGCTGCATCTCTTATAGCTCTGCTAAAGAATGCAATGGGTCTTTCATGATCATATCTTTTCTGCAATAACACAGCTGCCATAGTGTGCTTCGAAGAAAATGAAAACAACATGAAATCCTGAGTGTAGTCTGGGTTGACTAGAACGGGAGCTGAAGAAAGAGCCAATTTGACTAAATTGAAAGATTTTACAGCCTCCTCCGTCCACTTCACTTGGCTGTCCTTCTTAAGCATGTTTGTCATCTCTCTTAGGTGCTCAGCAAGATTAGGTACAAAGCGGCGTAGAAAATTCATTTTACCATTGAAAGATTGTATCTCTTTCTTATTCCGGGGCAGATCGATTTGTTGAATTGCTTGCACACGTGCTGGGTCAATACGAATGCCATCTTTTGAGATAATGTTCCCGAGTAGCTTGCCTTCCTCCATGGTGAACAAGCTCTTTTTCGGATTCAGCGACAAGCCATATTTTCTGCACTTTTGAAAGACAGTTTTTAGATGGTACATGTGCTCTTCATCAGATTTGGAAAACACCATCAAATCGTCCAGGTACACAACCAAAAAGACATCCTTCTCATTTGCAAAAGCCAAGTCCATTGCATGCTGAAATGTGGCACCCACATTCTTTAAACCGAAAGGCATTTTAGCATAATGAAAGGTTCCCCATGGAGTTGTGAATGTTGTCTTGTCTCAGTCATCTTCATGGACAGAAGCTTGGTTATATCCGGAATAACCATCAAGTAGTAACATATGAGATGCTCCCACTACTCGCTGAAGTATATGGTCCATTTTGGGAAGTGGATAATTATCTTTCAATGAAAATTTATTGAGATTTCTAAAATAAATGCATAAGTGAATCTCACCTGTCTTCTTTCGTACGGGCACCAAATTAGAGATCCAATCTGAAAATCTGATGGGAACAATGATCCCTGATTTGTACAACCTGTTTATCTCCTTTTCAATATATGGCAGCAACTTTGGATTTAGCCTTCTCAACTTCTGTCTGAATGGTTTTTTATTGGGCTTGATGGGTATAGTGTGCTGAATTATATTGGTATCATATGTCTTTAAGTCAGAATAGTCCCAAGCAAACACATCTGCAAATGAAGACAGCAAACTGATATATTTGTCCTTGATCTTTGGTGGCAATGCTTTAGACAGTTTTACCAATTTAGGATTAGCAGCTGTTCCAACATTGACCTCTTCCACACCCTTCTCTGTTGGCTGCAATGTTGGTTTGCGGGCTACATCATCTTGATCGAAGAGTTCTTCTAAAGGTATCAAACCTTTAGGAATAACGTTATTCTTTAGCTACAACACGTCCATTTGATTGATCTGCACATCATCTGTACCATTACCTTTACCATCGTCATTTTCTACATCAATTGAGGTTTCTTTGAACTTACCTTTGTTTTGCAGAAAATCATCAATCTCCTCATCATCTTGGAAAACTTGCCAATATCTCTGATTGTCTGGGACAATCGGACGATGCTTGACATGGATTTCGAATTTATTACTAGAGCTCATTGGGATCTTCAAACTACTTGTTGCCTTAGAAAGAGCATCAACAATACTATTTTGTATACGAGGCACACATGTCAGGGTGTATTCTGAAAACAATTTTAGGATGTCTAAGACTGCATTACGGTAAGCCCGCATCCGAGGATGCTTTGCTTGATATTCGCCTTTGACCTGCTTAATCACCAATTCGAAGTTGCCATATACTGAAATCCTCTTAGCATTCAGCTTTCTTAGAATCTTTAGGCCAACAATCAGAGCTTCATACTCAGCTTCATTGTTTGAACAATCAAAAGCCAACTTGTAAGATCATACCCGTACGTTACTAGGCACTTTGTTCGGGGTGGAGAAAGGACTGCGTACCCAAATTCCAATTCCAGCGCCATCATTTCCCACTGCTCCATCGAAATCCATGGTCCACAAACCTTCTTCCTCCTCTTGCAAGTGTTGAAAATCTATTTGCTGTGCTTGATCTGCTTGCTGTCCATTACTTTTAGCTAATTATTTAATGGTGCTCTGCTGTTCTTGTCCTTCTTTCTTTAAAACTCCTCTGAAATTTTCTGTTCTTTCCGGAATATCATCTGCTTCTACTAACTGACTATCGTATCATTGAAACTATCATAATACAAAACAAAAGACTCTAAATCTGTATGTACATAATTAATCATATGATTTATTGGTTTCTCCTTGCTTGTGTCATGTATTTCATTTTTGTTCCCGATACAATTTCCTCATTTGGCCAAACACCAGAATTGTTGCATAGGAGAAATCTAGTTGTAGTGTCCCTTTCAATTTCACTACCCAAGACCTGGAAAGAAGCATGCCAAACCTGGGAGGAATATCTTCTACAACAACATCCATCAAAACATTCTTCATTGGGAGCTAATCCAGACTCACAACCAAGTCTTTGATGAATCCTATACATATTACTCTGCTGGAATCAAACGAATAGAGATCATGGTATTGTCGAGTGATGTCCAGACCAAGCTTATCCATGATAGCCTTGGGCATGAGATTGTGAGAAGCTCCGGAATCGAACATGGCATTATGTAACACAAAATCATGCAACCTTAAACTGATATAAAAGGGTGGCACATCACTATCAGGAGACTCACCATTCGATGCTGGCCCAAAAATCATTTCAACTTGATCGTCTTCGACATTCACCATGTCGGACATTGGGTCCAAATTCAACATTTTAGATACTTGCCCTCTATAACTATTGTTCCTCATTATTTCATTCAAGGGGATGGACACCTTTAATTTAGAAATCTCATTCTCTAAATTAAAAGCGGGAATCTTTTCTACCTCTTTGACTGGGATTTATTTCTTTTCCTTTTCTTTCGATGCAACTTGCTGATGTGATTGTTCTGCTAATGGTGATTTGTTGCTCTCCAGACCAACCATCTCCTTTCCTTTCCTTTGTGTAACTGATGAATCATTCTTTGATGCCTCAACATCCTTCGTTTTCTGAATTGGTTTGACCGGAACATCTCTGTTTCTAAGTGAATATCACTGCTGTTGGGCGGACAAAGTATTCATATAGCCTCTTTGGTACTCATATGATTCTTCCTCCAAGATGGTGTCGTTTTCTAGAATGAAATCTACATCTTTGTGTACAGCCGAACTTTCTGCATACTCCTCATCCTCAGTGAGATAAATAGGCAAATCATCAGGAGTAAAGAGGTGGTTTTCTTCACCTATTATATTCTCATCCTCATCTGACTCCGGTCCATGCACAAAATTTTGCTGCAAATTTGTTTGTACTAGTTGTTGTGATGTCTGCTCTTGGCCTCGCTGATCTCTTTGTCCTATTCTATATTGTGGTTGTTGCTGACCATGAAAGTTAGGATTTCTAACTTGTGGCTCAGGTTTGTCGAGTTTCACCGTTTCAAGCATCTATTTTACCTTCTTGAGTAATTGATCCATCGAGGAAGACTCTTCCTTCACCGTGACCTTATTTTCGGCTTTCGCTCTAGCTCTTTTGGACAGTAGATTTGATTCAACGTTGACCGCGATTTTCTGCATGTCTTCCATTGTAGCCGGCTCTCTCTCTATCAGTTGATAAGCCATGTCAGCATCAAAACGATTCGGGAACTTCATCATGGCTAGTCCCACAGGTGGCCTTAGATGATCTGGAATTTCGTTATAAACTGAATTGAATCTAACGCAATAGTCTTGGACCGACTCACCAGCATTTCGTTTGATTTGCTCATATTCAGCCAGAATTTGAAGAGGATTCTTTTTCACTTCCCATCGGTTTAAAAATTGTCTTTGTAGGTCAGCCAAGGTAGCGATACGTGCCGCCGGCAAACCTCTGAACCATTTCCTCACTTCACCTACAAATGTTTGTACAAAGAGTCTCATTGCCACATTCTCCGCATCGATCTCATGAAGTTCATAGAAATCTGCCATTCTGTCTACATGTTGCTGAGTAGTAATGTTGTTAGGAGTGCCATCAAAAAACGAGATTTTGCTTTGATAGTCTTCGGGCATATCATCTAGAACTTGAGGCAGAACCAGGGATGCAAAATGGGCAGCCGTCACTCTTGGTGGATTTGACCTTGGAGGTGTTGGAGGAGTGTGGACAGTTTGTAAGGGGCTAGTAATTAGAGTTTGAGGCTGAGTTATAATGTAATTATCAATTGACTGGTTAGCCCTTTCTATCTCCAAGTCTACAAGAAATTGTGGATTGGGGACAGTATAGTCAACCGCCCTTTCGGATTTGGTTTCGAACAACGATAGTTCAAACTGCTCATCAAACTCAAGCTCTTCAAGATACTCAAAAATGTCAGGACATGAATGGGATTTGAACACGGGAGTTATAGTGCTCTCTTGACGACGAATTCTTGAAATCAAATTGGGATTTTCGTAGATGTGCGGAGGATCTGGATCTGGATTAGCTCTGGTATATCGTCTAGAAGCCAGCGTGCTATTGAGAAAAATCAAAGGACACAACCAACCTACTCAGCCTATCCAATCCTAAACTTATCATCCGGAAGCTTAGAATTATCAAGAAGTAAGGGGATTAATTTTGTCCCCAGCGGAGTCGCCACTATGTTAGCACCTAAATCTGCCTTAGGCTGAAGGAAGGAAAAATTCAGGGTAACCACAAACCACGCTCAGTCTGGTAGCTAGCCCTACCAAAACAGGAGAGGGCTCTCTCCGAGTCACGCTCAATGAATAACTAAATGGAATGGTCTAAGATGACTAACAGTGAAATATTGATCTTAGGCTAGTAAGTAAATATGGATACAAGAAGCAATTTTTATGAATGACTGAGTTTCTGGGATGGTATGGGACCAACGGACAGCAATGAGCAGAGAATTTAATACAAAGGCACAGATTACTTCGTGAGGCAAGACAGGCGGAAAGTCTAGAAATTTAGTTTGAAATAACGTGGAATGGAGGAATATCTTAGGAGGGTGAAAATGGCACAAGTACATGAATCCTTTTCAACAGAAGAAAAACACTGAATATGAAATTTTCCCACAGGCAGAGCAATAAAAATGAATTCTACCTTATCTAACTTAGAAAATTTCACTGGAAATGAATATGAAATGAACTGTGAAACATTACAAAATACATATGAAACATAAGAGACACATTTTCTACACTCACAACCACATGAATCTCATGAAACAGAGCCGTTGCCTTTCATTAATCCTCTGTCAAAATATACAATGAAGAACTGAGTTTCTCTCCCACAGTCTCCCAGAAATTACAAGCCAACCTTTTGCAAATGGTTTGCATACAATAAATAGACTATGCCATGAGGAAATAGAACGACCAAGAGTTGGGGAGTTTTTCGAATCATTACAAAGTGTAAGTGGAAAGCCAACCATTAGTTACAGGTGTAGCGTTACAAAAATGACAAATGGCTTGGGTGATTGCTCGCCTTCCTTTGCCACTTGGATAGGAGCCCACCTTTAGTGAAAAAAAAATTTAAACATTGCCTTAGTTGCTGAGAAAAATATAGTGTAAATGAGCGGGCCCACTTGAAGAAAGTCGCGAATCAAAATTTCGCGAAACGGGCGCAATTTTGGCCTTTTTCTCTATATGCGCCGCACCCAATTCTATATGCACGCGCCACTTTGGAGGCTGTCTTGAGGCACCTTCAGGAGTCCAAAATGTGCCCACGTGTTCTTGTTGGAAATCCTAGCCTATCTACTTTCCAACCCAAGTGGAATTTCTGAATTTGGTGCTCATTTGCACCTTCAAATCTTCATTCTCCCAAGACTTCTTCCTGTGTGTCAAAATAGGGGCAGAGAGGTCATTTTTTGAGTGTTTTTGACCTCTTGGAGACTCAAATCATGCCCAAATTTCTTTTCCAAGCACCAGTAGTCGTTATTTTGCATCCTGAATCCAAAAATGCAAACCATTTGTGATTTGGAGCTCCCAATCCTAAGCGCCGCGCCACATAGGGAGAAAAAACCTGTGTTGTGACCAAAAATTTGCCATGTGACCAAAACTGCCCCAAATTTCTTGAAATTTGGGCTGGAGCTTCCTTATCAAGTGTTATGCTGGGAAAAAGAGGCTTTGGACAATATCTGAAGTCGATCGAGCTCCCTTTGCCTCTTTTTCTTCTTGATTTCCTTCCTCAATTTCGCCTTCAAATTCCTGATTCGGGCCTTACATACTTTGTTTCGCGCCATGTAGTTGAAAGCCATGTGTCTTAGCAGTGCATGGTCCTTGTCGGCCTTGTCTAACAGCCTCTCCAAGTGCATGTTAACTCTCTCGAGGTTGGCCTCCCAATCCTCATTAATCTCTTGTTCCAATGACGTGAGCTCAACTCTTCTCCTTTGTGCAGCTTGGCAGTGCTCACGAATGTTTTGTAGCTCCATGATCACTTGCTGATCCTCAAGATATTTGTTCCTCTGCCCCAGATATTTCATGTTCCACTTAGCCCTCTCCAAGTCAAGGGATAAGGCTTCGATCTCTGATTGCTACTCCTGGATGATCTCTTTGAGCTGTGCACTTGTTGGTTCTGTATCTGTATCATCATCATGAAGGAGAACGAATTCGGTCTCTCGTTAACCTGATGGCTCACCTGAAGGCCCCTCATCATGCATTGGCTTCTTGCCTCTGTCCTATACCTGTAGTGCTAATGTCGGAAGTGAGGCCCCTTCCATCCCGGGTGGAGATAACACTCGCTTTGCTGCTGCAAACAAATGTCTAGCACCCCTCTGATATGTGTTGAAAACCGGCACACTAGCACTCTCATGGCGCTCATACCGACGAGAAGGTTCACCCTCATGCTTAACCTCTTATAATACCTATGAAGTGCTGAAGAGGTCACGGGCGATGAAATCATCCCAAGTAATGCCCTGCAATCCCAGCTGATGAACCACCAAAATCTTATTTAAGAGCAAAGTGATAAACACTGTTAAGTTGCTGCTGAGGGGTCTTGTGCTTCATGAAGGTGTTCATCCTCTCTATGTTCCTGCAAATGAAAAATTGGATGTTCATCATCCGTACCCTGGTAAAGTGCATGAGCAACCTAATGTGATAGGCATATAGACGAGAGAACCTCCCCTCATAGCTGAAGTACTTCATGAGTGGAGCATATTCATCTTTCAAATATCTGAATGGAAAGACTCTTGTGAGCTGCCTCAAGCAACTGACCTTAATGTAAGGCTCATAATGCTGCCGATCAACTTTCTATTTCTTGTGCCATTACCGGTTGCTAATAAGACAGTTTCGGGTGTCTGTGTGAAGGTGACCCCGGCTAAGATAGAGTGATCTCCATGTAGGTGAAGCACAAACAGATGGGCCAACTCATGATGAACTCGAACATTAGCCACCCTTTGACAAAATTCAAAACATGATAGATGCTGGAAGCATGACATGGCAAGAGGACGGGTCTGCAATTCAGTGAGGGTGGTTGGCTCATCCCTAACATGTTTTCCACTCCTGTGACGTCTCCTGGGAGCATGTTCTTCTGAGGATGAATCACTTTGTGTCTCCATCTCATACTCTGATGAATGCTCAGATGCCATGACTGTTGTGTGTACTGTACTTGGGCTGCCCTTTGATGATGGTGTGAAACTAGGTGTTGTTGTGATATTTGCCACCAAGGGGAATAATAAAAAAAGGGAGTATTAGGAGGGGAATAATATGATGGGAATAGGGGTTATGGGGAGTGGTTTGTTTAGGGATATACAGGAGGGTTTGGGGATTTGATCGGGTAGGTTTTTTTTGGGTTTTGATAAGGTAGGGTTTTGGGGTTTATATTGACCAAAGAGTGGAGGGATAAGGAATAGGGGTTTGGTAATATTTTAGGGTAGGGAGAATAGGAAAACATGGGATAGGGGGGATAGGGAAAAATGGTAAGAAAGGGAAAATGAGGGGTGATAACGGAACCTTGGCATCAACACCACAATTATGCAACCCTAGCAAAAATGGCTTTTGGTGTTTTCTTGTGGTTGGTTTTATGAGTTCTGTTGCAATTAAACATAGCCATGAACCACCATAACATTCACAAAATTTGATGAGCAAGCCATGATATAGAGCCTGCCTGTTGATTTGAGGGGTTTCAGAGGCAACTTGAGGCAATTTGGCATGGTTTTGGGCCTTTGTGGGTGTGTGCCACACGCCAAACCCAGTGTGCCACGCTCTTTATATGCGTCGCGCCCTTATAAACTTTGCACTGTGGGGTGGCTCTGTCTGCACCGTGCTCTGTATGTGCGTTGCGCTCTTGAAAACGACTCCAACTGCCTCCAAACACGTGCTTTTCACTCTCAAACACTTTGCTATGTTTCTCAATAACCTTGATTTGCACAATGACCTTGTTTCCTCGTGGAATTTCTTATGTAAAGACTTTGAAGTCATGGGTTAAATTTTTGCTTCTTCAAAAACCCACTTTGCTAATGTTTCCTTTTGACACTTTTCACTGACTTAAAGCAACACTGAATTTCTTTCTTCCCATTGAATTTTTAGCTAGAATGATGAAATTTTCGGCACTTTTTGTAGGGGTTGCATGACAAGGCATTTGGCCAGGGAAGCCATGATTGTCCTGAAGAAATCAACTGGAGACTTTTTTGAAAATTATCACAAATGACACACTGTTTGACTTTTCTTCAAAGCAAAGTTTTGAAGAACAGTCATAATCTGTCAACATGACGATGAAACTCTCTTAATCATAACTTTGTAAGGGCCTCACTATGGTATGCATGGCTTTATTGGACATGGTTGAAGACCAAATTGATTAATCCCTAGACCTAATTATCGAAAATGAATTTTGTCCATTAAAGGACCAGACCTTGACTGTCATGGAATTTAGTGATCATTGACAAAATTCCTAAGCCAGCAGGAGCCAGACATGAGGGGAATGACTCGCATGACCTTTTCCGTCAGATTGTGGCATGCTCCTAGTGGAATGCAGCTGGGTAAATGGAGTGGGACTCCTAAAAATGAAATGCATAAAGAGTTTTGATCTCTGACGCAGGACTGACCAGACCGACTCTAACAGAAACTATAGTGACCAGGCATATGGAAGCAGGTCTTTGGAGGGAAATGACGATCAAACCCAAATATCATGGAGAAATATTGGGCTTTTAGCTACTTTTGTTTTCCAGCATGTGGCAAGAATTTGCACTATGCTTGGACCAATGGATAATGAAACCAAGCGAAGGAAAGCTATAGTACAAAGAAAACAGACTAAGCTGACAGAAAGCACTCGACTTGAAGCAGTGAAAGAGTCCCAAAAGATGAAAAATCAGAAACAGACAAGAATATGGCAAGCATATTTAACATTTTGCAAAAAAAAAGCAAGCCATATTAGAGAATTTGGTTCTAAATAGAATATCATTTTCCCAGACAGTAGAAAACATCTTTGCATTATCATTTCTAGTAAAGGATGGTAGAGTTGAAATAAATGTCGATGAAAATGGAAAACATTTTGTTGTCCCCAAAAATTCTCCCAAAGCTACAGAAATGGCATATGGAGAAGCTTCTTACAACCAATTTGTTTTTCAGTTTGATTTGAAAAAATGGAAGATGATGATGGAAGCTGTTGAAAGTGGTGAGGAGTTGATGCCTCACAGAACCAATCCACTTATGATTCCTTATTCTAAGAAGGCTACAAAGACTCCTATTAGTCAAGAAACAGGGGCAGAGTGGTACCTGCAACTCTTGAGGTGCAGGAGTATGAATGTGGAAGTGATGATGGTGGTGGAGGTCTTTAAATACCAGCACCGAAGAAGCGAAATAAGTGTCTCCTATGACTTTTGCTATTTTTTGGGTGCTTTTTGTTGGAAACTATCTCTATTTCTATCAATGCATTGTAATTCATACAGGAAGCTAATCTTTAATTTAAGCAATCTGGTATATAAACAATGCTATCTTGTTCTCATAATTAGTTATAATTAAGTTTATTGGCAGTGTAAACCCCCAGTCATGTAGTACACCCCTTTAGGCATGGTTCCAAGGCCTGGGCAGAAGACTGGCATCATGTAAAAGGAAATTGTTAATGTAAGATGTCAAGTTTGATCTGTTAAACCATGATTAGTCTCCTTGTGACAGTATGTTGTAATTTTATGTTTGAAAAGTATTTTGAGATACCACACAAGAACAAAGTTTCTGATTGTGTAGTTGGTTTAATTTGAGAATACATAGAGATGAGAGTAGGGTAAGGCCATGCGAAAATAGATGTAAATACAGAGGTTCAAAAAACTAGCTAGCAGCCCTTACCATACCCAAACCCTTTTACTGGAACTACAAGGATAGGGAGATCCACCCAGAAGCATGTGGAGAATAAGTATGGATATGCATGCTCTGGATTGACTAATTGCTTGAGCCTAGCTCAAGCAGGCGCAACTAGTAGATGGAAAGAGATTGGGAATATATATCTATTAAGTATGTGTATATGAAATTCATTATGTCCCCTTTTGATTTTCAAGGTGGGAGGAATGCAATGGAGAAAGGGAGATCGTATTTTTCCTCTATATCCCACCTATTAGGACACTAGGATAAGTCCCAATAATAAGAGTTGGGTTCGCTCATAAGTATATGATTGTAAAAGGTCATCATGAACTTTATTAAGCTAAGTCATCCTTTAGTTGAGTTTCATCCTTTTGTTGAAGCTTCAAGCAAGATACTCGACCTCTTTTCAACCCTTCAGTCTTCTTGGAATAGCTACAGAATAACCCTATTTAACCCACGTTGAATGCCTCTTATTGCTATGATCTTAAACTTCAAACTTCGTCCCTTCTCCTTACAAGAGTACCCAAGAACAACACTCAAAACAACCTCTCTTTCACACGTTGTACCTACAGCAAAACATAAGACTTCCACGTTGCTTCTAGGGCTTCTTTCTTGTTGTCTTATGGATCCTTCTTGCAGTGGATAGGTTTTATAGCACCATTTACCACCCTTGGTATTTGTGATGCTTAGTTTATGGCCTAGGGCCACCCCTCCTTCCCGACTTGGTCCAAATATTTTAAAAACAATGTTTTATTCCCTGTATGCTACTTTTCCCTAAGATAAAATCATTTACATGCGGGTTAGTCAATACCCAAACCACGTATATGTGTTAAAACACTTAAAAAAAAAAAAATTTCCTTAATTATGGGTGGAGTTCACGGTTTTTACCTGTTGATTACCTCCTATTTCACATGGCCCAACTATTTCCCAACTAAAAAACTAATTGGGAGGAGTATAAATAGACTTCTATGGGAAGGCCTTAAGGAGGAGAAGAGATAGAGTTATTATACTGAGATTATCCCTTACTGAGTCTGAAGTATCCCTGTGCTTCACGCA
The DNA here is from genome assembly GCA_031772625.1 of Pinus tabuliformis. Taxonomy (NCBI): domain Eukaryota; kingdom Viridiplantae; phylum Streptophyta; class Pinopsida; order Pinales; family Pinaceae; genus Pinus; species Pinus tabuliformis. Next base: position 1,864,494,774 of record CM062817.1, read on the forward strand.
CTTCCCCAAGTTTCAAGAAACCCTTGTTTCCTTGATTGTTGATATTCTCCCTCTTGCTTGAGATGTCATGGTATTGGTTATGGAAGGAGGCTGTTGAAGACTGGGACTGGACAAATCCAGAGGACGGTTCTGCTTGGAGCCGGAAGAAGAAGACTCAGGTGAATTCTCTCCGTGTTAGTTATAGCTTTCTACAATAAAAAGAAGCATTGTCTTGTTTCCGAGATTAATTGTGTTTATTCATCATATACTGTTGTAATTCATATGTGAATGTTATTTTGATGTATAACTAATCATTTGCTTATATGATACAAAGTTAATTTCATTAAAATTATTTATCTATATACTGCTATGTATTTTTGAATTGAATGATTTTCATGTTTGAAGAACATCAGGAGTTACAGAGGATATGAACCTTGCGGGATCTACCCGAACGAAGGACAGCCAGGTATGGTCACTCTCACATAGTTTGTTTATATAAGAATTTTTCCTTAGTTGTATGAATGTTTCTTACTGTAGTTTGCTCTTGCTCTGTTGGGGTTCCAACCCAAAGCCCTAGGGTACTTATTCTCGTAACAATAGGGCCTCCCTTTGACTGCATCTAGGGCCTCTCTGAGTGCTACTTTAGACCTTCCTTGACTACGGCTATATGCTTCTTCTTGTTGACTGATAAGGGCCTCCCTCTTGCTACAGATTAAGGCCTCCTTTGCTATGGATAAGAGCCTTCCTTTTGTTGCATATCTAGCCTCTCTTGACTGCATCTTTATGCCTCTCTTGATTGCATCTTAGGCCTCTCTCTAGTCTGCGTCTTAGGCCTCTCTTGTTGTGGCTAAGCCTCCTTTTGACTATGCTTAGGGTTGCCTTTTACTACAGCTAGGGATTCCTTTTCGACTGTGGCTAGAGCTCCTTCAAGACTACGTCTAGGTTTCCCTTCATGATTGCATCTAGGGCTCCTTTGTGACTGCAACTAGGGCTCACACTATTGCAGCCTGCTAGCCTCGCGCTGCCCAGGGACTCTTGCACTATAGCACTCTTTGTTGTTTCATTCGCATCTATCTCTACCCACATCCGCCAGTCCTGCTACTCTCTCTTCGGGGCTCTCGTAACAAGGTATAATCCAAGAGGTTGGGTACCTCAAGTATCTGCCCCTCATCACTTGTAGTCCTCCTGACTACAGCTTGATGTCTCCCCACCTCTTCTCTAGATGTACATGAGCACTCCCTGTAGTCCCTAGCATGCCCTGGGACACTACGACATGAGCACTATGCTAAAAGGTCACTTTCTTGTTAATTTGACCATGAATATCTCTTCTACAAAGAAATATTTCTTAGCTTTGTTTACATTAGTGGTTTGATAAGAACATTTCTACAGTCCCTTCACTGAATTTCTTAAAGTTTTTACATTTATGCTTTTTGACAAAAAAGGGCTAACATTATACCCTAGCTAAGTAAGGATTCTTTAAACAACCTTCTAGCTTGGTTCCTTTTTGTTCCATCTAAGCTTGGAAAAGTGTCATGAATTTACATTGAACAATGTAAGAATCTAGTCTTCTCCAGAAACGATCAAGCCAACTCTTTCATTTTGCAAATTACCTACCAGTTCCAGACATATTCTTTGAAATTTCTGAGCTGAAGGTGTTGGATTTAGGTAAGTGATATAGAATGCACACCTACAGTTCTATTGTTCACTTATTAGACCAGTGAAAATTATAATAAAAATTGGAAGGGTTGGACATGAATGTTCCAACCATACGCTTATTGGCCTACAATACATATATTCATAACACATACCTACAATATTATTGTTTACCTATTCTGCTAGTGCATATTGTAGGAAAACTATTAATGTTGGACTTCGTTGTCTCAAGTTCACACAATGGTGCTAAAGATGCAACGTATTGTATGCATCCTTAGATATGTTTGACATTGCAAGCTAATTGTTTACATAAATGCATGTATAAAACTTATATATTAGCAAAATAACCATCAATATTTTTTTCTAGCATTTTGGGCTGAATTCACAATAGTATGCTAAAAAGTGTCATTTCAATGTCTGGAAATTAGGATTTATAAATGTGAGATATATACTCTACATATTTGGGTTATCTCCTTTTCAAATATGAGTTTTTTTAGGCTACATGTTAATTGTTTGAACTTTGAACTTTGAATAAATTCCTAAATGGACTTCATAAATACTCAAATGGCTGGACTTCATAAGGCAGTGGTACCATAAATTGTGTTATTTCAAAGATTTGACTTCTATATTTTCACAAAATACAATGTCCTCAATAAATACTTATATGTATAGATACTTATGTTTAGGATTATATATGTGTTGGAGCGGTCCCTTTATGTTTTACTATAATCCTGATGCTGACAAGATTTAGCTGACTTTTTTTCATCAATTCTTCATAGAATGTGGAAAATATTTCATTGTCAAAATGTGGCAAAAATCACATTTCTCCTGATTTATTTTTTTATTGTTCATGACAAGATAATCATGTTGCAGGAATGAGGTATCCTACAGTCTCTTTCAATTTGTGGATATTTTTTTTCCTCCCATTTTTTAACAAGGATCTAGATTTGATTTTCATGTTGATGGTTTTTGCATGTATCTTATCTAGCCCCAAATGCTGGTAATGGAGCGGATCTTGAGAAGTAGTCGTGGAAATAGACTATCAGAGGCTAATGTTACAATACCACTTCCACCTGGTATCAAAAAAAAATTAATGGTAAGTGACATAAAGAAGAGTTATTTAATGACAGGGTTGAAAGGGAAACCTCATGTCTTAGTTCTATTCATTTATTTGTGTTTCTTAGCTCTAAGTCATTTGTTTTGAGATTTACTAGATCAATTGTTTCACTAATCCAATATGCATGGATTGTATTTCTCACCCGATGTTAGTTACTTGACACGGTTGATATAACATTCAATTCTAGGCCACTTTTAATTTAGGTCAGGATTTTATTAATGAAAAGGATGTTCATATTTTGATTGGTTTACTTGGAGCTTGATTTAATTTTTTTTCTAAATTCCACGTGGATGTTATTTTTTCAGGGTGAGCCCTTTGCACCAGTAAGTTCATATGAGTCCTAGAATATAGGTATACAACAAGAACATCTTTGGAATTTGTTATGTATCTGTTATTCTTTATATCATTGATGGATGGTTATTGATTATGTAAAATAGAGGATGGGAATATCCTGCCAATTCTCTTGACAAAACAAAATAAAATGGAGTGGTAGAATTGTGTTTTAAAGGGTGAGCTAGAAATCAGTACTTGAAAGGTAGAACTTGAGAATGGCAAGCTATCTGATCTAGATCTAGAGACACAACAGACCGTGGAAAAAAAATGATGGTATTGACGAGTCTTCCCAAAAAATAAGCTCTAATTGTTAAACCACTGCCCAAATTTCAGTTATCTACAATGGAAATAGTGACTCTAGCTTTATTTGTATGAATAATGACTTTGGCCATTGTCCTATTCATTTCCTATGAATGATTTTGATTTTCAAACTCCAACTAGTTTGTTGTTAAATTAAGTAAAGCTTTGATGACAAACTTATAGTTTTCAAATCTCTTTTCTAAATCTATTTTCTTGAGAAAAAATTTCTTTTTACTTTAGGTACTGTAGATTGCTACTGTGTGACATATGCTATGATATAATTTCCTGGATAAATAGATAAAAGTGGTGTACAACATAGTCTTTTTTAAATCTAAAGAAACAGTTTTTCCAAATACAAAGTTTATTAATTAAGAACATCTTTTAGACTTATTTGCTAAGTTATGATTATATTTTGGTAGGGGATTTTGTGTACACTGAAATTTTGTTGTCTCTTTGGTTTTTTTCAGGTAACAATGGTTAATAAGGAATTTTTTTTTGAGTAGCAGGTGCACATCTTATTCTACTATCAATAGGAAACTCCATGGTTTTCAGGCATGGCAACAAAAACGGAGATGTTAGTGGGATATCCAAAGTCCGTGTTGGATGAATTTAATACTAGTGATGATTTTGATTCCTTGTCAGATAAAGAATGGCATGAGTCAAATTCAAATAAATAGAAGCAACTCAAGAATGAAAGTGAAGCTATTGCTTTCTGTCCAAGTCAATTTCTTTTATCTATTGGTCACTGTCATTTTTTGAGTGTGGACTTGTGAAATTCCAAATTACATGTTGTTTTATGTAAATGGGAGATAGATATATATATATATATATATATATATATATATATATATATATATATATATATATATATATATATATATATATATATATATATATATATATATATATATATATATATATATATATATATATATATATATATATATATATATATATATATATATATATGTCATTCATGGTTTCCGGAGATCCGTGTTACATTTGCACAGAAGTTTAGATATCATTCAGATATCTAAACACCAAACTACAACAACATTGAGATTTTTCTTTCAATCAACCTATAACATATTGCATGTCTTCATCAATGTTCTTCTTCCATATGTTATCAACTTATGACATTTCCTTTGCAATATTTGGTGCATTTTCTAGTTATAGGTCATTTATAGATTATAAATGTCTTCAGACTTTCACTTCTAATTGAGTATTCAACTGAACATATTGATTCTCTTATACATAATTATTTTTCCCTCCACCCACTTTTCATAACTTCCATAACCATTAGGTAGGGACCTGTAGCTTTGATGTTTCTTTTCTTGTTTAGTAAAATATTGTCGAGACTTTAATTTATTGAAAGTTGTAGAATTTACAATTTATGAAGTTTCAAGGTCTAGTTTTAAAAGTCTAATTCTTTAAAAGGCGCTAGCTCAATGGAAGAGCACCTGCTTTACAAGCAGGAGGTTGGTGGTTCGATTCCATTGTGCCCTGACATGATCCATATGGAATGAGCTTTTGACCATCACCAATGAGCTTTGGTGACATTTTTCAACCGTCACCAAAATATGAAATGGTGATGCTCAACAAACGCCACCATATATATGCATCAATAGTGACAAAACTCAAAGGTCTATAACCATAACTCGTTGTTGTTGATATGAAATGGTGATGGTCGATGTCCATCATTATAGTCATTATTCGTGATGGACCTTGAATGTCACCACAACACCTATACTTATGACAATGCGGCTTTTGGTAAGGGTCAACAAACGTCACCATATATACGCACCAATAGTGACGTCCATGAAAGATCCATTACAATAAATCATTGTTGTTCATATGAAATGGTGACAATCACTATCTGTCATTATAATCAATATTCGTGACGGACCTTTAATGTCACCATAAAACCTATACTTTTGGTGATGCCACCTTTGGTGACATTCAGTTTTTTGTGATAGAGGCTATGGTTCATCACCATTGCTCATATGAAATGGTGATGGTTGCTATCTATCATTATAAATCATTATTTGTGATGGAATTTGAATGCCACTACAACACCTATACTTTTGGCGACGCCACCTTTGATGACGTTCAGTTTTTGGTGACAGAGGTTATGGTCCGTCACCATTGATCATATGAAATGGTGACGGTCACTATCCGTCATTATAAATCATTATTGGTGACGAAATTTGAATGTCACTACAACACCTATACTTTTGGCAATGCCACTTTTGGTGACGTTCAGTTTTTGGTGACAAAGGCTCTATTGACTGTCACCAATGAGCTTACGATGACATTTTTTGCCCCTCACCAATGTCCTTTTTTCTTGTAGTGATTCTTGTTTAAATTGTATACCTTGTTCAGTGCATTCTCCAAAATTTCATTGAATGATTCCATAGTTCCATTTACCTGAGGATGATAGGGAGTGCTCTTTTGATGGTAATCTTGAAATTCTCCAGTTAATACCTCATTGGTCTTATTCAAGAAATGTGATCCTTGTTCACTCATCAATATCTTTGGACAACCAAATTTGGATAGCATGTATTCAAAGATGAAATTCGTAGCAGTTTCTGCACTGCAATCCTTCACTGGTTGTGCTTCAACCCACCTTGTCAAATAATCAGTCGTAGTGATTATATACCTCACACCAGTCCTTTTTCCTAGTGGATTGATAGGTCCCACAAAATCAAAAGCCTACAATGTTACTTGTGGAATTTCATCTCTTCTTGAATGTTTTCCTATTCTTTGGCGGATATCACAAGCTTGACAGTACTCCTTTGCATCTGTGTCTAGTGTAGGCCACCATAATCCTATTCTTAGGCATCTGAGGTTGCTTAGGTGGAGCAAGGTGAAGGAGTTGTGGTTGAGATGGAGGTGGAGGAAATAAAGCTAGAGATTGGTTGTATGGGGGCCTCCACCCCTATGATGGTGTATTCCACTGAGGTTGTGGGGGAGAATATGGTTGAAATGATTGATTGGTAGGTTGGTAATAGTATTGAGGTGCATAAGACCAGGGAGAAGATGTGGACCATGAAGGATGAGTAGGAGGACACCAATGGGGAATGGATGCATTCTGGTTGGGGTTGTAATATGGATAGGATGCCCATTGCATGCCCTGCTGGTATGGTCGAGGTCGTTGAGGCCTCCTTTGGTTGATATATTAGAATTTTTTAGTCACACCCTCAGTTCCTTGATACACAACTTTCAATCCAAGTAGAGAAGGGAACTTTCTTGTGGAGTGGTTTTCCTCACAGGCCGAGCAGATCTTGATAAGATTCAATGGACATTCATTTCTAGGGTGCATCTAGGGAAAAAGAAAACTAAGGCTATTTTTTCTTCCTCCTACTTTCTCTTGATTTGCATGGTATCCATTTGCAGGGAAAGTGATCCAAGTGGATCTTTAGATACAGTGGCATGGAAAAAGCTCAAAATTCAAAGTGGCAGAAAGGCAAGTATCTTGACATCAGATCGAAGTGCTCGTCACCCTGATTCCAACGGTGTGAATGGCACTCCAATCTAAGTCTGGATGATGAAGTTATGGAAGAAAGAAGATTGCCTTGTCCCTTTGGAAAATGAGGCTTGTTCCCTAAAAAATGGATTTTTATCCTTAAAAGGGAAAATCACATCAAAAGAAGTGCGAAGGGTGGACTTAATGCAAGGCCTTTAAAAACCCAATCAGTGATCGCTGATATATCGGGTCAGAGGAAGGTAGGCTATCGGCGATATAGGGGACTTAAGACATGCGATGGAGCGATCAGCATCGGCGAAACACAAGGTAAAAGACCTGAACCCCTAGGTCGTAGCAATGCGATATGCTGATGCAATAGGGCCGATGGCGATATGCCAATATCGGTGATATCAGCGATCGGCGATTGACGGATTGACGTATCGATGATCAGCACAGTCAAAGGAAAGACCCTAAGGCCATTTTGATTTGCGATCAATGCCGACCTGACAGGAAAATAGGTCCAATATAATGGAATTTGAAGTCCGGCTTAAAGGCTTTTGATTGGATTTTTCAGTGTATCCTGTGTATTATGGTTTGAGCAGAAAAGAGCTATTTCAGGGTTTTGTTTCACCCACCAATCCTTCTATTCAAACGGCTGATATTATTAGACAAAGAGACCCTTGATTTAAGGGTCTTGGTAACAATAAATGATTATAAAACCCAATGCACACAGAGAAGTGCAGGGGGGAGAGGATTTTTGGCACACAATTCAAGGTAGTAGCTTGCAGGAGGGGCGATTGATCATTTTGTCTGAATTGGGAAAAATTTATATGGTTTATCCTCTTCTCGACACCATGAACGCAATGGTGTTATCCATTTCTTCATCTGAGTTCTCCTTTTCTCAACCATTTTTCAGAATGGAGGTGTAAGACTCCTTTTCATGTAACTAATGATTGTATTCTCTTCTTTTCATGCCATTTAATAAATGAAGGCCTCCCCATTGATCGAGTAGGGCCCAGAGACATAGTCCAAGTTGGATGAACTCCGTTATCAAGTCTTGTTGTCTTATTTTTGTGCCTTTATGTGTTTTTTTTCTTATTTCTTATGTGCACATTAAATTCCTGTGTTAAGCTACAATTTTCACATGTTATTCTTTTCATACATCTATAAGCAAAGATCCCTGGATCAGAAAGGGTATACAACATCTCACTCTTAAAGTCTTCCAACATGTTCCCACTTTCACTTTTGATGGATGTGTTGGAGGAGGATGAACTGGCCAAATCTTGACTAGGCCTACCCTTCTTTCTGGCTTCCCTAGAATGATTTTTGAAAAATGACTTGATATGATCATAAGATAACTAGTAGATGTCCCCTCTTGACATCATGTTTAGGGTTTCCAGGATATCTTCCTTGATCCCTCTAAGAAGGACTAACTTGAGTGATTCAGAGTCGAGGGTGCATCTGGCCATTTTGTAGCTGAGTGGGAACCTTTCCTCATAATCTTCCAAGTATTCATCAAGTCCCAAGGTCATTCTAAAGATTTCCTCTTTGGTGTCTTTGGACCTAAATTAATCCATGTGCTTGTTGTTGAAGGCTTATTGCATTTGATCCTAGGTAAAGATGTTGTCCCCAGGTAAACCCAAGAACCAACACAAGGTTGCATCCTTAAGGGTGGATGGGAACAACTTCAATTTCTGGTCGTCATAGGTATAATCAAAAGTTCTCTAGATGACATCAAACTCAAATAAAAAGGTATTAGGTGTTGGGTGTGACTTTTTACCTGTTTTTTGCACTTTCTTTCCCTAGTTTTGATCCTCTTATCATTGAGGCCCATGAAACTTTACATGATTAATCACCCTTTTTCTCATTTATACAACCTATTCCACTGTCATGTTATTTTGCCATGTTTTGCTAAATAATACAATACTATATTCCTTTTTGTGGCTAACTGGGGTGAGCATTGGAGGAGTATTTTGGAAGCTCTTCTCTTTTTCAGGTGTTTCTCGCGGGAACAAGGTTATGGAGTAAACAGGCAGCACTGATCGATTTCAGAGCAGGGTAGAGAAGTTGTTACACCCTGTATGTTGTTACAGGTTGTTGTTACACACTGAATGTTGTTATAGGTTGTTGTTACACCACGTGCTGATATAGAGGACCGTTGTTACACCAAGGGTGTTTTCACCAGTGATTTTCATTACATCCCGAACCACTATTCAACTGCAGGATGTTGTTGCACTGGAGCTGGAAAAAGTTGTGGGTACTATTCCACACAACAGCTGTCGAGTGTTAGGATTTGTTTATTTTAGAAGCAACAGACCCAAGTGGTTGCAATCTTAACCAATGTATCTGAGAAGCATTTGTATTTAGAAATAGGTTGTAACTACTTTTATTTTATGATTAGCATGATAATCGTGAGATTCTCATGACTGATCTATTCCTAATTTCGGGCATGTAATAATTATAAAAGAAACTCGATTTCCTATGTACAAGGACGACATATAGAAAATCATTGTTACTCTACTCTTGTAACTCTAAATTATTTTTAATATTAAAATCATTACAGTGATTTTGTTATTTCTCTTCATCCGATTCGTTAACTAATATCGTGTTATTCTTGCGCCCCTGCTAGGGAGGAAGGGCCCTCCTCTTTAGCAGGGACTGCAGCTGTAGAAGTAGTGTACAATATTGTTTCTTTTATTGTCATATGGTTTATGCTATTGCTATATAAATTATGAAATGCATCTGCTTCTGTTCCAGATTATATTAGGTTGTTACACTGGTTTGATTAAATAGAATGATAGTAACCAGTTGGTGTAGTTATTAGTTCACTATGTGGCATGCCCTTACTCTGGTAATTGAAAATTTTGATTTCAATTCTGTTGGGTGTTTTAATTTTTGCATGAATGATTTAATTTTTGCAATTTATTCAGCGACATATTTTACTGTTCTTTCCATTTTTCATTCTTGGTTGTAGTGTATCGGCACAGACAGTGCAAACTCGATTGAAACAACAAGACCTACCCTAGGTTAACAATTAAATTTTGTAGTCTCAGTCAATTAGGATTTATTAAAACAACACTATTTTTTGGTGGTAGTTGACGATATAGTCAGCCAAGTTGTTTGTTTGATGATAGAGTGTTCCTAATCAGCAATCGTTGGGCGGTAAGACAAGAGGTAAGAACCTGCGCATCGCTCTAATATACCTGGGGGGGCTCACCGTTGTGATCACTAGAGCACTTAGGTGTGGCATTTTTGTGTTTTGTTTAGCGTGTCTTCAACTCTTCATTTGCTAGGTGGTAAGACAATAAGTAGAACCTGCACATCGCTCTAACATACCTCAGCGAGCTCACCATTGTCGAAGACTGAGAGACTTAGAGTGTGAATTAATACACATAGGGTCCATGTGTGCAACTGTAGGAACTATAGAAATACCAAAAATACCCCCACTCTAATTAGTCATAGGAAAAATGCGTCGTAAAAAGGAAAGGAAGAGTATATATTTGGGAAGGAAAACATTTATCTAGGAACTACTCTCTAAAGCATAAAAAGAACAATCAAGCTCTCAAAGGGACACAAGGAAAACAGGGCCACAAAAATTTGTTACTCCCATAACAAGGACATAAACCTTTGATTCCTCTATCTCGGGCCATATCATTCTAAATCTATCACCCACACTCCCAAGATTAAGTATATAATTCAGGAATATTAGGGCGAAGCTAGTAGTTAGAAATTTAGGACCAAGGGACAAGGGGAAACTGAAGGGGGACATAAAAAACCTGAGACAGGAGAGCACATATTGGTTTATCAATATCCAGATTTAGGTAGTGTGCTGAAAAATTCGGCCCTGGAGTTACCTGAGCCATCAAATCCACCCGCAATACTATCACATGAGCACTTTTAAGAACGTCTGTTACAAAAAGGGTTAGAAGGATTATCCATGGGGGAAAACAATGATAAAAACACTAAAATAGATGCTACTGTTACCACCTTTGAGTTCCCAATTGAGGATATCAAAGGCAAAGCTCCTATGAAAAATATTCCTCTATCATCCTTACCATCCTTCCAAGGGATGACTTTGAAAGACCCAGACACCTTATTACTTTAATTTGATGTCTTATGTAGGAGTTATGACTATATCTTAGATGCTCAGAAACTGAAATTATTTCATGCTACTTTGAAAGGATAAGCCTTGAGATGGTTCATGGGATTGGGTTCTGCTTCTATTCAAACATGGGATGATATGAAGGAGACATTCTTATCAAAGTACCAAGACTATTGCAGAACCAAGGATTAAGGGAGGAATTATTCAAAATGAAACAGAAGGAGGATGAGTGTCTGGAAGACTATGTAGAGCAGTTCCACTCTAAACACAGCAATTTAGACCATGAGATCTTGAAGACCATATTTATCAGAGGAATTAGGGATGACTGCCTTGATTGTTGTGGTTGAGAACACCCTAGGGTCTTGGGTTGAGAACCCCAACAGAGCGAAGGGCAAACCACAATAAGAAATGCTCAGGAAATCAACCTAAATGCTTATTCTACTGAACTGTGCAAGAGTGCCCTTAGCCGAAAGTCCTACGTTTGAGTAGATCTCATAGGGTGAAAACCCTCAGCTTCTCTTGATGTCTTTGAAACCTGAAAATTATTCAAATGAAACATATACAACAGTAGAAACATAAATCATGTTCATGATATTAACTTTAAATCATACAAATGAATGAACAATTACGTATCAATGTAAGACTCATAAACGAATTATAATATAAATCGATGCATAGACACATTTAATATCAGAAACAAAACAACATTACTTTATTGAAGTTAGCTACAAGTAAAGTGGAGAAATATGACCTGAGTCCTTCTCTGGCTCCAAGCGGAACCATCCTCCGGATTTGTCCTTTCTTGGCCGCAGCAATCTTCCTCCATCACCAATAAAAGGATATCTCAAGAAAGATGAAGGATATCTCCAACAAGAAAACAAGGGTTTCCTGAAGCTTTGGGGAGTGCAGGAGGAATAGGGATTTCATCAAACTCGATCAGTGATAATCTCACTATAGTATCAGTATCTCACATCTTCTCCCTTAAGGCCTTCCCATGGAGGTTTATTTATACTTCTCCAAATTAGTTTTTTCAATTGGGAAATAGTTGGGCCATTGGGAATAGGAGGTGAGTAACAGGGAAAACCCTTGAACACTGCCCGAAATTAAGGAAATTTAATTTTTTAAGTGCTTTAACATATGTACGGGGGTTGGGTATATGTTGACCCACGTGTACATGCTTTTATCATAGGGAAAAGTAGCATATAGGGAATAAAACATTGTTTTTAAATTTTGTACCATGTCTAGAAGGAAGGGTTTCCCTAGGCCATAATCAGAGCATCAGATCTACCAAGAGTGGTAAACGGTGCTATAACAGATCCCCTCTAATATATGAGGTCAAAAGAGGTACATGATGCCCAAAATGTATTAAGTGCATAGAAGGAATCATGCCGAGACTGAGGAGGAGTTCACTAGAATTTAGCCTACCAAGCCAGCAAAAGAGATCAGAAAGAAACTGTTGTCTGAGGCGGGCATACCCATGCTCAGAAATAGTAAAGCATGTCCGCATGTCAAGTACAAAAGTGGATCCAATATGCATACAAGTATAAAGGAACTGAAAATACATAATGGATCATCTGATCATAATCAAGAAAGTACATGTATGAATATCACATATAAAGAGTTGATCAATGATGTTGAAGTATGAAGCTGATCACTAAAGTCAAGAAACTGATCCAAATAGTATCAAGTGAACATGATGGAATAAATGGTACTACACTACAACTTGGGTTCCAAAATATAAGATATCGTTGTAAGGAAATGCAATATATAAGGTGGACGATGTCAACTAGCAGAAACAGGAGCAACTGACAAGTGAACCAAGACATGCTGATGCAAACCCGAGGTCTTCACCAACCGCCATGGTACATTTCTACACAATGGGAATAAATGATCTGAAGTCGACCATGTGAGAAATCGTTTGATTACCAGTCATTGATGTATACCATTAACAAACGTAAGGCTACTCACCAATAATGATGATGAGAGTCAAAGTACCCAGTACAATCTAACAAGTGCGAATAAATGAGTTGTAGTCAAACACTTGGAAGAATCTATCAATCAGGAGACAATGATGTTTTCCCATTGTTGATAGCAAAGGAATCTGCCACTAAGGATTGCAAAGACTAAGGTACTACCAAATGGACTCTATATATCTTTCCCAAAGTAATGAGTTGAAGTTGATGGGAAAAGATCCACTAGAAGGAAGGCATTAAGGCATCCTTCATCAATCTAGCACGAGTGTAAGCCGTAGGCCAATAATGTGGAAGGAATTAGATGATCACAGATGTAGTAACCCAACCAAAGCACGTATCCGGCATAGACAAGATGTGGCTAGTGCACGATAGAAACCCTCTGAACCAACCACTAATGAAAGTTGACATAGAGGTGAGGAATCCACCAATAGGGTCAAATGGAAACCAAGGCAATGCATGAATCCCAATGTGTGATAATGAAAGTTGATGTTGAACACAAGGGAAACCACTCAGTCAAATACCCATGATACTGATCGATGCTCAACATAAGGTAACTTATCAATAATGAAAATAGGGTCAGGGTGTGGCTCTCAATCTGCCCTTAGAGCAATTTGTCGTAGTCGATAAGAGCAAGATCTGCCAGCAAGAAGTCAATGGAGACCTTCTCAAACTGGCATGAGCAAAGGACCAATATAGCTAACGTGATAACGAACATGACACTGACAACTAGGGATGCTCAACTGAAAAATAGGTCAAGAGACACCACAGAGAGGCTGACTCGGGTTTACTTCCCTTGAACAAAATCACAACTCAACTATGACTACATGGTAGCATATGATAACTTTGTATAAGTTCTTCATGTAGGAGGCATAAGAAAATTCTCCATATGATTGGAAGAGGTAACCAATTGGAGGAGTACTGACTCAATAACAAGGTTAAGGCTCTCCTAAGTCAAACTAAATCCCATCCCAATGGAGGAAAGACTTACTTTTGAGTTCTTTGTTCAAGGGTGACATAACTGACTCTAGCTACCATCAAATATGGAAATAATTTCCCGTTCCCACTCTTTTTGGAATATATAATTTTTTTGTCTTTTTCTTTTATATGAAGCTTGAAAAAGAATAAAAGAATGTTATAGTACAGTGGAAAGAACGAGTGTCGAAAAAACAGATGCTCTAGTTCCTGGGAGGGGAACATTCCTATGCTCAATGCAAGGTGGCAAAATTGGTCAAGGACACTCAAAAGAATTCTCTTTCCATGGGTAAAAAGGTGTGTCAAGTCGTAGAGCCTAAGTGATTGTAAGGTTGATTTTGCAGAAGACATGGTCAAAAAGTGGCTTAAACATGAGTCCAAGTGAAACCGGCTCAAGCCCAAAAGGTGCAAATAGTCAAAATGCATTGTAATACTGTATTTGATTGGTGTACACCTCTACTAACCAACATGAAGAACCAACTCACTTCCATTCAGAATGGTCTGATAAAGAATTGCGGATATGGCACAATATTATGCTCATTCTTTGAGAAAGTACTTAGGCTTCGACCCAAGGTATTATTGACCATCAACAACCCGAGGGATCCGCGGATGGGCAGATGAGATGACCTGATGAAATGCCTAGGGGGTGGTGATGTCCCCAGGATGACTTTTGATGGTGAGTTTTTTGCATGGTGGGATCAATAGGTCATCACAGTCGATGACTACCCCTATGCCGGAATGGATTTCCGGGGAGATCCAAATTTAGTACTACCATCAAATGCAGCATGGGGTGCCATAGGTAACAATTTTTTAATTTCTTAATTTCTTAATATTTTTGGATTTTTAATATAAACGAACTTAAAAATATTTTTATGAGACAAGACACTTACAAAATATATTGATCATGTTTCAAATGTGGGGCCAGTGAGACTTGACAGATTTCCCCGACATAGGCATCGTGGAAGAGATGTCGAAGGGGCTGCAACTGAGACGGAGAGAGTTCTCCATGCAGTTCAGAGGAACTTGGTGAGACTGACTCACCAAGTACCCATGATAGCCATAGAGGAATTACCTGAGGAGATGCAGTGTCACATGGTAGGAGTACCACGGGACTGGGTGCGACTATTTTGATGTGTGGCCAATGTCGTTGTGTATTTTCTAGCTTCTCATCCTGAGCCAAATAGGTAGATGATCATATCTTCTTATGATTAGACATGATGATGGGCATAAGCCCAAATTTTGTAAGGAATTTTGTCTTGATCTTTGTATATTCTTTTGGACACAAACACTCTATCTATATACATGTGATTTTATGATGATCATATATATAGATGATACTTTGATTATTTTTTATGTTTTTTAATTTGATGAATGATTTGTATGCCAATCCAATGCTTGATTAGAAATAGAATCTACTAAGGAATTTTCTGATTGTGGAATGTGAACAAATGGGATATAAATAAATTATCATTGCAACAATCGTACTCTCAGAAATTGGCGATACAAATAGGGATCTTGTACCTGATAAATGTTATTTAGCTGAGATACCACCAGTTGTGAGTCTAAACAAACCACTAACGAATCAATATCAAGAGATATCGCTTCGGATAGAAAATTAATAATGGTAGTATATTCGGTAATACTATTCGAAGTAGGACCGATACATACTCCTATTAAAACCATCAACTGACCAAATGGATAATAAATCACCCAAATCGCGGAATCAAGGTTCCAGGTATGTCTACTCGCACCATTGGAAAATCCTAAATATATTGAATCATCCATCAATACCTGCCAAAGCAGATCAAAAATATCGACATCACTAAAATTGATAGATAGATATGTACAAACATACAATATATACAAACAAGTAAGTGCCCGGCCGAAGCCTAAGCAAAGTACTTCTTAAGGTAGAACCCATTTCTGGGCTCTGCCAACTCGTTTCCTTCAAATTCAATTAATTCATAAGCTCCATTTTTCAAAACTCGCTTGATTATAAAGGGACCATACCACATAGACTTAAACTTTCTTGCCCCCAAGGCGTCTTTGTCTTGATCATAGGCTAGGACAAGGTCACCTTCAAAAAACTTTCTAGGATGGACAACTTTATCATATTGAGTTTTTACCCTCTTTTATGGGCTTCATTTATTGTGGTGGCATCTCGACGCTGCTCATCAAGATGCTCCAAATGAATGAGGTGCTCCTCAAGACTAGAAGTCTCTAGAAGAAGTTCAACAACTAGTTTAAGGGAAGGAATTTCACATTCAACAGGAAAGATAGATTCCAACCTGTAAACCAGTTGAAAAGGAGTAAAGCCAGTGGCAGTCTTAATTGACGTTCGGTATGCCCAAAGTGTCAGATACAACATGATGTGCCAATTGGATCTAGCTTTGTTAATCATCCTTTGTAGGATGATTTTAAGGGATTTGTTCATGGCTTCAACCTGCCCATTGGCCTGAGGATAATATGGAGATGAATGCTCCTGTCGGAAACCCAACTTGAGAGCCAATTCAAACATCAGTTGATTTTGGAAATGACTGCCATGATCAGTGACAATCTCTTTAGGGATACCAAACCGGGAAATAACTTGATTGAAGAGAAACAAGGTCGTTGTTTCACTATCATTATTAAAAGTAGGCATGGCCTCAGCCCACTTCGTAAAGTAGTCTATAGCCACAATGATGTACTTGTGATTTCCTGCCGAAGGTGGATTAAAAGTAGTAAAATCAATGCCCCACTTCGTGAAAGGACCAACGGTGATAACAAGGAAAAGTGGAGCTGGATGTGCACACATTTTCTGAGTATAGACCTGACAAGGATGGCATCTTTTGACTACTTCAATACAATCTTTGAAAATCGAAGGCCAAAAGTAGCTTGCTCGCAAAACATTTTGGGCTATTGCAAGCCCGGATAGATTGCCGCCACAAGCTCCACTGTGGCAATCATTAAGAACTAACTCAGCTTCTTCCAAGGTTAAACAACACCTAAGGATTGAATCAATCCCATGACAATATAATGTGTCACCTATAATAACATAATTCTTAGCAAGGTGACGCAACTTTCTACGCTCATCTTTGGAAATAGCGGGCGAAAAATTCGAAGTCTGGAGATATATAATGATATCCCCATACCAAGGATCTTGTGAAGAAATAAGAAATAAATGTTCATCAAGAAAATTTTCCTCCTGAATAATTTCTTCCTCACAAGGCAGCTCTGATATCAACTTTGCAAATACTAAAGATTTCTAAGATTTAGCCGACATGAATTCAAGATCAAATTCCTACAAAATGACAATCCATCTATTATATTTGCCCCCAATCACTCGCCTACTAAGAACAAAATGAAATTGATTGATGGCTGCTAAGACGAGCATTTTTCAAAGCAGAATGTAATGCCAAAGGTACTGGACAACATGGATAGCTGCCAAAGATAATTTCTCGATGGGAGAATAACATAGTTCAAGGCCTACCAAGCCTCGACTTAGATAATAGATTACATGCTCACATAAGGCATCATCTTCCTGAACCAGAACCATACCAAAGGTTGATTCTGCTGCAGCGAGATACAATAGGAAATATTTTCTATAATCAGGTGGACTTTTTTGGGTTGTTTTATATTCTTTCCACGACTAGCCCCCTTAGTTAACCAGGGGGCTAGAGGGGGGGGGGCCTTCATTGCGCTGATTGCACAACGGGGGGGTCACAAGGGGGGAAGAAACCCCCACTATATATGGGGTTTTAGGGGGCAGGTAGCCCCCCTCTACCGGGTCCAGGGCAGCGCACCAGGGAAAAAACTTTTTGGACACTATATTACTTGGGCAAAACTACCTATGCTTTTGTGCATGGTTTTCACACATGGTATTGGATGCTTCAGCATGTATATATATGTATTGCATAATGTGAAAGGAACATAATGAAAAATCAAGTTGGTAGTCCTGATTTTCGGATCTAGGGGAAAATCTCTATGTATATGTGTTTTATGTGTTATGCTCTCGCATTGTTTATTTTCTGTGTTTTAGAATTCATATGCAGGTAATTTATGTACAGGTTTAAAACCTACATTTGGTATCAGAGCTGTTTTGGCTTCAAGGGGACACCTTTGTTGCTGAGGGGTTTCACTCGAGCCTATGGTAGACCCTGTTCAGTGGGAGATCTACGAGATCGATTATGGTGGTGAAAGAAGATGGCGAGCAGTGGAAAGATAGAGATCGAGAAATTTAATGTTCAGAGTTTTGAGTTATGGAAACTGAAGATGGAGGATCTATTGGTAGATAAAGATCAATTGATCGCAGTAGATCCAGGTAATAAACCAACGAGAGTGTCCGATGAAGAATGGAATAAGTTGGATTGGAAGGCAAAGAGCACAATCTGATTGTGTGTCTTAGATTCAGTATTGTTGAATATATCAAGAGAAGCTATGACTAAGGATTTGTGGGTCAAGTTAGGGACTTTGTACCAATCTAAGTCTCTGGTGAATAAATTGTTCCTACGGAAAAAGTTGTATAACCTGAGGATGAAAGATGGAGACTCTGTGACAAAGCATCTAAACGCATTTAATACTGTGGTAAGTCAGTTATTATCTATTGATATTAAAATTTCAAATGAAGACAAGTGCATCAGTTTGTTGTGTTCTCTACTAGATTCGTGGGATAGTATAGTTATTTCAATAGGTAGGAATGCAACTACCTTGCAGTTTGATTAAATAGTCTCATCCTTGCTGACGGAGGAGATGAGATAGAAAAATATGGAGAGCGATAATGGTGATGCCTTGTCTGTACGAGGATGGTCCCAGAACAGGAACAAAAATAAGTCATCGAGTGGGAGATCTAAATCTCCAGGAAAGCTTGTAAAGGTGTGCTAAAAATGTGGAAAGGAGAAGCACTACAAAAGGGACTGTAAATCTTAAGCTCCTGACAAAGGAAAGGGATCTAATGATGCTCCTTCTACAGAGGCAAAAACCACCTCAGATGAAGGTGGGGATGTATATTTGGCTTCTTCAAGTACACATGTAGATCATGAGGCATGGTTGATTGACTCAGGTGCCTCCTTTCACTTCACTCCCCATAGAGAGTGGTTCTGCGAGTATCAAAAATATGATGGTGGTGATGTCTTCTTAGGGGATGATAGGAAGGCTAGAATCATTGGTTACAGAAAAGTAAAGTTTAAGTTGCAAGGTGGAAGGGTTAGAACACTTTTGGGTGTTCTACATATTCCTGCATTGGCCAGAAATCTAATTTCCGTAAGCAAGCTGGATGATGCAGGTGTAAAATAGTGTTCGAGAAAGATACCTACAAGATGGTTTAGGGAGCATTGGTATTGATGCGGTGAGTTCGAATTGAAACTTTGTACAAGCTGCAAGGTAGCATTATTATTGATGGGTGCAATAGTTATGTGGTTCCTGAAAGTGGAGCAGAAAATATAGTGGTCTCTGGAGAAAAGACCATGCTATGGCATCAAAGGCTTGGACATATTGGAGAGAAGGGCCTTCGAATACTTCATGGTAAAGGTATGGTATAATAAGTAAAGGTATGGTATAAGGTATGACTAATAGCTCTCTAGATTTTGATTTCTGTGAAAATTATGTATATGGGAAGCAAAATCGGGTGAGTTTCCCCTCTAGTAGTAAGAGGGTGAAACAAATATTAGAGCTTGTGCACAGTGATGTGTTTGGACCTGTGAAGGTTCCATCATTGGGTAAATCTGTGTACTATGTATCATTTATAGATGAATTTTCAAGGAATACATGGATATATTTCCTCAAGAAGAAATCCGAAGTCTTTGACAAGTTTAAAGAATTTAAGGTTCTGTTGGAAAACCAGACAGAGAAGAAGATAAAGGTGTTGAGGGCAGATAATGGTGGAGAGTTTTGCAGCAAGGAATTTGAAGAATTCTATAAGAAGTGTGGTATATCATGACAAAAGACTACTCCATACACACATGAGCAAAATGGAGTTGCAGAAAGAATGAACAAGATGTTGATGGAAAGGGAAAGAAGCATGCTCAATGGTGTCGGGTTAGGACAGGAATTCTGGGTAGAGGAGGTGGAGACAACATGTTACATGGTCAACAG
The DNA here is from genome assembly GCA_031772625.1 of Pinus tabuliformis. Classification (NCBI taxonomy): domain Eukaryota; kingdom Viridiplantae; phylum Streptophyta; class Pinopsida; order Pinales; family Pinaceae; genus Pinus; species Pinus tabuliformis. The sequence goes on from CM062817.1 coordinate 1,864,514,738, forward strand.
ATCACCTTCATCAGCATTAGAGGATAAGACTCCACAAGATGTATGGACTGGTAAGAAACCTTCTCTTTCACATCTGAGGGTATTTGGATGTGATGCATATGTACATGTTCCAAAGGAGAAAATAACAAAGTTGGATAGTAAATCTGAAAAGTGCATCTTTATTGGGTACAAGGATGGTTTAAAGGGTTATAAGCTTTGGAACCCAGTAACAAGGAAGGTTGTGTACAACTGGGATGTGGTGTTTGGAGAGGTGAAAAATGTTATTAAACATGAAGTCCCATCAAAGGGACATGAGAAGATGGAGTTTGAGCTAAAGGAGGAAGAATTAGACTCTAAAACAGAAGAGGAATCAGAAGATGAAGAGCCACAAACTCCGGTTGTGAGAAGATCAGTTCGAGAAAGAAGGTAGCCAAAAAGGTATGGTCCATATTATTTCTGTTCAAATTTTTCATTATCTGTTACTGATGATGATACCAGAACTATGAACGAAGCAGTTTATTTAGAGGATGGAAAACTCTGGAAAGAGGCCGTGGTTGATGAAATGGAATTTTTGCACAAAAATGAGGCTTGGGATCTGGTGGAGTTTTCAGCTGGAAGGAAACCCATTGGCAGCAAATGGGTGTTCAAGAAGAAGACAAATGCAGGGGAAGGTGGAGAAATACAAAGCTCGGTTGGTAGAAAAAGGTTATTCCCAGGTGTCGGGAGTTGATTTTGGTGATATTTTTCCTCTTGTTACCAAGGTAGCTTCTATTAGATTAATTTTGTCTATTGCTGCTACTTTTGACTTCTTCTTGACCACCCATTTGCTGCCAATGGGTTTCCTTCTAGTTGATAACTCCACTAGATCCCAAGCCTCATTTTTGTGCAAATATTCCATTTCATCAACCATGGCATCTTTCCATAGTTTTCCATCCTCTGAATCTATTGCTTCCTTCACAGTTATGGGATCATCATCAGTAATAGATAAAGAAAAATTTGAATAGAAAGCAGATGGACTATACCTTTCTAGTTGCCTTCTTTCTCAAATTGATGTTCTCACAACTGGAGTTTGTGGCTCTTCATCTTCTGATTCCTCTTATGTTGTAGAGTCTGATTCTTCCTCCTTTAGCTCAAAATATATCTTCTCAGGTTCCTTTGATGGGAATTCATGTTTAATAACGTTTTTCACCTCTCTGAACACCACATATCGGTTGTACACAACCTTCCTTGTTACTGGGTTCCAAAGCTTATAACCCTTTAAACCATCCTTATACCCAATAAAGATGCACTTTTCATATTTACTATCCAACTTTGTTCTTTTCTCCTTTGGAACATGTACATATGCATCACATCCAAATACCCTCAGATGTATATAAGGCATCATCTTCCTGAACCAGAACCATACCAATGGTTGATTCTACTGCAGTGAGATACAAGAGGAAATCTATGTTATAATCAGGTGGACTCAACAATGGAGCAAAGGTTAATGCTTTTTTCAAAGCATCAAAAGATCATTGCACGAAATCATCCCATAAAAATGGGACACCTTTCTTAAGCAAAGGCATAAATCCTTTTGTGATCTTGGCATAATTGGCCATAAATATCCTCAAGAAAATTTGTTTTCCTTGTATACTTTGAAGTTGACGTATGGAAGACGGGGGATGAAACTGAAGTATTGCCTCAACCTTGAAGGGATCAACACAAATCCCCTCTATTGACACGATGAATCCTAACAACAGACTAGATGTGATTGTGAAAACACACTTATTCGGGTTCAACCATATCTTATAAAAATGACAACGCTCAAAGATCAACCAAAGGTGCATAGGATGATCAATTCTCTTTCGAGAACGAGCAGCTAAATCATCCAGATATGCTTCGATAACATGCTTAATGTCCTGAAAAGCATAAGACATGGCCCGCTAAAAAGTGGCTTCAGCATTTTTGAGGCCAAAAGGCATCTTTTTGTACACAAACATACCCCAAGGACAAATAAAGGTTGTCTTGTGCTGATATTCTAGATGGATAGTAATTTGATTGTAACTAGAGAATCCATCCATGAATGAAAAAATTTCATTACCCACACATTCACCAATAATTTGATTGATAAAAGGTGTGGGGTAATTGTCTTTCAGATAAGCCTTATTCAGGTCCCTAAAGTCAATGCATACTTGAATCGTTCCTTGATTTTTGTCCACTAGGACTAGATTAGAGACCCACTCAGTTAAAGAAATGGGGTATATGAAACCCGCCTTTAGCAACTTTTCGACTTCAGCTTTGATAGCTGCTGCTTTTCTAGGATTAACTAGTCGAATTTTTTGACGAATAGGTTTAGCATTTTTGTATGTCTTAATCTCATACTAGACTATAGATTAATCTATTCCATGCATTTCCTCATAATACCAAGCGAACACATCACGAAACTCTTTGAATAGATCGATATAAGTTTGAATTTCTTCAGGGGAACAGTCAACTCCAATGAAGACATTTCCGATTATGTTAGGATTCCTAGAGATGTTCACCGATATAGTTTGTGAGATAACAGACATGTTACCTTCAGCAGAAAATCGTGCTGGGGCCAAAGGGTTTAAAACTGTATGAACATCACTAATAGAAGGACTAGACAAACTTGACTCGATTTCTTGCAAATGAGGGAGGAAATATGAACGATGGTGTAGATCATCCCATGGTCTATCAACACCCATCATTGCTTCTAGAATTGCTTATTCAGATGGTAAGACTATATCTAAGCAATCTTGAGCTGAAGTTGAATCAAGGGTCCAGGCCAGAGCCACATCTCTATCTAACTCCTCTGGTGAGAAAGGAGTAGGATGGGAGTTTTCAGAGTTAACAATAGACTAATAAGAAATTTCTGCTGCAGACATAGGACATGCCATGCCACCTACCTGCCCTCCATATAATGTAGTGGTAGATTAGGGTAAAGGCCAAGGGTCTGAAAAATAATGAGTTCTAAAGAACTCTCTTCGAGAAGGTCCCTTGGAGGATGAAATAGAATTGATTCTATTTGTAGGAGCAGGAAGATAAAAAATACCCATTAAAGAAGAGTACATCACAACTCCTAAATTCTCTATAGGTTGCGTTGCCTGGGATTGTCCACTAATGGAATAGTAGACTCAGAAGATGCATGGGAGTCACCTGGAGAATAATCCATCTGATCAAATTTTACAATCCTCCCCTCAGGAGGAAAACAAAGGATGCAAAATAACAATGAAACTATGGCATCCATCTCATAAATCCAATTCGTGCCTAAGAGGAGGTTGTAATACAGATTCGCATCGACTATTTCTACCTCAATATTTACCACCTTTCCCCCAACACAGATGGGAAAGGCTGGAATAATCCCATGCAGCCTATGAGAATGTCCATCAAATGTTGTCAATAGAGTCAGTGAAGGAATAGCTTGAGACAATCCAATGGCCTTCCAACATGACATAGACATCACACATGTGGAAGCTCCCTCATCGATAACAGTTCGAAAGATGTTGGTCTTTCGATATGTAGACTTTAGCTGAAAATCCATATGATGGGGGAGTCTCTTTTTTATGTTTGACATATCAAAAGTAAGCATAAGAGAATTTTTTGGATCTACTGCTCCAATTGCTGAGAGTAATGCACTCCTATGAGCGGGGCACGACTGGAGTACCTCTAACACTGACATAGAACAAGGACTCTGAGCCAAATATTCTACAATCAAGTAGTTTTGGGCTGCCCTAGCATTGGGGTTAATGGTCAAGTGATTTGTGGAGCCTTTCGACATCCGAGGCATATACTCAACAGAGGGCCTCTCAATATGGAGTGGCTCTGAGACATCAGAAGAAGACTTAGCCTTAGATGAATTTGATTCATCATAATCATGCGATCACGTAGCGACGTCAATATGCGATCTCATCATGTAGACATTTGACGAATTATCCCCTTCTTGGTTGCCCCCTGTGGGGGTACTAGCATTATAGTTTGCGCCAGCAAATAATTGTTGCCCTTGGGGAAAAGGGTTAGTGATGACAGCTTGGGAGCTAGAGGACCTCTGCTGCACTAACAAACGCTAAGCATCTTGGATCTTAAGGTAGAGATGAGTCAAATGATCCCCGTTGCACAAATTGCATGGAATTTTACTTTTTTCTTGGACTCTTTCCTACCCCCTCCGGCATCATTTCCGAGTTTGTTTACATTGCCCTTCCCATCCTAGCTCTTTTTCCTACCTCGTCCTTTCTTCTTCCCATTGGATTGTTGGTTTCCTTTGGGGTTAGAAGTTTGGACGGTGTTTATAGATGTCAGTTGGGAAGGTGTAGATACAAATGGCAATGCATGCATAGAAGAAGCAGTTTGTAAAGACAATTGTTGCAATTGATTCAGCAAGTTAGCCGTGTTGGCATCAATTGATCTGACTAGCCTGTTGGCATGGGGACTTAGCTTTAGTTTGGCTATATCCACCTTGGATCTAGGAGCGTCAGGTAGAATTTTTTGAAGAACCCCAGACTGAGAATATATAATTTCCAACTACTGGGCTCTGAAAATAGCCTGCTCTTCGATGAAAACACCAGAGAGAGACACGTCCTTAGAGATCTCAGGTTGTAATGATTTAAGAAACCATTCAAGAAGGAATTCTTGTGGAATATCGGATTTAATGAGCCTCTTCCTTCTCCTCCATTCCTGGATATGATCCGAAATGTCAGTTTCCTGATCCTGTTGGAAATTAACCAGAAGCTCAGTCCCAACATGATATCAGACGGGAAATTAAAAATAGTTAAAAAAGATAGTAGCCAAATCGCCGAAAGAAGTGAAGGTACCCGTTAGCAATTCTATGTACCACTTAACCACATTTCCAATTAGGGTACATTGAAATAATCTCAACCTGATTGAATCGTCTATCAGGAGTTGGATGAACACCATAACTATAAAGTGGTTACGTGGTCACAAGGATCTTCACTAGTCTTCCCCTCGAATTTTGCTATATCTTAGGGAATTTTGGTTGTGGCCGGAGGCCAAACCGGGTTATACCTAATCGGATCATTAGTTAATTTAAAGAGATCTGGCAAGTTTAACGTTGCCAGAAAAGGGAATCATGGCATACCCTGAGGATTCCACCCAATGCGGGCGGAACTTCCAACGTTCTGAAAAGAACGGCCTGGATTTGTGAAGGCACCAAGTTGCCTGAAGTAACTCATAGACCCAACTAAACCATAAGGAGCTACTTGTGGTCCAGAAAAAACCAGATTTTGACCAACTCCTACTGAAAAACCTTCGTAACTAGTAAAGTTTCCCCCTAGAGAAATGTTAAAAGGAGGAGAGAGCCCTTGGTAAGGGTTCGATGCATTAGCATAGGGAGAAAAGTTCTGGAAAGAACTGACAGAAGAATGCGGCATATTTGCTTGTTGGCCAAAATAAGATTGATTCGTAGCTCCCAACCCACTAACCGCAGGGTTTGTCCAATTTTGAAACGGATTGTAAATTTGACCCATAGAGGAAAAAGGCATTGATCCAAAAGTTGGATTAGAATGTGGTATATGACCACCCCTAAATGGGAAACCCTGAAAATAAGCTAATCCACTTGCCATGGATGTGGAGGCATCTGATGGAATACTTAAAGGAACTGAAGGAATCACGCTGGTCGGCATTCCAAAAGGGAAAAATCCAATGCCAGAGGAAACAGCTTGAGAACTTCCACTCGAAGATGGAATGGAAGTAGAACCAAATATAGCAGTGCTAGGAGTAACAGAAGGTATAGAAATGGTTCCTCCTCCTTGTACGGATACTGGAGTTTGCATACTCGTAACACTTGTCATGGATGCCATGCTTCCAGCAGTGGTCATCGAAGGAAAAGATCGATATAAACCTGGGCTCAAAGGCCTATTGGTCGGAGTCCCCATGTATAATAAAACGTCTGGATAATCAAGAGGAAGAGGAGAATTAGGATCCGCAATAGAATCAGGAAGATCTTCAACCTCAATATTATCTTCTAACTGGAAGAGGACTAGAGAAAGAAATGGAGTGTTCCTCTCTAATTCTCTACTTGTACCAGGTCTATCTTGTGAATCAATAACTCCAACCGGAGGATCAACCTCCGATGCACCTGATGCCGCTGGTTGAAAACCACTGGAGGATTTCTCCTACGCCTTTGAGGAGAAGGCTCCAGACTCATAGGTGATAACCCACGAAGTCTCCTGGACCGATGAGCCAGTCGATCAACCACTTTGAATTATTTTAAAGAGATATACTTAAAGACTCAAAAAATTGTAAAGCTAGGCCAACTAGGAGAAAAGAGCACTCTCTAAAAGTCCCTAAAGATACAAGCAATCAAACAACTTTCAAGTATTTCTGCTCCAGCTGATTAGGACCAGACATTAAAATACAAGAAAGTCAAAATCAACGGCCTTCCAAAAATAGTCTGGGGTAATTATTCCCCAAGCCTATTAGTGAAGGTATCAGAAGCAGTTACGCTGACCTTCAGACAACATCCTTTGCTGGTGCAAGCACCCAAGCTTTGCAAGGGTACCCTCTAGAGGTACTGTTGAACATGATGCAACGGCAGCCTCAGGTGCCATGGGATTCCCCTCCGCAGCCACCTATGTGATCCCTAGGAAAGGAAACTATGGATACCAACTCGTCTCAAAAGCCGAGTGGAACAGGCGTGAGGCAGGATCCAACAAGTAGGAGAGGGGGTATCTCTCTTCCTTGTCTTCAATCTCCCTCGTGCTTAACTCCCAGTCATGGAGCTTTCCTGGTCTTTCTAACAATATTGGATTTTTCTCTTTATTCAACTTCTAACTTTTATAATTTGAGCGGCCTTGGAGAGTTAACTCTCCACTCACCTATTCCAAGGCCCTAATGAACCTAAACTTGTTGGTGTTTGTTAATGACAACAATAAAATTTCTAGTTCATTTTATTAAATCGCTTGATTTTATATAGTTGTTCTTTAAGTTAAGGGGAATTACGAGAGTGAAACTGATGATGTTTTATGACGCAAAAGAAACCAATAGAAAACTAACTATATGGATGCATTCATTTTCTTCGATGAAGTACGATTTCTACTTGGGTTCTACGAAAACCTATATATAAGCAAAATATTTTTCTTTTCTTTTCTAAAACAATCCACACACACCCAAAATCTAAAAAGACTAAGAATGCTTAAAATGAAAACTAACCTAATGTAAGTCAAAATGATGATGCAAGATCCTAAACAACACTCATAAGCAAATGCGGTTCTTTATAGAGACAATAAGCCAACTTGAAAATGAAGAGGGCAAAAAAAAAAAACTCTCTCCAAAGCAAGTAGAACAAATTGCAAAAGATCACAAAACTACTACTAAAATTCGAAAGATCAAGAAATAAGCACAAGGATTCTTTCAATCGTGCAAGTTATAAAACTCATTAATAAATGAAACTTGAAACAAGAAAGACTACAAACTTGCACAAACTGATCCGAACAGCAGCAAAAGATTTCGGCAAACTGACAAAATGTCAAGAAAGAAATACTTTCAAACTTTCCAAAAAGACTCTCAAAAAAGCAAGAAAATCAACAAGGCCATGAAACAATGAAAGCAAAGTAAGGGAACTTGAAATCTGCGCTGAAAACGAAATCAAAATCAATTTCTTGTTCTGGAAAACAAGAACATCCAAGAACTTCAAAATTAAGCCTTGAACCCAAGACACAAATGTTGGAAATAACACTGAGAGGGGGGGTGAATCAGTATTTACAAATCAATAACTTTTTCATTTCCATAATCAGATTTATATATGCTACTTCAGTGAAGGGAACTCGCATGTGCACACAACTGTTCTTAAGGCAACCAACATATATCCAGTGAACTTATGATTCAGTTAATTCATCATATGTTGATCTTTAATCAGTGCATCAGTACTTTATTAAACATTAAATAGTAACCATGTGCAGTAATAATAGAATAAACCATCACACATAAGAAACACACATGAACACCAAGATTTAAGGTGGAAACCCAATGTGGGTGAAAACCACCTGTTGTTGTCGTCTCTATCTTATTTTAATAATAAGAAAATCTGTTTACAATCTTGTACTGGTGTAGACTCATACCAATACGCAAGCACCCACCTGCAGAAGGCCACAACCTTCTCTCGTTCTCCAGCTTCTTCTAGAAGGGAGTTACAACCCCCTAGTTCTTGTACTAGCCAATATATTTACTAGTACGTAGGGTCCGACCTACAGAAGGATACAACCTTCACTCATTCTACAGCTGCTACAGGAAGGAAGCTCCAACCCCCTGATCAAATCACCAGCCACTACTGGGAGGAAGCTTCGACTTCCTCCCTGAAGGCTCCAACCCTCAGTATCCTCCAGGGACCATGTTTCGTAAATTTTCACACTGGATACTCCTGGTGCACAATACTACAATATGAAGGCCACGTTTCATCAAATTTTCATACTAGACCCATTAGTAACATTGAAGCTCTAAATCAATCACCACTGCAATACAACCATCAAATACATCTCCATCAACCAATCACTGAAACCTAATCAAACTCTGATATAACTAAAACAATCAATCATTGAAACCTCTGAATCTTTGACACAACTATATCAAACAATCATTGAACCTCTGACACAATTGAATCAAACAACCATTGAACCTCTGACACAACTGAATCAACCATTCATTCAAACTTAATCAAATTCAACCAATCAACTGGAACAGACAGATCATTATAACCAATAAACAGATCTAAACCCAAAACACTGCATCAACAACCAGAACTAATTGTAACATCAAAAGACATGTGTTAGAATGTATACGCTCCTTTAATGAAGCAAACCTATGTGTATACGCTACTTCCTTTTTCCCAACCTGCATATGCCTATAAAGATACTGAATCATAAAACCTCTGAACCACAAACTGTACCAATCAGTAACATTTTGAAGATCTATTGTCACATTACAGAGTTCTAAACAGATAGCAACAAGGATCACCCTTCTTTCTCAATAAATTAATCAATGAGACACAAACTCTTTATGCATTCAGTTTTACTTTCAGATCTAAGAAGACTTCAGTGACAGATAGTAGTAAAATAGCAACACTAATTTGATAGATCAGTCATCGTTGAACATCAAGATTTTCTTTTGCATACGCTACTTGGAAGAGCCGAACCAGCGTGTATACGCACCTTCACTAAAGTGAATCATCGTATAGATCTGTAAATACTTACTTATAACTTCATTGCAATTCCCGACTTTAGACATACCCAGATCATTACATATAAAGGATAAACCATGTGTTAGCAATGAGATCTAGCCCATCCATTATCAGATCACATAATGATAAGTCATTATGATCCTGATCCATCATTAGATCGCATCCATCATCAAACGCTCAAGTGCATATTTTTTCTAGATCAAGCAAATCATCAGAAACCCATTACATGCATATTTGTTTTGATCTAACACTTCATAAGATATTCATTACTTGTCCTCTGATCCCATTGATCTTCTCCTCCTTATATAGTTTTAGGGCTTTCTCAATACCATGGACCAAAACCACTTAGGACCAAATACCTCGGACCAATACCTTGGACCAAATACCTCAAACCAATACCTTGGACCAAATACCTTAGACCAAATACCTTGGACCAAAACCTTGGTTTTCCAACATGTACACTCTTTTCCTTCTGTGGGAGTGCGTGTATACGTATGCTCTTTTTGTTCTGTGGACCAACGTGTATACGTTGTTTTGACTAAGTGGACCTGCGTATACTTCTTAAACTGCTTTACATCAACCTTTTCCTTTACTTTCTTTATTCTGATCAGTAGACCTAAGTTCCATCTTCTTGTTCTTCTATACCAATGTCCTGTTACTTCTAAATAGACCTGTTACACTGTAATTTTCCATATTACTTCTAAAATGATTCCTTTGAACTGCCATGCATTCTGTCACATCTGATATCTCTCCTGTAGATTCATCTAGTTACGTAGATTCATCTAGTTACCATATACAAGTGAGTTGTTCTGCTACAAGTGGGTTTCCATCAAGTACAACACATGTATCATAATGCCAACAATCTCCCCCTTTGGACTTGATGGCAACCATGTTGGTGTTGATTACTACAAGCTGTAGAAACTATTTAGAGATAACAAGCAACACCAAAATACTCTCCCCCTTTGACATCAAGGGCAAAGGGTGGACCAAGATATTCTCCCCCTTTGATATCAAGGGCAAAGGGCTGACAAAAATGAAGAATTTCATATCTGAATAGCTAAATATGAACATTGATCATGCTCCCCCTAGGCACATGCTGAATTCTCTGATTAAACTCCCCCTTTGTACATGCTGAGATGCACTATACCATCCATGCTCCCCCTGAGCACATGCAGAGTCTGCAAATATATTTTCTAAAAGAATAACATGACTCTATAACTCAACTATGTGAGTATGACCTTCATATCATCAATGATTCATACATACATCAATCTCCCAACCAAGTGGGGATATACCAAATGTTTATACATGACTGAAATATAGCAATTATTACATCATCCTTCCCATGCATAGTGGGGGTATAAATTACATCATATGACCAAAAGGACTCATTAAAAGACTATGACAGACAGAGACATATTATTACATCATGGGCCTTTATATGACCTTTTCATCGAGTGATATACATGACCTTTATAACAAAGACCAAAGTTCTAAACAAGACCATGATAGTCATCAGCAACTATCATACACCATATATGATTTGCACCATAAGCATCTGTCAGCAACATCCAGACCCGCAACCTGTATATGTCCATCATCAATTCCGAAGATATGACAAAGTAAATATCATCAACCTGTGACAAAGTATGTTGTATATAGATATCAACTCATCCTCTTGATCTCATCAAGATCAACTTGCTTCATTTCCTTAGTAGAAAGAGCCTTATCATAACCTTCCATGAATCAACTAAGCATATGTCATATCTCCAAGAAGTAACAAAAAATCATTCACATCATATCATATGCATGTGAAAACACCATAGTCATCATCTATGATCATAACATCATCATCAAGAACTGCATGATCTTTCCACAAGAACCCTCAATATATCAACCATGTATCATCACTAGGGAACATCCCCCATCTGATAAGCATTAACCATGCTAATCAACATATGTGAGTATCAAACCTATCATCATAAAGTAAGAAGGCATCATCATTATGTGACTAAGTAAGCCATGTCTCCAAATATCCATGTCTTCAAATAGCTATGTCTTCATGAGACCTGTAATAACACCATTCTCTTGGCCAACCAACAATATTTATCAATATGAAACTTAAGTAATCATCCATGTATCGAGCATAATGTGTATCCATCAAAGAGATAGAAATATGTAGCTAGAAAACCATGAGCTCATAGTCATTTGTCAAGGTTTCTTGATACTAACAACAGCAACAATCCTCAACCATGTGAGAGCCAAGAACTATAGGAATCCTGCATCATAACTGCACCATATGAACTTTATGCATCTTAAAAGAAATGAGTGACTCATCGTCAAATAATGAAGTTGTGTACTCAAGCTTTGTACTTCTCCTTGTCCTTATGAAGATCACCATGTAACCAACATATATGTACTGTATGCATCATCAAAAGTCATCCATAATCACCCATAAATCTGATCTGAATAACAACTATGTAACCCCAAGCAATACAAGTATCATCATAATAGGAAACTCATAACCGCAACATAGCATGATGTATCATTTAAACACTTTAGCCACATAAGCCTCATCACCATTGATAAGAATCATTAGGTACCAAAGACTTCTAAACATAATGCCAACAATGCAATATTAGAAGCATAGCATATTCTCCTCTTGAACCTGTGCCACCTGTTCACTGTCATATCTGATCATTGCATATATCAGTAAGAAATATCAAGGCATCATCATCAATCAGATATACATCAAGTTATCAACAACTTATGAGGATCAAAATCACTTCTAAATAACATCCACAGACTATAGTCATCTATCATCAAGATAGAAAAGATAATTGATAATTGTCTGAACCATATCAGATCAATTTTCTGAGTTTGTCCCACTGCTTCTTCATCAAACCAACATATACGCGACTATGCAGCTTCTAACTCACGTATATACGCGACTTGTCTTCATGATAACTACGTATGAGAATTAGAACACTGAAATTTCATACTTTCAGTTCCTCCTGAGTCTGTTCTATCTACATACTGAGCTATGCCACATATTTTTGGTTGTACTTCCTTCTTCTTCCATACCTTGGAGTGTGATGATGTTTGCTCCTTTTGGTATGTTGGCTGAAATTTCCTCCTGCATTCTTTTGCTATATGCCCAAACTTGTTACAAGCATAACATATTATATGTTTCATATTCCCTCTATAGAAGTTAATGGATTTGTGACCAAACATATTGCAGGAAAAACAATATCCCTTAAAGTAACTAGAAGTTGATGATCTTTATGTGTGACGGTTATTAGCTTGAACCATTCTACTTCTGCATCTTGTTGCAACATGTCCAAAATTATGACATATAAAACATTCAACATTATTCATTAGAGGAAAGAACCGATTATCACTTCCATAGTTAGGAGTAAATTATTTTCTTTGAAGACTTTCTTTCCTTGGTTGTTGATGGGGTTGACCTCTTATCTCCTTGTTGAGCATTTCAGATTTTGCACTAGAGTTCTTTGCTTTAGTTTGTGAGCTAGATTCTCCTTTAACAGTTTCATGAAAACCAAGACCATATTTGATGGTAGGAGACCTTTGACTACTAAGAATATCATCCAAAATCTTAGTACTATCTTGAAATCGTAAAAGTTTATCCTTTTCTTCTAATTTACCTTTTAGGATATTTACCTCAACCTGATATTTCTCTTCCTTTTCAAGATACTGCTTCTTCATGATTTCTTCAGCTTTTCTTCCTTCTTCCACTTGTTGCCTTAATTCAAGAACTTCGTTTTCTTGTTCTTCAAATGCTTGGAGTAGTTCTTCATTCTGCTTATTTGAATTTTTGAGATCTTCTTTTAGAGAAATGACCATAGCTTCAAGACCTTCACAATAGTTGGTTCTTTCTATAAGTTCCTTGGTTGTTGTGTCCTTTTCATTCACTTCATTTCTCAATGATGTCACTTCATCCTGCAGCATTTGACTTTGATCTTCCTTTTCTTTGTACTGCTTCTTTATTTTGTTTCCTTCCTCCAACTGGTCTTTTTACCTGGTAACTTCTTCTTTGTAGGCACATTCCCTTTTATCAATTAGATATTTTTGATCTCTAATTTTGTATGTGAGATTTTTAAATTCCGCCTCTATTTGATTTCTTTCTCTTTCACCCATAAGGGAAAATTCATTTGTTTCGTTGTCACTTTCATTATCTTCAAATGAACAGAGAAATGTATCACCAGAGGACAACAAATTCATACCTGATAATTCTTTTGCTTGTTCATCTTCATTCTGAGGTGATTCTAAATCTGAAGAGTTGCTTCCACATAAAGTCCAGTCATCTTTCCCACTGTCACAGTTCCTTTAAGATGTCTTCTTCTTTTGAGGTTCTTTCTTCTTTATCTTCTTTCCCATTGTTACTACGGATCTCCTTCAAGCGATCAAGTTTCTGCTAAAGGACCTGCTCTGATACCGATTGTTGGAAATAATACTGAGAGGGGGGGTGAATTAGTATTTACAAATCAATAACTTTTTCATTTCCATAATTAGATTTATATACACTACTTTAGTGAAGGGAACTCGCGTGTGCATGCAACTGTTCTTAAGGCAACCAGCATATATCCAATGAACCTATGATTCAGTTAATTCATCTTATGTTGATCTTAAATTAGTGCATCAGTACTTTATTAAACAGTAACCATCTGCAGTAATAACAGAATAAACCATCACACATAAGCAACACACATGAACACCAAGATTTAAGGTGGAAACCCAATGTGGGTGAAAACCACCTGTTGCTGTCATCTCTGTCTTATTTTTATAATAAGAAAATATGTTTACAATCTTGTACTGGTGCAGACTCATACCAATACACAAGCACCCACCTGTAGAAGGCTACAACCTTCTCTTGTTCTCCAACTTCTTCTGAAAGGGAGCTACAACCCCCTAGTTCTTGTACTAGTCGATATATTTACTAGTACGTAGGCTCCAACCTATAGAAGGCTACAACCTTCACTCGTTCTCCAGCTTCTACTGGAAGGGAGCTCCAAACCCCTTATCTAATCACTAGCCACTACTATCAGGAAGCTTCAACTACCTTACTGAAGACTCCAACCCTCAGTTATCTCCAGGGACCACATTTCATAAATTTTCACACTGGATACTCCTGGTACACAATACTACAATATGAAGGCCACGTTTCATCAAATTTTCATACTGGACCCATTAGTAACATTGAAGCTCTAAATCAATCACCACTGCAATACAACCATCAAATACATCTCCATCAACCAATCACTGAAACCCAATCAATCTTTGATATAACTAAAACAATCAATCACTGGAACCTCTGAATCTTTGACACAACTGAATCAAACAATCATTGAACCTCTAACACAACTGAATCAACCATTCATTCAAACTTAATAAAATTCAACCAATCAATTGGAACAGACAAATCATTGTAACCAGTACATAGATATGAACCTAGAACATTGCATCAACAACTAGAACTAACTGTAACTTCAAAAGACATGTGTTAGAATGTATACACTCCTTTAATGAAGAAAACCTACGTATATACGCTACTTCCTTTTTCCCAACCTATGTATACCTCTAAAGATACTGAATCATAAAACCTCTGAACCACAAATTGTACCAATCAGTGACATTATGAAGATCTACTATCATATTATAGAGTTCTAAACAGATAGCAACAAGGATCACCCTTCTTTCTCAATCAATTAATAAATGAGACAGAAACTCTTTATGCAATCATTTTTACTTGTATATCTAATAAGACTTCATTGATAGATAGCAGTATAACAGCAGCACTAATCTGATAGGTCAGTCATCCTTGAACATCAAGATTTTCTTTTGCATACGCTACATGGAAGAGCCGAATCAGTGTTTATACACACCTTCACCAAAGTGAACCAGCGTATAGATCTGCAAATACTTACTTATAACTTCACTACAATTCCCGACTTTAGACATACCCAAATCATTACATATAAAGGATAAACCATGTGCTAGCAATCAGATCTAGCCCATTATCAGATCATATAATGATAAGTCATTATGATCCTGATCCATCATTAGATCTCATCCATCATCAAACGCTTAGGTGCATATTTAGTCTAGATCAAGCAAAGCATCAGAAACCCATTACATGCATATTTGTTTTGATCTAACACTTCATAAGATATTCATTACTTGTGCACTTATCCCTTTGATCTTCTCCTCCTTATATAGTTTTAGGCCTTTCTCAATACCTTGGACCAAAACCACTTAGGACCAAATACCTTGGACCAATACCTTGGACCAAATACCTCAGACCAATACCTTGGACCAAATACCTCGAACCAAATACCTTGGACCAAAACCTTGGTTTTCCAACATGTACGCTCTTTTCCTTCTATGGGAGTGCGTGTATACGTATATGCTCTTTTTGTTCTGTGGACCAGCGTGTATACGTTGTTTTGACTAAGTGGACCTGCATATACTTCTTAAGCTACTTTACATCAACCTTTTCCTTTCCTTTCTTTATTATTATTAGTATACCTAAGTTCCATCTTCCTTTTCTTCTATACCAATGTCTTTTTACTTCTGAATAGACATGTTAAACTTTAATTTGCCATATTACTTCTGAAATGATTACTTTGAACTGCCATGCGTTCTGTCACATTTGATATCTCTCTTGTAGATTCATCTAGTTACCATATACAAGAGAGTTGTTCTGCTACAAGTGGGTTGCCATCAAGTACATATCATAATGCCAACAACAAACTACAAACTTGCTTAAGAAGCAATCCTAGGCCAATCAAGACTTTTCAGTGAGAAGGAGATTTTGAAAAAGAAATGTTGCAGGAAAGCTGAGTTATCCAGATAGAATATGACCATACAACAGCATAAATCACTAGGCAATAACCCTAACTGGGCAAAAAGATATGAAAAAACAATTCAAAAAATTACATACGCGACTGTATAAAGACACAGAAGCATTCACACGCATTTCTAATACAAGAAACTCGCGTATACGCGAGTCTTCTTGAAGAAACCTGCATGTATATGTGACTGTAACCCAAGAAAATAGTGTATACAAACCTCAATTAGGAAAAAATAAACATAAAAGTCTGATCAAGAAGATCAAACTTGATGCTTGAGGAACTAATGGATCAAACAACACTATAAAATAAAGCAATCAATAAATTGAACCCTGATTGAGAACAAACAACCCAAACCAGGAATAACAAGAATGTTATCCCTAACAGAGTCACCAATTCTGTTGTGGGTGAGAACACCCTAGGGTCTTGGGTTGAAAACCCCAACAGAGAAGAGGGCAAACCACAATAAGAAATGCTCAAGTAATCAACCTAAATGCTTATTCTACTGAACTATGCAAGAGTGTCCTTACCTGGAAGTCCTACGTTTGAGTAGATCTCGCAGGGTGCAAACCCTCAGCTTCTCTTGATGTCTTCGAAACCTAAAAATTATTCAAATGAAACATATACAACAGTAGAAACATAAAGCATGTTCATGATATTAACTTTAAATCATATAAATGAATGAACAATTACGCATCAATGTAAGATTCATAAACGAATTACAATATAAATCGATGCATAAACACATTTAATATCGGAAACATAACAACATTCCTTTATTGAAGTTAGCTACAAGTAAAGTGGAGAAATACGACCTAAGTCCTTCTCTGACTCCAAGCAAAATCGTCCTCCGGATCCATCCTTTCCCGGCCTTAGCAATCTTCCTCCATCACCAATACAAGGATATCTCAAGAAAGATGAAGGATATCTCCAACAAGGAAACAAGGGTTTCCTGAAGCTTTGGGGAGTGCAGGAGGCACAGGGATTTCGTCAGACTCGATCAGGGATAATCTCACTATAGTATCAATATCTCATATCTTCTCCCTTAAGGCCTTCCCATGGAGGTTTATTTATACTTCTCCAAATTAGTTTTTTCAGTTGGGAAATAGTTGGGCCACAGGCAATAGGAGGTGAGTAACAGGTAAAACCCGTGAACTTCGCCTGAAATTAAGGAAATTTTATTTTTTTAAGTGTTTTAACATATGTACGCGGGTTGGGTATATGTTGACCCACGTGTACATGCTTTTATCACAAGGAAAAGTAGCGTATAGGGAATAAAACATTGTTTTTAAACTTTGGACCAAATTTGGAAGGAAGGGTTTCCCTAGGCCATAATTAGAGCATCAGATCTACCAAGAGTGGTAAATGGTGCTATAACATTGATACCTTGAACCTACTAGGAAAAGGAGACATATCGCAGGAACCATTCGCTTAAATCGTAAAGCTCTGTCTAAGATGCTCTAGAGGATCGTCTAAGGGGAGAAGAAAAATTTGAGATGCCTTTGCCCGAATACAAAAATCTGCAGACGAAGGAGTAACCAGAGTAGAGATCGGGAATTTGTTTTAAAATTTCAAGACCAATATCCTCAGTACTCTGTATGCCCAGATAAAAATAGAGTAGATCAAGAAAACACAAGCAGAAGATGATACACCTCTGGTTGTGTTCTATCTGAATTGCTGGAAGAAACATCCCTTGAGGGAATTTGAATTGAATAGCATCAGCTTGTGCAATATTTGTGAGTTGTAACATTCAACCGGTCAATGTCCGGAGCTTTCTAGACTAAAGGCAGTACTTAGAGTCTCAAGTGAAGAGGTGCAATCCTCTTATTTGATCACACCAAGGAGACCATGGCAGCCACAACCTTAAGGTATGTCTAAATATTTTTCCTCTTTCAATTCGTGGAAGAATGCATATAATACTCAACAATATCCATGGCAATATCCTACTCCTTTAGCACAGTTTCTTCACCCTAGAACCAGTGGTCTCCGTCTACCTCTATCCAATATCCTTCATCTCAACCATACCCTTGGAACCAGAACTGGAGAGGAAATTCCCAGAATACAAATTTACCTGGATTACCAATGCAACAACAGCTACAATTACCTCCTTTCCAAACTCCTGCTCCTACACCACCTATGTGACCCCAACTACCTGTGCAACCTAACCCAAACCCAAGCAATAAAGCATCTCAAGGCATAGAGGCTCCGACTTCCAGACCTACCTTATTACCCCCATGGGGCTTAATGAAATTCAATTGTGATTGGGTAAGGTAATTAAACCAAATTACTTCCCTATCATTACTAAGGAGGAATGTGAACCTTCCAGAGGAGACATTGTAGGCTCTGAGGCGGTTGTTGCACCTATAACAGTTGATACAGAGCAAACTGTTACGTCTGTAATAGCCAACTTACGAAGGATTGTTACTCCTATAACAGCCAACTCAGGAAAGTTTGATACACCTCTAACAACTGACTTGACTGCTATAACTCAGAATCCTCAGTATCCTCAGAGATTGACTGAGCCTGGAATGACCTCACTGCCTGAATTTGATTTTCTTAGGGAGTTGCAAAATTTTCATGTACCAATTCCTTTGCTAAAAGCTCTTAAAGAAGTACCTATTTATGCTAAAATAGTACAAGACTTGTGCATCAAGAAACCTGGGAGGAATCCTAAAGACCCTGCTACCATACATGTGATGGGGAAATTATCTGAATTAATGTATTCTCATCCTCTTATAACTAAGTATAATGATCCGGGAAACCCTATGGTTACTATCTACATTAACTATTAGCCCATAACGAGCACATTGATTGATCTTGGGGCTACCATTAATGTGATGACAAAGGACCTCTTTACTACCCTAGGGCTACATGGGCTTAGACATACTCCTACTGAACTTGAAGTAGCAAACAGATCTCGTGTAAACCTAACTGGGTGTTAGAGGACACAGTAATTACGTTAGCTTCCTGGAGGTATCCGACTAACTTTCTTACCTTACAGCCCAAATCCAACCTAGGGGGACATCCTTTGATCTTAGGGAGACCTTGGCTAGCCACTGCAGATGCATTTATAGGCTACAAATATGGATCTATGGTGATCTCAGATGGCCAGGCTACAAAGAATCTTAATATTTACCCCCCAAAACCAAATGTGGATTTATATAACCCTTGGTGGGATGAATTTGAGCCCGAATCAGATCTTTCCCTACCTCTCCTCACTCTAGGGAAAGCCCAGTACTTCAAGTATGAGACAGAAGATGACATCATTAATGGCTTCATTAGTTACTCACTTTATGTCGCTTCCATTAAAAATTTGAATGCGAAAGAGGAGGTAGAAGATATAGATTTTGAACAAATGAGAACCACTCTGAATACTGATAGCAATCCAATTGAAATAGAACCAGGAAAGTTTCTGAAAATTAACCCCAGCTAGACTGCTAAGCAAAACCAACTACTATTACAGCTCTTACAAAAATACAAAAAGGCATTTGCATGGGAATATACAGATATGAAAGGGATCCACCCTAACATGTGCACTCACTACATCTATTTTAAGGATGGCTGCAAACCAATTAGACAACCGCAATGCCGCATGAACCCTACACTCAAGGCGATAGTGAAGGAAGAATTACAAAAACTCCTAAGTGCTAACTTTATTTATCTTATATCTGACAGTCAGTGGGTGTCTCCACTTGTCATCATTCCTAAGAAGAATGGAAAGTGGAGAGTCTGTGTGGATTACAGAGAACTCAATAAGGCCACTCAAAAGGACCATTTTCCTTTACCATTTATAGATCAGGTCCTTGACACCCTTTCTAGAAAAAAATTATTTTCATTTCTAGACGGGTTTAGTGGCTACAACTAGAAACAGATTGACCTAGAGGATCAAGATAAAACGACCTTTACTTACCCTTGGGGAACCTTTGCATACATTGTACTCCCTTTTGGACTCTGCAATGTACCAGCAACCTTTTAGAGGGAAATAATGGGAATTTTTTTGGATTTGTTGAATGATTGCCTTGAAATCTTCATGGACAATTTTACACCTTATGGAAATGCTTTTGAAACAACACTAGCTAATTTAGGAAAAGTGTCGGAACGTTGCGTACAGACTAATGTTGCTTTGAGCACTGAAAAATGTCAAATGATGATGACCGAAGGAATCGTGCTAGGACACTACATTTCTGCTGACAGGATCAAGGTAGACCTTGCTAAAATGGAGGTAATTATAAAAATTCCAACTCCCAAGACGCAAAAAGAGGTATTTAACTTCTTAGGGCATGTAGGGTATTACATGAGATTTATAGAAAAAATTTCAAATATTGCATCGCCATTATTTTATTTGCTCATGAAGGATGTAGACTTTTTGTGGACAGGAAAGTGTGAGCGGGCCTTTTTGAAGTTGAAATGTTGTGTATCAGTAGCTCTGGTTTTACGAGGACCTAATTGGGAATTGTCATTTCACATAGCTACAAATGCATCTGATATTTTTGTAGGTGTTATTTTGGGCCAACTGGAGGATAGGAAACCTTATGCTATTTACTACATAAGCAAAAATTTAACTCCGGCTGAGCTCAACTACATAGTGACCGAGAAGGAATTCTTAGCAGTCGTGCACGCCATCAATAAATTCCAACATTATATCACCAGGTATCAAGTATTTGTACACACTGACCACTCTTCCATTTGTTTCTTAATGAATAAGCCAATTACCAATGGTAGAATTACACGCTGGTTATTGCTGTTATAGGAATTTGATATCACAATTGTCGATAAACCTGGAAAAGATAATGTAGTAGTTGATTTCCTTTCTAGGTTAACTATTGATGACAATTTCATTCCTACTGGGGATTATTTCCCTTATGAATATCTCTTTTCTATTTCTACTTACTCACCTTGGTATGCAGATATATCCAATTATCTTGTTTCAGGGAAGTTTCCACAGTATTTTTCCTCCACGAAGAAGAGAAAGATCATACAACAAAGTGCTACCTATACCTAGATAGATGGGAATCTCTATCACACTGGGTTAGATTTCCATATCAGATGTTGTGTTAGAGAAGATGAGATATTTGATATCCTTGAGGCTTGTCACGAGGAACCTTGTGGAGGGAACTTTGCAGACAAGCAGACAGGGTACAAATTCCTTTCGATGGGGTATTATTGGCCAACAATATTTCAGGATTCCAAGAATTTTGTGAAAGGATGTGATAGTTGCCAAAGGATGAGCCAACCACTACAATCAGATGAGATGTCGTTACAGCCCCAAATCGTCCTAGAACCTTTTGAGAAATGGGCCCTAGATTTTGTGGGACCAATTAATTCTTCATCTAGACAGAAATCTTACATCTTGGTATACACTGACTATGTCACAAAATAGTTTGAGGCAAAGGCACTAACCAAAGCCACGGATCAGGCTGTTTCAAGCTTTCTGTTTGAAGACATCTTTGTCCGTTTTGGTATACCCAGGGAGATAGTCACAAATGGAGGGCCCCAAATTACATCCCATATGATCCATAAGTTGGTTGAAAAATATAAAATCCATCATAGAATCACAACACCTTATCATCCACAAGCAAATGGCCAAGTGGAAAGAACTAACAAAGTCATTGAGTGAATCCTTACCAATACCATGGCCAGTCACTGAAGGAATTGGGCCGACAAACTTCCAGAAGTGTTGTGGGCATACAGGACTACATGGAGGAATACCACAAGATTCTCACCATATGAACTTGTGTATGGTAAAAATACATTATTCCCCATTGATTTTGAAATCAAGACACTGAGAACAACATTACAGGTAAATTTGGATCTAGCTACCGCACAAAAGAAATGATTGAACCTGCTCAATGAATTGGAGGAGAAAATACTAGCTACTATCCAGTAAACAGAGATTATCCAGCAGCAGAGAGTTAAGTGGCATGATAGATTCATCAAGAAGAAGAAGTTCTAGAAAGGAGATTGGGCTCTCTTATATGACTGAAGATTCAAAGACTTCATGGGTAAGCTTTGCACTAGATGGCTAGGTCCCTATGAGGTAGATGCAGTCTTTGACAATGGGACTGTAAATTTGGTTACCATTGACAATGCGAGGACACCATTGCTTGCAAATGGGCATTTTCTTTGGTTATATCACAAACTTGCTTCAAGGGATTCATTTGCCAACATTGTCACAAATTCAGATTTTCATATTACAGGAACAGGGAAAAGCCCCCCTATGCTGCCAAAATTCTATTTTTTCAATAAGTGTAACAGCTGAAAACCAACCGTTGTTGGTGGTTGTTACACCTTCAAACTTAAAAAATTAAAAAATAAATAAATAAATAATAATAATAATAATAGTAAAACAATCTAGTTGTGAAAACCTTTTTCAGGCGCAGAAAGACAATTTATGTAGCAGTTGAAAACCACTTTGTGGCAGCTGTTATACACTGTAACATCATTTTTTATTTCAATCATACTCTACAATAATGTTGTTACATGACCTTTTTCTTTGTTTTATCTTTTGTGAAAATTAATAATACATAACAGTCATCTTGGTTGTTACATCTGTAACAACTGACGACCTCTAGAGATAATCTGAGTAAATTATTTATTGCAACAGACAGCAAGCATCATTGTGGTTCGGAAAACAATTATCGTGACCATCAGAGTTAAGTTCGTGTGCCTCACCACCAATGTCTTCTCCCCACGTCACCTAGGTAGGTCATACAAAGGTAATATCGTTATCTGCTTTTATTCAGTAATTATGGAAATTTAACACGATATCCCTTTTGATGGCCGAGGTCGACTGTCACATTTAAGCGGGGCAGGGGGAATTATATCGTGACATGAACTTTGCATGACTTGTGAATATTTAAAAACCAAAATTAAAGCATGGTGATCTGGTAATCATTGTCACTTAATGAGTGATCATATCAAAAAAAAGGAATTGTACCTCTAACTAGACCTCTCATAACCTAGGATTAATAAGGTAACATGACTATGTAGTACGAACCATGATTGCAAATATTAATTTGAAATTATCACCTACGCCACCCTACCATTTACCCCTGTTGGAGAATTGCATCCCCATTCAGAGCACTCAAAGAAGTGGAAAAGAACAATAGTAGGCTAAAACAGCTGATTAGTGTGTCGACTGCTCCGGAACTTCTAAAGGAGGGGAAAAGGAAGGAGAACAGCATTGAATTTGTGTAGCGATGGCTGAAGCAACAATTCGGCATGAACCAGGGTCAAAAGAGGCTTTGGATAATTGCCCCGAATAATGTCAAATTTTTAAGGACGTATGCTAGTTTGAGTTCTTCCAGAGGCTGGAGGGATCACACGGGGGAGTTTCCATGGAATTTGTGAAGAATTTAGAGAGAAATCAAATGGAGGTTAGGGGATTGAAGTTGGAGGTTACAGAAGAGGTGATTGCCCAAGTGACAACATTACCAGTAGAAGGAAAAAGTTTATTTAACAGGAAAGTTAATGACCCCTCCTTGAAGGAGGATTTCCTCAAGAGGAGGAACATCTGATGAAGAAAGGGCGGGGGATTGACAGGTTGTCATTTCCCCAGCCATGGGCTGATGTTGCCCTTTACCTCATCAAGTACATCACCTATGAGGGAAGGGCAACAATCGTGCTTAATTACCACTTTTTGTTGCTAAACCACCTTCGGCATCAAAAGCAAATAAATTTTCCCTACTTTTTGCTTGGAAACATTAAGCATATGGTCGTGGTCATAAAAACAATTGCGCTTGCAGAAACATGTGTCACCAACCATGGCCTCATCAAGTTCATTTTGGTGGACACCCTAAGACACCAGGGCAGGAGTTGGGAGGAATTCATGAGGAAGAAGTCCAGAACTACCCTTAGGAAACAAACTAGGACATCTGAGGAAGCTCCAATGGCAACGAAGGAGCAACCCCAGCCTTCGAAAGTAAGGGTTGGTAAGAGGCCAGTCGAAAATAAAATTGGTGATAGGCAACCAAAGCAGAGAATAAGGGTTAGTGGTCACACAGAGTCCCCATCCATGTCTAAGAAGAACGAGGAGCAAGCTCATCCGGAGGAACCTTCCTCACTTGGTAAGAGCGAAACTCAATCCTTGTTAAAAATTGAAAATTTAGAAAAAGAGAATAAAGAGCTAAGGGAACAACTAACAAAGGGGAAGGTAGAGGCAAGAGCCCCAGAGTTAGACACTTTGGTCTAGGCCATAGATAGGCCTAGGAAGGGAGATGTCTCAGGTGTTGTGTGCATGGCCTACATTGAGAAGCTAGTGGTAGCAGGGTTTAGAGTCTGTGCAGTGGTCACCATCTCGAGGGAAATGCAAACCGAATCCTGGGAGGCTAACACACAAAAACCCATTGAAGATGTTTTTGTTACACAAGATCCAGCAGTTGAGACGGTGCAGTCAATAGAAAGTAATTTTGTAGTGGATACACAGGAGCCCTTGGTTGACATTGTTGTTACATAAGAACCAATAGTGGAGACATAAGTCAGCCAAGGAAAGGAAGAATTTGATATCCATGAGCCTGTGATTGACATTGTTGATACACAAGAACTAGTAGTGGAGATAGAAGTCAGCCAAGGAAAGGAAGAAGAAGTTGATGTCCATGAGCCTGTGATTGACATTGTTATTACACAAGAACCAACAGTGGAGATAGAAGCCTACCAAGGGAAAAATGATACATAAAAAATTTTGGATGACTATTGGCTTGATGGGCCCTGAACCAGGTTCAGCTTTAGTCAACTAAGCAAATCCCTACACTACTAGCCCTTTCAGCATCAGCCCGCAGAGCGCGGACTAAAGTCTCACCCAAAGCAGTATGTGGGGATGCAGGAACCAAGTTTCTGCACCCTGAGATGGTTGTGATGTCGGTTTTACACTTTAACTCTGTCTTCATACAAATCGATAAGCCTTTAGGGCTTATCGAAGTACTTCTTTATTAGTCTTTCAGAACCTCCACGAAGGTCTGCGATCGTCTTTCACGTAACCCTAACAAGAAATTCAGGCACTTACGCACCTTTGTAACTACTTTGTTGTATAGTTTCCTGAATTATCTTAAGTGTTCGCCAACTCTACCATGCAATTAAGATTATCTTTGCATAAACATATATCTCTACTTGCATTCATAAAACAAAGGAAAACATATAGATTTGCACACCAAATTAGCAATAAACATAAACCCAATTCTTAACATAACATAACCACATGTAAGTGACAGAAGTAAAATACACAGTGATTTCAAAATACTTCACTTTATTAATTGCTCATATTTCCAGTACAGACTCTAATTGCCCTGCGCACACAGCTGCAGGGGTCCGCGCACTCAGCTGCAGACTTCTACCCTAGGCCTCTATGCACTCAACTGCAGAGCCTCTTTCCTACGCTAAGACTCTCACTCTTAGCTCTTCACAGACTCATCAATGACTCCCACTATCCTCATCTCCCCCTACTAAAACTATTCTAACACTTCTTTTTATACAATCCCATGGTCTACAGACCAAGGGAGAATCTCATCAAGTTGACACAACCTATCTAAACTAAGGGCGGAAACCATTTTTGACACTTGATATCTTCACGCTCTGTGACCACAAAATGCGGAGACTTTACATTCCCTTATACAAAATTCGGGCTTTCTGCCCCAAAACTTGGGCTTTTAACCCCAAAATTAACCCCAGGGGACCTGTTCCCAATAGGCCCTCAACACAAACATGTTGACTTGCCCTCGAGTCACTCAACTAGCACAGAGATCTTGTCGCGAAGACCTCCTATCTCCACTTGGACTATTACAACCTCGGTCGTGCACTGCGTTGCCGCCTACTTCATCTCCTCGACTAGATGCTCCATCGTTGGCCATCCACTAGCTGACTATATCTTCTGCTGAGTCACCTGCATACTAGCCAGCTTGCCTTCAATATTGGTCGTGATCAAATATGCCTCGTCCAGCCAAGGCTTCAAGCAAGCCTTCAGCGCTACTTCATTATGCTAAGCTACGTCCACCTGCTCTTTCAACGCCTTTGCCTCTTGCGGCTTTTCTAACCTTTGTGTGATGGCGACGGTGCCCGTCGTCGCTTTAACTTCTTCATATTGCTATTGCAGCTCTCACACCTCCATTTCTAGCCTCTGTACATGAGGGTCCTCTTATAGGCTCGTGACTACTTCAAACGACTGCTCGAAGAGCGCAGTGAAATCCTTTACTACATTTTCCACTGCTGCCACAGCGTCTTTCACAACTATCTCGCGTTGCTCTCTAACTTTTAGCAAATTTGAAGGTTGGGCCTTCAACTGTAGTTCTACAATATTTAGTTTCAGGTCAAACTGAACCTTTTCCAACTCTGTTCTTGCGTCATGCACTCCGGGATCGAGCTTCTGAATCCATACATCTACTGGCTCATCATCGGGAATGTCCAGCTCTGGGACAAACTTTCATGCCTCAGCCACTACCTTGGTCGTGCGCTCATTTTTGTCTGTGATGGCTTTGATGAGGTCAATAGTGGAATCTCTTTGTATAGCCATCTGAGCGTTGTTGACTTTCTTCTCACTGATTACCTGTAATGCGCGTTGTTCGCGGGCCCGAAGTTCCGTGGTCACGCCATCCTGCAAAATGTGAAGCACCTCAGTAGGAAGCATGACCAAATTGAGCCCAACTCCTTTAAGGGCGCTGATAGTGGGTCTGTCAGCTTCGGTCTCTATGGTTACGGCTCCCTCCTGTAGCACTATTGCCCCAGGATCCAAGGTGCACACCATCCTTGCTGCTTCTGATGTGCTGGGCACCAAACTAGTTGACATCGTGCTGCTTCATCCCACATTGGTATGTACCTGCAATGCCTGGATCTGTAGCTCGCGCAGACCTGTCTGAATGGCACCCAAGGCCTGCTTCTAATATAGCTTGAACTGTTGCAGCAGTTTCGTGGTGGCATCCCTTACTGTATCACCAATATCATTCAAATCACCTTTTGTTAAGGTGATCGGATCGAGGGAAACCTTGTTGGCCTTAGAATTCTTTCGCGACCCTACCTTCTCTAGATCTCTATTGCGCTTAATGCGGAATGGAGTAGTCTCTGGGTCCACTCCTCCCTATTCTGACTGCTGGTCCTCCTCCTCTGTCTCCAGGGAAGGTGACTTTTGACTCCTGTCAGAGTCGTGCTCCTCTTCTTCCACCTGTCCTCCCATCTACTTCGCGACAGCACGCTCTTCCTTGGCCTTGTCCTCAGCCTCCTTTTTTTCTTCACAGCCAACTGTTCCATCTTCATCTTGACCTCTTCCTTTTTCCACTGTGCTACGAACTTGCTAGACCCAGCTATCAAGTCCGAGGCAGTGCGCCAATCTGTCAGCCAGCAGTCAAGGACCACTGTAATCACATCATTTGTGGCCAGGTATGGTAGGTCATACCATTTCTGCTCAGGATCCTTTTGTGTGCGTATCGAGACATGGTGGAAGTCGGCCTTGAACTCCACATACTCTTGCAGCTTATCAAAAATGGTTAGCAACAGCCGCGGTTTGTAGTTGATGGCCATATGGATACTCATCTCCATCAAGATCCAAAAGATCTTGTTGTCCTTGACCCTTTGAGGGTCCTTCGTAGCCCATAGCGAAGCGAACTTCATTGCTTCCGGTAGGTCGAGTGTGACCAGAGGAAACTGGCTATCCTTTGGTAACTCCCACGTGACCAACACTATGGACAACAACAGCCATGCATAGTGGAATGTTTTGTTGTGATCCTGCGCCTCTCTGCAGTTCACAAGGAACTCACTGTAGAGGTAGCGCGCCTAGTTAAACTATATGCCCTCCGTGCACTGGGCCGCTAAGGCTACTACTGGTGCCGGCACTTCATCTACATGACACTTCCGCATAATCTTTCCTGCCAAGATTTGCGTTGCTACTTTGACTGTGGGGTCAGTTATACTTGTGATGGCATAGCCACATGGCTTCTTAGCAAGTTTGAATTTGTCCTTCATTGCTTCAGTGAGGTCGCGCTCGCCTGTCTTTCCGCCAAAATTCCATGGCCGTATTTTCTCCCGAGTGTGGCAATCGAGTGATCCTATGGATCAGCATGTCAATGATGGGTATTGGCTCTTCTAGCCACAGACATCCATTGTGCACCAAGCATAGTAGCTGCTTGATCACTACCATGGTTATGGGTGTGCGTTTGTAATGCGGTACCCACAGCATGTTTAACAGACCCACCTTATCCACCCCTTTTACCCACTTCCTTGGCTCCAGCATGGTCACACCAGAGTCTTTATAGAAGACGTGGTGCATGAGTTGATCCGTCGCTAAATGGGGAAAGTGTTCTGTATCAGCCAAATCCTAGTCCTCCAATTTTAAAAGGGGGATGCACCCAGGCGCGGTCCTTCAAAGATGATTTGGTCTGGTAGTAAGGGTGTGTGCAGTGTGACCTTACTTTCATCAATATCCTTCGAAACCTTTGTCTTGCCTTTGTGCGGAGGAATGTACTCGGGTAGTTTAGAAATGGGGTCAGACCCCTCCACATCAATGTCCTCCTCCCCCATATCAATGTGGTTCGTACCCACATGGAGTTCTTCAAAATTAGCTTCAGGCTCTAGATCAATCACCTTGCCCTTCTCTTGCGCAATGGGCTTTCCTGTCTGTGGGTGCTTTCTGGGTGATGCGCACACTGTTGTAGCATTTTTTTCTTATCTTTCTTTGATTTTGGACCCTCCTTGGTCAGTGTAGGCCTCGGCCTGGGTGTCCTCGGTGATTTAGGCACTTCTGCCGGTACTTCGACACTTTCAACCTCCAGGGCAACTCCCTCAGTTTCCATTACTACCTCTGGGGCAGTTCCTTCAGCTGTCATTGCTTCTCCTGCACTCATGGTTTCTGCGGGCGTCGACATAATGCTAGACAACAACTCCTGCATCTCTGTTGGCAATTTCTCAAACACTGAACTCGCTATCAGAGCTTCAAAGATCTCAGGGTTCATACGCACCTAAGAGCTTAATACCTCAATTCTCAAAATTCCAAGTGTTTTTCGCTAGGCAGCCACCTGTAATTTATAGGAATTTTTGAATTCAGATCCAACCGTTCCCCCTAAAATTCATTCATAAATGCTAGATTGGTGACATATTTTCATAGATCTTGCCCCTAAATTCTGACTTAAATTTCGACCCCCCCCCTGCTCCATTTGGCCATTTTCCCACTTTCAAGTCATGAACAATGACCATAAAAGTCATTTTCTGGTTGCCCTACACAGTTCCTTCTTGCATAGTGCAGCTCCCTACACGTTTTTGTTGACATTGTGGCATTTCTTCATTCCGCACAGTTCCTCAATCGCATAGCTCCCCAACCCAGGCAGTGTAGTCAGCTACTGTTTCTGGGAAAATTAGTGTCTTGTCGAATGACTAACCTTCTAGGTTTGGCAGCTACCCTAGAAACAACAGTTAAAGCAATTCGAAAGATTTCCTATGAGTAATAGATAAGAATGAGATGATAGAGGACTAACCTCTATCTTTCACTTGATCCCTCTCTTGATCTCCTTCTCCTTTGGCTGATCCCGTAACTCCTTCCTGTACTTAACATGCTTGGAGAGTACCTGCATAGTTATAGAAACAAAGACCTGTCAAAGCATTGTGATCTATTGCAACATAAACATTATAGAATCAAAAATACAATGAACAATTGAAAGCATTTACAATTAACACAATCAATTGGGAAAAATCTTGAAGAACTTTATTGATAATAAGGAGAATTACAACCCAATTGTTTGATCCAGTGCCATCCTCCCAACTTCAATCCTTCTTCACCTCATGAATTAGCAAGAACACACCAACAGTAATGCAATGCTCTCTCCTCAATACTGAAACTAGCAGCAATTCCTTACAATTCACAACAATTTAGCTTTCTGATCTCTTGGATGGGAGATCCTTTTATAGATGATTGCAAGAGTGTGACTCATCAATGGGGATGATGAATGCCATTCCATTTGTTGAAATTAGTTCCACAAGAGAAGGTAATTGGATATGGTTTCCTAGTTCCTTTGGACATCCTTGGGCAAGTTGAGAGAGGCAAGTGGCACAGGAGAAGTTTCTAGAAGATTCCATGAGCAACCAACTAACAAACTATCCTGGGATTTGTCATACCTCGCCCATCGCACTTACTAAAGGGCCAAACTACGATGCATCTCACCCTAACACAGGGCTTTTAGATATGGTTTAGTTTAGGCAATTTCTGGATGATTTCTAAGATGGAACTTTTGGGGAATGAGGAATTCAGATGACTAAGCTTCTTTAGGGTATAAAACAACTCTTTTAGGGGTTGATGAGCCCTAATATCATCGACATATGAGTTTGGGGTTGATGCACCCAAATATGTCTATAACAGCTACCTAGAGTGCTAAGACTATGTTGCCATCATGTAGTCATCTAGCCGAATCGCCGGTGTATGGCTTCAATCGGCTACCATTCACCCACACTGGGAATGGTTCTCCATTCAACTTTACCAACTGAACTACTCCATCATCAATAATCTCCTTGATGACATAGGGCCCCAGCCAATGTATCCTAAATTTCCCTAGAAATTTATCAAGCTTGTTGTCATATAACAAAACTAGATCATTTACCTAGAAGGTGCGCAGTTTGATGTGTCGATCATTCCATGCCTTTTCGCGCTCCTTTTGAACTTGTTGATGAAATCTATCTAGAAATCTATCCTCCTCAAATTCCGTTATCTATGTGAGCCTCTCTTCCAGGGCTCTGTGAACCACCATTCTTGTGAATGTTGCTATGTGCATACTAGGTACAATGTGCTCGATCAGCATCATAGCTTCTACGCCATAAACCAGTCTGAACAGTGTTTGTCCAGTCAGCTTCTTACAAGTCATCCTATAAGCCCATAGCACCATAGGAACATGCACATCCCAATCATTCCTTCGAGAATTGCAAACCTTTGTTAGTGCATTTTCTAGTATCTTATTAAACGCTTCTACCGTGCCATTGTCCTACGGGTGATATGGCGTGCTCTTCTGATGGTAAACCTAAAAGTCCTCCATCTTCGCGTTGATCATCTCATTAAGAAAATGTGTTCTGCGATCACTCATTAACATTTTTGGACAAACAAACCTTGTCAGCACATACTCAAAGATGAATTTTGTTGCTGTCACACTTGTATCATCCTTCAAGGTTGTGCCTTCGCCCATCTGGTTAAGTACTCAGTCACGATGATGATGTATCGCGCACCTGTCTTCTTTCCTGGAGGCTGAATTGGTCCTACAAAGTCAATCGCCCACTTCTTAAAGGGTTGTAATGATATCTGCGGATTCAATGGTAGCTCATCCCTACACGAGGGTCTGCCAGTCCTTTGGCATGCATCGCATGCCCTACAATACGCTTTTGAATCCTTATGCAAGGTCGGCCACCACAACCCAACACGTAGAATCTTCTGTGTTGTTGCTTTACTTGCATAATGACCTCCTACAGCTCCACTATGTGCCTCAGCGAGGATGTTGTTTCATTCAAACTCTGGCACATAGCGTCACAATACTTCATCTGATCCCATTTTGTAAGTGTCCTGCAATGACAAACAAATTTGTCGCGTGCACTACCAAAATTCTTCTTCTGTTGACTTGTATAACCTTTTAGAATCATTCCTATCATCAAGAAGTGAATAATATCTTCAAAGTGATTGTCTGCGATGCGCACTGCAAAGAGATCTGTGTCAGGTAGCCCTTCCTCCAAATTAGTAGGCTCCTCCCCTGTTTCAATGCACGACAGATGATCCGGTCCAACATTCAAGCGTCTTGGTTTCACAATAAATTCAAAATCATATTTCTAGAACAAAAACAGCAACCTGCATATCTTTCACCCCAACACAAGCTTGTTGACCAAGTATTTCAATGCAGAATGATTCGTATACATCTTAAAGTGTCCACCCAACAAACAGTGCCTCAACTTCTGGAGCGTGTACACCATAGCTAATCCTTCGTGCTTTGTCGTGGAATAATTTTTCTCTACTTCCGACAGCTTCCGACTTGTGAATGCTATAAGATGATCCAAGTCCCCCTCACTAGCCTGTGTCAATCCTGCCCCTAGCTCAATACATGACGCATGCACATGAAACTCCTTTTTCCAATCCGGGAAAACTAGGATCAGCCCGGTGACCATTTTTTCCTTTAGCACATCCAAGCTCTTTTGGCATTCTTCATTCCAACAGAACATGACGTCCTTCTTCAATAGTTTCTCCATCAGTGCAGTGATCTAGGCATAGCTCTTGATGAATTTCCTATAGTACTATCCTGTATGCCCCAGTGTTGCGCGCAGCTGTTTCACACTCCTTGGCACCTCTAAATTGATTATGACCGCGATCTTTTTTGGTTCAACCATCAAGCCTTGTCTACATACCACATGGCCCAACAAGATCTCAAAAGGGACACAAAACAAACATTTCTTCAGATTGTGCACGATCTAGTACCTTCATCATGTATCTAACATCAAACGCAGACTTGCCACATGGCACTTTACCAGTCCAAACACTGTCCAATCATCAAAGTATACTTCCAGAAATTTATGAATGAAATCTTTGAATGCCGCGATGGCTACATACAAAAATATCACCGACACGTTCTTCAGCCCAAAGGGCATCACCGTATACTAGAAGCATCCCCATTCAGTCGTGAAGGTCATCTTACTTCGATCCTCCGGTGCGATCTTGATCTGGTGGTACCCAGAGAACCCATCAGTGAACGAATACGCTTCTTGGCCGCCAACATTATCCAAGACCTCATTGGTGAACGAAGTTGGGAAGGGATCATGCACGCAGGCATCATTCAATTTCTGGATTCTACGCATATCCTTATTTCTCCCTTCTGCTTCTTTTCCTGAACTACTATTTGGTTCACCCAATTAGATTCTTTGACTGGTTCAATGTTACCTACCGCGAGCATCTTATCTAACTCAATGCGGACCCTTTCCTTATCCTTCAGAGTGAGGCAATAAGGTATTTGTTTCAAAGGTTTCACATCCAGTTTTAGGGTGATCTTCATGACACCCAGGTCTCCTATATGTCCTCTCAGATTGGAAAACTTCGTGGGGAACAAATCCTAATATTCGAGGAGCAGTCCGGCGACCTTAACTACTGTCTTGTTGTCCCAATAGTCTCCAATCTTTTCAAACTTCAACTCTGCCTCCGTGCTAATGTTCACTTGTCTAGTTCTGAGTGGCTTTGTTATGCCGGGGTTCTCTAATTGTGGTCCATCAACTCCGAGGTGACCTTCAGTCACCGGGATATTAATATTTCTTGAGTCTTCATCTTCTTCTTCCATTGTTACATTGTTACATTGTAACACTCCAGCGCGTGGCTCAACTGGGTAGTCCAATCAAGCTGAATCAGGACTAGAGGATCCTATGGTATCCTAAACATGGATGTCTTAACCTTCTTCAATGCTTCATCGATAGATTCAAATCCATCCTCAAAATTGAACGTCATTAGAAATCCTTGGTGCAAAACATCCCATTCTTCAATGCCACGACAAAGTTCTGTCTCCAAGTACCAATTCATTGGTATAACATCCAAGGTATGAAAAAACAGATGGACCCACTTTGGCTGAGGCTTCACTCCATATACTTCAATCCATTTGGCCAAATGATCACGTGGATCATTTCTCCTGTCATACTTTTCTGTTAGTCGTACCTTGGGGTGGCTAAAGCGTATCCTCATCATCCTTCTATATTCATGCCAATCATCAAAAATGTCCTTGTGCAAAAACCACCATCTTGCGGGTGTGGAGCACAGTGCCCAACCCAATGCTTGGAAGCAATGATTCTCGGGCACTTACCTTTCGAATGCATCCAAAAAGTGATCAACGTCAGTTAACCCATCATAGTGAGGCAGATTTCTTACCTCTGATTATACGCAGCGCAACAACTTGGTCATCATATTATAGCACAACATAGATACTTCATGCAGTTGATTCTACTAGTGCTCTAGTTCTCTGTCTGAATTTGATGTGCAGGAGCTCTCGCTATCCCATGTGATACGTCCATCTGTTTTCAAATTCACCCAATCCTGATCATGTGTTGTTATCTTGTAAATCTAGTCTAAATCGTTGTCACTTTCATAATTGCAGACCAGCTCAGTATAGCACATCCTTCCGCAGAGTCCAGTGGCACCACTACGCAGAGTGATTTCTTCTCAAATATCATCTTTCTCTTCTTCATATTGATCACCCCATTCATGTCAATGGCCCAATCGATCCCTAGAAGCACAGGGTAGGTATTGTTGTCATCCATAATCTCTATCATTTCAAAATCAACCAACGTGCTTGCGCCTTCAATATCCACTATTACTCCCTGCAATCTCCCCATTGGGATGAGCTTTTGTTGATTTTCCATTCTTAACTGAATCGAAGACCACTGCAACGCAGGTCTTCCCATTCGCTCCCATGTCTGTTTAGGAAAAACATTCGCGTCAGACCCTAGGTCCAAGATAACTTGGTCCATTTCGTATTCCCCTATCTACGTAGTGAGTCTCATCTCATGTCCAGTCCTTGCCTTATGCTTACTAATCTTTCTAACTACGCGTGGTTTTTCAGTATCGGTTTCCTTGCCAGCGCACCTATTGATCAATTCCTGCAATCCCTTCACTTCCTTGCTATCTTGTAGCAGTTTCATGCAGGTCTCTAAGAATGAGGTAATCATGGATGGGTCCATTTCCTCCATCGGATTCTCTTGACTTCCTGAGGTAAAGGCCTCAATGAAACTTTTCTTCGCTTCCATAAATGTTTCTTTTGCATGTTCCAGATCAAATCCAGTCTCCTTTTTTGGTGCTTTGTGGACCTACTCACCTTCTGCAGGTTGCTTCCCCTTATCCTCACCAGTCATCGTTCCACTTCACAGCATAATGTTTACCTTAGGGTCTTCCTTGCGAGGCTCAGCCCTCATCATATATAGGTTTATATTTGGCTACAGTGTTTGCGCCCCCTTTTCACGAATCTTAACCAACGATATAGGGCAATCCTTCGTTGCATGGTCAAATTGAGTACAATAGTGGCATGAAAGACGTGTCAGATTCGGGCAGTCTCTCCCGTAGTGTCCTGGTCCTGCACAATTGTAACAAATAAGCTGCCCTCGACCTCTACCAGGTCCTCCTCCACCTCAACCTCGTCTGCGTCCCTGATACTCACCTCGTGCTGCTCTAGTGCCTTGGTCCAGAGGCCACATTTCTGCCTGCACCCTGTATGCATGTGTCTTTGTCCATCATTAATTTGTAACTATGGCAATTTCCCTCGTCATGACCTACTGATTGACAGAAATTGTAGAAGAGTTGTTGTGATGTCTATACGAATTTCTGTAGCAAATGAAAATTGTCAATTGCATGTTTCTGAGCTACCTAGTAGATAGCACACCATAGCTCGGGCCCTGTACTTGGCCCTGTTGTAGCCTTCGACCTCAGAGGCATTGGTCCCCCTGCTGCAACATAATTCACAAAGACTGGACAATGATCCTTTCCATGCCCCTGACCTTTGCATTTCAAGAACCAGACTTCTTCACGTACCTCAGGCCGAACTGTCCTATCATTCTTTAGACTTTGCATCTCCAAGCAGAGGTTATGAAACTGTGCATGAATTTGTTGAACCCCTAGATTAGCATCCGACATCGATGTTTCATGTAATCTCATCGCAATCTCCAGAGCTTCCACCTAAGTCCCAATCTTTTGTTTTGATGGCACAACCCTTAGATGAGGCAGGATCATAGCCACAAACCATTCGTGGTGTTTCCCATCTGTCAAATTCATGCTAGCTTCGTGGATCTTACACTTCCATCTTTGGTCCAACTCCCAGGGTGTTTCACCAAGCTTCATCATAATCTCTTTGAACCCAATGATGGATTACACTTTAGACTTAGGTCTACTGAATTCCTTGTTTACCATAGTCTGGATATCTGCCAACGCAGACATCAGGTTATCAGTACTGTACTTAATGTACCACATTAGTGCGCGGTCTTGCAAAGCACTAACCAATGTAGATTTCTTCATTTGATCATCCATGATACCCTGAGCTTTCCATACAGCCCTCGCGATGAACCAAAATTCGTCTGTATCTTCATTCCCTAAGCCCTTGAACACAGGCAGCTTTACTGAGTTCACCATATTGAATAGTGGTGGTGGTAGCGGTGGTGTCGGCGAGGGTGTAAGTGGTGGAGGTGAAGACGGAGGTGGTGTGGGTGGATGAGGAATTCGCAGGAACCCTTGTTTTATAAACTGAATAGCGCTCCATGGAGAATCCTGTGTTGCTTCCTCGTTGTCACTTAGAGGGGGTTCAATCAGCAGGCCATATTCAAGGCCTCTTCTTCCTCCGTCCCTGAAAGTTCTTCCACTTCACGTTGCTCCAAACATCAAGGCAACTACATAACCTACTTTTCACACAATAACATCTTAATCTAAGTACTTAATGACCTTAAATACTTACCTTGCATCCCTTTGAAGAAGCGTCGCTTTGCTTCATTGTAACTTACTAAAGTATCAACCGCGAACTCTGTCACAAACCCTCTTATGATATGATCGAGCCAATGATCAACAACGCGTGTGATCTTATCTTCATAGGCTTCTAATTTCCACACTAACTTCGAGGTCCAAACAATTGGACCGTCAAGCATCCACCTCCCTTGGTCGTCTACCAACTTCGCGATCCACTCGTATAATTCAACCGGGAAGGAACCGAAGAAGATTTTGTGTATCTCTGTGTACATATATCTGTCCAACCATTGTTCTTTCGTCAATAGTGGATTCCTGTTTTCTTGTGCCACAAATTCGTGGATCTTTCTATCCAACCAGTCTTTAATCTATATCTTAGTTGGGTTCCAAAGATGTGACATCACACATCTCGTTATGCAGATCCAGGCCCCGGAAACGGAACTATTTGTTGGCTTGATGGGCCCTGACCTAGGTTTAGTGTTAGTTAGCCAAGAAAATCCCTAAACTACTGACCCTTTTGGCATCAGCCTGCAGAGCGCAGACTGAATTCTCACCTGAAGCAATATGGGGGGATGCAGGAACCAAGTTTCTGCACTCTGCGAAGGTTGTGATGTCGGTTTTACACTTTAACTCTGCCTTCGTGTAGATTGATAAGACTTTAGGGCTTATCAAAGTACTTCTTTATTAGTCTTTCAGAACCTCCACGAAGATCTACAATCGTCTTTCACGTAACCCTAACGAGTGATTCAGGCACTTGCGTGCCTCTGTAACTACTTTGTTGTATAGTTTCCTGAATTATCTTAAGTGTTGACAAACTCTACCATGAAATTAATATTATCTTTGCATAAACATATATCTCTCCTTGCATGCATATAACATAGGAAAACATATAGATTTGCGCATAAAATTAGCAATAAACATAAACCCAGTGCTTAACATAACATAATCACTTACAATTGACAGATGTAAAATACACACTGATTTCAGAATATTTCTCTTACTGATGACTCTGATTTCTAGTACAGACTCTAACTGCCCTATGCACAAAGCTACAGGGGTCCGCGCACTGAGCTGCGGACTTCTACCCTAGGCCTCTACGCACTTAGCTGCAGAGCCTCTTTTCTATGCTAAGACTCTCGCTCTTAGCTCTTCACAGATTCATCAATGACTCCCACTATCCCCATCTCCCCCTACTAAAACTCTTCTAACACTTCTTTTTATACAATCCCATGGTCCGTGAACCAAGGGTGGATATCATCAAGCCGACACAACCTATCTAAAATAAGGGCGGAAACCCTTTTTGACACTTGATATCTTCACGCTCCACGACCAAAAAATGTGGAGACTTTACATTCTCTTATACAAAATTTGGGCTTTCTGCCCCAAAACTTGGGCTTTTAACCCCAAAATTGACCCCAAGGGACCCGTTCCCAACAATGACACTGCTGCTACATACGAACCAGTAGTGGGAATGGAAGCTGATCAGGGAGAGAAAGAAATTGTTACACAAAAATCCATTGATGAAGTTGTTGTTACACAAGAACCAGCAGTCAAAATCGAGTAGTTTCACCCTCAGGAGGTTGTTACACCCTCGATTGTTAGTGCATGTGGGAGAACATCGGGTCCTGATGAAGGATGGTGTTCTAAAAAGATGTTGTGACTAGAGCTACAGAAATGGAAGTAGCATGCGCTCTCTCTACAAGAGGGGGTTATCTCACTTAAGGCACACAAAAGGATGATAGATTCCCCTAGGGAAAAGTGGTTAAAGTAAGAATGAGAGAGAGAATGGGAAGTACGGAGACATAAGGAATCCATAAAGAAAAAGGACGAACAGTTGCAGTTGTTACAGCGATAGGTCCTAGATCTGATGAATGACAAGACAAAGCTTCGTGATCTTGCCTTGAACGTGCTAGCATGTAGCAGGTTGTCCCCATCGTATCCAATGTTCCTTTGGGAACGATATTACTTATTTCAATTAAAAGAAGTTTTTGAGAATAGGTATTATTTGGGTTCTTCTACCCAAACTTTTCTTGAGATTTTTCACACTTGCGATTTTGTTGAACAGAGATTACTTTGCGAGCTATTTTTCCATAATATCATGTGTGAGTATGTCAACACAAAAATGGTAGCAAGTGTCTTCTCCTATATGGGAGATTTGCAGTTGCGGGATTTTCTTTCATTTATGAGAAACCAAATCGAATGGCATCTAGCCATGAAATGAAACAAAACTAATGAAGAAAGGACAGCGTTATGGGTCAAAGTAGAACCAGGGATGGTTTATGAATTCAAGCATGAGTTTAAGCTGTTCCTAAGCACCCCAGATATCAGGGAACAACCAGCCATATATAAGAAGAGAATTGTGAGGATTTGCCTCAATTTGCATGCATAAATGAAAATTCGAGCGCTAGCAGGATGCCTTAAACGCACCGAAGCCTGTAGCGCTGAGTTGCAAGAAGGGGATCCTTTTGAATACAAAAATTTTGTGGTTGTTGTTACACGAGTGCTCGAGTATGCTCGGATCATGCAAACATTGGGGCATTCTGGATCAGGCTCAGATTTAAATTTCCTTTGATTTGGTTACCAGTAGAAGAGTATCAGCTAGACTACCACCTATGTGATTATGAAGAAGAATCTTGGCCATGACAGTTGATGGCCACTCAAGGGTACAGAGCTCCGGGTGAAGACACTGCTAGTGCTTACAGTTTTACAGACTTTCATCGGGGGTATAGCAAGAGAAGTTGAGGTTCTGCATGGGGACATGTAGTTGCTTCAATTGGGGGGACATGTTAGGTGTGACTTTTTATCTGTTTTTTGCACTTTCTTTCCCCAATTTTGATCCTCTTATCCTCCAGGCCCTATGAGACTTTAAATGATTAATCACTATTTTTCTCATTTATAAAACCTATTCTACTGTCTTGTTATTTTTCCATGTTTTGATGAATAATACAATACTATATTCCTTTTTGTGGTTAACTGGGGTAAGCATTGGAGGAGTATTTTCGAAGCTCTTCTCTTTTTCAGGTGTTGCTCATGGGAATAAGGTTATGGAGTAAACAGGCAGCACTAATCAATTTCTGAGCAGGGTAGAGCAGTTCGTTGTTACACCCTGTATGTTGTTACAGGTTGCTATTACACATTGAATGCTGTTACAGGCTGCTGTTACACCACGTGCTAATACAGAGGACCGTTGTTAAACCAAGGGTGTTGTCACTAGTGATTTTCATTACATCCCGAACCGTTATTCAACCACAGGATGCTATTGCACTGGAGCTGGAAAAAGTTGTGGGAACTATTCCACACAATAGTTGTCGGGTGTTAGGATTTGTTTATTTTAGAACCAATAGACCCAAGTGGTTGCAATATTAACCAATGTATCTGAGAAGCATTTGTATTTAGAAATAGGTTGTAACTATTTTTATTTTATGATCATAATGAGAATCGTGATCTATTCCTAATTTTCGGCATGTAATAATTATAAAAGAAACTCGATTTCCTATGTACAAAGACGACATATAGAAAAGAATTGTTACTCTTCTCTTGTAACTCTGAATTATTTTTAATATTAAAATCACTACGGTGATGCTGTTACTATTCTTCATCTAATTTGTTAACTAATCTTGTGTTATTCTTGCGCCCCTGCTAGGGAGGAAGGGCCCTCCTCTTTAGCAGGGACTGCAACAGTAAAAGTAGTGTACATTATTGTTTCTTTTATTGTCATGTGGTTTTCTGTTATTGCTATATAAATTGTGAAATACATCCTCTTCTGTTCCAGATTATAGTATGTCATTACACTGGCTTGATTAAACAAAATGATAGTAACCAGTTGGTGTAGTCATTAGTTTATTGTGTGGCGTGCCCTTACTCTGGTAATTACGAAGTTTGATTTCAATTTTGTGGAGTGTTTTAATTTATGCATGAATGATTTAATTTTTTCAATTAATTCAGTGAATTATTTTTAGTTCTTTCCATTTTTCATTCTTGGTTGTAGTGTATCGGCACAGACAGTGCGAACTCCATTGAAATAGCAAGACCTACCCTGCGTTGACAATTAAATGTTGTAGTCTCAGTCAATTAGGATTGATTAAAGCAACACTACATTATGGTCCTCTGAGGTTAAGGAAACAACACCAAAATAGAAATGAGCCCCAATATTGTAGGAAGGATGTTGCAACTCATAGGGCAACCAACTTTACTTTATCAACTCGGGGTTCGTACAAACTTGGAGGTGATAGTGCTATATGCATAGTAAATGCAACAGTCTACTCTTGTCACTTCTCAACTCGGGTGATATACCACTAAGGTTTTTCAAACCAATCTTCTATTGACTAGAAGGAGGCTACTTACTGACAGTGAATGTAAAGCTATCTTTAACTCGGAAAGGAAATGCTTGTTTATTTTAAGGAAAATAAAGTGTTGAATAGAAAGTGCTATGAAATTACCTAGATAATAATTAACACACATTACTTGCAGAAGAGACCTAATTTAACCTTTCATTTTATCGTCTAGCTATTTGGACTATGTAGGAATGGACATTATCCTAACACTGCTATGACTGATGTATGCATGCACTAGCTAAATATTTCTGAAAAGAGTCTTTTGGTTTTCAATGTAGAAATGTAAATGCTAAGCTAATAATCCGATATTTTGCAAGGGAGGAAGGTATGGAAAAGCTGGTCCAAAATGGCATTGAGGGCTATGGAAGTCAATTTGAAGGCCTACCCTAGGCTTTGATCATCATTTCTACCCAAAACAGTCTAAAACATGCCACTACAGGGTTTCCTGTAGTTGCTACAAGATTTCATGTAGTTACTACAGGATGTCCTGGTTTACTACAGGAAACTTAGCTGAAGGTTGTAGGAAGGTAGGTAAGGTGAAATGAAGTGATGGGAAGATCTATGATGGTAGAATAAGGTATGGGGAAGGTGCACACTACCCAAGGATCAACCCAACTCTTCAGGATGGTTGGATTTTCTTAGGGTGGTTTTCCACGGTGGCTACACATAGAAATATGAATTATTGGTTCATAGAATTGGGCGAGACATGGAAAAGACTTAGATGAGGCTAGTGCAATGAGTTCCTTCCTGCAGATCAACAACTCCTACAACAACACATATTATTTTCTTCATTCATGCACAACTTTATGTAAATGTGGAAAAGATTAGTTGAATTTGAGAAACTAATTTATTAATGGCTAAGGCTTAAATATATGGAATGGAATTCTTTCTAATCTATAGCAAACTCAAGAAACCAAAATTATAATTGTAGGCTCTTCTAAGAAATCATAAACAATGATCTACTCAACAAAAAATCCTAAGCTATGCAGTAACCAAAAGATAAATTTGTTTTTGGGGTTGTGAGAGTGGGGCCCTCAAACCATGATCCCATGAGGAAGAGGAAACTATCATAAGATTTTCTGAAGTATTTTCTTTCACTACTGTAACACTAATCTATTTCTCCAACTAATGGAAGCAAAACTAACCAATCATTCAAAGACTTGTAAATTAAACAAAGCAGAGATAACTTCAGCAGCTAATCTATGATTCTAATCTAAGAATACATGTACAAAAAGACGAACCTCTGCTGCTAGGGTTGGGCCCTAACCTAAGAGATTCAGCCCTCTGATTCAACTTAGTGTTGGATCAAAGAAACCCTTTTCATGATCATCAAAAATGTCAAAAATAACAGTCACAATATCTTAGCTCGAAATTGCCTCTTGCCTACAATAAAAAGTTGAATCCTAATGAGGCCCTATGCCTTCTTATTTATACAAATGAATCTTCCAACATCTTCCTAAAAATTATGGAGGCTTGGCTCCCAAAATTGAGATTGACTTGTTGTGAACTGTCATTGACTTGGCTGATAATGAACTCGGTTGTCTTGGCTGCTTGTAACTCCGAGATGATGAGATTTGGTGGAGGAATCTTTGATTGATTGAGGAGTTAAGGAGGGAGACCAAATCTCCTGAAATCCCTCTTGCTTATATACTTTGAGTTCCTACATTTAAATTAGCCCAAAACTGCTCCAAATTCTGTAATTAATGCACATTAGGCCACATGACATAACATCTCACCTTTACTCTTCTCACTAATAAAAATATAATATAATATGTAAATAAATGTGAAAAGTTGATTTTAATAAGTTTGAGAGTGGCATTAAGACCCATATAATTTACCTATGGATGAGCTTCATCATCACCCCCCTACTAAAGGTGTTGCTCATCCTCTGAGCAACTTAGTCTATGTCCATATCTTTCATATCTCTTGTGGATAGAACCCTGCATGTTTCTTTATTTCTTCCCACTTCTTTCTTTCCTCTTCCTCCTTTCTACCTTCTAGCATACCCAACAACAAGGGTGGACTAAGTTTCAAACCAATCCAATTGATTTTGAGTATTTGCATTGCATTATTATACAGTGGTGTCCTTTCTAGTGCATCTCTCATCCTCTTAGTGGAATGATACTCTCTAATCCTTTGGTTATATGGTAGGGTGCTCCATATCCAATAGCATGCATGTTGGCTTTCATTCCCTAGCAATATCAAGGTGTTCTCAAAATGTGTGATTGCTTGTTCTTGTGTAGCTAGGTACCTTGGTGCAAGATGGGCATCATTGGAGATGACGTTGTGGGTGCTAATGACATCCATTGAATTCATATGTTCTGCTCTAATGTAAAGGGTCTCCTTTTCTTCTCTTTCAAACACCCTCTTCACCTCCTTATCCCTGGCCTCATTATGACTCATCCATGATGCAAGGGTCATTAGTTGTAAGTCCCCCAACTTTTCATTGGGGTCCCACACATTCAAGTTTGTTAAGGCCAAGTTGTGCAAGTAGAATTCTGATATCTTGGCCTTATCCTCTAGGGTTCTCTTGTCACATATTTCAATGAACTGCCTAGAGTCTTGGAAAGGCATAGTCCCATGTTGTGCTAGTGTCTTAATCTGAAATTGTAGCCATTGAT
The DNA here is from genome assembly GCA_031772625.1 of Pinus tabuliformis. Lineage (NCBI taxonomy): Eukaryota > Viridiplantae > Streptophyta > Pinopsida > Pinales > Pinaceae > Pinus > Pinus tabuliformis. Next base: position 1,864,558,138 of record CM062817.1, read on the forward strand.
CCTTGACATATAAGGTATATGATTTTGGTGGCATCCTGCACTGGAGTGCCTCCATGGAGAGGCTTTCCATGGTGTCCAATTGGCTCTCCTTTTCCTGTAACTGCCTCCTTAGCCATGTGTTTTCTGCCTCTAGTTGAGATCTCATAATTTGTTCCCTGTCTCTCATCTTACTCAACTCCCTGCCCATCTCTAGGAGTTGTTCTTCCATATGGCCCACATCCTTGACCTTCTTTGATTTGGAAATTTGCATCCAGCAATGTTTCCTTCCTCTCTCTTTCTCAAGCTCATATAAGAGAGGGATGGAAAATTTATGTGGTATTACTCTATCTCCCTCAATGAATTTGTAACAAGAGCTTAGATTGGGTTGTGGGTTAGGCTCCTGCAGCTCTTGGAACTCTCCCTCAGATGTCTTTGGAGAATCTACCCCCTCTTGCACTTGTGTTGTTGCCTCCTTGTCTTCCCTCTATCCCTATTGTCCTTTTGGTATATTTTTCTGTGTTTCCTATAGCGCTGACAGAGTTTCCAGTAGGACTATCTGAGGAGCCTGTAGAAGGATTTTTCCTCTCTGAAATGGGGTCAAAGGTTTCCTGTCTTTCTTTGTTGATGTTGACCTGGTGAAAGGTTTCCTAACATAGGTGATAGGAGAATTTGGGGTAGCTTGTTTTGATGTACCCTTTTCACCTTTTATTTCTAGGGAAACTAACTTTTCTTTCTCTTTTGGTCACTCCTCAATTATGATTCGAGTCATGGTGGGTCTTTTTGGTTTCCCTTGTTTGATCTTGTTGCTCCTCCTTGTTTTGAAATAAAGGGGAGTTTGCCTTTGTCTTTTCCCTTTTGACTTGACAGGTGTACTTAGGGCAGTCAAGGCAGAAGTTGCCTCCTTCTCAGTGCATTCAGGAGACAACATTAGAGATTCATCCCCTTCATTGGTATGTTCCTCAGGGCTTGCTTATTCCTTTTGTTCTTCCTCCTCACATTCCTCTTCTCCTTCTTCTTTTGTTTCTTCTTTCTCTGTTTTATCTATTTCTGCCTCCTCTTCTTCCTCTGGTTCTTCTTCTTCCTCTTTAGGTTCTTTTTCATCTTCTTCTACCTCCTCTTCACCACTAGAGGTATTGTCCCTATCATATTCAAGAACTTGTATTTCAATCACAACCTCTCTATCCATGTCTCTAAATATGGACCATTGAATAGGGATTCTTAGTTGGCTCAAGGCATCCTCTAGTATTAGCTTAATAAGTCCATGGTGCGCCAATTGCTGGTGTTTTCCCTTTGGGATCTTTAGACTCATGTCTATTATTGATTGTAGCAAGAAGTATGGTACACTGAGTCTTCTTTCAATGGGTATCTCCTCTCCAAATCTCAACTCATGGAGGAGTCTAAATTGGTAGCCATAGATTGTACTGAGCCTCCCTTCACAAGAGATATATTTGAGAATATGATAGCTCACCTCATTCCAAGGATAGGGAAAGCTTTCCTTTCTTATCCAATTTTTGTCCTCAATTGGCTCTTCATCCCTTAAGAAGAAGTTTTTCTTATCAAAAGTTCTTGCAGCCTTATCCTCCTTTCTCCATTTCATCCCTTTAGGAAGTGTAGTGATTCTGCTAATTACCTCAGGAGTAATTGTAATTGAAAGTCCTCTTACCACAATAGTAGCATTGGTTCTAGCCTGAGGGTTGAGTGCCATGGAAAATTATTGAGCTACATCATCATCATACCCTCTGAGCAGCTCAAATAATCCCAACTAGTTATGCCTTCTAAATATTTCTACCACAAGGGGATGGAGGTGTATCATGTCTCTCTGGGTTCTCTTCTGTTAAACCCTCATGTCATCTCTCTTTTCTAGTTAGCTGACTGCATGGAGGTTGGTAGGCTAGAGTTAGTGTTTTTAGGGTGCTTGAGAGTTTATAACATTGGTGGATGGTTGAAATTTTCTTTCTATCTCAACATAATTTTTAACTTCACACAATTCTGTCTAAAACCCCAGACCCACTGTAATCACTTAGAAAACTCAGATTTTTTTTTCCTAGATATCAATTCAAAACACAGGAGATATGGGCCACCTACCTTTCACTATTATGCTTTGGATGAGGATAATTTATTAACATCTATACCCTAGGCATCCCCTTGCATAGTTCTCTGTGAATTTCTAATGCTTCTTGTAGCTCCCTGTCTTTCTTGTAGTTTTTCATGTAGTTTTGTTTCCTGTAGGGTGGCTAAAACAGGTTTGCTTCCTCGATGGCTCTCCAAAGTGGTCCCAGTATTATATGATCTCAAAATGAACAAATGGTGCATGAGAGTTTGGGAATGTTTATTATTTATGGTTTATTCCTTAGAGCGTTGCATTTGCTGGCAGTGTACGATATTTCCTCTTTGGGACCATTGGACCACCATTGGTTATCATGCAGCCTCCCCTCGCAATCATCACCCACCCTAAAAAAACTTAACTTGACCACCTTTTCGACTTATTCTCCTTGATGTGACATTGCAACGTGGCATGCTGACTAAGAGTTCACTTTTTGTTTTCAAGCTGAGGGTGGCCAAGTTAACTAGCCACCTCCAGCATATAAAATCGAACTGTTTCATACTCCTACACTTTATCATATCGTACTTAGAGAATAACTTGGATGAGGTCCCATACATGTGCCTTCATTCATTTGGTGGATGCATGCTAGAGGGTGACTCTATTGTGCTTCTTTTTGTTCAAGTAAGTGCTTTTCCTTGGTGCTTTTTATATTGATTTCTTCCAGCTGATGTAGTTGTCTTCTTTGTTGTTGTGAGCAGGTGCTTGGTCTTTGTTGTTGCTGCTGAGCTCCGAATAGGGTTTATAATGTCTGCAGGGATGTTGGAGCTCTTTACTTGCATGTATGGTGAAGGAGAATGCATGGAAAAATTGTTGTTGTGATAACACAGGTTGCTATAGGGTTTCCTGTAGTTACTACAGGAAATCTTGTCGCTACCTTTTTTCATCATTTTTTTGTTTTTTTTCACTTGGAGGAGGGATGGGTGGTGATGTAGGAGTGGAAGGATGGCAATGAAGTAGATGGAATGATAGGTGAGTGAGGCCAATGATGGCATGTCCCTTGGACTCTATTTTCTTTTTTTTATCTTTTCATTTTTCTGAGTGGTTTTTGATGGACAAGGAAGTTGGTATGGTCATGAGATGGTGTCGGGTTAGATTTGGTGAGGTGTATGGTCCCCTTTTTCAACCTATAATAGGAATGCATCATCATTTTCCAATCGGGACTTCATTCTTGGAGTGTTTTAGGACATCCTATAGTACTATAGGATCTTTTTGTAATAACTACAAGAAACCATGTAGAAGCTTGAAAATTGCATAAAAATTGGTTTTGAATGCCTAGAAGTGAGGATGGATGATGGGGACATGGTGGGCATGGAAGATGTGAAATGAATGGAAGAATAATGGGTGTGATGCTTGGCTTACTATCCCTTGAACTCTAAGTCCTTTGTTTCCTTTAAAACCTACAAAAATCATAGATTTTTATTAGTGGACAGGTTTGAGGTCCCTACCATGGAATTTTTCTATCAGATATGGGCCCAACCACCTAGTCATCAGTTTTCCTTTGAAGTCCTTGAACCTAGTCATCCAAATGGATCCTAAAACACTCTCTAAAGTATTCGAAATTTACTTAAAATCATTTAAAAGACCAAAAAAATCGCATGAGAAAACCTTTCAAAAAGGTAGAAAACACAAATATATATATATATATATATATATATATATATATATATATATATATATATATATATATATATATATATATATATATATAGATATATATATATATATGCAACATCCAGACCTGATAGAATTACAAACGGGATGCGATAAAGTTTCAGATTCGTAGAAAGGGCATTTTAATGTATTTTCACATGTTTCATTTATTAAACGAAATGCGAAGGATAAAGCATCGATGCGATAAACCGGACCCGAAAGGGTTCATGAATGGAAATATATATTGTTTCAAGTCCGGAGGGAGCCATTTTTACATTATTTTCATAGTTTTAATGTATTTTTAATACAAAGGGAAATCGCGATATAAGTGGGATATCGGGTGGGCCAAAGGCGGTAAGTGGTTTGGGTCGGGCTCCGCCCAATCCCATACGATGGCTGCCATGTGTCCAAGCTAAGGAGAGAGAAAACCACCCTCATCGGGTGGTTAACCCTCGTATGAAAGAGCCGCCCGAAATGAACCACGACCATTGGATCTAGATCTCCTAGATCAATAGTGGAGATACTATATCGACTTACAGGTGGACCCGATAGGAGAATAGAGCGAATCTGAGGACTTTTGAAGTCCGATAAACAATGGTTTTGGTAGAATTTCACAGTTTTGGAGTGTTTCTCTGTGTAAACAGAAAACAATCATTTTTGGCATTTCGAAGGATTTCAAAGGCCCAATGACCTATCCCGTTACAGTACAGGTGGCCACCATCCCTGGAAGCATTTAGCAATGATTGCTAATGCTTAGAAAGGGATCTGAGTGGACAGAGGTTGGGGAGATAGAAAGCCGAGAAGCTGAAATGAACAAGCAGCGCAGATTGGCTTTAAAGCCACAGACAGGGAGAAAACAGAGGCAAGTAGTATTGAAGGTAGTGCCGAGACAGAGAGTGATTGAGAGAGTCTTTGTACTCGGAGAGGCTTGAGAGGTTCAATCAAACTCTTGCTGTTGTATTTGTTGTGTGTTGAGTCTCAAATTGAGCTCACACTATTGTAAAACTCTATTTGAAGACACAATAGAGAGGCCACCACGGAAGGCTAGACCAGGAGATGTAGCCCAGGAGTATTGGGTGAACTCCTCATTAAATTTGTTGTGTTTATGTGTGTTGTGTATTATGTTTCTTTACTGCTTCATTGTCTGTGTATTTCACAATCTTATCGATCCATTGCATAAAATAACATAGGCAAATCCATGCACATAAGTCTGTAATACCTTAATAAATGTCTTAGATCTCATTATCAGATCACCTGGATTCATATAGCATAACCAAATCACCTTCTTAAAAAACCTTTTTCTTGATGTTTTTGTCATGCCAAACCTTTCTTTGTACTTGAAAAACTTTAGTGTGTAGGAGGGCCTGCATCCTGAATTCATCCAAACCATTGAGCTAGAGCAGCCTCTCCTATTGTGCCTTTGTAACATCCAAATCCAATTGTGTTGTCATTCTCAAAGTTTTTTACCCAAAATAAATGGAGATCAAAGCCTTATTTCCATAGACCAAGTCATAGGGGGTGAAGCCAGTGGTTGTCTTCCAGGTTGTATTATATGCCCAAGTGGCCTCCACTAGTTTATCAGCCCAATATTTTCTACTATTGTTAGGTCCCTATATTACTAGTGTAACCCCTTATTGTTATTAGCGAAACCCCCTTATTATATTATTGTGCCCATATAGTCCCCATGTTGTTATTATTATGCCCCTAGAAGCCTGCTATTGTTATTGTTGTGCCCCTACAATATTATTGTTATGTAGGCTCTGATTATATTGGGACCCCTTAGACTCCTATATATAGAAAGGAGGTCTTGTCATTTGGATCATCCAAGAATTGTTCATTTATGTAATGTAAAGGAGGTTTCCCCCTCAAAGAGGCTGATTTTGAAGGCGTTGATCTACCTTTTCTTCTATTTTGTGAGCTGGTTTCTTAACATTGGTATCAGAGCTTTGGATTCTAGGGTTTTGTTGCTCCAAACAGGTCATCGTGGAATGTTTTCTATAACGTTTTCTCTACGAAGTTTCATAAGTGAAAACAAAAACCCATTTGATCCAAAATCACTCTGAACCTTGGGTACAGGTTTCATATCTTGTATCTCTATATTTTTGAAGATATAATCTGAGGAAGCTAGGGTTTTGCAAGCTCCATAATTTCATCTCAAACAAATCATCGTGGAATTTTCGCTATAGATTTTTTTCTAGGAAGGGTCAAACTCTGAAATTAAAACCCATTTGAGCAGAAATATTGGTGAAGCTTAGGTCTCAAGTTTAGATCTTATTTCACTATATTTTCGGAGATACGTGTTATAGAAATTTTTGGGCACTACAACCCCAATCATAAATGTCCATAAACCAAGGGCTCCTAAGTCCCTAAAAGTGTTGTTCCAACCCATAAAAGAACAAGGTCAACTGATTACAGCATCTCCCAGAAGTTCTCCATGAAAAACTACTCAGAACTGGTCAAAACTGGACCATCTCACCTGCTCCATGGTCAAAGTGCGCTGCATCCCACCTAAATGCACACAGGAGGTGCGATGCATACTGAAAAGCCCTTCTATGGGGTGCGATGGGCGAGAGTGGACAAATGGCAGGGTCAATCTGTGAGGTGGAGGATTATGGAATCTTCCAGAAACTTCTCCTGTGACACTTGCCTCTCTGCATTCGCCCAGGGATGAGTAAGAGATCATCAATCTCCAAGTGGAATCAAGAACTATCAGAGAGACGACACTAATAAAATCTCAAAAGCTGACTCACCCCCCTTGCAAACATCTATATATGGATCCCTCATCCCAGAGATCCAGAGGTTGGAATTTTGTATCTTGTAAGGAAGTGCTGCTGGTTTCTTGGTGTAACATCATAGTGTTGGGTGATCTAAGATTTTCATGAGGTGAAGAAGGCTTTCTTGCTGAGAGGACGACGCTGGGTCAAAACAATTGGTTGTAATCCTCTTTGCTATTCTTGATTATTAATAAAGCTATTCAAGTTTTCCTCCACATTCTTGTATGATTGATGATATATGCATTTGTGTGGTCAATATATATCTGGTCCTATATTGTGTATGATTGTAGATCTCTGTTCTTGGATAGTGTTATGCTGCTTTGATTACACAGGTGCTCTTTGAAGCTGGGTAGACGAGGAAGCGAGTGGCAAAGATCTGTCAGAAGGGAGAGGAATCAAGCACAAGACAGAGGTTGGTCTCCTTTTTTCCCCACTTATCTACTTCTCATAAAGGAAAATGAAAGTGGCTTTAGTTTGTTTGTTTCTAAGGTAGCTACCAGCCTTAGTGGGACTAGCAGCTCTGCATAGACACTAGATTTCCCGATAACAATACTGTCCAAGACATTCAGGGTTTTTGCAAGCTCCCAAATTACATATCAAACATGTTACCTTGGTAAAATCGTCATAACTTTCTCTCTAAGCATCAAAATGAAATAGCGTAAGAAGTTATAGAAAGAAGACAGACTATAGTTTTATTTGTATTGGTTTCAGGTCCTAAGGTCCAAATAGTGACACGTGACACATCATACAAGTTCGCTCTATTGAAAGGTATATAATCATGTCATCTTGGGAGATTGGGCATAACTCTTTCTTGGAGAATCCAATTTCGATCAAACTAGTGGCATTGGAAAGAGGATGCAAAGGGTTACCGCAGGTGGAAATTTTAGAATTTGGAGATTTGAAACTAAATAGTTACATTCATTTCAAGATCAATCTCCTAAAAGCAAGAAAAAGGGATATGAGGATGTTTGATGGCAAGGATCCGGTAACATGGATACTACAGATTGAGCAATATTTTGATCTACATGATGTGAAAATGTTACAAAAGGTATGTATTGCATCTTTATATGTAGAACCTAATTAGTTTGTATGGTATAGAGGGCTTTGTTCTTGTAAAGCACTTGCCACCTGGTCAATTTTCATGGAGGAAATGATAGCACATTATGAGGATACAAAGAGAAACACCTTCTTTAGCCAATTAATAAATCTAAAACAAAAGGGTTCAATGGTAGAGCACGTTAAGGAATTCCAAAAATTGAATATAAGGGTAATTGATATTCTAGAGAAGCAGAGGATTGATGTCTTCATAGGGACTTTAAAAGATAACATCCAACATGAGGTTCGCCTTTGAGAACCTGATTCATTGGAGAAGGCATACAGATTGGCAAGAAAAGTGGAAAGAAAAATTATGGCAATAAGGAAGTCTAGCACTCAAAACTATAAAGATGTAAGTGTTTTTTCTCCCAGCCTTCCACAACCTACAAGGTTGACACCACAACAATTGGAATAAAAAAGAGCAAAAGGGCTTTGTTACAATTGTGATAGAAAATACATTAAAGGTCATAAGTGTGCTGAGAAGAAATTATTTTACATAGATTGTGAAGAGGAGGAAGAAAAGGATCAAGAAACATCAAAACAAGAGGATATACACCAGGAACCAACCCTAGAGAAAGAAGAAATAAATCCAACCATATCTTGTACTGCATTGGTAGGAATTACCACTCCTCAAATTCTCAAGATAGAAGGACATATCAAGAAGAAGAAGGTTCAAGCAATGAAATGTCAAGAAGAAAAGGATCAAGAAATGTCAAAAGAAAAGGATACTCACTAGGAACCCCAGATAAAGAAGAAATGAATCTGACCATATCTTGTAATGCATTGGCAGGAATTACCACTCCTCAAACTCTCAAGATAGAAGGACATATCAAGAAGAAAAAGGTTCAAGCAGTGAAATATCACATCGAGCATCAACAACAAGTTCTCCAACTTTTAAAGGATAACCTCACCTTGGCGCAAAATCAAATGAAACAATAGGTAGATCAATATCGCAACGAAAGAAGTTTTGATGTAGGTGACTAGGTATTTCTACGACTACAACCATACAAAAAAATGTCCCTCAAGCAAGCTAAGAAGGATAATAAATTATCACCAAAGTATTATGGTTCGTACAAGGTGTTACAAAAGATTGGTACTATGGAATACCAATTGGAGCTTCCTGCATCTTCCCAAGTGCACCCAATTTTCCATGTTTCATGCTTAAAAAAGGTTATAGGTGAGAAGATCCCAGTTCAAACAATATTGCCAGAACTTGACAAGGAAAAATCATATTGGAACTAGAAGATGTCCCAAAAACAAGAAATTGACAGCGAAGGAATTGATCAATTTTAGAGTATCTCGTCAAGTGGGAGAACTTACCCACTGAAGATTCCACATGGGAGGATGATAATTTTATACAAAAGCATCCAGAACTACTCAAGCATTGAGGACAACACTTTTTGAAGGAGAGGGCCATGTTAGGTCCCTATACTACTAGTGTAACCTCGTATTGTTATTAGTGCATCCCCCTTATTGTATTATTGTTCCCATGTAGTCCCCATGTAGTCCCCATGTTGTTATTATTATGCCCTATAAAGGCCCACTATTGTTATTGTTGTGCCCCTATAGTATTATTGTTATGTAGGCTCTGATTGTATTGGGACCCCTTAGACTCCTATATAGAGAAAGGAGGTCTGATCATTTGGATCATCCAAGAATTGTTTATTTATGTAATGTAAAGGAGGTTTCCCCCTCGAAGAGGTTGATTTTGAAGGCATTGATCTATCTTTTCTTCTATTTTGTGAGCTAGTTTCTTAACATTTGGTATCAGAGCTTTGGATTCTAGTGTTTTGCTGCTCTAAACAGGTCATCGTGAAATTTTTTCTATAACTTTTTCTCTACGAAGCTTCATAAATGAAAACAAAAACCCATTTGAGAAAAAATCACTCTAAATCTCGGGTTTGAATTTCATATCTTGTGTCTCTATATTTTCGAAGATATGATCTGAGGAATTTAGAGTTTTTGCAAGCTCCATAATTTCATCTCCAACAAATCATCGTGGAATTTTCACTATAGGTTTTTTTATACAAAGGTTCAGACTCTGAAATTAAAACCCATTTGAGCGGAAATCTTCCTGAAGCTCAGGTCTGAAGTTTAGATCTTGTTTCTCTATATTTGCGGAGATACGGTCCAAGACATTTAGGGTTTATGTAGGCTCCCAATTACATCCCAAACAGGTGACCTTGGGAAAATTTTCACAACTTTCTCTCTGAGCATCAGATTGAAAAAAACGTAAGAAGTTACATAAATATGACGGACTGTAGTTTTATGTGTATCATCTTTAGGTCCTAAGGTCGAAACAATGACACGTGACACATCATACAATTTTGATCTACTAAAAAGTATATAATCAGGTCATCATGGGAGATTGGGCATAACTATTTCTTGGAGAATCCAATTTCGATCAGACTGGTGCCATTGGAAAGAGGATGCAGAGGGCTACCATAAGTTGAAACTTCCAAATTTTGAGATTTGAAACTAAATAGTTACATTCAGTTCAAGATCGAGCTCCTAAAAGCAAGAAAAAGAGATATGAGGAAGTTTGATGGCAAGGATCCGTAACATGGATACTATAGATGGAGCAATATTTTGATCTATATGATGTGCAACTGTTACAAAAGGTACATATTGCATCTTTATATTTAGAACCGAATCAGTTTGTATGGTATAGAGGGCTTTGTTCTCGTAAAGCACTTATCACCTGGTCAATTTTCACAGAGGAAATGATAGCACATTATGAGGAGACAAAGAGAAACACCTTCTTTAGCCAATTGATAAATCTCAAACAAAAGGGTTCAATGGAAGAGCACATTGAGGAATTCCAAAAATTGAATATAAGGGTAAATGATATTCCAGAGAAGCAGAGGATTGATGTCTTCATAGGGACTTTAAAAGATAACATCCAACATGAGGTTCGCCTTTGGGAACCTGATTCATTGGAGAAGGCATATAGGTTGGAAAGAAAAGTGGAAAGAAAAATTATGGCAACAAGGAAGTCTACCACTCACAACTATAAAGATGGAAGTGTTGTTTCTCCTAGCCTTCCACAACCTACAAGGTTGACACCACAACAATTGGAAGAAAAAAGAGCAAAAGGGCTTTGTTACAATTGTGATAGCAAATACATTAAAGGTCATAAGTGTGCTGAAAAGAAATTATTTTACATAGATTGTGAAGAGGAGGAAGAAAAGGATCAAGAAACGTCAAAAAAAAGGATATACACCAGGAACCAACCCTAGAGAAAGAAGAAATGAATCCGACCGTATCTTGTATTGCATTGGTGGGAATTACCACTCCTCAAATTCTCAAGATAGAAGGACATATCAAGAAGAAAAGGATCAAGAAATGTCAAAAGAAAAGGATGCTCACCAGGAACCAACCCCAGAGAAAGAAGAAATGAATCTGATGATATATTGTAATGCATTGGTAGGAATTACCACTCCTCAAACTCTCAAGATAGAAGGACATATCAAGAAGAAAAGGTTCAAGCAGTGAAAGATCACATCGAGCATCAACAACAAGTTCTCCAACTTTTAAAGGATAACCTCACTTTGGCACAGAATCAAATGAAACAACAGGCAGATCAATATCACAATGAAAGAAGTTTTGATGTAGGTGACTGGGTATTTCTACGACTACAACCATACAAACAAATATCCCTCAAGCAAGCTAAGAAGGATAATAAATTATCACCAAAGTATTATGGTCCATACAAGGTGTTACAAAAGATTGGTACTATGGAATACCAATTGGAGCTTCCTGCATCTTCTTGAGTGCACCCAATTTTCCATGTTTCATGCTTAAAAAAGGTTATAGGTGAGAAGATCCTAGTTCAAACAATATTTCCAGAACTTGACAAGGAAGGAAAAATCATATTGGAACTGGAAGCAGCCACAAAAACAAGAAATCGACAGCTACAGAATCGATCAATTTTAGAGTATCTCATCAAGTGGAATAACTTACTCACTGAAGATTCCACATGGGAGGATGAGAATTTTATACAAAAGCATCCAGAACTACTGAAGTGTTGAGGACAACACTTTTTGAAGGAGAGGGGCATGTTAGGTCCCTATACTACTAGTGTAACCCCTTATTGTTATTAGTGCAATCCACTTATTGTATTATTGTGCCCATATAGTCCCCATGTTGTTATTATTATGCCCCATAGAATCCCACTATTGTTATTGTTGTGCCCCTACAATATTATTGTTATGTAGGCTCTGATTGTATTGAGATCCATTAGACTCATATATATAGAAAGGAGGTATTTTCATTTGGATCATCCAATAATTTTTCATTTGTGTAATGTAAAGAAGTTTTCCCCCTCGAAGAGGCTGATTTTTAAGTTGTTGATCTATCTTTTCTATATTTTTGTGAGTTGGTTTCATAACAGCTGTTACTCACAACGTTGGTGAGGATGCCTTCCAATGCTTTGTTAGTAACCTCCACTTGTCCATTGAACTGAGGATGATAATTAGTTGACTTCATGTGTTTCATCTTATGTTGCCTCAACAAATTCTCAATTAGGTGTGATGTGAATTGAGCTCCCTGATCAGTGACTAGTTCTCTAGGGTACCCAAACTTGTAAAATACATTCTCCCTTAAGAACTTAGCCACTTTTTCTTATGTTGCTACCTTGACATCCTGGGTTACAAAACAATTTTTCAAATAATCAATGTATACAATTATGTACTTTTTCTACCCTGATGGTGGATCAATGGGCCCAATGAAATCCATGCCCCATTTTTTAAATGGCTCAAGAGTCACTTGAGGTTTTAAAGGCATTTCATCCTTGGGAGCAGGTTTCCCCTTTGTTTAGAACTGATCACATCGACTGGTGTACTTTCTTGCATCTTGGTGGAGAGTGGGCCAGTAGTAGCCATCTTGTAGTACCTTGAAGGTTTTCCTCTTGGTTGCAAAGTTACCTCCACATGGACCATCATTATAGGCTAGAAGGATGTCAAAGACTTCCTCCTCCCCGACATATCTCAAAATTTTATCTTGGCCTGGTTTGAAGATATTGCCCCCAATCCAAGTGAATGGGGTGCTCTTTTTTACAAATCTTCTTTTTTCCTTAGAGGAAAGATTTGGAGGGAACTATGAAACCACTAGGTAGTTGGCTATGTCAGAAAACCATGGAGAGAGAACTAAAATAGAAAATAAATGCTCATCTGGTAGTTGATCATCAACAATTCCTTCCTCACTTGCAGGCAAAGCAAGTCTAGACAAAAATTTTGTAACTACATTTTCTCTACCAGGCTTATCAATGATAGTTAGATCAAACCATTGTAATAAGAGAAACCATCTAATAATCTTGGCATTCACATCAGGCTTGTTCATCAAATATTTAATAGCATCATGGTCAGTATGTACAAAGGTCTGGTAACTAGTGATGTAGTGTCTAAATTTGTTCAAGGAATGGACAACAACTAGGAGCTCTTTTTTAGTTACAGTATAGTTCAATGCATCCTTGGACAAATTTTTTCTAATGAAGTAAATTGCATAAGGAAACTTGTTATCTATCTAGCCTAGGGCCTCTCCTATAGATTTTTCAGAGGCATTAGCATGGATGTGGAAAGGAAGAGCCCAATTTGGGCCTCAGAGTATGGATGAAGTAGTTAATTTTTCCTTTAAGGTTTCTAAGGCCTCTTGGCAGCTTTTTGACCAACAAAAGTCAGAGTCCTTGGTCACTAGTCCAAACAATGGTGAGGCTACTTTGCTTAAATCCTTTATGAATCTCCTATAGTATCCAACTAAGGCCAAGAATATTCTAAAATCCCTCTACTTCTGAGGAGTAGGGACCCTCTTTAGGATAGCAATTTTATTTAGGTCCACTTGTAGTCCTTCCTAGGATATTGAGTGACCTAGAACAATCCCTGCATTCATCAAGAACTCACACTTCTTGGGACTAATGGATTGGTTCATTTCAATGCACTTATTTAATACTTCCCCCAAGTTAGAGAGAGCCTCCAGGAAATCACACCCATAGGGAGTGAAATCTTCCATATAGATTTCTACATATTCATGGACTAGCTCTGCAAAGATGCTCAGAACTGCCTTCTGAAAAGTGGCAGGGACATTACATAATCCAAAAGGAAGGACCATATAAGAAAAGGTGCCCTAAGGACAAGTGAAGGTTGTTTTATCTTGGTCCTCTGGGTTGATCTAGATCTGATTGTAACCACTAAATCCATCTAGGAAAGAGAATAACTTCTTCCCCGCAAGACCATCCAAGACTTGATCAATGAAAGGTAGAGGGAAATGGTATTTTTTAGTGGCTTTGTTTAATTCTCTGTAGTCCACACAAATCCTCCATTTTCCATTCTTCTTTGGGACCAAAACTAGAGGAGACACCCACTCACTATCTGAGATGGGGTAAATGAACCCTGCATCTAACAACTTCTATAGTTCTTCTTTAACTTTGTCTTTGAGGGTTGGGTTCATTCTCCTCTAAGGTTGGTGCACTGGTTTTTAGCCTTGCTTGATGTAAATGTTGTGAGTAAACACTGAAGGGTGCACTCCTTTCATTTCCTTGCAACTCCAGGTAAAGGCATCCAAATGATCTCTTAGGATGTCACATAACTCCTTTTCCTGATGTACAGAGAGAGGGGTTGATTTTCAATGTTTTAGCTGGACCAAATTCTATCATCTTGACATTAGTAGGACTTGAGTCAACTAGGCACAGATTATTCCAAGGGTTATATTCATCTTTCTTTACTAACTCATCAAGAGACATGGTGTTCGGGGGCTAATTCTAGAATATTTGATCAATCAGGTCGTCTTCATCAGGCTTCCCCCCTCCTATAGTAGCATCTAAGGTATATATTGGGTAAGATGTGGCATAGTAAACTTCATATTCTTCCTCCTCTTCCAACCTATTGTACTATGTAATAACCCCACCCCCCCCCCCCATTTATATGAGTAATAGTTAATATTTGGCATATAAATGGGGACCCTTTTAAATTTTTAGGCCTTGAAAATAAATGCTAACTCTACAAATTTTCCTTAAAAACCTTCAAAAAAGAACTCATGCTTAAAGCTCTTATCACAAATCGCATCTCGCAGTTTTCCATGTAACAATTGTTAACATTCCATCGAAAATCCCGAAATGTGATATGCGATGAGGTCCCCGCTGCGATATTCCGATCACAAAACTTTAAGAACACGCGATCGCATGTCGTAAATTGCAAATAAATAAAGCATGCCATTGGGTCACCCCTTAAGAATTTGTGAAATGTGATATTGCAATTTTCACAATTGCATTTCGCATTATCTTCAGGCAACGCTATATTACAACGTTTGAAAGTTATGATGAGAAAATAAAGCATGGGGAAGTTACTGATTTTTAATGTAATAATGAGTGGTTTGCCAGAGTAATTAATGTTTAGCTCCTGGAGGAGAGGAATTGATGTTTTCAAGTTATAGCTAGTTAACACTGAAATCTCATTCAAAATCTTCCCACGATTCAAATTCATTTCAAAGAACTCTCAGCCTTAATTGCCCTCTATTATGTGTGCTGATATATCTCTTTCGTTCTAGGCAAGCTTCAAAAGAGATGTCATTACTTAAGGTGATGCAAAAGCAGAAGAAGCATATCATTCCAGAGCCTGAGGTATCTGAGATGTCACCCATATTTGTTGATACAGTTTGCAGCACCAATGGAGGAGCGATGATATGGGAAGTCATATATAATAGACTTGAAGATGAGCGGCCTAAAATTACTGTCAAAAAGGCAACAGTTGACTTAATAAAACCTTTAGGAGTTCAATTCAAAGATGTTGCTTGCTCCTTCCTTCACATAATAGGAGCAAGAGCCAAAATACTCCCATACACTCATATGATTAGATGGGTGGTGGAAAATCTCAATATTGAAGACAGGAAATTCAGGAACTCAAAGATGGAGCTAATGGGGTCATTCAAAGCTGAAGACCTGAAGCAAATGTATCATATTCCTGGCCCTCAAGATATATATGACAAATCATACCTGGCCAACTTCGCAAAGAAGAATGAAGAACCCTTCAAGATGATTCAAGGCTGGAGAGTTCTAGAGAACAAATTCAAATATGATAAGATGGGTATGTACCCCATTGCTTCTTTGGAAAATCCCCATAACTATGCAGCTTCTATGTTATGTAGGTTATATGGATTACCTAATAATACCAAATTATCTATATAATGGGTCCCTTTGATAGATGCATGTCTCAATTCTCACAGCCACTATCCTATCTGATAATCTAGCCACTGCCATTTCAAAGTATCTTCAGAAGAGATCCACCACCACAGAGAACCTTCCTCCATTTTATTTTAGTGCCTATATCATGGATGCCATCTGTTTCTATACTAAGCTTCCAATCGTGGGTTGGAAATGGACTTTGCAAGACCCCTACCCCATCCATCTCAACTACAAATAGATGTGGGAATCCCATTATATACCCCATTTTTATAAACTATGGCACGGTGTTATTTTACCATTGCATCAATTGATTTTTAATAAGAAAGCCCCCAGGTTTTCTAAAGAAGCTTCTACAGACCTTCTCGTAGCAGGCAAGTATTTTGCTGAAGAATGGTTTGCATATATTAGAGATTTTGGTAGTACAACAGACCTACATGTACTCCCTTTCCATGTCTCTGACAAGCTATTATCAAGAGAAATAGCCCACAATATTGTGGGAAAAGGCTTAACCAAGAGCCTAAAAGATAACAAAAATTCATTATGTTCATCCTTTCCCATACAGTCTGGTTCTTTTTCGTTGGAAAATTTCAACCATGTAAACAAGGAATTACTAAGCCTAGATAGCTTCAGGCTCCATATTCTACCAAAGAGACAATTTGACCCAGACAAGATAGCAAACAATATTACTATTGCAGTAAAGATCAACCCCTTCAACCATGAAGCTAATGATTCTAAATATCTTTACAATCTATTGAATCATTCGAACAAGAATTCGATTGGGCAAAGGAAAATTTAAATCTTGATGATTTTGAAAAGTTTCAGGAATTCAAAAGTCAGAGGCTCAAAACAATCCCATTGCATTTGTTAAGAGTCGATGACAAGCCTACACCCAGTGTAACTATCAATAGAGAAGGACCAAATTCTTGCATAGAATATCAAGTGGATACAGGGAAAGCCCAAGGTACAGGGAAAGCACAAGATATAGAGAATACAGTGGAATCCAACAGAAGGTCAGCCAAAAAACTGGTCATAATTGGCCTAAATAAAGATACCGGTCCCGAAATCAAAAGCAGCAATCTGGAGCAGGAATGGGACCAATTCAAAAAAAAATGCAAGATACTCCTAAGACAATAGATGTCTAGGAAACCACGGAATATCACATTCCTCTGCAGACTTAAAACTTTAGAGTTTGAGCCAATGGATGAGGAAGGGACAAGTTCGAAGCATACATAAATCATTCCTTCTTTTCCCACATCGGAAATTATCCTAAACGTGACTGAAATTCCTCCTTTGGATGTGTTTTACAGCCCACTGCATAAGGCTGTAGTAAGAAGACAGAAGAAAAGAAGGAGAGTGGAAACACCCGAGATCCCACCGGGAAATGAGTCGATGGACATAGTCTGGAAGGATAATCCTTCCAATCCGACTGAAAATTTGACCAGGTTGTCACAGTTTACAGGGGCATACGCTACTGCCACCATGGATAAAGCCACTGAGGTATCTATTTTGTTAAGGGAAATGGAAGAAAAGATAGCACAGCTTGAGCAATAGCTGCAAGTTGAGAAGGCAAATGTGAACCAACAAGCTGCTAAAAAAATAGCCCAATTGTAGTAGAATATGGAGGTATTAAAGATAAGACATGAAGAAGACATATCTGCAAAGAACATGAAAATCCAAGAATTGCAAGAAGCCATGGAAAAATATAAAGATGTCCCTATTGTCGATGAATTCATCAAAGAGGCATTAGAGTTAAATTCCCTTCTATCAAAACAGCAAGATCTATTTTTCCAGAGAATGTCACATGTCATTCATTATTTGATTATCGGTGATCAGTTAACGAATAAGGTGATTGATCAGAGAACTGAATTTAATGATTTAAATACAAATATCTTTGAATTCATTGAAAGGAAAGAAACTGAAGAAGGAAGGAAAGCTAATCTACCCGAGATTGAGGAGACACATAAGGACATTTTATTCATAGAATGGGATGCGCAGATAAAGCAAGATGAATTAGCAGTGGCAAGAGCAGTAGGAGTGGAAAATAACATAGTAAAAGTAGTAAATCACACTTTGCACACTACTAAATTGATGAAAGAAGGTAATCCAAAGACCCTGCCATATTTGAATGACTTGGATAAAAACTAGAAGGCAAAGGTGAAAACCAAAAGGGAAGCAATCACAAAGCTATCAAAGACTGACTGGGAGGCATATTGGCAATTCCTTGTCAAACCTCACAGCCAAATAATGATGCTCAATTGTTCACTCCATTCAACACAAAGGATGTTTCCACCTCTCATAGATGCTATCTTCGCAGGACAGGTTAGAACACAGTTTGGGGCACCTCCTCAAGTGAAACCGATGTCTGATATATGCGATCTAAAGGAGAAGCTGGCAGACAAGAAGTCATCTTTATAACCTCTACTCATCAAATCACTTTTACTTTTAGAGTTAGTTGCTAGTTAAGAGGAAGATTGTTTGAAACCTCCTCAAATATTTTGTATAATATTTTTTTGAACTTTAGTTAGATAATATTTATACCCTTCTCATGCATTTATAGAAGGGTCTAGAATTTTATCAAAAACATTTGCAAATAATGCACTTAAGTAAGTTTGTGAATGCCTTGATGAAATTATGGAACATGTTCATTTCTTTTAAATATCATACTACTTTCCTTTGTTGATGCACTATTGTATACTTGGAGAATAATATGATCTGAAGAAAGGATATGATCTATGTCATTAGTCAAATGAGCAGAACCTCACACATATGGTACTTTTATTTTTGTATGATTAGTTCTGTTTTCTTTTAATTAGTGATAACATTTCGTTTTGATGAATTATATATGGAATATGTTCTTTCTGTTATGTGTTAATTGCACTACGGTATGATGCCTAGCTGAAAGTATTTATTTTCATATATGATCATTAATATATGCGATATAGTTTATACATTTCTTTGACTAACTATTTAGTCAAATAAATTATCTTTACACGTTATCATATTTGTTTAATGCATGAATTATCTTTATTATCACATGTCAAACAGATATCTTTTTATATCGCATATCACACAGAATACTCGGGTTTATATTAAATTAAGTTAGCTAGAGATTTGCATTCTAGAATAGGTCATTTAGTTATCAGTGTTCTTATTGGAATCGCTTGAAAACCACCCATTCTCATTTTAAAACCCATATTAGGAAACTGGTCCCATCATCCCTAGTCAAAGCCACCACTTCAAATAGAAAAGGAGTTGTATTTAAGGTATGGACCGGGTGGTTATCCCCCATGTTGGAGCAGCAAAATTTTGAGGCTTCAACATTTTGGCGCTAGAAGGAGGGCCATCCAACTATGAATGGGATATAAATCTAAAGATCAATGGAAAAACATTCATAAGATTCAAAATCCCTCCACAACTTCTACCTCTTCTAGATTGCATTCCAAATCTCTGGATCATAAATCTAAAGTTGTAGAGACATCTCCCTCATCTCCTAAAGTATTAAGACATCCACCTTCTTTAGATTACACTCTCGAGTCTCCCAAAGTTCGCTCTTTGATACAGAAATTGGAATAGATATCCATTTCGATCGATGTTGGCTTGAGGGGGCCTGACCCAGGCTCAGCGTTAATTAGCCAAACAAATCCCTACACCACTGGCCCTTTCAGCATCAGCCCACAGAGCGCAGACCAAAGTCTAGCCTGAAGCAGTATGGGGGGATGATGGAACCAAGTTTTCGCACCTTGAGATGGTTGTGATGTCATTTAATTCCCTCTATCCCTGCCTTCGCACAGGTCGCTTCACTCTAGGGCTTACAAGACAAGCCCTCTATTCCTTCCTTCAATACCTCTGCGAAAGGGTATGATCAACCTTCGCGTAGCCCTAGCCTGTTGCTCAGGTACTTTCATGCTGCTATGGTAGCGTGTCATGCAGATTCCCCAATTAATCTAAGTGACTTGCTTATCTTATCAAACAATTATACTTAACACTGCATAAACAGATATTCGTAAATGCGTTCAGTTATTCAATGTAATTGCATTCATTCACGCATCACGTAAGCATAATAAAGGAAATTCATACATAACATATCAAGATACATCAATAGAACAAAGACACAGAAATTGCAGAATATCTCTCTTTATTAATGTCTTCAAGTGTTTACAAACTCTGTCCACCCTGTGCACACAATTTCAGGGGTCCACGCACTCAGCTACAAACTTCTACCCTAGGCCTCTGCACACTCAATTGCAAAGCCTCTACCTACACTACGACCCAAGACTTAGACTTCTTACTTTAGAGCTGCGACTCTCTTACATGATTCATCATTGTATGTCTCCAAAACTACTTAGATCTTATCTCTTTTTATACAATCCCATGGTCCGTAGACCATGGGTAGATCTCTTACAGCCAACTTTACTTTACAAGACTAAGGTCAGACTACCCTTTATGACACATGACACCTTCGCGCTCTGTGACCACAAAATGCGGAGTCTTTACAATTTTATTACAAAATTTGACTCAAACATGGGCTTTTAGCCCCAAAACTACCCTTGGGGGATCCCACTCCCAACAGGCCCCCAACACAAACATCATGACTCGCCCTCGAGTCACTCAGTAGGCGCAAAGATCTTTGCACGAAGCCTATCCAACTTGACCTGTATGACCGCTACCTCGGTCGTGCTCTGATCTACTGCCTGCTTCGCATCTTCCACTGTCTTCTTGGTCACTGCTCCTGCGCTATCAGCCTGAAGCTTTTGTTGCGTTGCTTGCAGAGTCGCAAGCTTACCTTCAATATTTCTTGTGATTGCATAAGCTTCCTCCAGCCAGGGCTTTAGTCTTCCCTTCATCATCGCTTACTTGTGCAGTGTTGCAGCCACCTGTTCCTTCAGCTGCTTGGCCTCTTGCAGCTTGGCTAGTGTCTGTGTCAGCACGACAGTTCACGATGTGCCCTTAACTTCATCCTAGCATTGTTGTAGATCGTGCACTTCTGTCTCTAGCCTATGCATATTGGGGTCTTCCTGCAAGCTTGTCAGGACCTCGAATGATTTCTCAAACAACTGTGTGAAGTTTGCTACTGCACTCTCCACCATCGCTACTGCCTTTGTGACAGCGGCCGCCCATTGTTCCTTTACTTCTGGCGATGTTGAAGGCTGGGCCCTCAACTGTAGCTCTATAATTTGTAGGTTCAACTCCAACTGAACCTGCGCCATCTCAGTCTGAGTGTCATGCACCCCTGTGGCCAACTTGCGGATGCATACCTCGACTACCTCCTGCTCCAGAATTGCCAACTCTAGGACCATTCAACATTCCTCCTCAATGGCCTACATAATCTTCTTGCTCTGATTGGTCTCCTCAGTCTTAGCAGCGATGGTAGCATTTATTTGTAGGGCTATATGTTCATTATTGATCCGCTGTTCACTGATTACCTAGAAGGCACAGTGCTAATAGGCCCTCAGTTCTACAATTACTCCATACTGCAAGAGGTGGAGTGTTTTGCGTGGAAGCGCTGCCAAGTTCAGCCCATCTCCCTTCAGGCTTCTGACAGTGGGCTTGCCAGCCTCATTTTCTATGGTCAGTGCTCCATCTGACAACACTATTTCACTGGAAGCCTTCGTGCACAGCATATCGGTAGCCTCTGAAGTGTCGATAGCCAAGCTAGTAGACACCGTACCATCCTGCGATGCGTAGGTCTACAACTCCTGCAACCCGGTCTGGATAGCCCCTAGGATGATCTGATGTTGTTGTTCAAATTGTTTTAGGGCCTCCGTGGTGACATCCCTGACTGTGTCACCGATATCATGTAAATCGCCCTCTGTCAATGTGATAGGGTCCAGCAAGGTCTTGGTCACTTTTGACTTCTTCTTGGACCCTCCCTTTTCCAGCTCTCTTGGGTGCTTGATGCGAGTGGACATCTCCTGAGGGTCCTCACTGTGTTGTTTTGTTTCTTCCTCTTCTGTCTCAAGTGAAGGCAACCTCACGCCTTTGTCAGAGCCACGCTCTGTTGCACCTGTCTACTTTCCCATCTACTTTCCTGCCTACTTTCCTACTTGCTCTGCCTGGGCCTTATCAATGGCCACCTTTTTCCTCTTCTCGACTAGCTACGCCATCTTTAGCTTGGCCTCCTCCTTCTTCTTTTGCGCGGTGCACTTGCTCCTATCGACCACCAAGTCTGTGGTAGTGCACCACTCCGCCAGTCATTGATCAAGCACTGCATCAATGGCGTCATCTGTGGCTAGATATGGCAAGTTGTACCACTTCTGCGCAGGGTCCTTCTGTGCCCTGATGGATACTCGATGGAAATCGGCTTTGAACTTTGGATAGCCCTGCAGGTTGGCATACACCATGGGCGATAATCGCAGCTTGCAATTGATGGCCATTCTGATGTTCATCTCCATCAATATCCAGAAGATCTTGTTGTCCATGAATCGTTGCATGTCCTTGGTCGCCAACAACGAAGCGTACTTCACTTCTTCCGGGAGGCCTGGCACGACTGAAGGGAACTGGCTATCCTATGGTGTCTCCCATGCTACTAGCACAATCGATAGGAAGAACCATGTGTAGTGGAATGTCTTGTTGAGATCTTGTGCTTTGTGGTAGTTCGCCAGGAACTCTCCATGAAGGCAGTCCGACCAGTTGAACTGGACTCCTTCAATGCACTATTGTGCAAGCACGATGACAGGCGCCGACACGTCATCAGCGCAGCACATCCTCATTACCTTTCCTATGAGGATCTGTGTGGATACCTTCATAGAGAGGTCACAGATACTAGATATGGCATACCTACATGGCCTCTTCACCAGCTTAAATTTCTCCTTCATTAATTCTGCGAGAGCCTGCTCACCACCTTTTTCGCCAAAGATAATCGCTG
Organism: Pinus tabuliformis; assembly: GCA_031772625.1. Lineage (NCBI taxonomy): Eukaryota > Viridiplantae > Streptophyta > Pinopsida > Pinales > Pinaceae > Pinus > Pinus tabuliformis. Next base: position 1,864,580,778 of record CM062817.1, read on the forward strand.
GATTTTGACTTGTATATGGCAGATACATTATTTGGTGAATCAACCTATCTGTGATGGGTATCGACTCCTCCAACCACAGACACCCATCATGCACCAAGCACAGTTGATGCTTGATGACCAAAACTATCACCGAGGTGTAGTTATAGTGCGACACCTAGAGCAGGTTGAGCAACCCTACCTTTTCTACTCCCTTTAGCCACCTCCGTGGCTCCAAGGTGATCATTCTTGTATTTGTATCTATGATGTAGCGCATCGGCTACTTGGTTGCCAGGTGTGGGAACTTTGCGTGGTCCGCCAAGTCCCAGTCTTCAAGCTTCAGCAACGACACTCAGGCTAAGTGCGAACCGTCGAAAACCATTTTGTTTGGAAGCAGAGGGGTTTGCAAGGGAGTCTTACTCTCATCAATGTCCTTTGGGAAATAGAGGAATAGGGTCCGCACCCTGGGCTTCAACCTCCTCTACTTCAGCTCCCACATCCTCATCATCCACCTGGATGTCTTCGATATCTTCCTCCTCTGGTTCTAGGTTTATGGCCTTTCCCTTCTCCTATGCAATGGGTTTTGGTGGGTTTCTCCTTGGTGATGTGTGCACCAGTATGGCAAGTTACTTTCCCTTCTTGTCCTTCATAGTTTCCTTAGTTGGGGTTGGCTTCGATCTCAGTGTTCTCAGCGATTTAGGGACCTATGCCAGTACTTCGGCCACTTCCGAAGCAGCTACTTCTGCTTCTCTTTCCATTTCCTGTGTCAGCTCCTCTACTTCTTGTTCGGTATTTATAATTTCTGGGGGTGCTGACAATAACACTTTCTAGCAGTTCTCGTGATGTCTCTGGCAGGTTCGCAAAGGCGAGAATCTCTTTGAAAGCCTCGAAGAACTCTCGATCCATAGGTTTCTAAGAGCTCAACAACACAATACTCAAAATGCCAAGTGTTTCTTGTTGGACAACCACTTGTAATTTATAGGGCATTTTGAATTCAAATCTGACCGTTCCCCCCCAAAATTGGCTCATTAATGCTGGATTGGTGGCAGATTTTCAAGGATCTGAGCCATAAATCTTAAATTTCAGCTGCCCGCTCCATTTTGCCTCACTTCTGCCATCAAATCATGAACAGTGACTTTAACAGTCACTTTTCGGCCAACCTACGCAATTTCTCCCAGGGTAGCGCAGCTCCCTCCATGCTACTGCGGACCCAGTGACACTTCCTTGCTTCGCACCATCCTCCAATCGCCCAACTCCCCAACCCAAGTAGTGTAGTTTATAGTCCTGCGCCTCATTTCAGTTGCCTGGAGTGCTAAGACTGTGCTACCTTCATCTCATCACATGGTCGGACCACTGGTGTATGGCTTCAAGAGACTATCATCCACCTTTCCTGGGAATGGCTCTATATTTAATTTGACCAGTTGTACCACTCCTCCATCGGTAATTTCCTTAATGACATAGGGCCCTAACCAGTGCATTCGGAATTTTCTTGGAAGTTTATCAAACTTACTATCATATAGCAAAACTAGGTCATTTACGTTGAATGTGCACAACTTAGTATGTCGATCATGCCATGCCGTTTCGCATTGCTTTTGGACCTGTTGGTGAAATCCAGCTAAAAATCTCTCTTCCTCGAGCTCATCTAGCTGTACAAGCCTCTCCCCTAGGGCTCCACGATCCATCATATCTATGAGTGCTGCTATACGCAGACTAGGCACAATGTATTCCATAGGCATTACCACTTCAACACCATAGACAAGCCTAAAGGGGGTTTGTCCAGTCAACTTCTTGCATGTTGTTTGATAAGTCCATAGTACTGTAGGTATGCATAGGTCCCAATCACTTCGTTAAGCATTGCAAACCTTGGTCAGCGTGATTTTGAGCACTATGTTGAATGCCTCCACCGTCCCGTTAGCCTGCAGGGGATAAGGTGTGCTCTTCTAGTGGTATACCTGAAATTCCTCTGTTAGTGCGTTGATTGTCTCATTTAGGAAGTGCGTACTGCGATCACTAATCAAGATCTTCGAACATCCAAATTGCATCAATACATGCTAAAAGAAGAACTTTGCAGTGGTTGCACCTATGCAATCCTTCGCAGGTTGTGCCTCTGCCCAATGAGTCAAATACTCCGTCACGGTGACAATGTATCTTGCTCCTGTCTTTCCTTGGGACTGAATGGATCCCAAAAAATCTATCACCCACTTCTTGAAGGGTTGCAATGTCATATTTGGATTCAAAGGCATCTCATCCCTTCGTGATGGCCTGCCAGTCCTTTGACACACATCACACGTCTTGCAATACGCTTTTGAGTCCTGATGGAGGGTTGGCCACCACAACCCTACACAGAATATTCTACATAGTTTCTCTTCCTACATAATGTCCTCCCTAGGTGCCCCCATGAGCGTTTGCGAGGATGCTGCTTCTTTCAAACTCAAGTACATACCGTCGCAATATCACATCAGTCCCCATCTTGTACAGATGCCCAACAATGACAGAGAAATCTGTCGCGCGCACTACTAATTCCTTCTTCTACTGGATAGTGTATCCATCTGGTGATGTACCTGTCATTAGGAGGTGTATTATATCCTCAAAATGGTCATCCACGATGCACACTTCAAATAGTTATGCGTCAGGCAATCCCCCCTCCAAATTAGTGGGCTCTTTCCCTGTTTCAATGTGCGACAGATGGTTTGGTCCTGCGTTCAGTCATTGAGGCTTCACAATAACTTCAAAATCATACTCCTGGAACAATAAGAGCCACTTGCAGATTCTCCCCCCCAACACAGGCTTATTGACCAAGTACTTCAGCCCGAAGTCATCTATATACTCTTAAAATGGCCTCCCAGCAAGTAGTGTCTAAACTTTTGGAGCACATACACCATAGCTAGCTCTTTGCGCTCGGTCGTGGAATAGTTCTACTCTTCCTTGGATAATCTTCGGCTTGCGAATGTGATAGGATGGTCCAAGCCTTCTCCGCCAACCTATGTCAGTATTTCCCCCAGCGCTATACATGACACATCGAAATGTACATGAAACTCCTTCTTCCAATCCGGGAAGACTAGAATCAGCGTGGTGACCATCTTTTCTTTCAATATATCCAATCTCTTCTTAGAGTCATTGTTCCAGTAGAATGTGACATCCTTCTTCAACAATTTCTCCATAGGTGTGGTGTTCTGGGCATAACCTTTGATAAACTTTCGGTAACATCCCGTATGTCCTAGGGTAGCGCGAAGCTGCTTCACACTCCTTGGCACTTCCAAGTTCAATATCACCACTATCTTTGTGAGGTCTACCATCAGTCCCTGTCTACAAACCACATGCCCCAATAGGTTCCCAAAAGGAACATAAAATGGACACTTCTTGAGGTTGAGCGTGGTCTTGTATCTTTGACAGGTATCCAGCATCAAGCGCAAGCTTCCTACATGGAATTTAACCAGCCCAAACACAGTCCAATCATCAAAATATACCTGCAAGATCTTATGAATAAATTCCTTGAACGTAGCAACAACTATACATGAGAAGATCACAGGCCCATTCTTCAATCCAAATGGCATCATAGTGTACTGAAAACAACCCCACTCAGTCGCGAAGGTTGTCTTGCTCCTATCCTCCTCAATTTTGATTTGGTGGTACCTAGAGAACCCATCAGTGAAGGAATATGCTTCCTGGCCACCTACATTGTCCAACACTTCATCAGTGAACAGAGTCAGGAAAGGATCATGTACGCAAGCATCATTGAGCTTTCTAAGATCCACGCATATCCTTATTTCATCCTTCTATTTTTTCTCATGTACCACCATTGGACTTACCCAATCAGATTCTTCCACAGGCTCAATGATGCCTGTCGCAAGCATCTTGTCTAGCTCTAAGTGGACCTTCTCCTTATATTTCGGATTGAGACAGTAAGGTCTTTTCTTAACCGGTTTCACGTCGGGCTTTAATGTAATCTTCACCATTCCTAGGTCCTCGATTATCCCCTTCGGATCTGTAAACTTGGTAGGGAATAAATCCTGGTATTCACGGAGAAATTCAATGACCTTATCCACCGTCGCGTTTTCCCAGTGGTCTCCAATCTTTGTGAATTTGGGTTTTGCCTCCATACCAATGCTTACTTGTTTCGTTTTCAACGGCGCAGTTATATCAGGGTTCTCAATCTGTGGTCCTTTAACCTCGTGGTGACCTTCTATTTCTGGAATGTTAATCTTCTACAGATCCTCATCTTCTTCTTTAGTGGTCATGTTATAGCATTCTAGTGTGTGACTTAGCTGAGTAGCCTACTCAGGTTGAATCAGGTCCAAAGGATCCTGTGGTATCCGAAAGATAGCTGCTTTCACTTCTTGTAACGCCTCATCAATGTAGTCAAACTCGTCTTCAAAGCTAAATGTCATTACAAAGCCCTCACACAGAATATCCCATTCACTTGTACCATCGTGGAGCTCTGTTTCTACGTACCAATTCATCGGGACAACATTCACGGTGTGACAAAACAACTGTACCCATTCAGGTTGGGGCTTTTCTCCATAAGCCAAGGTCCATTTGGCCAAATGCAAACGCGGATCATCCTACCCATCATACTTGTTTGTCAATCGCATCTTAGGCTTCCCAAATCATGTTCTCATCATCCTCCTACATTCATGCCAATCATCGAAGCTTCCCTTATGCATACCCCACCATCTTGCTGGCGTAGCGCGCAATGCCCAGTCCAATGCCTAGAAGCGTTGCTTTTCTGGTACCTCCCTTTAAAATGCATCCAAAAAGATATCTACCTCATTTAGGCCATCATAAGTAGGAATATTTCTTACCTCTGAGGACACACAGCGCAGTGATCGGTTCATCATGTTGCAGATCAGCGTAGTCACTTCATGTAGCCAATTCTGCTAACATTCTAACTCTTCATCGAAGTCCAAAGTACAGGAACTCTCACGATCCCATGTAATTCATCCATCCACAGTGGGATTCACCCAATCTTGGTCTCGCGTTGTTATCTTATAGATACAGTTAAAATCGTCATCACTCTCATAATCGCAGATGGGTTTTGTATAGCGTGATCCTTCAGCAGGATCTAGGGGTACTATTACACGTAGTGGTTTCTTCTCAAATATCATCTTTCACTTTTTTAGGTTGATTACCCCATTCATATAAGTATCCCTGTCAATTCCCAGGAGTGCAAGATAGGGGTTTTTGTCATCTACTATCTCTATTACTTCAAAATCAGCCAGCATGCTCGCACCTTCAATATCCACAGTCACCCCTTGCAACCGCCCCATGGGGATGATCTTCTGTTGATTGGCCATCCTTAGCTGAATCGGAGACCATTGCAACACGGGTCTCCCCATCCGTTCCCAAGTCTACTTCAGTAGGACGTTTGCATCTAACCCCGGGTCCAAAATAACCTGATCCATTTCATACTCTCCTATCTACGCAGTCAGACTCATCTCCCATCCCGTCCTTTTTTTATTCTTGCCAATTTTTCGTACTACGTGGGACTCACCCGGTGCGGTTCCAGCACATCTATTGATGAGCTCTTGTAACCTTTTCACAAACTTACTATCATGCAGTAACTTCATACAGGTCTCCAGGAAAGTTGTGAGCATAGAGGGTTCCATCTCTTGTTCAGGCTTATCCTTGCTTCCTGAGGTGGAGGCCTCAGCAAAGCTCTTCTTAGCTTCCATGTAGGTTTCACGTGCATGCTCCAAATCGAACTCAACCTCCTTCCCCGGAGCTTTGTGGACCCATGTACTATATTTTTTTTGTTTCCCCTTGTCATATCCCATCGTTATTTCACTCCTGAGCACTATATTTATGTTTGGATCCTCTTCGCACAGCTCAGACCTCATCATCTACAGGTTCTGAGTCGGTGGAGGTGGTAGCGCCCATTTATCACGTATCCTTGCTATTAGCATAGGGAAGTCTTTCATTTCATGATTAAACAACATGAAATACTTGCACGATGGACATGTTGGGTTAGTGAAATTCCGGGCATAGTGTCCCTGTCCTACGTAATTATAGAAAATCAATTGTCCTTGACCTCTGCCAAGTCCTCCTCTGCCTTGGCCTCGTCTGCGCCTCTGAAATCCTTTCCGCACCATCCCTGCGCTTTGGTCAGGGGGACGCGTTTTTGTCTGAACCCTATAAGCAGGAGTTCTATCCATCATCAAATCATAACTCCTATAATTACACTCATCATACCCTATCAATCTACAAAAGTTGCAGAAACGTTGTTGCGGTTGTTAGGCTTGAATTTGGCCTCAGGCTGAAGAAGGAAAAATCCAAGGCAACATCAAACCACTTAGCCTCGTAGCTAGCCCTACGAGGACAGGAGAGGGCTCTCTCCGGGTCTATCTCGGCAGAAAAGTCTTCAAAGGGGCTGAGATGACCAATAAGGAATACTGATTTTAGGCTAGTAAATTGATAGAAAAAAAGGGGTTTTTAATAAAATGATGGGGTTTTTCTGGACTGCATGGGGCAAAGAAACAGCTTGAACAGAGAAATGTAATCAAAAACACATATTGTCTCCTGAGGCAAGGTAGGCAAGAAAGTTTAACATCAAATTGAGATTAAATGGAATGGCAACACTGCTGAGGAGCTAACAAGGGAATAGAGGATGAATCCTTGTCAAACAGAAGAAAACATTAAATATGAACAAACTTAAAGGCAGAGCATACAAAATATGAATTTTACCTTAACACTTCATTTGTTCAATTGGAAACGATCATGAAATGACATGAACACATAACAGGCTACATATGAAACAAAAGAGGTCACAAATGTTAAATCTCATACCACAGGAATCTCAGAAGCCTGTCATGCGGAAAGAGTCAATTTTGCGGACAAAACCAACCTCCCTAGAAGCTAAGGCTTTCTAGTGACAAACAAGACAATTAAACACTATCTTTCCCTAAATATGCATTTAGAATACAAGTAATCAGGTGTTTATAACATACCTTTAGTCCAACACTTTGTAGTAGTCTAGTCTCTCCGATCCGGATGAGCTCCTCCTTCTCTTTGAAACCTGCATTCACTAACAAGCAAACGATTACATAGCACCTGAATAACTCATAAAATAAAACATATTCATCATAAAGACCAAGGAGTATATGAAACAAATCATGTATAACAACTTGTTGAGAAAAATGAGCTTAATTGTATTAAGTGGAAACAAAAGAAACCATTACAACCTGTGCCTTGGTGTTGTGCAGGTCCCTACCAGGGTCCAGCAAGAGTTCTCCTTTACTTTTATCAGCTCACCCACTTCCAAATGAAGCTAAGAAAGGATGGGAATCTCTCCTCTCAAGCTCTATAAGGGAGTCCTAATTTCAGCAGCATCTACCCTTAGGAATCTTCAGCTTTCAACCTCCCCTCCCTCTGGCCCAATGCCTGTATTTATAGTGCTTTGGAGGAAGTTAATCAGGTCCACCATGAATGGGATAAGCCCCTCTTTCAATGGGATAGCTCCCCTCTTCATGGGATAAGTTCCTCTTTCATTGGGATGCATGAACCATCTGGAGGCGCTCAATCCACGTCAAACCATCTTCTAGAATGCTCTAGAAATGACCACAAGTAAATTTTTTGAAGTGAAACTTGCGCCTTTTGACCTTTATAGGAGTACGCACCCACCCCTTTACAGACAGAGTGTACAAGTACGCAGGTATTGTGAGCTTGGGGTGCGTACACGCAGGTAATGCTAAGAGAAACTGCGTAACCAGAGTTAATTGACTTTTTAAGGACTTTCTCTCTTTCTTGGAGTTTGACATGATGAGCAAAGGTATAAGACTTGCCAAGGAGGATAGTATGACAGTTGATGAAGCCATACTAACTGTAGGTAGTCATGGTGACAAATTTTACTGTAACAGATTGCCCCCTAAAGTGCGAAGCCTGTAGTAGATTAGGGTTTCATATCATCTAGGAAGGGTGAAGTACTTCATCATTTCAAGGATTATTTTGTGGAGAGCCCGGTTGGGACCTGCAAGTATTCAACACAAAACACATGTATGAGATCATATCATCGCTGAGGTAGGCATTCCCATACTCAGATCAAAAACTTTAACTAACAAACTAACTACTGCTCTGATACAAGAATGATTTCGTAGTACATCATAATCATAGACTCATGTAGACACAGTATGGACGCAGCCATCTGTTTATAGTTAGTCTACTATATAATGAATACAAAACTCTTCGCAGCCTGGATGGTGGAAACTAGATCCAGGGTCTTCATTCCTACTTCCCGAAATGGTACGATTCTATCCATGCGAATAAATGAGTTGATGTCGAACATGGTAAAAACCACTTGATTACCAGTCAATGATGTAAACTGTTAACAAGTGTGAGAGAGACCACCAGTGATGTCAATGGTTCTCAAAGTACCTAGTACAATCCATGAGATGTGAATGAATGTGCTGATGTCGAACATGTCACGGAATCCTTCGATCGAAAGTCAATGATGTAAACTGTCGTCGAAGGCGAGAAATCTGCCATTGATGCATGTGGATCTCAAGGTACTGACGATTTCTAGATCAACTTTCTAGATAATGTGCTGATGTCGATAGAAAGCGATCCGTCGCAGGCAAGCCCACAACACGAAATCATAAATCAAGTTGAAGAAATGTAGCTGTAAGGACTGACTCAGGGATGGTCAAGATGGATGACCGATATTTTGCAGATGAATGGTTTTTTGCAGCGACCTCTTGAACACATAACGACACAACAGATGGCTTGGTGACATTTGACCCAAAGTTAATACCCGGCTGAAGACTTTCAATGTGGTTCAATCAACTGTGAGGCAAAGGATTTCCCAACCCAGGTGAATGAAAAGTGTCGTGTTCAAGAGTGGTGATAAGGTTTTTTTTTCTGAGACAAAGGATAGCAAATAGGCTCATTTTTCTCTCTTTTCCCCCACCATTTCTGGCAAGTACCTCTTTATTTTTTACAAGCTTGAGGAGGATAACATATGCTTGATTATAAGCTCATCCTTCGGATGAGTCCAACTTAGTTTAGATTCGAACCCTAAGAAGGAGTGGTCTGTTCCTGTTTGTAATCGAACAGGTCCTTTACAATGAAATTTTAATGAGTCTAGTATAGGAGAAACTCGGCGTTTTTCAATTTTAGAGAGTCTGAAAAACTTAAGAAGACTCCAAGGTTGAACTTTTTCGTAAATTTGTGTCTCCCAAGCCCGAAAAAGTATAAAATAATGCTTGAGAGAACCGCTTGGTTTTTTATGACCAAGGAGTACTTTCATAGTTAGTGTCTTTGACCTGAAAAGTAAAAAGCGATCAAGGACACGTCGTTTTATTTCCAGTATCGAATTTGAAACGACAAAAATCCAGCAATATTTTCCTGTTTTTACGGTTAGAAAAGAGCTATAAGGGGACCATCTTTTAATTCTGTTTTAACGAGTGTAAAAGAAACGCTCAGCAATCTTTTCATGTTTTAGGAGTCAGAAAAGGGCTTAAAAGATGACTCTGATGTTTTTGTTTGTGAAAAATGACAATTTTCCCTGAAAATCCTTTATCCTGCACAAAAACCAACACATTACTCATACCTGTTTAAAGATAGATAAAAATACTTTGAAAAATACCTTTTCATGGTGGAAAATAAACAAATTTAACATTTATTTACTCAAAAAACCTATAAAAAGGGCTTTTACCATTTCATTTTTACCATTTTACTGTTGAGGAGAGAAAAAGGGCTTTTGGCAAGAAACTTCCCGTGGATATTGCGGAGAATCCGACCGTCGAAAACGAACGTCGTCTCATTAGGTATTCTACAACATCCTCCCTTGCATTTCCATCCGTTTAGAATTTGTTTTTAAGCTTTAGTTTCATTTTTTGGTGGCCTTGGGGTTTCAAGGTCCGCTTTTCGGGGTATGCAGGTGTTCCACTGGTGACATGCGTACCCCGACATTTTCTCAGTTGGGAAAATGCCAGGCGTACGCAGCTTGCCTTAAGAGAACCTGCGTACACATGCTCTGTCTCTAAAGGCGGGTTGTGTACACCGCGGAGAGGATTTTCAAACCCCCATTTCTCCAAAATGAACCAAAAACTTTTAATTTTATGGACTCTAACAGATGTTTTATGGCGTGTAGATTGCCCACCATGCTTGATTGGCGCGAGAGAGAACACGAAGATGTTGATTTGGCTGCCATTAATCACCAACCTTCCATTGATGCTTTGAAGGCATGCGGTCTTTACAAATACTGGGCCATACCTGGCATGAGGGCCCAGGTGCGCTTTCTAGAGTTGCTGGTTGAAAGGTGGAACATTCAGAATCAGTGATTTCACATTGGATGGCACCAGCTCAAGATAGAGCCCTCAAATATTTACTTTCTCACTGGTTTGCCCAAGAGGGGCGAACAATTGACTCTGTCCGGGACTAGGCCGGGTGGCCAGTCCATCGCTAGTCTCCGTCTAGAGTGGTGTAATGATCAAAACTAGGAGAGGGGGATAGAGATTAGAAAGATATCCCGACCTGAACTTATGGTAATTGCCTTTACAGTTACCAGACTTTGCGGAGCTGCCGCTTTGCACATTTCCACTGGATCCCAGATGCGGATGGCGATTGACTGCTATCGAGGCACCATTTTCAACTGGTGTGATGCTGTGTTGGCCAATTTAAAGGGCCAACTGACTAGGGCGAAAAACGGGCAACTAAAGACTTTTGGTTATGGGCCTTTAGTTATGAGTTTTGCTCTAGAGAGGGTTCCAATGTTGATCCCGCAGTAGCTCACTGTTGAGGTTGGGATTCCTCGAGAGCCTAAGTTGATGCGATGGGTTGTGGTGATGGCCCGTCATCCTGACGAGGGCATGGAGGTTGTCCGATTTAGACCGGAGTACTTTCACTGGTTAGAGGACCAGGTCTTTTCGATTCAGGATTTTCCTTATGCCGAAGTTGATTTTCGTGGAGATCCGGACATGATTCTTCCACCGGGAGAACAGTGGGATGACACAGGTACTTCATTTTTCACAAGTTTTTAAATTATCTATTTTTTTTTTGTTTTTACATCGTCTCAAAGCTGACAGTGACAATTTTCAAAAGGCAGATGTAGGCCCACGGCGTCCAGCCAATCTCCGGCCTTTCGAGAGGAGACAACCAGTTGCGCCGGCACCGGTCCCACAGGACGAGGCTACAGAGACCTTAGCTGAGTTGGAACAAGACCTAGAGCGTCTGACAGCAGATATACCAGAGACTACTATAGATGACATTCCTATCAGGCTTCAGCGCTATGTAGTCGGAGTCCCAGGACCTTTTAGAAGGTTCTTGTGTAGGGTAGCCCGTGCAGTGGTGTCGTATAGAGATCATCACCAGTGATTGGATGGTCGTTTTTTGTAGACACATGTGACATTTTGGTTTTTTATACTTATCATTTTTGCCGATCATAGGTGTTTTGCAACCTATGATTGAAGACGATGTATTTTTGACACACTCCTATCTATATATATCATTATTACCGGCTTATCTTGTTAAACTTGTGTGATTAAATGTTTTTAAATTTACATGTATGATTATCGCAAATGTCTGTCTAACATTCGAGAAGAAATTGCATCTGCTAATGTATTTAAAGACCTTGGAATATGCTGATATTCAATGTAATCAAATTCACGTTCCAAGAGACGCACTCTCAAAAATAACCTTAATAACACTGGATTTCTAATGGCATACACTCTATTAAGCTATAATACAACGAGTTCAGAATCTAACCTCACTATCAAACTCCGAATCCCAAACGAAATAGATTCAGACAATAACTCAATCATTGCACTGTATTCTGCAATGTTGTTTGTTGTTTGACCGAGGCTCACCCCATGCATAGAAACTAACTCGTCAGAGGGTGAATAGATAACCCAAGCTGTGGAAGAGATATTCCGTGTACTACGACAAGCACCATCAGCGAATCTAATGTACGTTTGGAGAAGCGTCGACATCTGCAATATCAAGAGTAAAACCAAGATAAGCCAGAATAACGACGAAAAACACACTTTCTAAGCTAAGCACACTGTCTAAACTAACAAACACACCAGCTAGAAAGAAAAACCTAACCTAACTAAAGTCTCCATACCCGTCATTTAAGCATAATACCTCTTTAGGTAAAGTCCATTTCTGGGTTTACCCAAAGAGTCCTCGTCAAAGTCAACCAGCTCATAGGCCCCTTTTGCTAGCTTTCGCTTGACAATATAGGGCCCATGCCACATAGGAACAAATTTTCCAGCACCTAATTTATTGTTAGCTTGATCATATAATAGCACTAGGTCTCCTTCCGAAAAATTTTGAGGGGTCACATTTCGATCATACTGAGCTTTCATTCGTTTTGCATGAGTCTCGATTGCCAATGCAGCATCACGTCGAGTCTCATCTAATTGAGCTAAGTATAATAAATGCTTCTCCTCTTCGAAAGTAGCTGGAAGTAATTCGACAGCCATTTGAAGTGACGGGATTTCGCATTCAATGGGCAACACAGCTTCCAAACCATAAACTAGTTGGAAAGGAGTGAACCCTGTTGATGTTTTTACTGAGGTTCGGTATGCCCAAAGCGCAGAAAATAACCTGTTGTGCCAATTCGACCGATGAATACCAATGATTCGTCGGATCATGATAACTAAAACTTTTTTGATGGACTCAACCAGACCGTTGGCTTGTGGATAATAAGGAGTTGAGCTATCATGACGCAAACCAAGCTGGTCTGTAAGTTCTGTCATCATAATGTTTCGAAAATTGCGTCCATGGTCAGTGATTATCACTTGTGGGACACCAAACCTAGCAATTATGTGATTGAATACGAAAATTGCAGCTGTCTTGCCGTCTGCCTTGAATGTAGGCATCGCCTCGGCCCACTTAGTAAAATAATCAACCGCAAGGATGATATACTCATGCCCCCCGGCCGAGTGAGGGTTACATGTAATAAAATCGATACCCCATTTGGAAAAAGGACCAACGGCAATTATAGGGTTGAGAGGAGCAGGTGGTGCACACATCTTGCGATCAAACACTTGACAGTTGTGGCATTTCCGGACCGCAATAATACAGTCTTTAAACAAGGACGACCAGAAGTAGCCAGCACGCAATATCTTTTGGGTTGTGGCATACCCAAACATATGACCACCACACGCTCCAGAGTGACAGTCATTCAAAACCCTTTCAGCTTCTTCGTGAGTTAAGCAACGTTGGAAAACCAAGTCTGCCCCACGGCGATAAAGAGTATCTCCAATAATTTTGTATTGTTGGGACTGGAATCGAATTTTCCAACATTTTGACTTTGAAACTTCGGGCCGAAAGGATTGGGTTTGGAGATAGACGATTATATCCCCATACCACGGATCTAAAGTGCTGATGAGAAACAAAGATTCGTCCGCAATGGGTTCCTCTGCCACAGTTTCTGTGTCAGCATGCGGGAAATCACACATCAACTCTGCAGAAACTAAAGATTTCTTAGACTTAGATTTTTCAAATTCCAAGTTGAACTCCTACAGGATAACAATCCATTTGGAGTACTTGCCCCCTAGCAATTGTTTAGTTAAAATGTAGATCATAGGGTTGCAATCCGAAATGACTGTAGTTTTACGGAGTAAAATGTAGTGACGAAAACGTTGGACAGCTTGAACAGCTGCCAAGGCCAATTTCTCCACATGTGAATATTTGAGCTCAGTTGGATTTAACGTCCGACTAAGGTAATAGATCACATGTTCTGTTCCGAATTCGTCTTCCTGTACTAAAACCATTCCAATGGTGGAATGAGCAGCAGCGAGGTATAAAAAGTAATCCTGGTTGTAGTTGGGAGGATGCAGCAACGGTGCATGGGTCAACGCGTGCTTGAGTGCATCAAAAGATTTCTGAGCTATCTCATCCCAAGGGAATTGAGCGTTCTATTTCAACAACCGGGAAAAACCTTTTGTAATCTCGGCGTAGTTAGGAATGAATCGGCGTAAAAAGTTTGCTTTCCCTTGCAAACTTTGGAGTTGGCAAAGACTCGAAGGAGGAGGCAATTTGATGATAGCTTCTACCTTCGAGGGATCGACGCGGATGCCGGCTTTTGAAACTACAAATCCCAGCAATCGTCCCACTTCTATACAGAAGACACATTTGTGTGGGTTCAACCGTATACGATAATGCCTACACCTCATGAAAATTTCTCGTAAATGGACAAGGTGATCAGCTCAATGTAATGAATGAGCAGGCAAATCATCGAGATACGGTTGCACAATGTGTTTGATGTCATGAAACGCATAAGACATCGCCCTTTGAAAAGTGGCTCCGGCATTCTTAAGCCCAAAAGGTAATTTGCAATAAGCAAATGTCCCCCATGGACAAATGAAAGCCGTTTTTGGTTGATCAGCAGGTAGAATATTGATTTGATTGTAACCAGAAAAACCGTCCATAAAGGAAAATATTTCACTTCCGGCACAATCATCAATTATTTGATCGATATAGGGTGTTGGATAGTTGTCCTTGGGACAAGCACGATTGATATCCCTATAGTCGATACATATTCTTATTGTTCCCTATTTTTTGTTAACCGGAACAATATTCGATACCCAATCCGTTAACGGGATCGGATAAATGAAACCTACTTTCAACAGCGTCTCAACTTCTGCTTTAATTGCAGCCACTTTTCGTGGGTGAATCTGACGCAAACTTTGCCAGACGGGTTTAGCGTCCGGGTAAGTCTTAATCTCATGGACAACAATTACGGGATCAATTCCTGGCATTTCCTCATAAGACCAGGCAAATACGTCGTGGAATTCTTGAAATAGGGCCTTGTATGTCTGAATTTCGTCATCTGAACATGAGGCACCTATATGAATGTGTTCAACAATTCCGGGCTTGACTGAAATGTCAATGGGAATAGTGCGAGAGATGTTTCCCAAATTCAGCTCTGAATCAGGATGTTTCATTGGAGTCTGAGCCTCCTTGACATATTCAGCTGTAAAGATTGATGAGAAATTGTTTTCAAAACGATCATCCTCAGGTAAAAACGAAGATCTATGATGGAGATCTTCCCATGGTAAATCATCTACACACAGGACTTCACAAAGTTGTTCGTCAGATGACACAACTTCGAGTAACGCTATTAACTCCGAGGTTGATGTGAAAAGTGATTCCTCACGGACCACATTCATTTGGTCGATTTTGGTTGAACGCGGGTCGGTAAAAGACTGTACGGATTCATAGGCAATTTCATATGGACTCAAAGGCATAGCATTACCAAATGAGTCTATTTCAGATTCAGAAGGAATGATCCAAGGATCGTCGTAAACAATGGTATCTAATGTAATCATATGAATGGATGCAAATGAAGACACGGCGTTGATTGGAGGAAAAGGAAAAGTTCCCAGTAAACCGGCATCTTTAACTAATCCTACGCCAAAATCCTTATAAGGGATAATCATTTTACCGACATGCTGGATACTCTCTAAAGAGGCTGGGTCAGATGAAAAGTAAGCCAACTGGTCTATGGTTACGATCTTGCCATTATGTGGAAACTTTATTACTCTGAAGACCGATGAAACGACCGTTGTCATAGCATAAGACCAACTTCGACCCAAGAGAAGGTTGTAGTCTAGAGGGGCATCAACCACCTCCACATCCAGACTAACGGTTTTTCCTTCAACCCCTATAGGCAGATCCTGTAGAATGCCAAACGGATGAAACCCACGGCCATCAAAGGCCTTAAGAATTGTCGGGGATTGATTTAGTGAAGGAGAACCAAGCGATCTCCAGCACTGTATCGACATAATACACGTGGAAGCTCCCTCATCAATTACAGTCCGATGAATAGGCCTGTTTTTGACTATCACTGGGATCTGGAAAGCCATTTGATGAGGTAAACGCAGTGTACTATTTTCTAGATCAAAGATTATTAGGTTCTGGTCCTGAACATCAACAGCTCCTATAGCCGACAAAAGTAATTTTCGCTGTGCTGGGCATGATTGCAGCACTTCTAAAGCCGACATTGCTGAGGGTGAAATAGCTAAATCCTCAACAATGTTGTAATTCTGGGCCGCTCTCGCATGTGGATTGAAAGCAGACCTTCGAAGTACACCCTTAGCGGGCAGTTTGATTACTAAGTCAGGGTTAGGTTTCTAGATCTGTAGTGGATCGGAACCGGGAGCTGAGGTTGACGGATTTGAATGAGAAGATTCGGCTTCTTTCGATCCATCAACAGGACTTTTACTACCATAATCTTGCAATCGAGTCGCAATCCTTACATGAGACATCATCAATATGGGTTCTTCACTGGCACTCGAGGAAGAACCTATCATCTTACTCTCCTGCTTTGGAAATGGATCTTTCAAAACAGCAGGAGTTGGGGAACCCTTGACGATTTTCACAACTTTGGCCCGATGAGGGCAATCTCTTGTAAAATGATCTTCTTCACAAATAAGACAAGGATATCGAGGTTTGCGCTTTTCGTCATTGGTTTCCGACTTTTCTGTTTTCTCCTTTGGAGTTTTGTCTGCTTTATTCTTCTTCTTGCCTTTCTTCTTCCCACCGTTTTTTGATTTAGCCGTAGATGACTCTACAGTGTGAATATCAGCGGAAACTTCAGCAGAAGAATCTCCTGTTGGGGAGTCTGGTAAGGTTATAATGGGCGAAGAATTCTTTGAAGACTTCTTCTTGCTTTTAGTATTCACCGTACCAATCATGCCATCAGCAGCATGAGATCCCGAAGGAGCAGCAGCTATTTGATTCGACTTAGGAAGATCTAGGATCTTTTCGTGTAATGTACCTGACTGAGTATAAACTAAGTCAAGGTACTGTGCTTGAGCAATCACTTGCTCCTCAGTAACTACTCCGGCCTTAGCTACGTCTTCAGTAATCTTTGGTAATAATGATTTAACAAACCATTCAGCTAAGATTTGGTCCGGGATAAAAACTTTCACTAATCGCCTTCGACGTCTCCATTCATGAATATGATCGGAAATATAAGTGGACGTCGATTGTTTTAATGAATTTAGTAACTCCGTGCCATTATCATATCTGACCGGCAACTGAAAATGAGTTAAGAACGAGGTAGCTATAATTATAAAAAGAGGCCCATGGTAACTCAATGTACCACTTGGCCGCGAGACCAATGAGTGTACGCTGGAAAAGACGTAAATGGATCGAATCATCCGAGATGGAATTTGAGGCACACCAGAGGTGGTAAGTCATCACATGATTTGACGGATCCTCTCCAGACTTACCCTCGAACTTGGGAATGTCACTGGGCAACTTATTCGGCATTGGTGGCCAAAACGGAAGATAATTGATCAGATCGTTCGTTAGGCGCGTCAAGTCTGGTAAATCCAAAGTTGCGATAAACGGTAATTGCCGATTAGGATCCCTAAAAATCTGGGTCACAAGACCAGTCCCAGGAGGAGGATATCCAGGATAACCTGGAATAGGAATCGCATTCGGGATATTATATCCTCCCGGAAAACCAGGATTAACCGGACCATACTGGGGTTGTTGTGGTTGTTGATAAGTGTACCCAGGATACGGTTGATACTGGTAAACTGGTTGCTGGACAGCAGACCCGTATTGGTACTGTCCCTGGTACAGTTGATAAGCGAATTGTGGTTGACTAGTGACAACCGTACTTAAACCAGGCTGTCCTACAGGCATCTGAACCGTAGTTTGAATCGTGGATCCAGACAATGGTAAAGATGTCTGAGGAGTAGTTACAGAGACAGTAGAAACCGAAGTTGTCGATACTCCAGAAGTAAGTGCGGTAGGCTGAACAGATGTTGCGGTAATTGCAGCAGTCGTTTGAGATGGAGTACTAGGTGCAATGGGTGACTGAGTAACTACCGAAGGTACAGAAGTTTGAACATTAGACTGGACTGGTTGCTGGGGTGGACCAGAAACTAAAGGTTGTCCAGTTTGGGATGACAACTGTACGCTTGGCTGCAACACCTGTTGAACTTGCGATGGATCCCACACTATGTTCATTCCGGGGTATTGACCCATGACAGGTTGAGGATATTGAGATCCATCACCGGATTGAGGGTAGGATTGATAATTGAAAGGTACATTTCCCATACCTTGAACATAAGACTGACCTTGGGGTGGTTGATAACCTTGACTCGAGTACTGAACTTGGGGTAGATACCCTTGAGGTAAGTACTGATACTAGGGTTGACCTTGAGGCATAAATTGATACTGAGGTTGACCTTGGGGTACATATTGAGGCTGGGGTTGACCTTGAGGAATGTACTGTACCATAGGTACATACTGTCCTTGAGTTTGCCCCCCAGACGCAATTTGTGTACCTTGAGGTTGCCCCCCAGGCGTTAATTGAGGCTGCCCCCCAGGCGGTAGCTGGCCACCTTGAGGTTGAGAACTGGGAATTGAGCCTGACATCATGTAAATGTCTCCTACACCCAACGGTTTATTACCATTGTTTCCAGTTAATAACCCATGTTCAATGGGTTGAGGAGATGCTCCTGCAAAAGTACCAGAAAGTGACTGATACCCAGCAGGAACAGAAGGACTGCCGTACAAGAAAGATTCAGGAGATTGAGTAAACATGGACGACTGACCAGAAATATTTACAAGAGTATAAATACCTCCAGGTGGATAAGGAGTATGAGGTGGAGAAAAACTTGACCCTGAGTTGTCCAAATAATTAGTTAACAAAAGATACCAAGTAGTACTTCTAGGTGGACTGTAAAAAATGGATTCACGCTCTCTTAGATCAATAGTAGGTTGATCTTCAGGGATAGGAACGCCTATTTCCTCTTCTGGAGCAAGTTCTTCAATAGCTATCAAACCAGAAGGAAGATTTTCGGTGATGACTCTTTCTACTCTAGGTGAATCATGAGCACTAGAAGTTGGAGTAACAGGTTCAGATATTTCAGGTTCTTCGCCTATATCACTAGTAGATGAAAAACTACCAGCAAGCTCGGAAACTGCAACAGCTTCAGGATTATAACCTGTTTCTAGACTTTGGTAATCTGGATGGACTACCAATGAAGACTCTCCTTCTTCAGGTGAACCTACTTTACTGCCACTAGGAGTTACAAGGACCTTCAAACCTTCGTAATGACCCGGGACGTCTTCAGGAGGTTCGCCCCGAAGTCTACGGGACTTCCTCAACAAATCGGCCACGGTAACAATCTCAAGAGACTGGCCCCGAAGTCTACGGGACTGTCTCGGTAATTCAGCCACAGTTAAAAACTTTTAACTACTGCACACGCAAACAAAGTAAAATCTCAAAGAAAACCGCCTAAAGTCTCTAAAGAACCAGACAAATTCGAATCACATGCCTAAAGAATCTAGGGCGTCAAATCATACACAAACAGTAACCTTCCGGACCGAAAACACTAGTTGGTGATGAAGCCCAACATCGCCGAATTCAGTACAGAAGTGGTGGGTGGAACAGTTACCCCGGCAACCTGCTTAATGAATAGACCGGCACAAGTTCCTCCACTTTAACCGTCTCGAGTGAAGTGAACCTCCCGAAAAATCCAAGTGAGTCTAGCCGACGTCTGCTAAAGGTACAGTGGGATCTTCCCTCCACCGTCACCTCAGGTAGAATCCTAAAGATAATGGTCACTAAGGTTACCAACAGCAACAAATATACCTGGGGGAACAGTCTACGACCCGATAGCACGCAAGGGCAGAGTAACAAGCTCAATCCCCTTGCCGGCTCCTTGACAATAATCCAAGGTTTACCGACAAGTGACCCCAGGCTCCTCGACAATAATCCGAGGTTTACCGTTTGTAGTGTGTGCGTATCTGGCGTCTTTCCCAATGAAGGAGGATTGATCCCCTCACTGGTTCGGACACGGTCTCGTGCTTCTCCTTTAAGAGGAGCTTTCCCAAAGTACGAATGAAACAGTTGGATTTATCCTACCACAAGATGAGCTACTTGTTTGGTTTTACTGTCTTGGAGAGTTAATTACTCTCCTACTCCAAGACACTAGCCTGATCTATATTGGTGTTTCAGAGCCCTAGTAAATAAAAAGTTACTAAGTTGATTTTACTTTAAGCGTTAATTTTTTATGGCTTTTCTTTAGGAAAAAAGGTAGCGGAGATGAAACTGATGGTGTGTAGACTCGACTCAAATCCACTAAAAAAGATGCACCTAGGATGATTTATACTAATTTTCTTTTTCAATGAATTCCCTAGCTAAGAGAGTTGGAGAATGCAAAATTAATATAAAGAAAACTTTCTTGGCAATGAAAATCAAAGAAACAATCTCTTTATCTTTTCCAAAGCATACAACACATGACCACTAATTACTTCACGAAAGTTCCTTTTCTTTTCAAAGACTCAAATGCTACTAAAGCAAACTTTCTTCAAAAGAGATTTTTTGGATTTTTTCCCTTTATTAACAAAGCATATAAAAATCAAAAATCAAATTTTAAAAATCTATGACAATCAAATCAATTTTATCTAAAAGAAAATCAAAAAGAAATTCACCTAATAAGCAAATCTAATGAGGCCAAAACCTACAAAGTATGATTCCAGGATGTTTTACTCAGTCATGATTGAACCAAGGACTAGTTAATGCAGAATAAAAAACCAGTCAAAAACAAAAATCAAAATTTTTTTTGTTCTTTTTCTTAAGAATAAAATTCAAAGTTTAATCAACAAACTTTTTCGAGATTCCGCAAAGAGACAACAAAAAGGTAGGTTTCTCACAAAGGTGGATTCTATGAAAGGTCCGACTCCTAAGAAGACTGAAAAAACTAGGGATATCCAAGGTTTTACGACTTCTAAAGCCAAAGTCACTACAGGACCAATGTAAAAATCAAACCCTAGGGCCAGAACCTATATGAATTTCACTAAAACTCTTGACACTGATGAAACAAGTTTAGATGAAGATTTATGGCAAGTAACCAGTGGATCTGGGCAGTAAAAACAACTTATAAACAAAATCTAAGAGGAAAAAGGAGAAAATTGAAATTTTCTCAATTTTGACAGGGTACGCAGGCAACCTGTTTGCACAGGTGCGTGTACGCTCTATGTACAAAGCTGCAGTGCGTACAGGTACGCACTGTGCTTAACGCAGAGGCTGCGTACTTCTAGCAAAACCAAGAAAAACTAAAATCTAACTTAACCCTAAGCTATCCACCCAAATAAACAGTCAGACAGCCAAAAACCAGAAAACAAACGACTTATCTCAAATCAAAGTTTCACACAAAGGAAAAATCATTCAAATCATGGAGTTCCCCAGTGGAGTCGCCATTTTGTCATGCGAAAAGAGTCAATTTTGCGGAAAAAACCAACCTCCCTAGAAGCTAAGGCTTTCTAGTGACAAACAAGACAATTAAACACTATCTTTCCCTAAATATGAATTTAGAATACAAGTAATCAGGTGTTTATAACATACCTTTAGTCCAACGCTTTGTAGTAGTCTAGTCTCTCTGATCCAGATGAGCTCCGCCTTCTCTTCGAAACCTGCATTCACTAGCAAGAAAACGATTACATAGCACCTGAATAACTCATAAAATAAAACATATTCATCATAAAGACCAAGGAGTAGATGAAACAAATCATGTATAACAACTTGTTGAGAAAAATGAGCTTAATTGTATTAAGTGGAAACAAAAGAAACCATTACAACCTGTGCCTTGGTGTTGTGCAGGTCCCTCCTAGGGTCCAGCAAGAGTTCTCCTTTACTTTGATCAGCTCACCCACTTCCAAATGAAGCTAAGAAAGGATGGGAATCTCTCCTCTCAAGCTCTATAAGGGAGTCCTAATTTCAGCAGCATCTACCCTTAGGAATCTTCAGCTTTCAACCTCCCCTCCCTCTGGCCCAATGCCTGTATTTATAGTGCTTTGGAGGAAGTTAATCAGGTCCACCATGAATGGGATAAGCCCCTCTTTCAATGGGATAGCTCCCCTCTTCATGGGATAAGTTCCTCTTTCATTGGGATGTATGAACCATCTAGAGGCGCTCAATCCACGTCAAACCATCTTCTAGAATGCTCTAGAAATGACCACAAGTAACTTTTTTGAAGTGAAACTTGCGCCTTTTGACCTTTACAGGAGTACGCACCCACCCCTTTATAGACAGAGCGTACAAGTACGCAGGTATTGTGAGCTTGGGGTGCGTACACGCAGGTAAGGCTAAGAGAAACTGCGTAACCAGAGTTAATTGACTTTTTAAGGACTTTCTCTCTTTCTTGGAGTTTGACATGATGAGCAAAGGTATAAGACTTGCCAAGGAGGATAGTATGACAGTTGATGAAGCCATACTAACTGTAGGTAGTCATGGTGACAAATTTTAGTGTAACAAAGCCAGAGCTGGGTATTTTCATTAAAATCCCTGTCAAAGACTGTACAATGAAAGCTCTGTTCTCTCTCCTCCACCAGCGCTCAGAACTCTCCCCCCCTCCTCCAAAAATGATTTTTCAATACATTAAAAATAAGTTCCTCTGTGGGGAAACAAATCGATCCAACAACAAAGGTGTTGTTTCAACTGCAATTACAAAAATTAGAAAAGGGCGTTTCATCTATTCTAAAAATAGAACAGTGTCCCTCTAAATCTTCTGATAATTGGCTAATTAAGAGGCAAAACTGGAGCGCAGATCCCCATAGGATCAGGACTAAAGTCTTAAATCGAATCCCATTCTTTGGCTGTGATAAATAGTCTTCACTTATTTTTAGCTTGCCACGTTACATTTGTCATTTTAATAAAACAACCTTTAAACTAAAATTCTGCCAATTCAGCTCATGGTGACAACTGTACTAAGAGAGGTTTGCATGGTTGCATTCAACGTTTAATTTAAATTTATTTGCAAGAACGACCCAATAGCCAGAGTTATAATATGCCACTCATCGAACTCCAACACATCCAACCACATGCAATATGGTAGCATCAGCAATAGCTCACAATCCGCCTTCTAAGAGCCACATCGCCCGTAATCCTACAAAATCTCCAAAGGATCACAACAATCGCTGGCAGAAATCATGGAACAAAATCCTGTACGGGGTAATGAGGCCAGTCACTAGTTGAAGCGCACGATTTCTGTGGAGCCGAGATGTTGCTGCTGCATAGCTGTAGGATTTACAGCTGAGCCATTTGGATTTAGACTCAAATCATTTGCTCCTGATATAGTGTGAAAGCCATATCAATTTCTGCTCTTTGCAATCGCATCAAAGAATTTGTCGAACTATCTAACCGTATGAAGATCTGCAAATTTGGATTCCCGTGACCTCATTCCTTTGTAATTGGTCCAATTTGTAGTATATGTGTGCCTGTTGGATGTTTTTAACTCTAAGTCTGGATAAAATCTGCGAGAAATAACTACAGAGGTATGCGTTGTTAGGACCTTTATTGTCCTTGTGACTCTTATCAGGCTTTTCTAGCTCAATCGAACCAAACATGGATCTATTCTCATTAATTGGTGGCTCTGGAACTGGTGTTCCATCGTGGCTCCCCAATGAACCCTTTTTGGTCCCCAAAAGTGCAACCAAAACCCGTACAAGGTGTGGCACAGATGATGGGTCATAAATTACATCTGCTCCCAATATTACTTCTGCACCACAGTTTTGAATTTCATCTGATTTGTTTCTAATTTAAACTTCATATTGGATAAACTAGACAAGTCTCCATCACTCAGTATGACCTTAGAAGCTTTAACATTAGCGAGACATATGCCAACTAAACCAACACCGGATCCCACCTCAAAACAAGATTTATTAGAAAAAAGTTGTGGATGAGAGAACGAAAACTCAAATAGGAACAAACTTGCTGGCCAAATACAACAGCCTGTGCCTCCTTCGAGCATGTTAAGAGATGACCTCAGAGTCACAGTCATAGTTACCGGTTCTCTGATCTATTGATTCTCATGCCAAGCTAAAGGGAAATGATTACTAGATGGAAACATGAACAGTATAGTTCTGTAGCATTTCCCTGTGTTTTGAGATAAATCAGAATACTTGCAGTAAGTCAAATATTGTGTATACTGCTCATACAGGACTTCCAACACCTCAATAAGTTGTGATTCTGAACAAATCGAACCATTATAATCATAGATGCAAGCCACAGGTACAGAGATTATATATGATCCTTGGATGCCACAGAGTGCGATGATATGAACCTCAGAAAAGCCATATGCAAAATATAAAGAAGGAAGTTGTAGAACTCCAAGAAAAGAGAGAATTAAAAGTGAGGGTGACAATCCATGAACCAAACCAAGCTGTGAGAGACACCAGACTGCCAGCAATACGCTTCATATTCAAAGGAAATATCTCAGACATTATGACCCATGGAATTCCACCCATGCCCATTGAAAATGTTGCAATATAACCCAAAAGACCAATTAATGATAATTTTCTTGCAAGTAGTAGAAGAGAAGACCCATCAAAATGTCCCTGTATGTAGAATGATCCAATAATGAAGCAGCTTATGCACATTCCTCCTGCAGAATCATTAGAAGTGGGCACCTTCCATATTTGTCCATAATCAATGATGAGTGCACCGCCACCATCTGATGAAATCCTCTTTGCAATATTGAACTTTGGCAAGGAGAGCCAGCCTCTGCAAGCCTTGCAACTTTTTGAGCAGTTCGTATCAGAAGACTAACAACAGTTCCCACTGTGGTACTTTCTGAATATTCCTTAAGGAAATATTTAAATTTACTATCCAGGTCTCCAATTTTGATGCACCCTTTCTCTGTCTTCCAATTACATTTGTTTTCTACAGCCTATCTGTTTGGTGAGGAACATACCTCCGGAAAAATACAAATATTAATGCTGTTGTTATCGCTCAGAAATTGTCCTGGTTGTGGAAGGAGATCCCTGAGAAGTACACTGGATAGAAGATTTGAGGAGACGGAGTCTAACAGCGGTGTCTGTACAAACTTCTACAACAAATGACAGTTATCTGTGGCATGTTTTCCTGCTACCTGACATATAGTGCACCATAGTGCAGGCCCTGTGCTCGGTCCTACTTGAGCCTCTAGCCTCAAAGGCATTGGTCCTCCTCTTGCAATATAGTTTGCAAACACCAGGGAATGGTCCTTGTCATGTCCCTGACTCTTGCATTTCAAGCACCATACTTTCTCGTGCACTTCTGGTCAAACCGTCCTGTCTTGCTTCAGATTTTGCATCTCAAGGCATATATTCTTCAGCTGTGCATGGATCTGTTGAACCCCCAGGTTTGGATCTTGCATTGGTGTTTCATGCAGTCTCATAGAAATCTCCTAGGCCTCTACCTGAGTTGTTATCTTCTGCTGTGAAAACGTGACCCTTAAGTGTGGCAATAGCGAAGCCACAAACCACTTGCGATGTTGTCCATCTGTCAAAATCATGTTGGTTTCATAGATTGTACACTTCAACCTCTGATCTAGTTCCCATGGTGTCTTGCCTAGTTGCATCGCAATATCCTTGAATCCCACAATCGACTATGCCTCATATTTAGGCCTACTGAACTCTCTATTCAGTGTTGTCTGGATGTCTGCCACTCTAGCATTCGGGTTGTCATTAGATTACTTGATATACCAGGTTAGTGCATGACCTTACAGAGCACTAACCAATGTCACCTTCTTTATATGATCATCTGCAACACCTTGACCTTCCCATACAGCTTTTACAACGAACTAGAATTGGTTAGGGTCCTCATTTCCCAAGCCTTTGAACAAAGGCAGCTTCACTGAGTTTGCCATACTGAACTGCAGTGGAGGTGCAGGTGGTATTCGCAGGAATCCTTGTCTTATTAACTTAATAGAACTTCACAGAGAAACCTTCGATATCCCTTCCTCATCACCTTGTGGAGGTGAAATCAATGGACTATACTCCGGACCCTTTTTTCCTTCGTTCTTGTAAGTTTTTCCGCTTCGCGTAGTTCCGAACATCAAGGTAGTTGCATAACCCATTTTTCGCACAATAGCATTTTAATCCAGGTATTCAAATATTTCATGTACTTACCTCGCGGTCCTTTGAAAAAGCATCGCTCCACCTTATTGTCACTGACTGAGGTGTCGACTGCGAATTCTGCCACGAATCATCCTATGACGCAATTGATCCAATGATCGAAAGCGCGGACAATCTTGTCCTCCTATGCTTCCAATTTTTGTATCAACTCCGAGGTCCAAACAATAAGACCATCAAGTTTCCACCTTCCTTAGCTATCTGCTAGCTTCGCAATCCACTCATATAGCTCAATTGGGAAGGAGCAGAAAAATATATCGTGGACCTTTGTATACAAGTATATGTCCAACCACTATTCCTTTGTCAGTCATGGGTTTCTGTTCTCTTGTGCCGCAAATTCATGGATATTCCTATCCAACCAGTCTCCGATATCCTTCTTATTTGGATTCCAGTGATACGACATCACACATCTCTTATGCAGATTCCAGTCCCGGCAACAGAACCATTTGTTGGCTTGAGGGGGCCTAACTCAGGTTTAGCGTTAATTAGCCAAACCAATCCCTACACTACTGTCCCTTTTGGCATCAGCCCATGGAGCGCGGACCGAAGTCTCACCCCAAGCAGTATGGGGGGATGTTGGAACCAAGTTTTTGCACCCTCAGATGGCTGTGATGTCATTTAATTCCCTTTATCCCTGCCTTCACTAGGTCGCTTCACTCTAGGGCTTACAAAACAAGCCCTCTATTCCGTCCTTCAATACCTCTGCGAAAGGGTATGATCAACCACTGCGCAACCCTAGCCTGTTGCTTAGGTACTTTCTCATTGCTATGGAAATGTGTCGTGTAGATTCCCAATTAATCTAAGTGACTTGCTTATCTTATCAAACAATTATAGTTAACATTGCGTAAACAAATATTCGTAAATGCGTTCAGTTATTCAATGTAATTGAATTCATTCGCGCATCACATAAGCATAATAAAGGAAATTCATACATAACATATCAAGATGCATCAACAGAACAAAGACACAGAAATTGCAGAATATCTCTCTTTATTAATGTCTTTCAAGTGTTTACAAACTCTGTCCACCCTACACACACAGCTGCAGGGGTCCGTGCACTCAGTTGCAGACTTCTACCCTATGCCTTTGTGCACTCAGCTGTAGAGCCTCTACCTACGCTACGACCCAAGACTTAAACTTCTTACTTCAGAGCTATGACTCTCTTACATGATTCATTATTGTCTGTCTCCAAAACTACTTAGAGCTTATCTCTTTTTATATAATCCCATGGTCTGCGGACCATGGGTAGATCTCTTACAGCCGACTTTACTTTACAATACAAAGGGTGGACTACCCTTTATGACACATGACATCTTCGCACTCTATGACCACAAAATGCAGAGTCTTTACAATTTTATTACAAATTTTGACTCAAACATGGGCTTTTAGCCACAAAAATTCCCTTGGGGATCCCGCTCCCAATAGCCGAGAAACCCAAGAAATCCAAAGCCTCTGAAGAAAGCATCACTTCCTTATTATAAGAAACTAGTGTTGGGAACAGGTCCCCTAGGGTCAATTTTTGGGTTAAAAGCCCAAGTTTTGTGGCAGAAAGCCCAAATTTTGTAGGAAAGAATGTAAAGTCCCTGCATTTTGTGACCGCGGAGCGCAAAGACGTAAGCAAAAAAAAAGGGTTTTTATCCCTTAGTTTAGATAGTTGTGTCGGCTTGATGAGATTTCCCTTGGTCTGCAGACCATGGGATTGTACAAAAAAGGAGTCTTAGAAGAGTCTAAGGTAACGAAGCCACAAGTAGAGTTCTGAGTAAGTTTATGGGTTTGTGAGAGGTAAGAGTGAAGATTCTTAGTGTAGGAAGAGGCTCTGCAGCTGAGTCCGTAGAGGCCTAGGGTAGAAGTCCGTAGCTGAGTGCACGGACCCCTGCAGATGTGTGCACAGGGTAGTCAAAGTCTGTACAGGAAATCTGGATTATCAATAAAGAGAAGTATTCTAGAATTATCTGTGTATGCATTATTTTACTTTTGTCATGAATGTTGTGATTATGTTATGTTGAATACTGAGGTTATGAATTAATGCTATATTGATGCACGAATCTATGTATTTTACTTTGTCATATGAACGCAAGTAAGAATGTCTATTTATGCAAAGATAACCATAATGCATGTTAAATTTAACCGATACTTAAGTGAATTTGAGTGAATACAGAAGTAGAGTAATTATAAAGGCACATAAGTGCCTAATCTATCTATTTAGGGTTTGCAAATGACGATCGAGACTTTCGCGGAGGCTTCAAGGATGAATAAGAGACTGTTATAGCTCCAAATCTCACTCTTGGGGTTTGTGATGCTACACTCATGGCCCAGGGTAACCCTCCTTCCAGACCTGGTCCAAAATTTAAAAAACAGTGTTTTATTCCTTATACGCGACATTGCCCTGAGCTAAACACGTGTATAAACAAGTCTGTGTATACCCAACCCGCTTATATGTCTTAAAACACTTAAAAAAAATTTAATCTCCTTAATTTGGGCGGAGATCACGGGTTTTACGTGTTTATCACCTGTTAGTGCCTATGGCCCAACTGTTCCCAACGAATTCCCAACTAAAAAACTACTTTGGGAGAAGTATAAAAAGGCTTCAATGGGAAGGCCTAAGGGAGGAGAGAGGAGAGAGAAAGGTTATTATGCTGAGATTTCCCTGACCGGGTCTGAAGATCCTTGTGCCTCCTACACTTCCCCCATTCTTACAGGAAACCCTTGTTTCCTTGTGTGATTATATCCATCTACTACTTGTGATATCATGGAGTAAGTCATGGAAGGAGTTTGTTAAAGGTTTGAGACTAGACGAATCCGGAGGACGGTTCCGCTTGGAGCCTGCGAAAGGACGACTTAGGTGAAATTATTCCTTTCTATACTTTATTTGTCTATAATAAAAGAAACACATGTCTTTGTTCCTGATATAAATATTCTTCATGTTTATGATATCCATGTTATGATTCATGTATGAATGGTTGTTTAATTGCATAACTAACTACCTTTCAATATATTATGAAGATGATTTCTTTATGATGTTTAGTCCATATACTGTTGTACTTTCTTGAATTGGTTGTTTTGCAGGTCAAAGGAGCGAAAGGAACTCCAAGAAGGGTTTGGACCCTGGAAGGACCTTCTCAAACGTAGGACCTTAGGTACGCCCCTTATCGTAGAGTTTGCTTATATTAGCATCATGGTTGTATGGAATGTGTGTTTCTCTGTATAGACAACTTTCAGTCTGCTAGGGTATCAGCCCAAGACCCTAGGGGAACCTTTCCCATAACAGAATTGGCAAATCTGCTATGGACAACACCATTATTGTTCCTAGTTTGGGTATGTTCAAGCCAATCAGGGCTCAGCTGTCTGTTTGCTTGTTGTTGTTGTGTAGTCTGTTCCTGTGGGAACTTGAATTGTAACTTTGGTCAGTTTCTTCAGACTGTTTTTTATTTTTTCTTGAAATATTTTATATACGTTGTTTTTCTTGTTTACATAGGCGTATATACGCATGTTTCCATAAGTGAACCAGTGTATACGTAGGTTTCCTTAGGCACAGTCGCGTATACTCGCATCTGTACATCAGTAAAGTCGCGTATATCTTAAAATTTTCAAGATTTTTCAAATCTTTTTGTTTCTGAAGGTCTGTCTGTTGGTCTGATTCAATCCTGAACAGTTACTTTTCTGTGTTTGTCTTTATTTTTACAGCAAGTACCTCATTTCAAATTCTCTCTGATTGCAAGAAGTGTTGGTCTTGTTTTTGTGTTCGCAAGCATCATCCTTTTTGTTTTAAACACGCAAGATTTCTTGCTGGAAATCTTGGCTGCTCTGATTCATCGGGGCAGGAAGATTGATCTCAATCTTTGTGTCAAATCTTGTTTTGGTGACCTTTTTGTTTTCTTGACAAAACTACTTTTTGTGACCATCTACTTTTCTTGTTTCATGAAAGTTGTTGATTGGCACTTTCTTGAAAATTTTCTTTTTGATCTTTTGGTCTTTGTTGCCAAAGCTTTCATTCCTGCTTTTGATTGTTAAGAGCATCTTTAAACACATTTCTTTTTATTGAGTTTTCATCCATTGTGTGTTGTCAACTTGTAAAAGTGTTTGTTGCCTATTCTTCAATCATAAAGTTTCAGTGTTGTTGAGAGCATTTTTTGAAAAGACATTTTTGTTTTTGCTTTTGAAGAAAACTTTTTGAAAAACTTGGTTTTGCTTTCTTGAACTTTGTTTTGATTTGGTTTCCTTTTAGTGAATGAAAGTGCATTTTTGTTTGTCTTGATACTTATTTTTAGTGTTTAGACGAAATGAATGGTAGCAATTCATATTCCATCTAAACATTTTAAGTGGAAAAATAAAAATTGATAAACAAGTAACTTTCATTTCTTGATTTAGAGTAGTCTTAAATCTTGCATCAGCATGTACTCATTGCATTAGGATAGATTTTCACATCTTTTTAGGCATCCATAGCTTTGTTAACTTTTGTGAGTGTGAAGCGTGAGTAAAAGAGAAGAAAAGAAAATTTGTTGTTTTTCTTGAAGTTCCTCTGAACCCTATAGAAATTTCTTTTCATCGAAAAACGAAAACAAGTGCATTTGCATGTAGTTTGGTTTTTATTAATTTCTTTTGCGTCACGACACCACTAGTTTCACTTCCACTTATCCCTTGACTTAAAGAACAGCCCATTTAAAAACAAGTGCCAATTAAAATATACTAGAACTTTTTATAATTGTCAAGTTAGACACACCAACAAGTTTTAGAATATTTTAGGGCCTTGGATTAGGTGGGTGGAGAGATAACTCTCCAAGGCCATTTAAACTGTCAAACATAGGAGTCTGAATAGTGAGTGAAAATCCAATAGCGTTAGGAAGACCAGGAAAGCTCCGGATCTGGGAGTTAAGCACGAGGGTTTTTGAAGATAGGGAAGAGAGATACCCCCTCTCCTACTTGTCCGATCTTACCTCACGACTGTTCCACCTGGCTTCTGCAACGAGTTGGTATCCATAGTTGCTACTCCTAGGGATCTACACAGGTGTCTACGGAGGGGAATCGCGTGGCACCTGAGGTTGACGTTGCATCACTCTCAACGGTACTACTCGAGGGCACCCTTGTGAAGCTTGGGGGCTTGCACCAGCGTAGGCTGTTGTTAGGAGGTCAACGTAACTTCCTCTGTTACCTTCGCTGATAGGACTGGGTCGTCATTATCCCAGACTATCTTTGGAAGGCCCCTTAATTCACTTTCTTGTATTTTGGTGTCTGGTCCTAATCACCCGGAGCGGAAATACTTGGAATTTGTTTGACTGGGCTATATCTTTTAGGGACTTTATAGTGTGTGCTCTATGCTCTTAGTTGGCCTAGATTTCAATTTTTTGAGTCTTTAGTTAGATCTTAATAAAAAATTCAAAGTGGCTGACCAATCACCTAGATGGTCTCGAAGACTTCGTGGTATTTCACCACCAAGTTTAGAGCCTTCTCCTAGAAGGCGCAGAAGTAATACTGCTGCTGGGTTTCGTTCCACGGCAGCTGACGCATCGGGGATTGATCCTCCTCTCGGGGGCATTAGTGTTCAAGTAAGGCCTGGTACTTCCGCAGAACAAGAGAGGAACACTCTAGTTCTTTCTCGAGTTCTCTTTCAAACAAAGAATAACATAGAGGTAGAAGAATGCTCAGAGTCGTTAGCGGCTCCGAATTCTCCCCTACTATCTAGCTATCCAGAAGTATTACAATACGTTGGGACTCCGACGCATAGACCGTCAAGTCCAGGTCACATTACGCACTTACCGTCGATGACCACTACTGGAAGCATGGCTTCTAATACAAGTGCTATAACTATGCAGACTCCAACATCAGTACAAGGGGGAGGAACGATTTCCATCTCCTCTGCTTCCTTGTTTGGGTCTTTTTCTAGCACATCTTTAGCTAGGCCTACTTACATTCCTTCCACGAGAGGAAATTCCCAAACCAATGCTTTTAGTTCTGGATTCTTCCCATTTGGCACCCATTCACAGGGTAGTCTGTCAGTTCTGTTTAGTGCCACCACATCCATGATGGGTGGATCAGCTTCATTCTAGGGTTTTCCTTTTGGAAGTGGTTATATACCACATTCCAACCCAACAATTGGATCTATGCCTTTCTCTTCTTTAGGACAAAGTAGCAATCCCTTTCAAGGTTGGACTAGCCCTGTGGTTAGTGGCATGGGAACTGGGAATCCGTTTCTTAGCCAACAAGGGAATAGGCCGTACTCCACAGTTAGTCTGTTTCAAAAGTATTCCTCCTTTAGCTTCTACTTGGAATCCTTATTAGGGGTTGTCAACTCCTTTTAATCCTTTAGGGGGAAGCTTCGCCGATTATGGAGGTTTTGCAGCTAGAGTTGGTCAAACTCCGAAGTTTGCTGGATCACAAGGCTTGCCTTTTGGTTCAGCTGGTTTTGCTGGTTACTTCGAGCAGCCTGGTTCCTTCCAAAATCTAGGCCAATATTTTCAGAACTTTGGGAGCTCTGCCCAGTCTGGGTGGAATACCTAAGGTCCTCCTAGGCTTCTGTTTCTGGCAACTTTGAACTTGCCAGATCTCACTAAATTAACAAACTATCCAATCAAATACAATCCGGCCTGGCCTCCGGTCCCAACCAAACTCCCTTCGGACATTCCAAAATTCGAAGGGAAGAGCGGTGAAGACCCAGGCGACCATGTAATCACATTCCATTTGTGGTGCTCATCTAACTCCCTTATCGATGACTCAATTAGGTTGAGACTTTTTCAACGCACCTTGACTGGTAATGCAGCCAAATGGTATATAGAGTTGCCAGGGGGCATCTTTACATCTTTTGCCAACTTAGCTAATATTTTCTTAAATTATTTCTAGTTGCATGTCCGTTATGATGTTGGAACTGAACTTCTGGCCAATTTTTGTCAGGACACGGCAACTCACATTTCTGATCATATTCAAGAATGGAGACGGAGAAAGAGGCTAATTAAAGCCAAAATCCCTCTGGAGTACGTCTCGAATGGTTTTTGAAATCTTTACAACTTGGGATCTCTAAAGATGTCTCCATGTCCGGAGTCTATTCTGAGGAGCAAGCCATTTTTAGGGCCCAGCAATTAGAATTGAACTACTCTCAGTCTAGGATCCTACAAAAATACTTGCCAAATTCTCCTGGGTCTAAGGTTGATATAGCCAAGTTGAAGCCAGGTCCCCATGTGGATGGTATCATTGGATCAGTAGACACAAATGCGGTGAACTTGTTGAGCCAATTGTAGTAGTTGTCTTTGCAAACTGCTCCTAACAACCAACTCACATTGTCTAACCCTCCTGCTTCCAAACCCTCTTCGATTAATCCATCCAATTTGATAACCCTAAAGTAAATCAAAATTCCAATGGGAAAAAGAAAGGACAAGGTAAGAAAAAGAACCAGGATGGGAAGGCTGACGCAAATAAATCCGGCAATAATGTTGGTGGTGGTAGAAATGAGTCTAGAAAGAAAGTCAAGTTTCCATGCAAGTTATGTAGTGGAGACCATTTAACTCATCTCTACCCCAAGATTCAAGACGCTCAGCGCTTGTTAGGGCAGCAAGGGACTTCTAGTTCTCAAGCTGTGTTAACCAACCCTTTTCCCCAAGGGCAGCAACTTCTTGCTGGTGCGAGTTCAAACCCTGGTACCTCCGCAGGGGGCAACCAGGAAGGGGACAAATCATCAAATGTTTTCATGATGGGTTCTCACGCTAATGTGGCCACACGGTCACGTGATTATGGTGAAGGTGAAACTTCCAAGGGTAAAACAGTTCCTGAAACTAACAACCCACTTCATATTGAGCGACCCTCTGTCGAGACTATACCACGAGTACCGAAAGGTTCCGCTAAATGCGCGACTATCAACCCTAATATTAGGGCAGCCTAGAATTACTCCATTGTTGAGGATCTGGCTCAGAGTCCATGTGCTATGTCCGCTTTAGAGGTTCTCCAGTCATGTCCTGCTCAAAGAAGTGCCTTGTTGTCGGCAATGGGGGCAGTGGATCCAAGTAATTCCTTAGCTCTCACTTTTGATATGAATAATGTCAAAAAGAGACTTCCTCATCACATGGCTTTCCAGATAAAGTCTACCTACCAGAAAATGAATATTTTTCGGACGGTTATAGATGAGGGAGCTTCCACGTGTGTCATGTCTATGTCATGTTGGAAGGCCATTGGATCACCTTCAGTTGTTCCTTCACCTACCCTCTTGACAGCGTTTGATGGTCATTCTCATAGGCCATACGGGATTATCCCGGCCTTTCCTATATGTGTTGGAGGGAAGGTCGTTAATATTGAAGTAGAAGTCATTGATGCTAACCTAGACTATAATCTCCTCTTAGGAAGGAACTGGGTATACGAAATGGAAGTCGTTGTTTCGACTCTGTTTCGTGTCATTTTCTTTCCTCATGAAGGGAAAATCGTTAAGGTTGATCAATTGGATTATTCTCCAGTCAATCCTTGAGCAACTTCGGACTCTACTGTTCCCTTAGTGGATAACCCCCGTCTGCCTACTAAGAATCTAGGAGTCGGGATGTACTCTTCATTGATGGGTACGTTTGATCTTCCCCCTCCTACGGCTAGAATAGATACAATTTCATCCTCCAGGGACCCTTTATGGAAAGAGTTTGTTCAAGCTCGTTATTTTTCGGATCCTGGACCCTTATCTTCATCTGCGACCACATCGGATGACGGCAAGGTGGGTGAAATAGAATCTCTTACGTCTGCAGCAGAGCCTAGATGTGAGTTTATCACCAACTCTGCAGACAACCATTCTACTCCTTCCTTTGAGAATGAGATAGATGGTGATGTGGCTCATCCTCGGAACCTTGATTCCACTTCTGCGTTGGATTGCTCAGATATCGTTTTTCCATCTGAAGAAGTGATATTCGAAGCAATGACGACTGTAGATCGACCTTTGGAAGATTTACATCATCGGTCATGTTTTCATTCCCCTTTGCATGAAGTCGAATCCAGGTCCTCCAGTCTGACTAGCGATGTTTGTACAGTCCCTTTGGCTCCAACACAGTCACTTGCTGAAGGAAGTATATTGATTGGTTTGATAATTGTACCAATAAACATCCCTAGGAGCAAGTGGGTGGAGCCCCCTGACGGGCTCTACCTTAAGAAGTACTTTGCTTAGCAGCTAGGCTTCTTTGTATGTTTTGTATATTTGTACATATCTCATCGAGAGTTTGTTGGTATCGACACTTTTGGTCTGCTGTGGCAGGTGGTGATGGATGACTTGGTCTATTTTGGGTTCACCGATGGTGCTAGTTGGCACACTCGGAATCTCGCTTCCGCAGCTTCGGTACTCTACTATCCAACTGGTCAATTGATGGTATCAAGGGGCATATGCATTGGTCCCGCTTCAAATAATATGGTTGAGTATACTGCCGTCATTAATTTACTATCCGAGGAAATTTCTTATGGAATTGACTCGTTGGTAGTTTATCTTGATTCACAATTGACAGTGTCACAATTGAACAACATTTATAGGGTAATGGATCCATGTTTATATCGCTAGTATTTAAGGGTGAGGTTGTTGCAAAGATCATTTACTTATATTAATTATTTTCACATTCCAAGATCTCATAATTGGTTAGCGGATTCTATCGCTAATCAAGCATTATACTGGCACATCAATCATTCATCACAATAAAAACAAGCATCAAAAATTCGAACTGTATATATATATATATATATATAACATCTCGAGTGTACATGAGTCTATCCAAAAAATATACAAAACTGGGACTCAAATGCCCATAATCATGTTTGGTACATCTAATTCCCCAACTCAGGATGAGCGACTATGTAGGTAGCTATCGCATTGGCTACACGCCTAAAAGTGCGAACCCAGTCACATGGCATGCCAACCACATGATGCTGCATATCCTCAAGAAGGTCCTCTACGGCAGCCATTGGTACTTGGTGAGTTAGTCTCACCAAGTGTCGTTGAACTATATGTAGAAGTCGTTCTGTATCAGCAGCCGCCTCTTCGACTCCTCGGCCGCGCCGTAGGAACCCATTTGGTCGTACCGGCCCAATATCTGGAACATGATCATCATATTAGTCATTTGAATCCCATCAAAAATATTTTTCAAAATTCATTATTATATTTGAAAAACCCAAAAAAAAAAATCATAAAATCAAAAATACTTACCAATGTCGCCCCATGCTGCGGTCAGTGGTAACGCTAGATCGGAATCTCCTTGGAAATCCAACCCAGCATAAGGGTAGTCATCTATGGCGATGATATGCTGATCCCACAAGGAAAAGAAGTCATTGTAAAATGCAATCCGTTGGACGTCGCCACCCCCTAGACGTTTCATCAGGTCGGCCCACCTGCCCATGCGTGGATCTCGTGGGGTGTTGATGGAAACTACTACCCTAGGGCGGAGTGCAAGGACCCTCTCAAAAAAGAAAGAACACAAAATAGTCCCATATCCAAAGTTTTTCATCTGCCCCCTCTTGATAGAAGTGAGCTAGCTCTTCATGCTAGCCAGAAGAGGAGTACACCAGTCAAATACAGTAGTGAGACAGTCAACTGCCACGCTCATAGTTAGCTGTGATGCCTGGTGCAGAGAAGCTGATCCCTTCACTCGAGCTATGGTGAACAGGATTATCCTCAGTGGTAACTTGCCACATGTGTGATGGAAATTTGACTTCCAACCTTCTTTGGATGTCCCGGGCCATATATCTGTACGTAGTCCTCGATCGAGAGACTGCTCCGTGTCCTACCCCGGGAATGTACTACCTCTCCCCTTCGGGAAAGGCCTGTGATGAAATAGATATCTTCCACTTCTATCCTGAGTGGCATTTGGTCAATCATAAAGGCATCGTCCTCGATATTCCAGTAATCAATGAGCATCTCAAGCAGACGTGTGTTTGCTTTCATATTCGGCAATTTGAAGAATTTAAGCAAACCACATCCCCGTAAGGCATCCAAAGCATCAGGATCATTCATGACCTCATCATCCACTGCGGTATGCTCTCTTTCTCGCCACGTGACTGGCATCCTGAAAGAAAAATGAATTTGGGCTATTAGTTTTTTTGTTTGAAATGTTTGCGGCGTATACGCAGGTCCCTTTGCACACAGTCGCGTGTAGGGCCCGCGTGTACGTGGGTTTCATATTACCAACCCGCGTATACGCCGCGGCGAAATTTTTGGCAAAAAATTCAACGGTAAAACATTAATTAAAAATTCTAAAACTAGTCACAATGGATTGCAAGACAAGTATAAGAGTTACCTGGGGATTTTGGAAGAATCTGAACGGTTGAATTTGGCGTATGGAAAACTTGCTTCTTTTGCTCCACTTCTCTGCTCTCAAACTCAAATGGTGAAAATGGTGAGTCCAAAAAACTCTTTTATAGGTTTTGAAAATGCAAAAATTTTTCAAAATTTTATTTTGTTTGGCCTCATGTAACTTTTAACTTGGGAGCTTGGAATGTTGAGAATGGTTTGATTTTCAGGACATTTTGGACGTTTTTCGACAATTTCGAGACGGTTCCATGACTGCTGACCCGTCATGGCAGGTATCGTTTTCTCACTGGCATATAGGTTAGGGAAGCCATTTTTCTATTGCATTATGCATACTAGCCTCCATTTGTCGATACATCTGCCATAGGGTCGATCCCATCGTGTTATGGTTCGTAAGCCATCTTCACTCGCTGATTTTTTAAATCATGACACGATGGTAGAAGCCATCCTTTACATGGGCATCGTAGTTAGCACCTCACTGACATTTGTTGCCCATTCTGCTCTGATCTGAGTAGGCTTGGGAGTCCACTTTAGTCCCGCCATGACTTATGCGATGAAGACTCATTTCTCTTTGCTTCTTCATTTCGTTCTAGCCTTATACCCTAGAGGTTCCTTTGTGTTGAGTTGTACACTGCATTTCATTTTGACCATTTGCACCTTTTGGCCTTGAGCCGGCTTCACTTGGACTCATGTTTAAGCCAAATTTTGACCATGCCGACTACAAAATCAAACTTGCATACCTTTAACTTCTGCAGCTTGACGCACCTTGACCCGTGGAAGGAACACACCTTTGGGTATCACTGACCAGTTTTCACCTCCCTACATTGAGCATAGGAACGTTCTAATCCCAGGAACTAGATCATCTGTTTCACCGACACTCATTCCTTCCACTGTACCATAGCATTCTTTTATTCTTTTTCCAGCTTAAAAGAAAAAGACAAAAAATTATATATTCCAAAAAAGAGCGGGAACGGGACAATATTTCCATTTATTGTTGGCAGCTAGAGTCAGTCGTGTCACCCTTGAACAAAGCACTCAAAACAAAGTCTCCTCCATTTGGGCGGGATTTAGTTTGACTTAGGTATGCCTTAACCTTGTTATTGAGTCAGTTCTCCCCTGATTGGTTATCTCTTCCAATCATATGGAGGGTTCATTTGTGCCTCCTGCATGACGAACTTATACAGAGTCATCATATGCTACCACATAGTCACATTGAGTCGTGCTTTTTGTTCAAGGGAAGTTAGCCTGAGTCGGCCTCTCTGCGGTGTCTCTTGACTCATTTTTCAGTCAGCCATCCCTGGTTGTCAGTATCATGTCTATCATCACATCAGTTATATTGGTCCTTTACTCGTGCTGGTTTGAGAAGTTCTCCATTGACTTCTTACTGGCGGGTCTTGTCCTTATCAACGACGATATCTTGCTCTGAGGACAGGCCTAGAGCTACACCCTGGCCCTATTTTCATTATTGATAGGTCACCTTGTGCTCAGCATCGATCAGATCATGGGTCTTTGACTTAGTGGTTTCCCTTGTGTTCGATATCAACTTATATTATCACACATTGGGATTCGTGCAGTACCTTGGTTTCCATTTGACCCTATTGGTGGATACCTTGCCTCTGTGTCAGCTTCCATTATTGGTTGGTTCAGAGGGTTTCTGTCGTGCGCTAGCCACATCTTGTGTATGCCGAAAACATACTTTGGTCGGTTTACTACATCTCTTTCGTCTGATTCCTTCCACATTATTGGCCTACGGGTTACACTCGCGCTAGATTGATGAAGGATGCCTTAATGCCTTCCTTCTAGTGGATCTTTCCCTATAGACTACGACTCATTGCTCTAGGGCAAAGATCTAGAGTCCATTTGGCAGTACCTTGGGGTTTGCAGTCATTAGTGGCAGATCCTTCGCTATGGACAGTGGGAAACCATCATTGTCTCCTGATCGATAGATTCTTACAAGTGTTTGACTCCATCTCATCTATTCACACTTGTTAGATTGTACTGGGTACTTTGATGCTCATTATCATTATCGGTGAGTACTCTCGCGTTTGTTAACGGTATACATCAATGACCAGTGACCAAATGATTTCTCACATGGTCGACTTCAGATCATTTATTCCCATGGTGTAGAAATGTACCACAGCGGTCGGTGAAGACCTCAGGTTGTATCAGCATTCATTGGTTCACTTGACAGTTGATCCTGTTGCTGCTAGTTGATACCATTCCGCCTTATATGTTTCAGTCAGTCATGGTGACATTCTATATGTTGGCACCTGAGTTTGCAGTGTAGTACCATCCTATTCCATCATGTTCAATTGGTACCTTTTGTGATAAATTTTCGATATCAGTGATCAGGTTCATCCTTCAGCATCATTGACATTCTTATATGTGATATTCAGACATGTACTTGTTCGATCATGCTCAGATGATCCATTATGTTTTTCCAGTTCTTTATACTTGTATACTTAGTGGATCCACTTGTACTTGATATGCGAACATGCTTTACTTTTTCTGAGCAAGGGTATGCCCGCCTCAAACAGTGTTTCTTTCTGATCTCCTTTTGTGGCTTGGCAGGCTTAACTCTGGTGAAGCCCTTCTCGGTTTTTGACAGATTTCCTTTCCATGTACTTGCTTAATACATTTCGGCCATCATGTACCCCTTCTGACCTCATATATTAGGGGGCATCTGTTATAGCTCCAAATCTCACTCTTGGGGTTTGTGATGCTGCACTCATGGCCTAGGGCAACCCCTCCTTCCACACCTGGTCCAAAATTTAAAAAACTGTGTTTTATTCCCTATAAGCGACATTGCCCTGAGCTAAACGCGTCTATACGTGGGTCTGTGTATGCCCAACCCGCGTATATGTCTTAAAACACTTAAAAAAAATTAATCTCCTTAATTTCGGGCGGAGATCA
The DNA here is from genome assembly GCA_031772625.1 of Pinus tabuliformis. Taxonomy (NCBI): domain Eukaryota; kingdom Viridiplantae; phylum Streptophyta; class Pinopsida; order Pinales; family Pinaceae; genus Pinus; species Pinus tabuliformis. The sequence continues at coordinate 1,864,620,769 of CM062817.1, forward strand.
CGGGTTTTACCTGCTGATCACCTATTAGTGCCCATGGCCCAACTGTTCCCAACGAATTCCCAACTAAAAAACTACTTTGGGAGAAGTATAAAAAGGATTCAATGGGAAGGCCTAAGGGAGGAGAGAGGAGATAGAAAGGTTATTACGCTGAGATTTCCCTAACCAGGTTTGAAGATCCTTGTGCCTCCTGCACTTCCCCCATTTTTACAGGAAACCCTTGTTTCCTTGTGTGATGATGTCAATATACTACTTGTGATTTCATGGAGTAAGTCATGGAAGGAGTTTGTTAAAGGCTTGATACTGGACAAATCCGGAGGACGGTTCCACTTGGAGCCTATGAAAGGACGACTCAGGTGAAATTATTCCTTTCTGTACTTTATTTGTCTATAATAAAAGAAACACATGTCTTTGTTCCTGATATAAATCTTCTTCATGTTTATGATATCCATGTTATGATTCATGTATGAATGGTTGTTTAATTGCATGACTAACTACCTTTCAATATATTATGAATATGATTTCTTTATGATGTTTATTCCATATACTGTTGTACTTTCTTGAATTGGTTGTTTTGCGGGTCAAAGGAGCGAAAGGAACTCCAAGAAGGGTTTGGACCCTGGAAGGACCTTCTCAAACGTAGGACCTCAGGTACGCCCCTTATCGTAGAGTTTGCTTATATTAGCATCATGGCTATATGGAATGTGTGTTTCTCTGTATAGACAACTTTCAGTCTACTAGGGTATCAGCCCAAGACCCTAGGGGAACTTTTCCCATAACAGAGACGTACTTTGATAAGCCCTAAAGAGCTTATTTGCCTTTGTGAAGGAAGGGTTAGGGAAAATAACTGACATCACAACCATCTCAAGGTGCAGAAACTTGGTTCCTGCATCCCCCCATACTGCTTCGGGTGAGACTTCATGATGCAGGAGCATGAGGCTTGAAGACAAAAGACTTTGAATTTTATTCAAAAAATACAAAAAAAGTTTACAAGCAAAGGAGTGGGATCCTTTAGCTGTCACTTTACAAAGCTTTCTAGATAGGGTTTGAGCTAGAATTCAGGGATTTGAATTATCTTATAACTAATTCAAGTATTTAGGCTTAGTTGAGATTCTTGAGGAGAATATCATGCAGATTAGATATTATCTAGGATTAGGCAAATTCAATCCATTTAATTAGGATCTGATTGTTGTATGAGCAAGTATTTATGTAAGTTTTGAATTAGTAGAAGGGGATTTTTGATAGATTTTGGTTGAGGAGGATTGGAATGTAAAATTTGCAATTTCTCTGTATCTCTGTGAATATTGTGCACGAATGGTCAAATCCTGGAGGTTTTAATTCCTTCGAAATATTTTTTAGTTTTGTTGAGTTTTGTATATTTGTGTTGTCGCATCTAAATCTTCACTCACTGTGTATTTAAATAATTTAGAGACAAACTAAACTTGGCGGAGGTGCTAAGTCTGGCGAGGAAACCTGATAAATTCGCAAGAAACCTAGGAAAAGATCTGAATCGTCCCATCGGACAAATCCAACAGATCTAATGGTCATCACGTGCCAACAAGCGCAGATGTTAATCAAAATAGAAGAGTGGTCTTCGTAGGCGTAAGCAGTATCTCGTGCGGTCTCAAAGTGGTAAGTGGTATTTTGCAAATTCACGTGATTACCCTTAACGGTTGACACGTAGCACAGGAAAACCACTTTTCTCGCACGCTCTCGAATTGTTATGCATCGTGCAATAATCCATGCGAGATTATGCGATAGTTGTTGGATCAAGCGAGATTGATCGAAGATGGGGATTGACCAAGCTAGTTGACGAGCGGGTGACGCAATAACCGTCGGATTAAGGAATGAGATTGATGGTGGAGATTTACTGGGCTAAAGGTTTGTGGAGTGGTGGAAGTGATAAGGTTATGAACTGGAGTTTTAATTCCTTTTTAGTTTCATGGAAAAATGAAAGTTTTTCCATATATCGGGTAAATTAAACAGTTCTGCTATTTTAGCAGAATAACTAAATTTGGAGGTTGATGACTGATACTCCAAAGAAACCCGATAAGAAGTTCCACCCGAACTTGAAGAAATCATTTCTAGTTTTAACAATTATCATTAACACCTGCAACCAACCCACCACTTTAGTCCATGCTCCATGGATTGATGCCGAAATGGCCAGTAGTGTAGGGATTTGCTTAGCTTCTTAACATTGAACCTGGGTCAGGGCCCATCAAGCCAACAAATGGTTATGTTCCCAGGACTGGGATCTGCATAACGAGATGTATGATGTCACATCATTGGAATCCAACTAAGAAGGATATTGAAGACTGATTGGATAGAAAAATCCACGAATTCGTGGTGCAAGAAAACAAGAATCTGCGATTGATGAAAGAATAGTGGTTGGACAGATATCTGTACACAGAGATACATGAAATCTTCTTTTGTTCCTTCCTAGTTGAATTATACGAGTGGATCGCGAAGTTGGCAAACAGCTAAGGGAGGTGGAGGCTTGACGGTCCGATTTTCTAGACACCGGAGTTAGTACAGAGATTAGAAGCCTCTAAAGATAATATCATGCGCGATGTCGATCATTGGCTCAATCATATCATAGGAGGATTTGTGATAGAGTTCGCAGTTGATACTTTGGTCAGCTACAGTGAAGCAGAGCGCCGCTTTTTCGAAGGGCCATGATGTAAGTATTTGAAATCATTAAAAACTTGGATTAAGATGCTCTTGTGTGAAAAATGGGTTATGCAGTTCCCTTGATGTTTGGGGCTACGTCAAGTGGAAGGAATTTCAGGGACAGAGGAAGAAAAGGTCCTGAATATAGCCTGTTAATTGAACCTCCTCTGAGTGATGATGAGGGAGTAGCATAGGCTTCTCTGCTAAGCGTTATTCAACTGATAAGACAAGGGTTGTTGTGAATACCTCACCCACACACACCACCTCCATCCTCACCTCCACTGCTTACCCCCTCACCCACACCACCTACACCTCCACCACCATTAAACATGGCAAACTCCGTAAAGCTACTTGTGTTCAAGGGCATGGGAAATGAAGATCCAGACCAATTTTGGTTCGTCGCGAAGGTTGTATGGGAAGCTCAGGGTATCACGGACGATAAAATTAAGAAAGCGATGTTGGTTAGTGATTTTCAGGACCATGCACTAATGTGGTACATTAAGTACTGCACTGATAATCCGACGTCTGCGTTGGAAGATGTCGATACTGTGTTGAATAAGGAATTTAGTAGACCTAAGTCTGAGGCACAATCAATTGTGAGATTCAAGGATATTATGATGAAGCCTAGTGAGACACCCTGGGATTTGGATCAAAGATTGAAGTGTACGATCTGTGAAGCCAACATGAATCTGACTGATGGGCAGCACCACAAATGGTTTGTGGCCTCGCTCCTACCTCATCTAAGGGTTACACTATCACAATAGAAGATAGAGACCTAGGCGGAAGCTCTGGAAATCATGATGAGATTGCATGATACACCAATGTAGGATGCTAATTTGGGGGTTCATCAGATTCATGTGGAGTTTTAGAACCTTTGCCTCAAAATCCAAAGTCTGAAAAAGGACAAAACAGCTCGGCGAGAGGAACACAGAGAAGTGTGGTGCCTAGAGTGCAAAAGCCAGGGGCATGAAAAAGATCATTGTCCAGTTTTCACAAATTATGTTGCATCAGGGGGACCAATGCCTTTGAGGCCAGAAGCTACAGCAGGGCCAAGTGTAGGGCCTGCGCTATGGTGTGATATCTGTCAAGTAGTTGGGAAGCATATGATAGGCAATTTCCATTTGTTGCAGAAATTTGTATAGACACTGCAACAAATCTTCTTAATGATGGACATGACACCTCCATACAGGGTGCAGGAAGAAACGTGTTGTCCAGACCAAGGCACTAGAGGAGCGCGATGCGAGTATCAGGGGTGCAGACGAGATCAAGTGGAGGAGGACCTGGTAGAGGTCGAGGGTAGGTTATTTGTTACAATTGTGGAGGTCCAGGACACTACACATGAGACTGCCCGAACCCAACACGGTTTTCATGCCGATATTGTACTCAGTTTGACCATGCAATGGAGGATTTCCCTATATTGTTAGCTAAGATATGCGAGAGGAGTTGTAGCCTAAGAAACCAACTCAGAACCTACAGATGATGAGGGCTGAGCCTTGCGAGGATGACCCTAAGGTAAATGTTGTCCTGCGGAGTGGAGCGATAACTAGTGAGGATAAGGGGAAGCAGCCTGAAGAAGGTGAGTGGGTCCGTAAAGCACCAGAAAAGGAGACTGGGTTTGATCTAGAATGCACAAAGAAACATTTATGGAAGGAAACAAAATTTTCATTGAGGCCCCTACCTCGGGGAATCAAGAGAAGCCGACTAAAGAAATGGATTCATCCATGATTACCACATTCTTGGAGACCTGCATGAAACTGCTCCATGATAGCAAGGTTGTGAAGGGACTGCAGAAGCTAATCAATAGGTGTGCTGGCAAGGAAAATGCTACTGATGGACTGCGCATAGTCAGAAAGCTTGGTAAGCATAAGGTAAGAATTGGACATGAGATGAGACTCACCATGCAAATAGGAGAATACAAAATGGACCAAGTTATCTTGTACCTAAAGTCTGACACGAACGTTTTGCCAAAACAGACATGGGAAAGAATGGGGAGACCTGTGCTACAGTGGTCTCCGATTCAATTAAGGATGGTGAATCAGCAGAAAATCATCCCAATGGGGAGGTTGTAGGGGGTAACAGTTGATATCGAAGGCGCGAGTGCACTAGCTGATTTTGAAGTGATAGAGATTATGGATGATAGAAATCCCTACCCCGCGCTCCTTGGGATCAATTGGGCCACTGACATGAATGGGGTAATCAATCTAAAGAAGAGAAAGATGATATTTGAGAAGAAATCACTTCGCGTAGTGGTGCCACTAGACCCTGCAGAAGGACCGTGCTATACTAAACCAGTCCGTGATTATGAAAGTGATGATGATTTGGACCAGATTTACAAAATAACAACGCGGGATCAGGATTGGGTGAATCCGATAGCAGACAGACGTATTGCATGGGACCACGAGAGCTCCTACACATTAGATTCATATGAAGAACTAGAGCACTAGTAGAATTGACTGCATGAAGTATCTACGTTGCGCTGTAATATGATGACCAAGTCGTTGTGTTGTGTATCATCAGAGGTAAGAAATATGCCGTACTATGATGGCTTCATTGATGTTGATCACTTTTTGGATGCATTTGAAAGGGAAGTACCAGAGAAGCATCGCTTCTAGGCATTGGATTGGGCACTGTGTGCTATGCCCGCAAGATGGTGGGGTACGCACAAAGATAGTTTTGATGATTGGCGCGAATATAGGAGGATGATGAGGGTATGCTTTGGTCATCCGAAGGTGCGATTAATAGAAAAATATGATGGAAGAAATGATCTGCGCAACCATTTGGCCAAATGGACTGAAGTGTACAGAGCGAAGCCTCAACTGAAGTGGGTCCATCTGTTTTGTCATACCTTGGATGTTATACCAATGAATTGGTACTTGGAGACGGAACTCTGCCATGACACTGAAGAATGGGATATTTTGCGCCAAGGATTTTTTATGACGTTCAATTTTGAAGATGGATTTGAATCTATCAATGAAGCATTGCAAGAGGTTAAGACAAAAATTTTCAGGATACCGCAAGATCCTCTAGATTTGATTCAACCTGATTGGACTACCCAGCTGAGCCACGTGTTGGAATGTTACAATGTAACAATAGAAGAAGAAGATGAAGACCCGAGAAAGGTTAATATTCCAGAGACTAAAGGTTACTGCAAAGTTAAAGGACCGTAACTAGAGAACCCAAACGTAACCAAGCCGCTCAAAACCAGACAGGTGAACATTGGCACGGAGGTAGAGCCAAAGTTTGAAAAGATTGGGGACTGCTGGGATAACACGACAATAGATAAGGTCATCGAACTACTCCGCGAATATCAGGATATATTTCCCACAAAGTTTTCAGACCTGAAAGGGATAATAGGGGACCTGGGTGTCATGAAGATCACCTTAAAACTATATGCGAAACTTGTGAAGCAAATACCTTACCGCCTCAATTCGAAGTACAAAGAAAGGGTCTGCTTAGAGTTAAACAAGATGCTCACAACAGGTATTATTGAACCAGTGGAAGAATCTGATTAGGCGAGCCCAATAGTAGTTCACGAAGAAGTAGAAGGAAGAAATAAGGATATGCGTAGATCTCAGGAAATTGAATGATGCATGCGTGGATGATCCCTTCCCAACTCCATTCACCGATGAGGTCCTGGATAATGTTGGCGGCCAGAAGCATATTCGTTCACTGATGGGTTCTCTAGGTACCATCAGATCAAGATCATGCTTAAGGATAGAAGTAAGACAACCTTCATGACTGAATGGGGATGCTTCTAGTATACGGTGATGCCTTTTGGGCTGAAGAACACGCCAGTGATCTTGTCGCGCGTAGTCATCGTGGCGTTCAAGGATTTCATTCATAAATTTCTGGAAGTATACTTTGACGATTGGATAGTGTTTGGACTGGTAAAGCGCCATGTGGCAAGTCTGCGCTTGATGTTAGATACATGCCGAAGGTACTAGATCGTGCTCAATCTAAAGAAATGTTTGTTTTGTGTCCCTTTTGGGATCTTGCTGGGCCATGTGGTATATAGACAGGGCTTGATGGTAGACCCAGTGAAGATCGTGGTCATAATCAATTTGGAGGCACCAAGGAGTGTGAAACAGTTGTGCGCAACACTGGGGCATACTGGATACTATAGGAAATTCATCAAGAGTTATGCCCAAATCACCACACCAATGGAAAAAGTGCTAAAGAATGATGTTACGTTCTGTTGGAATGAATAATGCTAAAAGAGCTTAGATGTGCTAAAGGAGAAAATGGTCACCGTGCCGATCCTAGTCTTCCCAGATTAGAAGAAGGAATTTCATGTGAATGTGGACTCATCGTGTATTGTGTTGGGAGCATTACTGACACAGGCCGGTGAAGGGGACTTGGATCAACCTATAGCATTTGCAAGTAGGAAGTTGTCCAAAGCTGAGAAAAATTATTCCACAACATAGCGCAAAGTATTAGCTATGGTGTACATGCTCCAAATGTTTAGGAATTATCTGTTGGGTAGACATTTTAAGATGTATACAGACCATTCTGCATTGAAATACCTGGTCAACAAGCCTATGTTGGGGGGAAAGATATGCAGGTGGCTATTGTTGTTCCAAGAATATGATTTTGAAGTCATTGTGAAACCAGGACGATTGAATGCAGGACCTGATCACTTGTCACACATTGAAACTAGCGAAGAGCCTACTAATTTGGAGGAAGGAATGCCTGACATGTAGCTCTTTGCAGTGCACGTCACGAACAGCCACTTTGAATATATTATACACTTCCTGACGACAGGTACAGATCCAAAAGGATATACAATGCAACAGAAGAAGGAACTGGTGGTGCACGCGGCAGACTTTTCTGTCGTTACCGAGCACTTGCACAAAATGGGATTAGATGAAATATTGTGACGTTATGTGCCCGAGTTTGAATGAAACAACATCCTCATTGAGGCTCATAGTGGAGCTGCAGGAGGTCATTATGTGGGAAAAGCAATAGCGTAGAAGATTCTACGTGCTGGATTGTGATGGTTGACCTTGCATAAGGATTCAAAAGTGTATTGTAGGACATGCGATGTGTGCCAAATAATTGGAAGACCCTAGCGCAGGGATGAACTATCGCTAAATACACAAATATCATTACAGCCCTTCGAGAAGTGGGTGATTGACTTTGTGGGACCAATTCAGCCTCCAGGAAAGAAGACAGGTGCGTGGTACATCATAACCGCGACTAAGTACTTAACCAGATGGGTGGAGGCATAGCCTGTGAAGGATTGTACAAGCACGACAGCAGTCAAATTCATCTTTGAGTACGTGCTGACAAGGTTTGGTTGTCAAAAAAATTTAATGAGCGATCACGGTATGCATTTTCTTAATGAGACGATTAGCGTGGTGACAAAGGAATTTCATGTTTACCATCATAGGAGCACACCATATCATCCACAATCTAATGGCACGGTGGAATCATTTAATAAAATCTTGGAGAGTGCGCTAACAAAGGTTTGCAATGCTCAAAGAAATGACTGGGATGTTCGCGTGCCCGTGGTTCTATGGGCTTATAGAATGACTTGCAAGAAGTTGAATGGAAAAATGTTGTTCAGACTGGTTTAGGGCATGGAAGCTATGATGCCGATGGAGTACATTGTACCTAGTCTAGGCATAGCGGCATTCACAGGATTGGTAGATCGCGGAGCCCTGGAAGAGAGGCTCGCACAGCTAATAGAGCTTGAGGAGGATAGATTTCTAGCTAGATTCCATCAACAAGTTCAAAAGGAGCACAAAAATCCATGGCACAATCGGCACATCAAACTGCATACCTTCAAGGTCAATGATTTAGTTCTATTATATGACAACAAGTTTGATAAATTTCCAAGAAAATTTTGGATGCATTGGTTGGGGCCATATGTCATCAAGGAGATTACCAATGGTGGAGCAGTTCAGTTCGTAAAGTTGAATGGAGAACCATTCTCAGGGGGAGTGAATGGTAGCTGATTGAATCCATGCACCCGCGATCCAGCTAGATGACTACATGGTGGAAGCACAGTCTTAGTGCTCCAAGTAGCTGAAGGGAGGTGCGAGACTATAAACTACACTACCCGGGTTGTGGAGCTGCGTGATTGGGAAACTGCGTGGAATGAAGGAATGTCACAGTGTCAGCATAAACGTGTTGGGAGATGCACTATCCATGAAGGGATTGCACAGGGTAGCCGAAAAGTGACAGTTATGGTCACTGTTCATGACTTGATAGTTGGAAAATGGCTAAATAGAGCAGGTGGTGACATTTAAGTCGAAATTTAAGGGTAAGATCTGTGAAAATCTACCGCCAATCCAGTATTTATGAATGAATTTTGGGGGAAATGGTCGGATTTCAATTCAAAAATGCCTATAAATTATAGGTGGTTGCCCAGTAAAAAACACTTGGCATTTTTAGAGTTGAGGTGTTGAGCTCTCAGGCGCATATGAACCATGAGTACTTTGAAGCTTTGATAGTGAGTTTAGTGTTTAAGAAGTTGCCAAAGGAAATGCAAGATTTGTTGTCTAGTATCATGTCGGCACCCACAGAAACCGCGATCGCTGGAGAAGCAATGGCAGCTGAGGGAACTGCCCCAGAAGTAGCAATGGTAGCTAAGGGAGTTGCCTCGAAGGTTGCGAGCGTTGAAGTACCAGCAGAAGTGCCTAATTCACCGAGGTCACTCAGGTCAAGGCCTACGCCAACCAAAGAGGGTCCAAAAACAAAGAAATATAAGAAGAAAGCACCACAACCGGTGCTCGCATCACCCAGAAAGCACCCACAAAAGGAAAAGCCCACCGTGCAAGAGAAGGGCAAGGTAGTTGACATGGAACCTGAAGAGGATGTTCAAGAAATTCATACGGATGAGGAATACATTGACATGGGGGTGGAGGACATTAACGTTGAGGGGTCCAAACCTATCTCTAAACTGCTTGAGTACATTCCTCCACGCAGAGGCAAGACAAATGTTCTGAAGGACATTGATGAAAGCAAGGTCACACTGCATACACCCTTGCTGCCAGACAAAATCGTCTTTGGAGGAACACACCCTTGCACCGCGTCTTCTATAAAGACTCTAGTGTGACCAAGCTGGAGCCAAGAAAGTGGGTAAAAGGGGTGGATAAGGCTGGTATATTAAACATGTTGGGGGTATCGTATTACAACCACACGCCCATAACCATGATAGTGATCAAGCAGCTGTTTTACTTGGTGCATGATTAGTGCCTGTGGCTAGAGGAGCCGATACTGATCATTGACATGCTGATCCATAGGATCACTCGGCTGTCGCATGCAGGAGACAATCCAACCATGGAATTTGGCGGAAAGACAGGTGAGTGCGACCTCACTGAAGCAATGAAGGATAAATTTAAGCTTGCTAAGAAGTCGCGTGGCTACTCCATCACTAGCATAACCAACCCCGCGGTCAAGGTAGCCGCTCAGATCCTAGAAGAAAAGATTATGAGGAAGTGTCACGCAGATGAAGTGTCGACACCAATAGTGTCATTAGCGGCCTAGTGCACGGAAAGCATATAGTTCAACTAGGTGAGCTACCTCTGCAGCGAGTTCCTCACAAACTGCAGAGAGGCACATGATCAAATCAAAACGTTTCACTATGCATGGTTGTTGTTGTCCATAGTGCTAGTCGCATGGGAGTTACCAGAGGATAGTCAGTTTCCTCTGGTCGTGCAGGACCTACCAGAAGCAGTGAAGTTCGCTTCACTGTAGGCTATGAAGGACCCCCAAAGGGTCAAGGACAACAAGATCTTTTGGATCTTGATGGAGATGAGTATCCACATGGCCATCAACCACAAGTCATGGTTGTCACCGACAATTTTTTATCAGCTGACAGAGTATGTGGAGTTCAAGGCAAACTTCCACCATGTTTCCATGTGTGCGTGGAAGGATCCTAAACAAAAGTGGTATGACCTTCCATACCTGGCCACAGATGATGCGATCGCAGCAGTCCTCGACCGCTGGCCAGCAAATTGGTGCACCGCTTCGACCTTGATAGTTGGGTCTAGCAAGTCTGTAACAAAGTGAAAAAAGGAAGAGGCCAGGCTGAAGATGGAACAATGGGCCAAGAAAAGGAAGGAGGCTGAGGATAAAACCAAGGTGGAGCATGCTACCGTGAAGCAAATAGGAGGACAGGAAGAAGAGGAGGAGAACGGCTCTGACAGGATTCAAAAGTCGCCTTCCCTGCAGACAGAGGATAAAGAAAAGCAATTAGAGCAGGGAGGAGTGGACCTGGAGACTACTTCGTTCCAGATTAAGTGCAATAGGGAACATGAGAAAGTAGGGCCGTGGAAGAAGTCCAAGGCCAACAAGACTTTCCTCGACCCAATCACCTTGACTGAAGGTAATTTGAACGACATTGGTGATGTGGTAAGGGATGTGACCGCAGAACTGCTGTAGCAGTTCAAGCAGCAGCAGAAACAGGCCTTGGGCGCCATTCAGATGGGTCTGTGTGAGCTGCAAATCCAGGCATCGCAGGTACAAACCAGTGTGGGATGGAGCAGCACGGCATCAACTAGTTTGGTTACTGGCACCTTAGAATCATCAGGGATGGTGCACACACTGGATCCCCAGAAAATAGCACTCCTGGACGGAGCGTTGACTATAAAAGCAGAAGCTGACAAGGCCACTATCAGTGCCCTCAAGGGGGTTGGACTCAATTTGGCCACGCTTCCAAGTGAAGCCCTTCACACTTTACAGGATGGTGTGATCGCGGAACTTTAGGCCCGCGAATAATGCGTGCTACACGTTATCAGTGAGAAGAGGGTGAACAATGCTCAGATGGCTGCATAGAAGAACTTCGTTATTAACTGTACCAATCATACCATCAGCAGCATGAGACCCTGAAGGAGCTGCAGTTATTTGATTTTGTTTAGGAAGGTTAGGGATTTTCTCGTGTAACGTACTTGACTGCGTATAAACTAAGTCAAGGTAATGAGCTTGAGCAATTACTTGCTCCTCAGTAATGACTCCTACCTTAGCTACATCCTCAGTGATCTTTGGTAATAAAGATTTGACAAACCATTCAGCTAAGATCTGATCCGGAATAAAAACCTTCACTAAACGCCATCGACGTCTCCATTCATGAATGTGATCTGAAATGTAAGTGGACGTTGACTGCTTTAATGAATTTAATAATTCCGTGCCATTGTCATATCTGACTGGCAACTGAAAATGAGTAAAAAACGAAGTAGCTAACTGACTAAAGTTATAAAAAGTGGCTCGCGGTAACTCAATGTACCACTTGGCCGCAAGACCAATTAGAGTGTGCTGGAAAAGCCTTAAATGGATTGAATCATCTGAAATTGAGTTAGACGCACACCAGAGGTGATAAGTCATCACATGGTTTGACGGGTCCTCTCCTGATTTGCCTTCAAACTTAGGAATATCACTAGGTAACTTATTCGGCATTCGCGGCCAAAACGGAAGATAGTTAATTGGATCGTTCGTAACGCACGACAAGTCAGGCAAGTCCAAAGTTGCAATTAACAGTAACTGACGATTAGGGTCCCTGAAACCCTGGGTCATGAGACCAACCCCAGGAGGAGGATATCCAGGATAACTAGGAATTGGAATTGCATTTGGGATATTATATCCTCCTGGAAAACCAGGATTAACCGGACCGTACTGGGGTTGTTGAGGTTGTTGATATGTATATCCAGGGTACGGTTGATACTGATAGACTGGCTGCTGCACAGCAGGACCAAATTGGTACTGTCCCTGGTACGGTTGATAAGTAAATTGAGGTTGACTTGTGACAACCGTACTTGGACCAGGTTGTCCTACAGGCATTTGAACCGAAGTCTGAATTGTGGATCCAGACTGAGGTAAAGATGTCTGAGGAGTTGATACAGGGACAGTAGAAACCGGAGCTGTCGATACTCTAGAAGTAGGTGGGGTAGATTGAACGGATGTTGCAGCAGTTGCAGCAGTCGTTTGAGGCGGAGTACGAGGCGTACTAGGCCCAAGCTGAGAAACTACAGAAGGTGCAGAAGTTTGAATAGTAGACTAGACAGGTTGCTGGGGTGAACCAGAAACCAAGGGTTGTCTAGTTTGAGATGACAACTGCACATTTGGTTGCAAGATTTGTTGAGATTGAGATGGATCCCACACTAAGTTCATTCTGGGGTACGGACCCATAGCAGGTTGAGAATATTGAGGACCATAACTGGGTTGAGGGTAGGGTTGATAATTCAAAGGTACATTTCCAGCTCCCTGGACAAATGATTGACCGGAAGGTGGTTGGAAACCTTGGGTTGGGTACTGACCTTGAGGTTGATAACCTTGAGGCACGTACTGATACTGGGGTTGACCTTGAGGTACATATTGAGTCTAGGGTTGACCTTGAGGTACATATTGAGTCTAGGGTTGACCTTGAGGAATGCACTGTCCCGTGGGTATGTACTATCCTTGACGTTGCCCCCCAAGAGAAAATTGGGTACCTTGAGGTTGCCCCCCAGGCAATAATTGAGGACTTTGAGGCTGCCCCCCAGGTGGTAACTGGCCACCTTGAGGTTGCGGATTAGGAATAGTACCTGACATCATAAGAATATCTTCTACACTCAACGGCTTAGTTCCGTTATTACTAGTTAATAACCCTTGTTCAATAGGTTGAGGAGATGCTCTCGAAAAAGTACCAGTAAATGACTGATACCCAGAGGAAACAGAAGGACCGCCGTATAAAAATGTTTCTGGAGATTGAGAAAACATGGACAACTTCCTTGACATATTTAACAGAGGATAGTAACCCCTAGGTGTTGGGTGAAAAGCAGTGCGAGTGTAGAGCATTGGGAAGGTATGTTTTAATAAATGATTTAGTGATGTTTTAAGCAATAGTTGTAATCTTTTCTTTATTATAAAGTAGGGGAAATGCAAAGACAACGAGTCTAAAATGATCCAATCACTAACAGTTGTCTTCTATACGCAGGAAAAGGTAAAAGCAGGAAGGCGCAATGCGAAACGGGGATTTGACGAGAAGATAACGGCTGTCCCTCCAATTCTAAATAAGGTTCAGACCAGGTCGAGTAAATCAAGGGAGATCAGTCCGAAACAAGATGAAGGACTGCCAGTTCGAAATTACAGGCCGAGTAAAGGAAAGCGTTAACAGTTTAGCGGATCCCTCAGGATCTTCGATCCTGAGGGATCGCTACGATCAATCGTTTTGTCGACCGATGAACTCCGCCGTTAATTGTATAAAAGGAGGGTAGCATTGAAACTAGGGGATGACTTTTGTATCTTTAACTTTCTGTTCATGAATTTTATTATCAGTTGAACTCAGACTATTGAGTCTCTCTGAGACTTAGTTTTGTACTCTCATTGATGCGTTAATATAATATCTCGGTGTTAATTTCTCCGTGCGTCTGAAGTAGTTTACGGCAGTGCGCCATTGGAAGCTTTGGGCCCGGCTCCAACGGACACTGGCTGATTGTACCATTACAATTCTGCTTTGTGTGGTTTGTTTCTCATAATCTGTTATGGTTACATGTTGTTTCATATTTATTCATCTGTAGCTTCCCTGTTATAAATCTCTGTAATAAAGGATTCTTCGCATACTGTTGATCTGAGTTGTTTGCACTAATTACAGAATTCATAAGTGGAATATTTCAGCTACAGGTGATTGGGGTTAATGGATTGTTGGTGACTATTGCAGATCGTGTACATATGATTGACGTTTCCTGTCTTTAATGATTTGCTGTTCCATTTGATATATATATGATTGACGTTTCCTGTCTTTGATAATTTGTTGTTCCATTTGATCAAGCTACAAACCTGTATAAATGATTGCTTTCCTTTTTGTATGCAAGTGTGTGCCAAGGATTGGAAGTGTAGACCTCGCGAGACTTAGTTTCTTTATTGCCGTTCCATTTATTGCCGTTCCATTTACTGCCGTTCCTTTTATTGCTGTTCCATTTCTGAAGTTGCTGTTTCATTCTGTTTTCTTGCTGTTCCTTTCGCTTGCGTTTATTGAAGTGGCATGAGAGGAGGTTCAAGACTGTTGTGAGATACAGCAGATGCTATAATGCTCCCAGATCATGATCCATACTCCTTCATCAGTTTCTAGGGGGATAGGTTATTAATTCCATACCCTCGACCGACGAAGTTGCTGCGTGTGTGATTTCTTTATGCAAAAGTAATTTAGCATTAGCATCCGTTTACTCTTGTATTCTTTAGATCTATACTACGAAGCATTATCCTGAAAAATAGCCTCAAATTAAGATGTCCCTTACAATAACAAAACGCTCCCGGATTGACTTGTAATGTGAGATAACTAGAGGTGAAAAAGACCCTTGTTATAGCTCCACATTTTGGCGCCGTTGCCGGGGAAGGGGCATAGCCATTTGTTTTTTTTAACAGGGTAGTGTGTGAATCTGTTAGGGGAGAACTGGATTTTAAAAATGGAAGGTAAGAACCTGCGTGCGGAGCATGTAAAAGCCCTGCTCCACCGTCCGCTTTCCTAGCAGAATTGATTTAGTAATTTAATTGGAGTGCATGACTAAGCAGAAAAAGCCAGAAAAGAATCAAAAGCCTCCATCCAAAATCGAAAAAGCCAAGGGGTCGGCGACCCTTGGACGAAAGACCTTTATAGACGAAATTTACAAGAAAGCCGGATCTCTGCCATCAGTAGGTTATAAGAAAGTAAACTCTAAACAACCTGCTAGTTCCCTTCAGGCCTCAGAATTACCATCTGAAGCCTTTGTGGAGGTGCACAGTCAGACAGAGGAGCAGGACTTTCAAGAATTTGACAATTCGACTCCTGGACCAGTGCACGAAGGAAATTTTAGTAACCTTTGCGAAGGAGAAGGAGAAACAGGGAAATCGAGGAACCTAGATCTCCTATTGAACTAAACCAGCCTTTAAATAGTCCGGATAAAGGAAGCGCTGCAAAAATCCTTGTTGAGGGAATTCATTCACCTCAGACCGTAGGGGCCATCATTATCCCTGATAAAGGGAGTGCTGTAAAAACAGTTCCTGCTAAGATTACCCCTCCTCAACCAAGGAATACTCTATTGGAAATTCCTGAAGATTACTGGCATATATTTGATTCCATGGCGCAGAATCAGCCAAATACCCAAACCTCTACTTTGCAATATCCCATAGTAGATTCTGCTGCGAATGCACCAATGAAGGCAATTCCGCTTCAACATATTCCGACGTTTCATGGACTCACATCAGAAGACCCTGATGCGTTTCTATTTGAATTTGATGTGTTATGCAGGGGATACGATTACACCACTGATCCCCAGAAGCTAAAACTGTTTCCCTCTACCTTGAAGGGAGCAGCTCTGAGATGGTTCATGGGTCTAGGTGGTGGAGTCATAAACAATTGGGACGAAATGAAAGCGGCCTTCTTAAAAAAATATCAGGATTATTGTAGATCAAGAGAACTAAAGGATGAAATATTTCAAATGTCTGCCAGACCAAATGAAACTTTAGAAGAATATGTAGAACGTTTCCAATATAACTTGCAGAGATCTCCATATGCATCGTTACCTCTGCCCGATAACGTGTTGAAAACTGCATTAATTAGAGGTATGAAGGAGCAATGGATTGAAACATTGAATATTATGGGAAAAGGAGACATTTATCAGGAAAATTTTGCTGACATCATTGATCTGTGTATCAGGAGCTCAAGAGGCAGCACACGGATAAAACCAGCAGAATATGATCGCTTCACTAGAGACAATCGAACATCAACAGAAGGAGTATCACGAGTGGAACTTGGAAATCTGTTAGAGAATTTTAAAACTGATATCATGGGGACATTAACAACACAGCTTGATATTGTGCAGGCTAAACAGAAGCAAGCAGAAGCGGAACAGAATCTGGCAATTTTCTGCCCACGATGCAGGAAGAAACATAGCCAGAAAGAATGCCCGCTCGATACAGTTCAAATATGTGCTATTTGTACCAAGGACCATCCGACTGAAAGCTGTCCCTCGCTCCCTGGTTTAAAGGCGGTGTACAAAGAAGCAGAAGAGGAACCAGAATCAGCATACTTTATCAACCAGCGTCGTCAATGGCAACCTAGGCAACCTGGTATGTTTCAAGATCCCTCCTCTTCTTTTCAATCTCCGCAATTTAATGCTCAGCAACAGAATATGTGGCAAAATCAGTCTCAGCACCCGTTTTCAAATTGGCCGCCTCAAATGTTTCCTACTCCGAACCCTTGGATGAACCAAGCTGGTTGGCCAAACTTTCCTTATCCTCCACCATATTGGCCAAATAGTTCATATCCTCCGCAGTGGACCCCTTCCACTTCGCAAAGTTCACCCTGGCAGAGCAACTGGCCAAGATCGACATATCAAACGCCAGGATCAATTCCGCTCCCTCAACCAACTCTGCCAGCCTTGCAACAAAATCCCCAGCCCAACCTAAGACCGCAGCTCCCAGCCCAACCCAACCCGAACCCAAATAATCGGCCAGTTCAATCTCTTCAAATTATAGAATCTTCCGAGATTGAATCTGCTCTGCAGGAGTGCAATGATCTTCAGTTGAGATCTGGGCGAATAATAGAAACTGAGGGACATAGAACCGCTCATATTGAAAACCAGTTACCGATAGAACAGCCGTCACAACAAGAAGAAGTAAGTAAAGACCAAGTTCATCAGCAAGTACTTACATCTTCTCCACCTTTCCCAGAACGACTGGCCATTCCAAGACAAATGCAATATCCGGATTTTGATATTCTGGGAGAACTCCAAAACTTGTATATAAGAATTCCATTCCTTCAGGCTATACAGGACATCCCCATATATGCAAAAACCATAAAAGACCTGTGTAGCAGAAAAAAAAAAAGAAATATAACCCCTAACCCTAGAGTCCAGGTAGTCGGCACCTTATCCGACCTCTTATCTGGGAAAGAAACACCAATTAAATATGAGGATCCTGGAAACCCAATTGTCACTGTTCAAGTCTGTGGGCAGACCCTGACCAACGTTTTAGTAGATCTAGGGGCTGCGATTAACATCCTGACAACATCAACCTGCCAGAAGCTTGGAATCACATCGGTAGAGCCTACTTCCACTTTACTAGAACTAGCTGACCGATCAGTAATAAGACCAGAAGGCACCTTGTATGATGTCATGGTTTCAGTGGACTCTTGGGAATACCCGACCGATTTTCTGGTGATTAATCCCAAAACCCGACTAGATGGACATCCGATAATTCTAGGTAGACCATGGCTCGCTACTGCTGACGCCTACATTGGATGCCGGCAGGGAAACATGACCATAACCAGAGGACCGGATATCAAAAATTTAATCTTGTACCCGCCAGCCCAGCCAAGCATCACACCTCATATATCGATGACCAATCTGTGCCCTGCCTCATATATTACTGATAATATTAGACCACCATTAACAGTTCAGGAAGCGCTAGATTTTAAAGATCAAACGGAAGATGATGCCATCAATAAATTCATTAATCAGACAGAGTCCACATCGTATACACAATGCTTTATGATAAAAGCGGCATTTGATAACGAATTAGAGGAAGATCCTCTAAAAGATGACAATGACCCAAATATACCTGTAACCTCTGTTGCTAACAGCAAAGTAATACAAATTGAACCGGGCAAAACTTTAAACATTAACGCTAATCTGACACCTGAACAAGAGACCAAACTCATCCAGCTCCTACGAAAGTATCAGGAGGCATTTGCTTGGGACTATCCCGATATGAAGGGGATTGATCCCCAGCTATGTACACATCGTATCTATATCGAGAAAGATGCAAGACCAGTTCGCCAACCACAGAGAAGACTCAATCCCCATTTAAAAGATGTTGTAAAAGATGAGCTGCAGAAATTATTAGACGTTAATTTTATTTATCCTATTTCTGACAGCAAATGGGTCTCCCCACTTGTGGTAGTACCTAAAAAGAACGGGAAATGGAGGATCTGCGTTGATTACAGAGAATTAAACAAAGCTACACAAAAAGATCACTTCCCTCTCCCTTTCATAGACCAGGTATTGGACACCTTAGCAGGCAAGAAATTTTTTTCTTTCTTGGATGGCTTCAGCGGATATAACCAGATTCAGATCGCCCCTGAAGACCAGGACAAGACTACCTTTACTTGCCCCTGGGGAACGTTCGCATACCGAGTCTTACCCTTTGGATTATGTAATGCTCCGGCCACATTCCAATGGGCTGTTCTTAGCATCTTCGCAGATTTAATTAATGATGGATTGGAAGTCTATATGGATGATTTCACACCATATGGAGATGACTTTGATCCAGCCCTGGACACTCTCGAAAACGTTCTAGAGCGTTGCATTGCTACCAGGCTTTGCTTGAGTCACGAAAAATGTTACATGATGATGACAGAAGGACTCATTCTGCGACATCACATCTCAGCAGCTGGCATTCAGGTAGACCCAGCTAAAATTCAAATACTCATGCTTATCCCAACCCCCACTAATCAAACAGAGGTACGCAGTTTTCTTGGTTTTTCTGGGTATTATAGACGATTTATACAACATTACTCACGTATTGCCGCACCTCTACATGCATTAACTGGAAATGTTGATTTTTGTGGGCAGAAAAATGTGATCGAGCCTTCACAGAGTTAAAGAAGTTGCTATCTACAGCTCCAGTTCTCAGAGGACCTAATTGGAACTTACCATTCCAAATTTCAACCGACGCCTCAGACACAGCAATCGGTGCAGTGTTGGGCCAAGAAGAAGAGAAAAGACCATACGCTATCTATTACATCAACAAAAATTTGGCTCCGGCTGAATTAAATTACACTGTTACCGAAAAAGAATTTTTAGCTGTGATACATGCTATTAATAAATTTAGACACTATATTACAGGCTATCCCGTTATTTTGTTTACAGACCATTCTGCTATTAGGTATTTAGCAAATAAGCCTGTTACAAATGGAAGAATAACCAGGTGGTTGATCTTGTTGCAGGAATTCGACATTACAATCAGAGACCGACCAGGGAAGGAGAACCCTGTAGCTGATTTTCTTTCACGAATACCAAAAGCAGTTGAAACAGCAGCAGTTGAGGACCAATTCCCAGATGAACACTTATTTGCAGTCGCTGTTCAGACTCCCTGGTACGCTGATGTGGCTAATTATCTTGCAGTGGGTAAGCTTCCAAAACATTTAACTCCCAACGAACGGAAACAGATCGTTGCGAAAAGCAATCGATTTTCGTGGGTTGGGGGCTATCTATTTCACACAGGCGCAGATATGGAAATCAGAAGATGTATTCGAGAAGACGAAATCTTTGATATCTTGAAAGCCTGCCATGACGGGCCATGTGGAGGACATTTCGCTGAACAAAGGACAGCACACAAAGTATTACAAACAGGATATTACTGGCCTACAATCTTCAAAGATGCCAAAAAATTTGTCCAGGCCTGTGATAGTTGTCAGCGTGTAGGACGACCTGGCCCAGCAAATGAAATGCCTTTGCGGCCTCAATTGGTGATCGAACCTTTCGAACGCTGGGCTCTGGACTTTGTCGGACCCATCAACCCCCCATCAAACCAAAAAACTTACATTTTGGTGGCAACTGAATATGTTACCAAATGGGTTGAGGCGGAGGCATTACCCAGAGCTACAGAGGAGTCGGTAATTCAGTTCTTGTTCCATTTGTTTGTACGTTATGGTCTCCCAAGGGAAGTGGTTACAGATGGAGGACCACAATTTGTGGGACATAAATTAGCTGCAACACTCAATAACCATCACATACATCACAAAATTACTACCCCATACCATCCGCAGGCAAATGGGCAAGTCGAGAACAGTAATAAGATAATAGAGTCCATCTTGACAAAAACTGTTGCCTCACACCGCCGCGATTGGGCCACCCGACTACCGGAGGCACTGTGGGCTTATCGAACCACATGGAGAAGTACCACTGGCTATTCACCATATCACTTAGTGTTTGGAAAGCAACCCATTTTTCCTATAGAATTTGAGATCCAAACCCTGCGAACTGCCCAAGAAGTCGGATTAGATTTAAGTGAAGCACAGAAAAATCGATTACAGCAAATTAATGAGTTGGACGAAACAAGGCTCGCTGCATTACAGAATACAACACTCATCCAGCAGCAGCGAGCCAAATGGCATGATGCGCTCATCAAAAATAAGATATTTCACGAAGGAGACTGGGCTCTGTTATATGATTCTAGATTTCAGGATTTCCCGGGGAAGCTTCAGACTCGATGGTTGGGACCATACGAGATTCAAAAATTCCATGACAATGGGACCCTTACTTTGATTACAATCGATGGATCTGGATATACATTTAAGGTAAAGGGCCACCGAGTTCGTCTGTATCGCAAACCGCTCACTCGGGAATCATTTTGCCAGCGGTTATGCCAAGATACTAACATCAAGATTATGGGAGAGGAAGCAAAAACTTCCTCCCCTATAGATTCGTAAGAATTTCATTCTTTATTACCACATTTTGTATATAAGATTGTAAATTTTGTACATATGTTTCAACTGTGTGTTTTGTTGTTCCTTTTCAAAAGGAACAGCACTTGTGTGTTTTGTTGTTCCTTTTCAAAAGGAACAGCACTGGTGTGTTTTGCTGTTCCTTTTCAAAAGGAACAGCACTGGTGTGTTTTGAAAAGGAACAGCACTTGTGTGTCTTGCTGTTCCTTTTCAAAAGGAACAGCACTTGCGTGTTTTTGCTGTTCCTTTTCAAAAGGAACAGCACTTGTGTGTTTTGCTGTTCCTTTTCAAAAGGAACAGCACTTGTGTGTTTTGCTGTTCCTTTTCAAAAGGAACAGCACTTGCGTGTTTTGCTGTTCCTTTTCAAAAGGAACAGCACTTGCGTGTTTTGCTGTTCCTTTTCAAAAGGAACAGCACTTGTGTGTTTTGTTGTTCCTTTTCAAAAGGAACGGCACCCTTGAGTTTTGTTGTTCCTTTCCAAAAGGAACAACACTTTTTGAATTTTTGCTGTTCCTTTCCAAAAGGAACAGCACTTTTGAATTTTTGCTGTTCCTTTTCAAAAGGAACAGCACTTTTGAATTTTCTTATTCCGTTTAAGGAGCAACATTTGTGTGTGTGTTTTTTTTTTTTTTTTTTTTTTCAATCTTTTTTTTTAGTAAGCAGCATTTGAGTGCTTTTGTTATCTTAGGACATTGCATCAAAAAGAACCCTCCCACCCTCCCTTGTAAGAAAGAAATAGTATGCCCTCGTCCTTTCTATAAGAAGAAAACATTGTCCCGAGGACATAAGTAGCAGCTATATATTTATGCAACAAATATAAAAGGCATGATATATCAAGATCAGCACATCATAAATCGCTATCTATAACAGCCCTAGTATTGATGCAACAAAGGAGGAAACCATACACTCATCATTCTTTCAGCCATAAGTCTCACTTCCTCTGCCCTGTTGGAAAACTTTATCATGTTACGTTCCTACAATTTTCTTTATTATTACTTGGAAATAAGAATAGAAAATTTATATCTTCCTATTGGGATAACAAGACTTCTTCCGCCATTCCCACTCTTAAGGAGGGCTGAACCACCCTTATGTGTAACTATACAAGAGCAAAAGAAAAAGCAGCAGAACCAAAAGAAATTATTTGTCAAATGCAGGATAGGGGGTTTCATTAAGAACCAGCCTACTATGATCATAAGATTGGAAGCGAAGTGGCATTCCCATTATGGCCACCACACCAGGGATATGGTCCAACAGGTTCATTATATAAACAAACCTTGGAACAGGGGGTCTCATCACGAGCCAGCCTGCCCACGTTTCGCGCCTCTCTGGTGAATGGCGTCATGGTTATCTGGTTACCAAGCCAGCATGATGGCCTGCATGTTGACAAGAATTGCTCTTCAAAACTACACAAAGGACTATGGTTCCGGGGTGAAATAAACAACTCTGCCACGGTTATAAACACCGATCGGCAGCAGAGCTCTGTTAATGGTATCGGAGTCAAAACATATACACCAATTTGGATCTTATTAAATCTTTCTTTCTATCCTTGTAATAATTATATCTTACACCTTAATGGATACGTCACATGACCATTTATCATTACCAATTATGGCAAAGGCATTGACTATGACAATCTCAGACTTTCCATGAGTGCTAGACGTCCTATCCTTATGTTCTGCATCACATCACGAAGGCTTATGTTAAACGCGATCTATCTGTCGCATCGATCTCGGTATTTCTTTGTCTAATCTGAAACATGGCAAAATTTTAAAAGCTGCTCTATTATGACTCGGTGATGGAATGACCGCCTTCTTCTATTTGACGGCTGGGGCAGCCTATCATTTCGCGCGGGGGGGAGGTGACTTCATTACTCCGCCGGCCACGTGTTAACACATCATTTGGAAATGATATGATACGGAGGTACGATATGCGTTAACGGCATGACAATGCTATTTTTTTGAAAAAAGTTGTTATTTATGATCAATTATTCATGCATGCTCTGTATCTTTTCTTTTTGCCGCAATTACGTTCTTTGCATTGTTGTTCCATCTAGACCCTGAAACAGAACCATGGGGGGAAAGTCTATCAGAAGCGAGCCGAGCGAGCTCATAGTTTCCGAAGCCGCTCGGAAGATCTTAGAGAAAGCAGGGTGGTTAACTTATTTTGGCCGCCTGCGCAAATCAAACGAAAAAGTGGCCATGGAATTCCTGCAGAATTTGCAGGAAGAACACTCAGTGGTAGGTGGGAAGCAGATAGCAGTCACGAAGGAAATAATCGCGGAAGTAACCGGATTACCAGACTTAGGTCCAATATGGACAACAAAGAAAGAAAGACTGCAAAAGATCGTAGAACTCTTCCAAGATGAAGGGCAGGAGCTGACAGTGAAGGGAAAAGGAGTGCTGTCGGCAACACTGGGAGAACCTTGGAGCGAACTGGCAAAGGTAGTACAGAGCTACATCACCTGCGAAGGACGAAAAGATGTGGTAAGGCCGCGTCACCTTAAGCTCTTAGCTGTGTTAAAAGGAAAATGTGCTGTGAATCTCCCTGCATTGTTAAATTCATTGTTGCATGATACCTCTCGGAGCCTGAAAAAGGCACACCATGAAGACGCAGTGGTTAGCCACCACGGGCTGATCCGCCTGATAGTGACATACAGTCTCGCTCGGCAGCAGACCAGCTGGCGGGAACTTCTTACAGCAATTGAAGGGGGAGTAGAATCACCATCCCCAAAGACAAAGCACCCCGCTAGCACCGCCGAAACACCTAAAAAACCCAGAGAAACGCCAAAACCTAAGCAACCCTCGGGCACAACCGAGCAAGCGAAGAAATGCATAAAGCTAGGGAAACAAAAATGCACCCCTGAAGCAACTAGACATGCAGAAAAACGTAAGGAATTGGCCGCAGAAAGACCTGCTACCTTAAAGCGAAGGCATTCCTCTGGCACAGAAGAACAGGTTGAAAAACGCAGAAAGGTGGAGGCGGAGGAACAGATGGTCAGCACACCCGAACAACCCGGGAGGCCTAGAAAGTCAGTTCGGTTGGCAAAGATAAGAGGTAGGCTGGAAAAAATCCAGCCAAACATAGGCCAGCCGATTGAAATAATAGAGGACCCTCCAGCGCCAGAACAAATACCTGGGGAAAACCTGGAACAAACAGAGAATGAAGTAGGAGCTGAAGAAGGAGATAGGGATGACGACTCTGCGGCCGAGACCAGCTATCCAGAGGGAGCTGCTGAGCAGCCAATTCGGGAGAAGGAGATGGAACAATTGGGGGGTAGCCATCCACAAAACCCTGTGGAGGAAGAAGAGATGGCCACCATCTTGGCCAGCCTTAGAGGTTATCCTTCACCCTCCAGTCCGGCAGAGCCTCCCGAAGGACCATTTGAGGAAGATACGCGTGACGAATTGCATGATGGAATGGCAGGGGAAGAAAACCCCCCTGTCATCGACAAAGAAAATGTGAATACCAATCAGGAACAAGCCGTTCCTAAAACACCAGAAGGAAATCCATCCGCTGATGGCGGGGTGGATAAAAATGTTTGTCGGGAACAGGACGTTCCCCGAATGATGGAAGAAACCCTCGATGAAAGAGGAGCAGAACTGAGGGCCGCCCATGTGCCCACAGCCGAGGCAAAAGAAATTAAGAAGTTGAGAAGAAAACAGCAGAAATTGCTGACCATTATAGCCCAGCTTCGGCGGAAAATTCGAAGTCTGAAAGCCAGTTTGAGAATAAAGAGGACTGTGAGAAGAAAAAGAAGGGCAAATACAGCTGGGTCCTCTCAGAGAGGAAGACAGAGCACCTATAGGCATCTAGTAGGTCGATACTCTGCTAGCAAGCCTGCAGCTGTTCCAATTAATACTGAGGAACAAAATGCTGTTCCATCTGGAACAGAGCACCAGAATGCCGTTCCTATTGACATAGAGGAGCAGGCTGATATTCCAAACAGCCCATTAGAACCAACTGCCGTTCCAATTAAAGTTGAGCCACAAGACGACATCCCAGTTACAGAAGAACCACAGTACCCCTTTGTACATGTCAAGAAGGAAGGGGAAAATAGAGCAGTTCACACTGAGACACCACCTTCAAGGAGAATTAAGCGACGAAATGTAAAGGTCCAGGCGAAACTTCCGACCTCCAGGGAATTATGGGAAAGGGATCCAAAAACCAAGGCCTTGCGCCGCGAGATAAGTCAGGCCCAACAAGAGGCTGAACAGCTACGGGAACAAATGATCCCTCGAGAGAAATATGAGGAGCTGCAACAGGAGGTTGAGCAGAGGATTCCTTGAGAAAAATATGAAGAGCTGCAGCAGGAAGTTGAGCAGAGGATTCCTCGAGAAAAATACGAAGAATTGCAGCAGAGGGCTGAGCAGTTAGAGCAACAAAGGATCCCTCTGGAAAAACATGAAGAACTGCAACAGTAGCTGAGAAACATGAGTGAATCGGAGAGTCGGGCTTTTGAAGGATGGCAGAAGGAGCAGGAAAAGGTTGCCAAGGTAACACGTCGACTAGATGCTGTTATTAAACAATTGGACACTGTATGTTCGTTGTATGATGATGTTTTGACTTGCAGGGCCCCCGCGAAGAATTATGCTTTATTCCTCCTTGAAAGATACTTAAGATTGAAAATAAAAGCTGTCAGGGCAGGTGCCCCCATTCAGATTAACACTATTAATGATTTTATTGATTGTTGCAAACATTATGGGGTTAAGGTCCAACGATTATTATGCGAATTTTATTTGCACAATATGGTGCTTGAGCAGGAAACTGATCTAAACCCTGGCCCCTTTGTGGGGGATATACAGCTGCAAGCCTTTGTTTCATTTGGGGTCAACCAGTTAAAATGGCTCAGGGCTTACAATGCCTTTTAGAGGTAGGAGCACAGCCTGGATCTATGGGTCAGGGCTGAGCCTCGAGATCCAGTTCGCCTATGGCAATCACATAAAAGCCTTATGAGAAACCCTGGCGTTATGAAACTACTAGGACCCATGCATGAGGAGTTGATCCGAAATAGCTTAGAATACTTCCTGGTTATTAAAGATTCCGCCTTGGAGGCTGCCAAATTCCGTTATCGGATTTCCACCCCAAGCATCCAGCTCAGGGAGCCCTTCAGATATGAGAACTTTGAGCTGGCTGCTGAATGATTGCCTTTTTATGGCCAGTGCATTCTGCAAGCTGGACCATCATGGTTAGGATATCGGTTCCGTAGCCCAATTATCTGGCACCCTGCACCAGGGTACCAGGCCTCGTATGATATGCCTGCAGATCAGTTGCATTATTTCTTTGATAATCTGGTTGCCTATCATGGTTGCAGACCCCCTCATGAAGTACCCTCTCCAGCCTATTCTCTTACTGCTCTCCATGTTAATTATAACGGTTTCATGAGGCCATGAAACAGAGTAAGTCGGGGGGTGTGTAGAGCATTGGGAAGGTATGTTTTAATAAATGATTTAGTGATGTTTTAAGCAATAGTTGTAATCTTTTCTTTATTATAAAGTAGGGGAAATGCAAAGACAACGAGTCTAAAATGATCCAATCACTAACAGTTGTCTTCTCTACGCAGGAAAAGGTAAAAGCAGGAAGGCGCAATGCGAAACGGGGATTTGACGAGAAGATAACGGCTGTCCCTCCAATTCTAAATAAGGTTCAGACCAGGTCGAGTAAATCAAGGGAGATCAGTCCGAAACGAGATGAAGGACTGCCAGTTCGGAATTACAGGCCGAGTAAAGGAAAGCGTTAACAGTTTAGCGGATCCCTCAGGATCTTCGATCCTGAGGGATCGCTACGATCAATCGTTTTGTCGACCGATGAACTCCGCCGTTAATTGTATAAAAGGAGGGTAGCATTGAAACTAGGGGATGACTTTTGTATCTTTAACTTTCTGTTCATGAATTTTATTATCAGTTGAACTCAGACTATTGAGTCTCTCTGAGACTTAGTTTTGTACTCTCATTGATGCGTTAATATAATATCTCGGTGTTAATTTCTCCGTGCGTCTGAAGTAGTTTACGGCAGTGCGCCATTGGAAGCTTTGGGCCCGGCTCCAACGGACACTGGATGATTGTACCATTACAATTCTGCTTTGTGTGGTTTGTTTCTCATAATCTGTTATGGTTACATGTTGTTTCATATTTATTCATCTGTAGCTTCCCTGTTATAAATCTCTGTAATAAAGGATTCTTCGCATACTGTTGATCTGAGTTGTTTGCACTAATTACAGAATTCATAAGTGGAATATTTTAGCTACAGGTGATTGGGGTTAATGGATTGTTGGTGACTATTGCAGATCGTGTACATATGATTGACGTTTCCTGTCTTTAATGATTTTCTGTTCCATTTGATATATATATGATTGACGTTTCCTGTCTTTGATAATTTGCTGTTCCATTTGATCAGGCTACAAACCTATATAAATGATTGCTTTCCTTTTTGTATGCAAGTGTGTGCCAAGGATTGGAAGTGTAGACCTCGCGAGACTTAGTTTCTTTATTGCCGTTCCATTTATTGCCGTTCCATTTATTGCCGTTCCTTTTATTGTTGTTCCATTTCTGAAGTTGTTGTTTCATTCTGTTTTCTTGTTGTTCCTTTCGCTTGCGTTTATTGAAGTGGCATGAGAGGAGGTTCAAGACTGTTGTGAGATACAGCAGACGCTATAATGCTCCCAGATCATGATCCATACTCCTTCATCAGTTTCTAGGGGGATAGGTTATTAATTCCATACCCTCGACCGACGAAGTTGCTGCGTGTGTGATTTCTTTATGCAAAAGTAATTTAGCATTAGCATCTGTTTACTCTTGTATTCTTTAGATCTATACTACGAAGCATTATCCTGACAAATAGCCTCAAATTAAGATGTCCCTTACAATAACAAAACGCTCCCGGATTGACTTGTAATGTGAGATAACTAGAGGTGAAAAAGACCCTTGTTACAGCTCCACAGCGAGGTGGTGAAAAACTTAGTCCCGGGTTTTCCAAAAAATTGGTCAATGAAAGATACGAAGCGTTGCTCCTAGGTGGACTATAAAAGATCGATTCACGCTCCCTAAGTTCTATAGCTGGTTGATTTTCAGGGACAGGGATACCTTTTTCCGGAGTAGCAAGTTCTTCAATAACTATGAGTCCAGAAGGAAGATTTTGGGTAATTACTCTTTCTACCCTGGGTGAACCAAGACCACTAGAAGTTGGAGAGGCAAATCCTGTTGTTGGAGTAGCAGCAAATTCAGTTTCAGGTTCAGATATTTCAGGTTCCTCACCTAAATCACTAGTAGATGAAAAACTACCAGTAATTTCAGAAAATGAAATAGATTGTGGATTATAATCTGTTACTAGAGCTTGATAATCAGGATTTACAACCAATGAAGACTCTCCTTCTTCAGGTGACCCAACTCTACTATCTCTAGGAGTTACAAGGGATCGTAACCCTTCAGGCTGGCTTGGTGAAAACTCAGGAGGTTGGCCCTGAAGTCTACGGGACTTCCTCAATAATTCATCCACGATTAAATATTTTAACTACTTCACACGCAAACAAAGAAAAATCTCAATGAAAACCACCTAAAGCCTCTAAAGAACCAAACAATTTTGAATCACACACCTAAAGAATCTAGGAGATCAAACCACACACAAACAGTAACTTTCCATACCGAAAACACTAGTTGGTGATGAAATCCAACGTCGCAGAGTTCAATACAAAAATGGCAGTTGGAACAGTTACCCTGGCAACCTGCTTAATGAATAGACTGGCACAAGTTTCTCCACTAAACCGTCTCGAGTGAAGAGAACCCCCCAGAAAATCCAAGTGAGTCTAGCCGACGTCTGCTCCAAGTACAGTGGGATCTTCCCTCCACCGTCACCTTAGGAAAGAATCCTATATAATATGGTCACTATGGTTACCAATGGAAACAAATATACCTGGGGGAACAGTCTACAATCCGATACGCACGCAAGGGCAGAGTAACAAGCTCAATCCCCTTGAAGGCTCCTTGACATAATCCAAGGTTTACCAACAAGTGACCCCAGGCTCCTCGACAATGGTTAATCTGAGGTTTACTGTTTTTAATACGTGAATATCTTCTATCGTTCCCAATGAGGAAGGGTTGATTCCCACACTGGTTCAGATATGATCTCATGCTTCTCCTTTAAGAGGAGCTTTCCCAGAGCATAGATGTAACAATTGGATTATATCTCCTACTGCAAGATACAGTTACTTGTTTGTTTTACTATCTTGGAGAGTTAATTACTCCCTACTCCAAGATACTAGCCTAAGCTATGTTGGTGATATAGAACCCTAGAAATAAAAATATTACTAGATAGATTTTACTTTAAGCGTTATTTTTATTGGTTTTTTCTTAAGTCAAAAGGTGCGGAGATGAAACTTATGGTGTGAAGACTCAACTCCAAATCACTAAAAAATGCACTTAAGATGATAAGCAATCTTTTCCCTTCAATGAATTTCTAGCTAGGAAAGAGTTGAGAATGCAAATACTTGTAAAAACAAATCTTTCTTTACCAAACAAATCAAAAGAAGAGTTTTTTGTCTTTTCCAATACATTCAAAAACGAGACAACTAGTTATGCTCATGAAAATTTCCCTTCTCTTTCAAACACTCAAATACTACAAAAACAAACTTTTTCCAAAAGAGATCTTTTTTTTATTTTTATAAAACACTCAAAACTATGGAAAAATCTAATCTTGAGATCTATAAATTCTAAAAACTATTTGAAGTAAAATCTTACAAGATTCCTTTTCAAGGATGTTTTACTTAGCTATATGCAAACTAGGACTAATTTGTCCAGAATCACAAATCAGTCAACAAACAACCATTTTTTGCTTTCTTTTCTAAAAATGAAATACAAAACTTTTAACACAAGTCCTTTTGAAGTTTCGCAAAGAGAAACACAAGATGGATTCCTCAACAAAGGCAGATTTTGCAAACGGTCAGACTCATAAGAAGGCCAGTAAAAACCAAGGTGATGTGAGGCTTCTAAGGCTTCTAAGCTCTGAGCTACTACAAGACCAAAATGAAAATCAAGCCCAGCAACTAAAACTTCTAGGAATTTCACCTAAAACCATAATGCCAATGGAATTAACCTACGAAAAGTTCCTGACAAGTCACATGCAGATCTGGGTAGAGGATAAAAACACTTAAACAAATCCTGGAAAATCTTAAGTTTTTCAAAATTTTGACAGGGGGTCCGCAGGCCCGCAGTTCACACAGGTGTGGGACAGCTCTGTGTGTAAAGCAAAAGTACGGATAGGTCCACACTGTGTTACAAGCAGAGGGTGCGGTCCTCTCCCAAAAGTATGAAAAAAAAACATAATTCAAGATCTACTAAACCTACCCAATCCCACACACATCAAGCCAAAAACAGAAACAAAAACATAGTTTCTCAAGTCAAAGTAAAAGAAAATCAAAAAATCAAGTCCCCAGCGGAGTCGCCATTTTGTTGGCCGGATGAGTCGTTCTTGCGGACAAGACCGACCTCCCTAGTATCTAATGATATCTAGCGACAAGCAAACCAAACAAATTCTCTTTCTCTAAATATGCAATTTATAAATAAAGGCAAACAAGTGTTTTAGGCCTACCTTGGGTCCAATGCAAGTTTGTGGAAGCCTTGCTCCGTTGATCCAAATGAGCTCCCTTGTAGAGAATCTGCAAACACAAACAAGCACACAAATTAAACAGCACCTGAAAAACCAATATAATAAACCATACTTATCATGATGATCAAGGAATTCATGAAACAAATCACATAAGACAATTTTTTGAGAAAAATGAATCTGATTGTATTAACTTAAATCAAAGAAGAACTTTACAACCTTATGCCTTGATGTTGTACAAGCTCCTCCCAGGGTCCAGCAAGAAGTCTCCTCTACTTTGACAAGTTTCACTCTCTTCCCAATGAAGCCAAAAGGTATGTGATCTCTCCTCTCAAGCTTAACTAGGAAGTCTCAATTCCAACAGCATTTACCCTCAAAAATGTTCAGCTTCTAACCTCCCTAGCAACCAGCCCAATGCCTTAATTTATAGTGCAATGGAGGGAAGTTACTAGGTCCTCCTTTAAAGGGATAAAGCCCTCCTTCAAAAGGATAAGCTCCTCTCATCAAGGGATTAGCTCCTTCACTTTTGGGATGCATGAACCACCTAAGAGCTAACCATCCACGTCAAGATTCCTTCTAGAATCATCTAGAATTAACCCAAAGTGAGTTTTTAAGAATAAACTTGCACCTTTTTTACTTTCACAGGGGTCCGCACCCACTCCTTTAGAGACAGAGCAGGCAGGTCCACAGGTAACATGAACAGGGGGTGCGGGACCGCAGGCAACAGTGAGAGGAAGTGCGGAACTAGAGCTTTATTGATTTTTAAGGTCTTTCTCTCATTTTCAAAGCTTGTCATGAAGAAATGAGGTTTGAGACTTGCTAAGGAGGACAGTATGAATGATGATAGACCCATACTGACTGCAAATAGTCATGGTGAAAATATTTTTTGTAACAGATTGCCCCCTAAAGTGCAAAGTCTGTAGTAGATGAGGATTTCATTTATCATCTAAGAAGAGTGAAGTACTTTATCATTTCGAGGATCAACTTGTGGAGAGCCCGGTTGGAACCTGTAAAAACATTCAATTCAAAATATATATATGAGATCATATCATCGCTGAGGTAGGCATTCCCATACTCAGATCAAAACTGACTAGAAAACTAACTACTGCTCTGATATAGGAATGATCTTGTAATACATCACAAGTATAGACACATGTAGACACAGGATGGACGCAACCATCTGTTTATAAATAGTCCACTGTATAATGAATACAAAATTCCTTGCAGCCTGGATGGTGGAAACTAGATCCAGGGTCTTGATTTCTACTTCCCGAAATAGTATGATTCTAACCATGTGAATGAATGTGTCGAAGTCGAACATGGTAGAAACCACTTGATTACTAGTCAATGATGTAAACTGTTAACAAGTGTGAGAGAAACCACCAATAATGTCAATGGCTCTCAAAGTACTCAGTACAATCCATGAAATGTGAATAGATGTGTTGATGTAAAACATGTCACGGAATCCTTTGATCGAAGGTCAATGATGCAACCTATCGTCGAAGGTGAGAAACCTGCCATTGAGGCATGCAGATCCCAAGGTACTGACGATTTCTAGATCATATTTCTAGATAATGAGCTGAAGTCGATAGAAAGTGATCCGTCGTAGGCAAGACCACAACACGAAATCATAGATCAAGTTTGAAGAAATTTAGTTGCAAGGACTGACTTAGGGATGGTCAAGATGGATGACAGATATTTTGCAGATGAATGGTTTATTTGCACTAACCTCTTGAACACATAACGACAAAACAGATGGTTTGGTGACAATTGACCCAAAGTTAATACCCAGAAACCAGCTGAAGACTTTCAATATGGTTTGATCAACTGTTAGGCAAAGGATTTCCCAACCCAGGTGAATAAAAGTGTCATGTTCAAGAGTGGTTACAAAGTATGACAAACAGGCTCATCTTTCTCTCTTTTCCCCCACCATTTCTGGCAAGTACCTCTTTATTTTTGACAAGCTTGAGGAGGATAACATTTGCTTGACTATAAGCTCATCCTTCGGATGAGTCCAACTTAGTTTAAATTAGAACCCTAAGAAGGAGTGGTCTG
Organism: Pinus tabuliformis; assembly: GCA_031772625.1. Taxonomy (NCBI): domain Eukaryota; kingdom Viridiplantae; phylum Streptophyta; class Pinopsida; order Pinales; family Pinaceae; genus Pinus; species Pinus tabuliformis. Next base: position 1,864,653,488 of record CM062817.1, read on the forward strand.
TTCCTGTTTGTAATTGAACAGGTCCTTTACTGTTAAATTTTAACGAGTCCAGTATAGGAGAAGCTCGGCGTTTTTCAATTTTAGACAGAGAAAACTCTGTGGTTGTCCTTTTTCGTAAATTTGTGTCTCCCAAGCCCGAAAAAGTATAAAATAATACTTGAGAGAACCGCTTGATCATTACGACCAAGGATTACTTTTCATAATTAGTGCCTCTGATCCAAAAAAAGTAAAAAAGCAATCAATGACACGTCATTTTATAACCAATATCGAATTTGAAATGACAAAAATCCGGCAATCTTTTCATCTTTTTACGGTCAGAAAAGGGCTGTAAGTGGACCACCTTTTTAGTTCCGTTTTGACGAGTTTAAAAAGAAAAAACTCGGCAACCTTTTCATGTTTTAAGAGTCAGAAAAGAGCTTAAAGGTGACTGTAATGTTTTTTGTCGAAAATGACCAATTTTGCCTGAAAAATCCGTTATCCTGCAAAAAAAATCAAACATTACTCATAACTGTTTAAAATGGATAAACATGCTTCAAAAGTTACCTCCTTAAAGTGAAAAATAAACAAATTAAAAACTCATTTATTCGAAAAAACTTATAAAAATGGCTTTTGTAAATTCATTTTTACCGTTTGACTTCAGAGTGAGAAAAGAGAGCTTTTGGTCAGAAACTTCCCATGAAGATTGCGGAAATCCATCCATTGGAATCGAATGTTGTCTCCTCCAGGTAATCTACATCATCCTACTCTTTCATTTCATCCGTTTCAAATTTGTTTTTAGGCTTTGATTTCATTTTTTAAGGAATTTTTAGGTTAGAAACCCACGCGCAGGGGTCCACAGGCATAGCACAGGTAACCTGCGGACCCCGACTTTTTCGTAAAAGGAAAAAAGTCAGGGGTCCGCACCTGCCATGAAGGAAAAGTGCGGACCCATGCACTGTCTCTAACAGAGAGGGTGCGGTCCCCACAGCAAAGGTTTTTAAACCTAAATTTCTCAAATTTCACCCAAAAATTTTGATTTTAGATATTCTAATTCGCCTTTTTATTGAATGTAGGGTATACATCATGCTTGATTGGCGAGAACGGGAGCACGAGGATGTAGATCTTGCCGCGATAAATCATCAACCTTCGATTGATGCATTGAAGGCATGCGGCTTATACAAATTCTAGGCCATACCTGGCATGAGGGCCCAGGTGGACTTTTTGTAGTGGCTGGTAGACAGATAGAACATACAGGACCAGTGCTTCTTTATTGGTGGTCACCAGCTCGAAATGGAGCCGGAAGACATTTACTTCTTTACTATTTTGCCTGAGAGAGGTGAACACTTGACTCTATTCGAGACTAGGCCAGCTGGCCAGTCTGTCAATAGCCTCCTGTTATAGACATTTTTTTGCCTTACAGCATTGAGCATGAAATGTCCATAATCCAAGGGATCCAAAGTCCCTAAAAGAGTTGTTCCTGCCCCTAAAGGAACAAGGTCAACCAATGACAGCTTCTCCCAGAAGTTCTCCACCAAAAACCACTCAGAAACAGTCAATTCAGGATCAATTCAGATGCTCTACTAGCTGCCTGCGTTGCAATGCACCCCAGTACACTAGCTAGGTGCGTTGCAACGCACCTAAATGCACTGCCAGGGTGCGTTGAGCGAGAAATGCCAAATGTCAGTATCATTCCGCGAGGTGTACAGACACTGGAAGCTTCCAGAATCTTCCTCAATGACACTTGCCTCAATGAATTCAACCAGTGATGAGTAAGAGGCTCTCAACCTCCAAGTGGAAGCAAGAACTGACAGAGAGAAGCCACAAGTCAAAACATAAGCTGACTCATCCTCTCTGCTTACATCTATATATGGATCCCTCATCCCAGAGATCCAGAGGCTGGAATTTTTTACTTTGCAGAGAATTGCTGTTGGTTTGAGATTTAGATTAGTACATTGGGTGATTTATGCTTTGTTGGAGGAGAGGAAGGGATTCCTTTGCTGGGAGGTAGATGCTGGATCGGGACACACTTGGTTGTATCTCCTCTTGGACTTTATTATCATATCAATAAACTATTTGAGTTTCTCCTACATGCTGTGTATCAATGATGTTTTGTTATATTTGCATGTTTAGCTTAGTCTGATCCTGAGCTTTTTATGAATGTATATCTATATCTTCGTGTAGTTTCTCTCTCTTGTGATCTTGCAGGAATTCGGTGAAGCTGGGCTGGTAAGGGAGCAGGGAGCTGGGAGCTATTGAAGAGAGGAGCGATTGGATCAACAAACTAGCGAAAGACACAGGTTAGTTGCATCCTTTCTCCTCATTTACATCTCATAAATAAGAATACTCAAGTAGTTTTCCTTGTTTGTTGCTAAGGCACTATCACACCTTAGAGTGGGATAGGGGCATTCCGAATGGATACTTTTCCCAACAACAAATTGGTGACTCCGCTGGGGAACGTATCTAGTTAGTTTATTTGTGTTTCTATTGTTGTTCTTTTCATAAACTCAGGAGTGCCGAATCGAACTGCATTTGCCATTTACAAATGCAAAGTAGAGATCTGTTACTCTAGTCCATTCACTGGGCCTGTTTATGATCTGAACAGCTGATCCACAAGTGCTCTAACAGCCCTTTGTGATAGATATTAGTCCTCCTTTAAATCATCCTTCTAATTGTACCTAATTGATAGCTTTTATCCGGCCAAAAACCGTAGATTAAACTGCAAACCGTGACCCAGAACCCAAAGACAATTCTCGTTTCTGCTTCAGCGCAGGCTCTGTGAAGAGGTTCTGCATTTCAACGTAGGTCCCGAGAGGGCTACCTGCACTGCAATTCAGTTTCTCTGTGCTGGGGGTGTGCTGATCAGCCTTTGCCTTGTGCAGCTGTGGTTCTTTGCATCCTTGTGTTCAGTTTTATCTCTATTTTTTGCAGCCTGTTATCAGTGTGTGTACCTATCTGAAAACCCCTTTTCTCTGCCTTAATTCCGCCTCAGTTGTATAAAAGAAACCATATTTGTTTTTGTGTATTTGTTACATCATTTGCAGTTTCCCATTACAAAAGTAAACTAGTCATACTATCGCCCTTAGATCTAGACCTGTCGTAAGTGTCGTTTTGATCTTAGGAGTAAGTTTGTTTGCTGTTCACAGTTGATTACGGTTTTACTTTTGTCTTTTGGTTTTAATTTATGAATTTCTAGTGTTGAAACAATTATTTGCTTCAAAATCATAAAGTGTCGTAATCGTCTTTTTGATTTCGAAAGAAGCTTGTTTGTGTTTTTCACTTGAAATCGAATTCAAATTTGTACAACAGCTTTCTTTTTAGGCATCAATATTAAGAAAGTGAAAACAAATACATGCATATGTGCATTTGCATTTTGAAAGTTTGTATGTTGATTTAGGAAAAGTGCATTTACAGTGTGCTCTATGCTCTTTGAGAAAAGATTGTGTCTTTCTTTTCCCCTTTTAGCTAGGATTTTCATTGTTGAAAAGATATAAAAGCTTGCTTATCATCTTTAGACTGCATTTAGGAATTGTATCATACATCTCGTGGTGATCCAAAAAGGCAAACTTCTAAGAAAGATCAACCTAAAATAAATTGAATGAACTTAACAACGCTTTGTAACTTAACGCACAACATAGAGGTCTAGGCTAGAGACGTGTTCCGGCGTCGTAAAACCTGGTAACTATTGAGAGACAAAAAGTGCCAGTACGGATTGTGCTCCCACGTACCATCGAGTATATATTGGGAGACCCCTATAGGCATAAAACCTTTATCCATAGGAAGCCGTGTCAGCCGCCCTACTGATCGCAATGCACTGAACACAGCATTCGGGAAGATTGACCGCCCGTACCTTAAAAAGTATTCTGCGATTTTGCGAAAAGTTTGGCACACCCTCTACCTAGAACTCCAGAGCAGTCCCTTTCATTCCTTTTCAGACTCCTTAACGGAAAAGGTCCATCTGAGCACTTGTCACTTCAGGCTCATTAAAAATCGAAGGAGACTAGAGTCATCTTTTGCTTTTTCTCGACTCTTTAAAATTGAAAAAGCAAGTTGTGTCTAAAGCATCTAAAAATTCATTTAATTCGGAAACATCTTTCCCCTTTTGTATTTTGGTTGATCGAGTAATCCGCAATCGTGGAAGAAATTCAATTGAAACCCCGTCGTTCGCGGAGGCTCACGAGTCAACCGTCTTTGTCTCTGGAATCGAAAACAGTACGGACAAAGCGAACTCGTTTAACCGGTTCGAAATCTCCTATTAAAGTTAGAACAAGTGTTCCAACAACATCCGAGATTCCGGTTACTCCAAAAATTTCTGGAAAACCTGCCTCTACAGAAGAAGTTCAACAGCCATAGAGGGACAGTAATACTGATCCTAGTCTGAGAGTAAAAACTTGTGGTACTGAACCAGTTCCATCTGCGACCGGTTCGGAGAGTCTTTCTCCTCAAACATCTGTCGCTGTCGATTCAACCCCTTCTTCGGCACCAGAAATATTTTACGGACCTGACGGTCTTCCCCTTCCACCTGGTTTGATTGCGATAGAGAAAATTGTAGAAGATCCGCAAGCAAGTACTCCAACACATTTTGGAGTCGGGGTCACTCTATTTCCTTCAACATCAGAAGTTAGTCTACCACCAGTGGAAGTTCCTGTAGAATCGCTAGGTAATCTTTTGGATAGACTCAAAATGTCTGAACAACCGTCAACATCTAGGACTGTGTCGAATGACACAGCGACAGCAGAACTCCCTGTCGTCACTCCGACAATGTTTGTCGGCGTACCATCTGTCCCGACTAGCTCACAACCGCTAGAAGGAGTCCATCCAGGGGCTATTTCGACAGTATGGTCCGTTCCTGTTTGTTCCTCCGGAATAATATCCGGCAACTCTTATGTTGAGACTCGATAAATTGATCCATTTGGAGGTCAATTTGGGCAATCCAGTCCCCAAGGGCAGACAATCCCCTTGAGTTCTGGATTACCACCGTATGGGGGGCAGTATGCCCTTTCATTACCCCCTCCGGGAGGATATCCATACGGGAGTTCACAACAGTATTCAGATTATACTGGAGTTACGTCAAGTGGTTGGGTACCTATACTACCCCAACAACCAAGAGTTGTGTATTCTATGCAACAATGTGTACCTATGTCGAACATCCCAACTACACCAGCTATTGTAACAGTGTCACAAGTTCAAACGCTGCCTATTGTATGTCAACCTCAGATTTCTCAGGTTGTAATGCAACATCCCCTTGACCCTGTGACTCAACCACAATCACCAACTGGTGGGACGACACAGGTCCAAACGGGTACAATTACCCCACACCTTGGTCCAATGGTTAGTATAGCGCAACAGAACATGGCTTCACAACCGTGGCTGGTGCAATACCAACAACCACAATTCCAACAAGTGTACCAAGGTTCTGAGCAGCAGATCTTTGCGAACAGTGGACAGGCGTACATTCAAAACAGTCAAAATCAACCACTTTACAGTGGTCATGTCCACCAACCGTATCATTCGTACCAGTATCAACTACATTATGCTGGTATGCAAAGGCCAACTGCTCAGGCAATTCCATCGTACCCTGGGTATGCTTCACATAACCTGAATCAACAGTTACCATTCGTGGCAACTTTAGAGTTACCCGATTTACACCGGTTAACAAACGATCCAATTGCTTACGCCCCTTGGTGGCCAGCAATTCCTCATAAACTTCCATCAGATATTCCTAAATTTAATGGAAATCCAGGTGAAGACCCATCGAATCACGTGATGACATTTCATCTATGGTGTTCATCAAACACCCTAAACAATGATTCGATAAGGCTTCGCCTTTTTCAGAGGACGTTAATGGGTCCAGCGGCAAAATGGTATATTGAATTGCCTAGAGCTTCATTCGACAATTTCAGTACCTTAGCCACAGCTTTCTTAACCCATTTTCAATTACCGATAAGGTATGAAATGGGAACGGAAATCTTAACCAACTTCAAATAGACAACGGCCACTCACATATCTGATCATATACATGAGTGGCGACGTCGTCGTAGGATGGTAAAAACGTACATTCCCGATCATCTATTAGCTGAATGGTTTATCAAATCGTTACTTCCTGCCATAACGGAAGATGTGGCGAAGGGGGGAGTCGTAACGGAAGAGCAAGTTATCGCTCGTGCGCAATATCTAGACTTGGTCTATACTCAGTCTGGCACGCTCTACGACAAAATACCTGACGCCCCTAGACCAGAATTCTCAATTTCTCCTCCTCCTAAATCAAACAATGACTCTCATGTCGGCGATGGCGTGATTGGCACGACAAACGCGAAATCGACAAAGGCTGCCTCCAAGAAAGCCCGTAAGATTTCAGATCAAAATGCAAAAGACAAAATTCTTGCTTCGGAAGTAAATGCCGTATCAACAGATAAGGGAAAAGAAACCAAACAACCAGGAAGCAAGAAGAAACAAAGCAAAGGGAAGAAGAAGAAACAGGGTGAATCATCTCCTGAAAAAACTTCTTCAAACCCTCCTGGAAATAGGAAACAAAAATATCCATGTCAGATATGTGATGAGGATCATTGGACGAGAGAATGTCCATACAAAGCTGAGCTTAAAAGATTATTTAAGAGTTCGAAAACCTCAGCTGTGTTAACCGATCCGTTTCCAAATCCAGGCACAAATCTGGTTGAAAGTAGAAATGCTTCCCTGTCGCAAGTGCTAATGTTGTCGATTTCAAAGCAGCAAAATGATGCTTTGATTTCGACAAGGAACAAAGATTACGGGAATCCGCAGCTGTCGAATGACAAAGGTAAAGATCAACCAAGTAGTTCGACAACAACTTCGACAGAAGTTGTACCACCCATCATTCCTGAATTAACAATAAAACCACCAAAGGGAGTAGTACACAAGTCGACGTTTAATCCTCGCGCTAGAGCAGCGCAGCATTATAACATAGTGGAAGATTTGGCCCAATCGCCATCCACTATGTCGACTCTTGAAATACTACAAAATTGCCCATCCCAAAGGCAGGCTTTGTTATCGGCCATTGGTGGGGTTGATCCTAAGGATTCCAATCTTGTATCCTTTGACCACAAAGGATACGATCCTCAGTTACCAGCGCAACTAGCTTTCCTTATTCAAGTGAAAGCCCTTAACAAAACTGTTCATCGAACAATTATTGATGAGGGGGCATCTACATGTATTACGTCGATGAGTTGCTGGAAAAATTTAGGATCTCCAACCTTGTCACGATCTTCGACGACATTAAAAGCATTCGACGGAAGGACATATACCCCATATGGTATCCTAAATAACTTGAAGGTTGAACTAGGGGGAAAAACAGTAGAAATAGATGTTGAAGTCATCGATGGAAATCTTGATTATAACATCCTACTAGGAAGATCGTGGATATATGCCAAGGCAGCTGTTGTGTCGACCTATTTTAGAAAGATTGCATTTCCCTTTCAGGGGGGAATTACAATCGTCGAACAACAAAACTTCCTCCCCAATGGCTCACAAGTTACAGGAAGCATTCCCATGATCCATGGAAGCCCCCATTCGCTTCAGAATATCGGAGTAGGCCTACTGAAAGATCCTATACTAATGGGAACTTTCGCTCTTCCACCTCCAATCAATCTGACGGAAGTAGCGTCGATAGGAACCTGCAATATGATATCTTCCGCAAAGATTTCAGAAAACGATATCAACATGGATCATGCAATGGTTTTGCCCCCAAGCCCAATAGAAGTATTATAGCAATCAATGTTTCTAGCATGGGAGGAAAACCCGAGTCAACGCTCATCAAGCGTTTGGGTAGATAGGTCTAGAGAATATGGTACCCCGTCAGATCCTTGGTCGCGAGTGCTTGGAACCGACGAAGGAATTCTACAATCAATGTTGATTGAAGGGGCACCATGGAATGATTGCCACCATCGTTCCCTTCTTCCAGATTATGAAGAAGATACTCAAGATGACCTTTATCATCCTTCAGTTTTTGAATTCCTATCAAATACTGTAAGCACGGTGGATTCCCAGCGAAACTTATCCAATATTGAAGAGACTATAGCAATAAATATCTCGACTAAAACGAATGTTGTAGAGAATATTCATATCGGCAAATGTTGTTCTCCTTCAGAACTGGAAATATATAACGCTCTTTTTCGTGAGTTCAGAGATGTCTTTGCTTGGTCATATGATGAAATTCCAGGCATTGACTCGAGTATCGTTGAACATGAAATTAAGATGTATCCATATGTTAAACCGGTACGACAACGGCTCAGGCAGGTGCACCCCAAGAAAGCTGCTGCAATTAAGGCAGAAGTTGAAAAACTTCTCCATGCTGGTTTCATCTACCTGGTTCCTCTAACCGATTGGGTATCGAATATTGTCCCTGTTATGAAGAAACAAGGGACAATTAGAGTGTGTGTCGATTATAGGGATGTAAACCAAGCTTGTCCGAAAGACAACTACCCTACACCCTTCATCGACCAGATAATTGATGAATGCGCCGGATGCGAAATCTTTTCATTCATGGATGGATTTTCTGGGTATAATCAAATAAATATCCGCCCACAGGACCAGTCAAAGACTGCATTCATTTATCCGTGGGGCACATTCACATATCGAAAATTACCCTTTGGTTTAAAGAACGCAGGGGCGACGTTTCAGAGGGCAATGAATTATGCCTTCGGACTGATCATCCGCAGCATTTAAGAGCGATATTTCTACGTTGCCGACACTACAAGATACGACTCAATCTGCACAAATGTGTATTTTGCATCAGTTCTGGTCGTTTACTTGGCTTTGTAGTCTCCAAGGATGGGATTCGTCTCAACCCTTGTAAGGTCCAGGCAATCATAAATTTTCCTCCACCTTCGAATTTGCTTCAGATTCAGAAACTCCAAGGGAAAGCAAACTTTCTAAGGAGGTTCATTCCAAATTACGCCGAACTTGCTAAAGTTTATACACGTCTTTTGAAAAAGGAGGTACCCTTCGTCTGGGATCAGGTTGCGAAAGCTTCCTTTGATAATTTAAAAGATTCCTTAATAAAAGCATCATTAATGTACGCCCCCGATTATCAAAGAGATTTTAACCTGTATCTAGCTACAACAGATACAACCATCGCAATGGTTTTAGTTCAAGAAGTCGATGGAACTGAACACCCTATATATTATTTAAGCAGAAACTTAAATGATACAGAAAGCAAATATTCTTATGTTGAAAAACTAGCGCTTGCAGCTGTTCAAGCGATACAAAGATTTTGACACTATGTCCTCTTTCGGAAAACTACCATTCTGTCAGATTGCAACCCCATGACTTATATATTGTCGCGACAGTTGCTGGGAACAATGTAAACTTTGAAACGGGAACTGATACTATTACCCGTTTTGTAGAGGTGGCAAAAAAATGACCCGATTTTCAAAAGTGGTGATGCAGAATACACATGTTTTTTTTAGAACATGGTTTTTGGAACTTTAATTTTTTTCATGTGCATTAAGTTTTAGAATGGTAGTGAATGGTAGTGATTTTCATCCTGATTTTAAAAAGTGAGTATTCTGCATCACACCCTTTTTTTAAAAGACCTATTTTTTGACTTTAAATTTTATAGTGTGTGAAATGTAAAAAATTATTTTCTAAATTTGATAGTTTTTGAAGTCGTCATTGTATTCATATTTTCTTGTTCTCTATCTTAATTTTTTTATTTTTTTTAGTGGGGTTTTTATTGTTTTGCGTTTTTAAATTAGAAAGTCGATAGTTTGAATTTTAGATAATCTACATGTTTAGACATCCTTAATTAATTTTTCAATCCACATGAAATAATTGTTTCTAAAAAACAACATTTTTTAACAATGGACATAAAAAATAACCATTTTTAACATAAATATAACAAAAAAACTAAACGTTTTGATAATTTTTTGCTAGAATTAACATGTCAAAATCACAATTTTTATACAAAAATATTAACTAAAAATGGTCAAATAATAGTTTTTTTTATGAATTACATGTCAAAAAGATAATAATAACTACTTTTTTTTTTCAAAAATTAATGATTAACTTAAAAATCAATGCAGAAATCACATATTACCAATATTGAACATATAACAACCCTAATTGAGTGTTTATTCTTCTCATAAAATGTCAAAGTCAAAACATTGCAAAGCTTGATTTACAAGCATAACTTAAATTTAATCAACAATGTCACGTAATCCAAATTCTTCGTCCTCTAGAGTTTCATCATTGTCCTCTTCCACAATATTTTCTGTTTCATTTTGCTCATTTTCCTCTTCTAATGGGTCTTTGATGTCTGCAAATCTCCCAATATATGTCTTTCCAAACATTCCATGTAATGGTGGTTGGGGTTCCTTTGCCTTTTTTGCCACACGTGATTCACTAAAGTACCCTTTCTTCAACCCAATTTCTTGCATTGCATCTCGAAGAAATTGAAGAGCATTAATTCTTTGCTGAATGAAATTGCATTGTAATGGATCTTTCTCAATTGCCGTTAGATCTAGCGAGGAGATTCGACGATTAAGGATATGTATGTAGGTCAAGCGATGTCTTCCTCTGCCGTTAGATCTAGCGAGGAGATTCGACGATTAAGGATATGTATGTAGGTCAAGGTGAGTGTTATCCTTTGAGTTTGTTGTGCTTCATGGTGGGAATCGGTGGATTTCGGGTGGACTACATGCTCGAGGGTTATCCCCCCGTTCAGACCCAAAATCCTTTTAGAATGGTCTGTATTTCCTCATTGGGTTCGATTCTAATTTTAACGTGGTTGCAGGTTCTCACCCCGATATGAGCCTCATCCATCAGATCTTTGAGGGGTGATCGAACGGTGTTGACTTATGTTTGTTTTTCGAGGGTTTTGTTGTTCTGTTTGTGGGTCTATGGCTTTAAGCAGTTTGATATTTCTTTAGCCCAAAGTTCCTTGGGGACTGTTGTATTTTATGTATTTTTCTTTCCAATTTAATGAAATAGAAGTTACAACTCTTAGTTTAGCAAAACAAAAAGAAAATTTGCTCAGGGGGAGTTCCAGTACAGGTACCAGTTCCCATTGGTTGGGTAGAGCATCTTTCTATTCACTGTGGTTTTGCGGTAGGCCAAGTCATTTATTCATATAAGCGAATGAATGTTAAACATGTATTTTTGTTTTCTGATTTTTGTCTTTATTTTTTATGCTTGTGGTTATTCCAATGTATTAATGTTTTGTAATTTGAAAATTATGAAATCAAAAGAGGAATGTAATATTTCTTTGGGTTAGGTTAGTTATCGAGGTTAATAAACAAACTATAAGTCATTGAACCAAAGGGGAACAATCATAAACGCTAATTAATAGGCTTGAAGATTGCTGCAAGCCCTAGGTTAAGCCTGCATTATCCACAGACTAAACACACATACACACACACACATATAAGTACTCTTGAAAACATAAAAAAATGTGTAAATGAATGTGTAGATTGTTTTTAATACTAAGTGAATTTATTGTTCTAGATATTTCTATCTAACACACATAAACATAATATGTTGAATGAAGGCTTTCAAGCTATTTTTGAAAAGTATCAACTGTAACTAATATAATGTAATGAGAAAAATATCAGAGTCGAAGAAAGTAATACATGAGAGCTAAGAAAAATTAAAAGAAAAACTAATTTAAAATTAGTAATATTAGTAATATATGTCAAGCATACTATTATAGGATTTATCATTCACATGTGTTTCCTTCCAAGGTGTTTAATACCCAAAATGGTGAAACAAAATTTAGGTGTGAGAACATAAGGGTTTTTCTTTATTTTTCTAATGAAAAATGAACAACCACCAAAGAAGATGTACAAGCAACATGCATAACATAATAGGTAACCTTTTACTATCCCTAGCAAAACATAATTAATTTTTTTTGCATCTAGTTGCCTGGGGATACCATAGTTCTCCACACAATGTACCCAGATATGATTTATAAAGCACTTGTACAATCGACAATTTGTATAGAAAACCATAAAAGGAATATACTACATAATTAAATCTCCACAGGTAACCTCAAAAGAGCATGTTCTAGTAATGTAAGTGTGAGCAGTCAAAGACTCATTAAGAAGAAAGACAAACATTTCTAAAATGTATTTGGTGAGAGTTATAAACCCCAACTCGTAAGCTTTTCACGCCAAAAAGGGTTCTTGGTCAAAACATTAAGTTATGAAAATTAAAGAGAAATATAACCAATTAAAAATAATCCACTCAATTAAAATATAGCATCTATCATCACTTATTTTTATTATACTTTATTAATATCCTAATTAAAACCGTAAAAAAATTAAATTACATTTATAATACAAAACCATGAGTACACACCTTGCCATAATTAGACAACGGTTACGAGGACAAAATTAGACCATGAAAGCGTTGTAGCAACAAGAAATTAGGTGTACATGATCTTTAAATTGAGCTGAATTTTAGAATACGATTTCTTAAATTAATTATCATGACAAAAAAAATATGACCAAATCTATAAAAATGAGAATGTTGAGCACCAGAATGGTGATTAGTTTCCTAGTTCACGCTACAGCCAGACATGTTACTTTTATAGAACTAATAACCTGTGTTAGGCTTCAGTTTAAAACAAAAATAGAATCATATACATCGACGAATACATCACCAAGCAAGATTATATTTAATGAGCACTATTAAATGACTAAGTCAGATTAAAATAACAATAGCTAATGTAAAATGCATTACAGATCACATTGAAAAGCAATTATATGTATTATCGTTTCATACTGTAAAGCAAACAAACACATTACAGTTCCATGTTGTAGAGCCAGCAAAACCGACTAGAATAGCATATTATGAAATCAGAGAGACAAGTAAAAATAAATTATCATTAATATAGGGCCTTACAGGCCTTCTTGGAATATAATAGAAGAGTCCACTAATACATAATAATAATAAAATGATTAAGTATAGTGATCTAGACAAATAGAAATGAATAGTCCAAAAGGAATGCATACCATCCCGCCGATTGATTATAATCTCAGCAAACAAATTTATCACCTTGAAAGTTTAAATTCCATTGAAGCATAATAACCACTAAAGGAAAATAAGTTGAAGTGATTGTATCATATTTACTCGCCCAAGATAAATAGCCCACTAAATCAGCAGTCCAGAGGACTATTTAGACTTCATGTCAATTCAGTTGCATGGAAAAGTTCAAGTATTGGAACTTTCAAGGCAATGTGAGAGTAGAGAGACCAACCTCGGCAACACGGTGAAGGGTTAGTCGATGGCAAATATAACCTTCCAGAAGTTGCTCCATGAAGGGAAGACTTGTGTACATACCTACAAAGACAACCCCAGAATCAACGAGTGCGAGCGACGCAAGAAAAAAAATAAAAAATAGAAACAAAATAGTAAATCTTGGAGTGAGAAATAAATTACGCAGAAAGCAATCTTATAGTTACCTTAAAAAATGAATCTTTTCTTCTCATCTCCATCCCGACCTTGCTGTAGTAGAAGCTACAAAGAATTAACAGAGTCAATGTGCCAACAGAGTCAATATCCAATACTGTTCGGAAGCCATTTGGTGATAAATCCTCTGCAGCACAAAGAAAATTGTCGGAGCGTCGATTCCCGGAATCGACGCTCCGCCCCTTGGGCGGGGCGGGGCGGCCCGGGGGTGGCACTGCGCCGGGCGCCGCCTGTGCAGCGCCACCCCCGGGTCGCCCCGCCCCGCTCGAGGTGCGGAGCGTCGATTCCGGGAATCGACGCTCCGACAATTTTCTTTGTGCTGCAGAGGATTTATCACCAAATGGCTTCCGAACAGTATTGGATATTGACTCTGTTGGCACATTGACTCTGTTAATTCTTTGTAGCTTCTACTATAGCAAGGTCGGGATGGAGATGAGAAGAAAAGATTCATTTTTTAAGGTAACTATAAGATTGCTTTCTGCGTAATTTATTTCTCACTCCAATATTTACTATTTTGTTTCTATTTTTTATTTTTTTTCTTGCGTCGCTCGCACTCGTTGATTCTGGGGTTGTCTTTGTAGGTATGTACACAAGTCTTCCCTTCATGGAGCAACTTCTGGAAGGTTATATTTGCCATCGACTAACCCTTCACCGTGTTGCCGAGGTTGGTCTCTCTACTCTCACATTGCCTTGAAAGTTCCAATACCTGAACTTTTCCATGCAACTGAATTGACATGAAGTCTAAATAGTCCTCTGGACTGCTGATTTAGTGGGCTATTTATCTTGGGCGAGTAAATATGATACAATCACTTCAACTTATTTTCCTTTAGTGGTTATTACGCTTCAATGGAATTTAAACTTTCAAGGTGATAAATTTGTTTGCTGAGATTATAATCAATCGGCGGGATGGTATGCATTCCTTTTGGACTATTCATTTCTATTTGTCCAGATCACTATACTTAATCATTTTATTATTATTATGTATTAGTGGACTCTTCTATTATATTCCAAGAAGGCCTGTAAGGCCCTATATTAATGATAATTTATTTTTACTTGTCTCTCTGATTTCATAATATGCTATTCTAGTCGGTTTTGCTGGCTCTACAACATGGAACTGTAATGTGTTTGTTTGCTTTACAGTATGAAACGATAATACATATACTTGCTTTTCAATGTGATCTGTAATGCATTTTACATTAGCTATTGTTATTTTAATCTGACTTAGTCATTTAATAGTGTTCATTAAATATAATCTTGCTTGGTGATGTATTCGTCGATGTATATGATTCTATTTTTGTTTTAAACTGAAGCCTAACACAGGTTATTAGTTCTATAAAAGTAACATGTCTGGCTGTAGCGTGAACTAGGAAACTAATCACCATTCTGGTGCTCAACATTCTCATTTTTATAGATTTGGTCATATTTTTTTTGTCATGATAATTAATTTAAGAAATCGTATTCTAAAATTCAGCTCAATTTAAAGATCATGTACACCTAATTTCTTGTTGCTACAACGCTTTCATGGTCTAATTTTGTCCTCGTAACCGCATCTAGAACTACACCTTACAATTGGTAAATGTGGGTATGTTGTTTCTATCACAGTTACTGCATGTTAGAAACCAAAAATTCTATCTACATACTCTTTCCCTTGGCCTTGCATTGACATTTGGCCTCAGGTACACAGCCTTAAAGTTAATGTTTCTGATAACCTCAGGTTACTAACCACCCACACTCGACAAGTCAATTCAGTTCATTCTAGATTTCTATCATTTTTTTTATTTGTTCCAAATGGCTTCCGAACAGTATTGGATATTGACTCTGTTGGCACATTTACAATGTTCCAATACATTTGTAAATGTGCCAACAGAGTCAATATCCAATACTGTTCGGAAGCCATTTGGTGATAAATCCTCTGCAGCACAAAGAAAATTGCCGGAGCGTCGATTCCCGGAATCGACGCTCCGCCCCTCGGGCGGGGCGGGGCGGCCCGGGGGTGGCCCTGTGCGGGCGGAGAGACATGAATTTGATACCATCCTGCTGTATAATGCAATGTCGCACTTATGTTCAAAATAACACCAGCTTCTGAAGGAGACTTTCCAAGTCCACCTTTCTTTAAATATTGCAATGCAGCATTGCACATTGTAAATGTGCCAACAGAGTCAATATCCAATACTGTTCGGAAGCCATTTGGTGATAAATCCTCTGCAGCACAAAGAAAATTGCCCGCAGCACCATTCACAAGAATATCAAGTCTTCCAAACTGCTTTACTGTTACTTCAACAACACGAGCAGCATCCTCTATCTTGCGAACATCTCCTTCAATTCCAATGGCCCGAATGCCTGGCGCTTGGAGCGCTGCAGTAGCTTCCTCGACGACGGTCTTTACTGAAGATCAAAAGCATATAACAGCAAAATCCACGAACTACATTGATAAATCTATTTCTAGGGCTGTTATCGTATGTCACATATTAAATTGAACCAAACTCCCCAATTTTAACGTTGTGTCGATGATTTCATATATAAATTCAATATCATTATACAATTGTACAAGAACAATAATCTAAACAAAAGTACTTCCACCTGTATCGGGCCATATATGACGTCCCAAACTATATGCAAATATTTTTTCATCCAGCTCTATAGTATTTTAATGCAGAAGAGTATTGATTCTAATTAGACCTACAACCCTCCAAAAATATTTACTAAAAAAAGTTCATTTATTAGGCGTCCATCCAATTGAGTGACTATCCAAATCCAATTGATATAGCGGCAAAATTCACCTACATTGATAAATCTATTTCTAGGGTTCTATCGTATGTCACAAACCAAACTCCCAAATATTGACATTTTGTCCATGATTTCATCGATATATTCAATATCTTCATTTGATTGTACCACACAATAATTTAAACAAAAGTAAAAGTAGACACAATATGGCTTCACAACAATAATTTAAACAAAAGTACAAGTAGACATAATATGGCTTCACAAACTATATGATAATATTTTTCCATCCATGTCTATAGTATTCTAATGCAGATGCCCTTTGCTTCTAATTAGACCTAGAGCCTTCCTCCAAAAGAAAGTATTAAAAAGGTCCATTTATTATTAGGTGTCAGTCTTCTCACACCAACATAAATTTTAGTGCCATAAGATTGGGACCTAATAAATGAACCTTTGTAACACATTCGTTGGAGAAAGGCTATGAATCCCTATGTTTATGGGTTATTTAATTTTTATAGGTGACGGTCATATCATCCATTAACTCTGAGCAGGTCTTCCAGGAATATATATCCAATAGTATTTTACAGAAGACCTAGACCCGATTGTAACTTTGGTTATCGGAACTTCCCAGCAAGAAATTCAACGGTTGACCTTGCAGTTTGTTCTCGGATGACCCGAACATACAGTCTGGTTAAGGATGCATTAAAAGATTCTTTCACAGCATTCCTAAATATTAAAAGATTCACTGACAACTTTCCTCTAGATATTCACAGCGTTCCTCCCTGAAACGTCGTAAAAGACTCGTTCACAGCGTTCCTTTCGTTTAAGAGATGTATTAAAAGGTTCATCTATTCAGTGCAGGGTATTATTAATGAACTCTTATCACGTTTCATATGAAAGTATTCATATATCCATTCTATGCTATTATATTGTAGAAAGAGTGATCTAGGGTGCCAAATCCATGGTATATATATATATATATATATCCGCCATATCTTCCACTACTTCTTGGCAGGTTTCCGGATGGATGAACATTTCAGAGCTTTCACACATAGATATGGTGTAGGTAGTCAAATATTATGATTAGAGTATGCAATATCAAGCTCGGTAATTTGAAGGTGCTTATTAGATCTTTCTGGGCGTGGGGGGCGGGTGGAAAATAAAAAAAATCTAGTCTAAATTACCCTTTGTTATATTCATTGAATATTAAACTTAAAGTTTTCTGCCAAAATAATGAGTAAAAGTCATTGATTCCCAATTTATTATAATGCATCATCAATTGTGCGTTGTAATAATTTTTAGAACATTGGTGTTCTCAAGTATCATGCATTCATTGGCACAATAATTTTTTAAAATATTATCTCATGGTGTTTTTTTTATGTCGTGGAGCACCACCAGTAGTGCATCATAGAAATTAAGGGCACATCAATACGGCCATGAAATTTGTTTATTAATGTACTTAAGATCTATTGGAGCATTGTTAAAGGTGCATTACTACATTTAATAATAATAATTGACCGACAATTGCAGGAAATTTTAACTCAATAGCGAGTTAAGATGTACTAAATCACCATAAATGGTATGTCCTTTCTTTCTAAGTATACTAACAAGCATAATAAACCAACAATATGCTCTATATATTAACCCATTGTACATAGTGTGGCTCGTAAAAGCATGAATGATCACTGCGAGTTCATGCACCACGTGGAATTTTTTTTGAAAATAATGAAAAGACAAACAAGTTAAAGAACAATTTTAAATTTTAAACCACTAAATACGTAGAGTGGGGGATAACAATCAATTTACTTGGTCCCTTTTTCATTCAAATAAGTATGGTTATGTTATGGTTAGTGTGTAGAGAAAAATATATAAAAAAAATTAGTATTGTTTGCAAAAATCCACCATGGAAGTAGAGAGGAACTCTTCGCTTCAAGACGACAGAGATTCTAAAAAGGTTGTTACCAGAAGGAACAGTGTTGACATGGGAGTCTGCTAAAACCAGTCGTAGATTTAGAAGACTTTTGAAACCTGGAATGTTGGGCATGCATGTGAACTCAGATGGGGCACTAGTTGATGAAAGAGAAGAATATGGAACATCTTCGTCAGCATCCAGTCACTCATTTGAAGATGTGAATTCTGATGGTGTGCAAGAAAATATGAGTGATTTTGAATAATTGTTTAAGATAGTTTATATAACTGATGTATGCATCGTATCTTCAAATAAAATTAATGTTTTCCATATTTTGTTAAATGAGAAGTTATGAAGCATTTTTATGTTGTTGGATTATGTTTTAAGTATGATAAATTTTATTGTTTAAATATCTACAATGCAATATCAAATTAGAGATATAATGTCTGTTTTATTCAGTATACAAATAAAGACTTTTGAATTCATTCGGTGATATAATTTGTTCATAATGTCATGTTTTTTTAGTTTTATAGTTGAAAAAATTTCAATTTCTTTTGTATCTAGCATGTTGTGGTTGAAAACATGTTAAATTTATACTTAGGAAAGAAAAACGATATTCTACCAGAAACATTAATTTGTTTTTTCCTTAAAATTTAACTTTGTTTGAGACATAAAAAATTGGTTTTATTAGCATTTTTTAAAAAGTATGAAAATTGACCCTAAAAAAAAAATCATTATTCCAGTATCAACACTTTCGTTCTGAAGCTATATTTTGCAGGAAAATTTCGTAGAAAATTTCATAGTCACTGCCATTTTTAAAACAGCCGCAAAATTGACACCTAAAAAAAAAAACATCATTCCAGTATACACACTTTTCGTTTTGAGCACTGTTTTTGTGGTTTTTTTGAGGTTTTTGGGCCAGAGTTCCCATTTTGAGTTTATAGTTCCCGTTTCAAAGTTTACATTGTTTGGGGGGTAAATATTCAAAATGGATAGCGATCCTTCAAGAGTTTGATCTGGAATTTGTAAAATCCAATTCAAAGAAAGCTCTAGTTTTTGCAGAATTACTATGTGATTTCCCATCGTCGTCCAACGATGAAACATCCGAAGAATCAATCGTGGATGAGAATCTGTTTCTGATATCTACAAGCAATGAGTGGTATGGAGATATAATAATTTATCTCCAAACCCAAAAGTTTAGGCCTAACACCTCTCACTCGGAACAGAAACGTATACGATACCAAGCAAAAGACTACATGATTGTCGGTGACACACTTTACCGTCGTGGTATCGATACAGTTCTGAGAAGGTGCCTCACCCATGAGGAAGCCGAAAAAGCCCTGAATGAGTGTCATTCAGGCGCGTGTGGGGGGCATCAATCTAGATATGCTACAGCACAAAAAATCTTACGAGCAGGATACTTCTGGCCAACCATGTTCAAAGATTGCATAACCGTAGTCAGAAGTTGCCATGCCTGTCAAATTTTTGATAGCAAAACCAGAAGACCACCCGCACCTTTACAGCCAATAGTTGCTGTTGGGCCTTTTGCCAAATGGGGCATCGATTTCATGACATGTAACCCCACCTCGACCGGGGGGCATGGGTATATTATAGTCGCCGTTGACTATTTTACCAAATGGGCCGAGGCGATGCCTACATTAGATAACACTGGTGAAACAGCTGCCCTTTTCTTTTTCAATCATGTAGTCGCCAGATTCGGCGTACCACAGGCTATAGTTATGGATCATGGATCGCATTTTCGCAATCACATGATGCTCGAATTAGCTTCCAAACTAGGATTGTCTCACGACAGCTCTACTCCATATTATCTGCAAGCCAAAGGACAAGTTGAAGCGATCAACAAGGTCCTGAAGCGTATGTTGCAAAGGATGATCGGAGTTCACAAAAGAAGGTGGCACCTAATCCTGTACTCAGCCTTGTGGGCTTACCGAACATCGGTAAGGAATGCAACCGGGTTCACACCCTTCCAACTGGTATATGGCCTGGAAGCAGTCTTACCAGTCCAGTGCAAAATTTCGTCTCTTAAACTCGCAATCGATCTCCTCCCCGGAACTTCAGAAGAAGAGGCCCATTTCTTGGAATTAATCCAATTGGATGAAACCCGTCGTGATGCCGCTTTGGCTAATGAAGCCCATAAGAAACGAGTTAAGGCGCAGTTCGACAAAAATGTCAAACCCCGTGTCTTCTCAGAAGGTGACTTGGTCTTGCCTTACGACCAAGAATCCGATAAATTGGGAGCAGGTAAATTCAATTCTTTATGGATGGGCCTCTACATTGTTAAACGATTGTTAGCAAAAGGAGCCTATGAGTTAATGGATTATGACGGAATTCCACTGGCGCAACCTCGTAATGGGTTGTACCTCAAGCGTTACTATGCTTAAATAGTAACCAATATGCTTTTGTTGTATTTTGTTTTCGCTAAAGTGTTCGTTTTGGTCGAGTAATCCACCTTTTTACATTTATTGCAGATGTCAAACCTTTTGGAGACATGTGTTGGATATGCTGACGAAGCGAGTCGTAGTTCGCGGAACCTGTCCTCCGCAGCCTGGGCCTTTTTTTATCCAAGCGGCGAGTTAGTAAGTTTCAGAGGTGTATGTATTGGTCAATCAACGAATAACATCGCTGAGTATAGCGCGTTGATAGAACTGCTCTCTGATGCCATCACCCATGGTATACACCGACTAATCGTCAGGCTAGACTCACAACTCGTAATACTACAACTCAATGGTATATATTCCGTCCGAAATCCAGCCATTTATCGCATGTTCCTAAGGGTTAAGATTTTGGAAAGACAATTTGATTTGATTCAATACCAACATATTTCCAGAAACTTAAACACATTAACCGACTCATTAGCAAACTATGTGTTAGATAGACATTTGTGGCATTTATAAAAAGAAACACATCATCAATGTTGTACATGTGGATCACATAACTCAACCAGAATAAAACCCCGAAAATCAAAATATATATATATATATAACTGTTTATGGTTTACATATAATGTTCTGTAACCAAGACAAAATTGGTCACATGACCCAAAAACTCAAAATTCTAGGGGGCACCCTAGTCTAGTGATGCTCATGATAGCACGTCACAGCCTGTGCGATCATGCGTAAGAGACGAGTCCATCGTCTAGGCACACCAGTAGTATGCCGCTGCAACTGTAAAGGTAACTCGTCGATCCTCACATCTGGAATACCGAGAGTAAGGCTCTCAACCTACTCTTGCACAGCTGTGAGGGTCTCGGCCACATCAAGGTCACGAAGAATAACCCTCCCGGCAGCCTCTCCTGCTGGGGCAGCGGTTGGCACTCTCAGGCGAACTACTGGACGAACAGGACCAACATCTGCATGTACACATGAGTTTGATTAAAGTCTTGATAGAATAAAGCACAAGGACATTATAAATAAAAACAGTAAACAGTGATATGGTCGAAGATTTTACCAATAGCGCCCCACTGCTCGCCATCCGGCAGTACTAAATCTGGATCACCCCGGAAGTCCATGCCAGCATATGGATACTCGGAATAGACCATCTCCTGACGATCAAACCACCTGAAGAAGGTATCAGAAAAAGAAATTTGAGATTGACCAGCATGCCTAGACATGTGTGTTGTGGGGAAAAATGCCTATGCAAGACGATCCTATCCACCTAAGGTGTGACAGTGCCTTAGCAACAAACGAATACAGCTATTATGATTTCTTCCTTTATGAAATGTGAAAGAGGGGAGATCGGCAGACTTACCGTTGTCTTCCGGTTGTCCCTCGAACTAGATCCTCTTCTCTTTGTGTGTCCACAGCTACTTGCCTCCTCACTCGATCAAGAGAACAGCTACTTGAATCCCACGGGATCACAAGAGAACAGCTACCTGTGACAAGAGAACAGCTACTTGCGACAAGAGAAGAACACAATACAAAGGCAAATATACATATTCATAAATGATTCAGGATTAGAAGTAAATCAAATACACTGATACAATCATACAAAATACACCAGCATATAGGAAAGAATCAAGATAGCTTTATTAATAAGTAACAGGGTTCAGGAAGAGATACAACCCATGGGGCTCCAATCCAGCATCTCCTTCCCAGCAGAATGGAATTCCTTCTTCAGCTCCCTTCAAAGCATTACACACCCAATGTTTCCAGCCACAAACCAACAGCAATTCTTTGCAATTACCAAATTCCAGCCCCCTAGATCCCATGGAGAAGAGATCCATATATAGATGTTTGGAGAGAGGATGAGTCAGCTTGAGATCTGACTAGTGTCCTCTCCCTCTCTTAGTTCTTGAGTCCACTTGGAGGTTCTTGCTTCCACTTGGAGATTTGGAACCTCTTACTCATCACCAGTCGAATTCCCTGATCCAAGTGTCATTTTGGAAGCTTCATGGGCATTGACACCTTGAGGAATGACTCTGCCACTTGTCCAAACTCGCTCAGCGCAGGTAGCCTTTGTTGGAGTTGACATTCAACGCAGGTAGACAGTGGAGCAGTTGACATTCAGCGCAGATGCTCAATGGAGCAGTTGACATGATCCAGAATTGGCTTGTTTTTGAGTGTTTTCAGGTGGAGAACTTCTGTGAATTGCTGTGGTTAGTTGGCCTTGTTCCTCTAGGGGTAGGAACAACATGTTTAGGGACTTTGGATCCCTTAGTTTATGGACATTTCATGCTCAATGTTGTAAGGCACAAAAATGTCTATAACAGTTGCCCCCTAAAGTATGAGGCCGTTTATCGGGTGAAATGCTTTATCCAGGAGGGTCCGAAGTTCATCCATCTGCTGGGAGGAGACCTGTAGTAAAATACAATACAATACATTATGATTCAAACTGCTTTCATGATCTAGCTGAGGCGGGCATTCCCATGCTCAGCTTTATAAATTCATTTTTGTACATAGAACAGACGATCGTCTGATGGTAGACTGATAATTTTGGTGAAATTATCATCCTTTGAGTAGGATGATCATCTGCTGCAATGATGTACATGTCAAATGTCTTTATCTTTCCTGAATATATATATCACAGCCCGGATGGATGAAACTAGATCCGGGGTCTTCAAACTCGTTCGATCTTCACTCTAAGTACAAGTCGATCCATGTGAGAATTGCGCTGAAGTCGAACATGGAAAGACATCGCTTGATTACCGGTCAATGATGTAAACCGTTAACAAGCGTGAGAGGAATCACCGATAATGATAATGACCCTCAAGGTACTGCAGTACAATTCACGTGGTGTGAATAAAGGACTTGGCGTCGAACACCATGCAAAATCTTCTGGTCGAAGGTCATTGATGTATACCTGTCGCCGGAAGTGAGAAACTTGCCATTGAGGCATGCAAGCTTCAAAGTACTGAAGGGGGTGTTCCTAGATCAACTTCTTGGATAATGAGCTGATGTCGACAAGAAGCGATCCGTCACAGGAGGGCCTTAATGAATCCCACATCAGTGACACGGAACGGAGCTAATGATTTTAATGGAGGTGAAAACGATCTGTGACGTATGATTCAGGGTGGCGGTCATGAATGGATGAAGGATAATGTATGGCAGTGGATGGGACCCGGTTGACTCTTTTTGAACGACTTCTCTTGAACATATGGCGACACTGATGCGATGGATTGGTAGCATTACCCCAAATATGGATGGTATGGCAAGAACATGGTGATGTGACCGGTGAATGAAACAACCCAACCCGAATATGGTACGGAGGAAAAGTGTCATGTTCAAGAGCGACCTGCTACCATCAAAGTTTTCTTGATTTTTCCCAATTTTTCCCCAGTCATTGCTGACCAGTACCTCTTTATTTTTGTCAAGCTTGAGGAGGATAACATATGCTTGTTCTATAACCTGCCCTTCGGGCAAGCCCATCGCTATGTTTTAACGAGCTTAGCGATAGTGAAACTCGTTCTCGTCTAAAGACAAGTTTGTCGCTATTTAATAATTTTAACGAGTCTAACGACAAGGATAACTCGGTCCTTTTCATTTTTAGAGAGTCTGAAAAGGTACATAAAGTTAACTCCAAAATTCCTTTTTCGTCATCTAATCCCTTAAGTCCGAAAAAGTATAAAACAATACAGAAGGGATGAGTTTTCGATAATTTTAACGAGCCGAATAAAACAAGCGCTCGACCTTTTTGTGCAATAATCCCTCAGGTCCAAAAAGATTAAAATCTAGAGGAGGGATAGCTCTTCCTGTCCTTTAACGAGCTGGGAGGCCAAAACTCAGCAATCTTTTCATATTTTACGAGTCAATTGAAAAGAGCTTAAAGAAGACTCGTCTTTTGAGGAACGAGTGATAAACAGGGATAGCAACTGATTCCAAGTACAGGTTGGAATTTTCCAATCACGGCAGTGTCACAAGGATGGCTAGGTGAAATCACTCTTCGCAGTTGTTCCTCAAAATGGGTAAACAATCATATGGGGGTGAACGATCGGCCAAATGAAAAGTGGAGGTGGCAGGTGCAAACACGACCAAGGCTTTTACGGCTGATAAATTTACGATCACAGTGGTTATTTACCGGGATAGGTTCATTTTTTAGTTAAAAATGAGCTTAAACACTGGAGGAAACTCTGCTCACTGCTTATATTTATTTTTTAACGAGCATGAAGACCGCGTTAAAACTGCTCGGATCTTGCGTTTATTTTTTAACGAGCATGAAATTTATGCTAAAACTGCTCGATTACCCAGTCATTTGATAAGAGTGTCTCATCAAGATTCTATTTTTTATGGAGCTTCATCTCACTAAGCTTTGCTCCCCATCCTTTCTTTATGCAAGTTCGGAAACAGCTAATCCTACGAGTTTAAAGGGTTAGACCTACAGGTTTAAAGGGAGGACCTAAAAATTTAAAAAAATAAATAGTCGCCCCTTGCTTGCACTCCAAAAGGTTTGCATGCCCCCAGGTATAAAACAGAGTTTCAAGGTTACCTCTACTTACCCTCCGCCAAAACATTTGTTTTAATCGAGAGAGGCTTACCTCTTTCAGGTTACCCAAAGATTGTCTCGTTAATCTTTCAAACAAAACACTTCCTCAGCAATGTCTACCGAAATAGACAAGGGTGAATGACTGGTGTCAAACACGTAACTTTGACAAAAGAATCCTATTCTAGAACAACCCCTCTTCCAACCACGGACGGGGTACGGACTAGTCATATTCTCCCGCGGAAACCTACCCTATACCCAAAGTTTTCCTGCTGAAGCAGACCAGGACGCATGCCCCCTGGGTTCCAGTCATATCCTCCCGGATTACTCGCGCTCATCAGGAGGACGGACCGTGGGTTGAGACACTTCTTGCATGAATAGACCATTTAGGGATGGTACATGACTATTTGCGATGTGTGATCCGGGAAACGAAAGTTGGTCCACGAGCTTGACCATTCTTCCTTCATGCGGAAAACACATTACTCTAAAGAGTGAGGAGACTACAGCTCCCATGCAATATATATAGTCTCGTCCAAGGAGTAGGTTATAATCCAAGGGTCCTTGAACGACCATCATGTTCATGTGAACGGTCTTCCCTTTCAACGTTATAGGCACATTGGGGAGGATCCCTAAAGGTCGACTGGTTCCTTTATCAAAACCTGATAGATTTCTCAACTTAGGTAAAAGCGTTGGCGAACCAAGCACTTTCCAAGCAATAGAGGAAAGGATACTCACAGATGCCCCCTCATCAATGATAGTGCCAGCCATTACCATTCTGTATATTTGACAAATAATTCTGAATGGTACACTGGCTGGCAACCGGGGTCTGCCTAATTGGTTCCAATCAAAGGACACAACCAGGTTGCTTGGTGGTGGGACCGAATATACGACCGGATATCGCTCTGATGAACTTCCTTCCTGCGATAAAGGAATGGTGGCATTGCCCCCTTGATCATCAGAGTCAGTGCTGATGAAGAGAATCTGGACGGTGTCGTCTTTATTCTCCTCTGTGATGGTGTCATTCGAAGATGGAGCCTCTGAAGGCAAAACCGGGTCAACTGTCGTATCGACCTTTTGACTTTCGTCAGGCGTGGGTCCAGACGGTTCTTCTTCAATGACAGGTGCTTCGGCTGACCACTTAAGTGGCTCGGCCGGATTCTCAACTAGTGAGGGACTTGGCAGGAGTCTTTGATATCCAGGAGGGAGATGCGCTCGTAAAATCGGGCGATCTTCCAGAACTCTTTTTGCCTCATCTAAGAAGGGACAACGGTGGATGGCGTAATCGCCTTCACACAGTCTGCAGGGAAATTTAGCTCTCCTGCTCTGTCCTGGAGCTTCACTCCCACTAGTTGACGGTGAGCAGTCGACATGACTATCAGAGGTCGATGCTCCCGAATTGTGCAAACGGGGGGACCAGTCTCTTAGTATCCGTGGGATACAGGGGAAATCTCTATGGAGGTGGTCTCCCTTGCATATGACGCATGGCGATTTAGGCCTTACGAATGCGGTGTGTGGATTTTTGTTAGATGACATTTGTTTGCCCCCAGTCGCCTTAGGCTCCTTCTTCTTCTTTTCTTTCTTCTTCTTCTCCTTCTTCTCCTTTGGAGCTTGGTTTTTAATTCGACCAGTCCCTTCAAGCGAAGAGGAAGGAGGGGAGGAAGATGAAGTTGAAGGCTGGGAGGCAACTCTTGTCTGATCTAACTGTTGACTCGACTGTTTAGGAATGGTGGTATTCTGAACGACATTGGTTGAAAAGAGCCAAACTGGTAGGCCAATTGTCAATCCTGGAAGCGACAATGTGGCCATGTGGGGTGCACCAACATCTCCCCAAGAGGAGAAGGGACTAGGATTTCCACCCAAGGGAACTCCTTGGTTGGTGTGCTCCATCTTTTCAACCTAAAGATCAACGCAGGATTAAAGGGTGATTGTTCCGTTTAAAATAAATTGTTAACGACGCTTTAGACACAACTTGCTTTTTCAGTTTTAAAGAGTCGAGAAAAAGCTAAAGATGACTCTAGTCTCCTTCGATGTTTTAACGAGCCCGAAGTGACAAATGCTTGGATGGACTTTTTCTGTTATAGAGTCTGAAAAAGGCCAAAAGAAACTGCTCTGGAGATCTAGGCAGAGGGTGTGCCAAACTTTTCGCAAAACCACAGAATACTTTTTACGGTACGGGTGGTCGATCTTCGTGAATGTTGTGTTCACTGCATTGCGATCAGTAGGGCGACCGACACGGCTTCCTAAGGATAAAAGATATATTCCTATAGGGGTCTCCCAATATATACGCGACGGTACGTGGGAGCACAAATCCGTACTAGCGCTACCGTCTCTCAGGAGGAATCACCCACCTTCTTCGAGATCGACAGTCACTAGGCTTAACGACGCCGGAACACATCTCTAGCCTAGACCTCTATGTTGTGCGTTATGTTACAAAGCGTTGTTAGGTTCATTCAGATTATTTTAGGTTGATCTTTTTAAAATTTTCCTTTCAAGGTTCACCATGAGATGTATGATACAAATTCCTAAATGCAGTCTAAGATGATAAGCAAGCTTTATTATCTTTCAACTTTGAAAATCCTAGCTACTAAGGGAAAAGAATAACACTATCTTTTCTCAAAGAGCAATCAGCACACTCTAATGCACTTTCCCTAAATCCAACATACAAACTATCAAATGCAAAATGCACAATGCAAGTGTTTGTTTTCCACTTTCTTAGTATAAATGCCTACAAAGAAAGCTTTTTGCACAACTTTGAATTTGCTTTACAATGATCAATACAAACAAGTTCACTTTCTTCGAAATCAACAAGGGTAGAAGAGATTACAATCACTTTGCGATTTTCGAAACAAAGACTTGTTTTGACACTTTGAAAGAGACAAATTCAAACCAATAAGCAAAAGTAAAACTATAATCAATCTGAAAAACAGCCAATGAACTCTCTTCTAAGATCACTATCAATCAGATCTGAATCAAAGGCTACAGGATGACTACTTTACTCATGCAAAGGAAGACTGTAAGTGACGCCACAAACACTTAAAAACATTCACAATCTTTTTGTACAAAAAGAGGCGGAATCTAAGCAAAGAAAAAGGTTTATCAGACTGGTACCTATGCTGGTTAAAGGCTGCAAAAACAGAGATCAAAACAGGGAAAAAGACAACAAAGAACCCCAGCTGCACAAGGCCACACTGGTTCAGCGCAGGTCTAACACTGTCAGTTTGACATTCAGCGCAGGTAGCCCCTTCGGGACCTGCGTTGAAATGCAGACTGCCTTCACAGTGCCTGCGCTGAAAGAGAAACTCTCGTTTCCCTTGGTTTCTGGGTCATAAAATGCTCAAAAATCAACTGTTTCAGGCCAAATCAGAAACACAAGCAAGGTATAAATAGAGGGATACTTTGATAGGGTACTAAATACTATCACAAGGATCATCAAATCATTTGTGGATCTAGTTTAGATCATAGACAAGTCCAACAACTGGATCAAAGCAGCAACTTTTACTTTGCATCCGGGAAAGATGCAGTTCAATAGTTGTTGTCAAGTCTATGAAGTAAACAAATGACGGAAACACAAATGAAATGAATAAACAAGTTCTTCCCCAGTTGAGTCGCCAATTTGTTGTGGGGAAAAATGCCTATGCAGGACGATCCTATCCACCTAAGGTGTGACAGTGCCTTAGCAACAAACGAATACAGCTATTATGATTTCTTCCTTTATGAAATGTGAAAGAGGGGAGATCGGCAGACTTACCGTTGTCTTCCGGTTGTCCCTCGAACTAGATCATCTTCTCTTTGTGTGTCCACAGCTACTTGCCTCCTCACTCGATCAAGAGAACAGCTACTTGAATCCCACGGGATCACAAGAGAACAGCTACCTGTGACAAGAGAACAGCTACTTGCGACAAGAGAAGAACACAATACAAAGGCAAATATACATATTCATAAATGATTCAGGATTAGAAGTAAATCAAATACACTGATACAATCATACAAAATACACCAGCATATAGGAAAGAATCAAGATAGCTTTATTAATAAGTAACAGGGTTCAGGAAGAGATACAACAAATGGGGCTCCAATCCAGCATCTCCTTCCCAGCAGAATGGAATTCCTTCTTCAGCTCCCTTCAAAGCATTACACACCCAATGTTTCCAGCCACAAACCAACATCAATTCTTTGCAATTACCAAATTCCAGCCCCCTAGATCCCATGGAGAAGAGATCCATATATAGATGTTTGGAGAGAGGATGAGTCAGCTTGAGATCTGACTAGTGTCCTCTCCCTCTCTTAGTTCTTGAGTCCACTTGGAGGTTCTTGCTTCCACTTGGAGATTTGGAACCTCTTACTCATCACCAGTCGAATTCCCTAATCCAAGTGTCATTTTGGAAGCTTCCTGGGCATTGACACCTTGAGGAATGACTCTGCCACTTGTCCAAACTCGCTCAGCGCAGGTAGCCTTTGTTGGAGTTGACATTCAATGCAGGTAGACAGTGGAGCAGTTGACATTCAGCGCAGATGCTCAGTGGAGCAGTTGACATGATCCAGAATTGGCTTGTTTTTGAGTGTTTTCAGGTGGAGAACTTCTGTGAATTGCTGTGGTTAGTTGGCCTTGTTCCTCTAGGGGTAGCAACAACATGTTTAGGGACTTTGGATCCCTTAGTTTATGGACATTTCATGCTCAATGGTGTAAGGCACAAAAATGTCTATAACAATGTGGTCAACCCATCTCTGCATGTGTGGTTCAGTAGGAGAAGGCAAGTCGAGTGCAATGTACTGTGGCTGCATCAGTGGTATCTTCTCCAAGGCAAAGGCGGTCAAAATAGAACCGAACCCAAAGTTCTTCAACCTCCCATCCTTTACCTTGGTCAACTGACTCTTCATCACAAGAAGTACTGCATCACACCAGTTGAATATTTTCGGTTGGAGGCACTCCAAGGCATGCTGCATATAGGATCTGTTGGCTACATGAAGAGACGCACTACCGGCCATCCTACCAAAAGTATACAGGATAGACCTAAGGGACCTGTCAGCAACATCACGGATAATGATCTTGCCATCTTTACTCAGCTGAGATCCTTCCCTGCAATACTGGCGGACATAATCTCTCACAGAGTCACTCCCTCGGGCCGAACCTGACAAAGAGATGGGGGCACCCCGCCTCGACAAGCCAGTCAAGAAGTAAATGTGTACTGCGGTCAAGGGGATAGATTTGTCCCTAATCTAAAAAATTTGGTTGATAGGATCCCAAGCATCGAGCAAATACTGCAGTAGGTTGATCTGCTATCTCATGCTAGAGATGCGGAAGAACTTCAGCAGACCACAGTTCCGCAGCGCGTTCACCGTAACCGGATCATGTAGGGCAATCATGTCCTCTTCTTCATGTTCTCGTTCTCGCCATGTAAGGGTCATTTTGCTCCAATATCTCTGAAAAACAAACATGAGAGGAGTTAGATCCTGGTTTTGATGAGAAACAGGCAAAAATTTTCATCAAAAACTGTGCAACAAAATCCTTTTCTGCGCCCAGCGCACCTGCACAGTGTTCCACCTGCGTTGAAGGTCAAACTGCCTTCATACTGCTTGACATTCAGCGCAGGTTTCGAGTGCCCAAGGTGCGCTGATGGCAGAGCGACCCCATCAAACCCCAGGGGCTCAAAAAAACAGAGAATGAAGCACAGAATGCAGAAAGGAAACCATGAAATGAAAGAGCTCAGGTTTAGCTCCTACCTGGTCCAGACGGCGCCGAGAATCGTCCACAGAATCTCCCGAAATCCGCTGATGAAAATCAAGGGGGAAGAGGCACCTCCAAAGCTCCAACAAACCAAGTTCAAATGAAATGGTAAAATGAGATGTAAAAACACTTTTTAATTGATTTTTACGTAGTTCAAAGTAAAATATTATCATTTTAATCTCATTTTCAAGCAAATGTTGTTCATTTCTAACTAGTTTGATGAAGCAATTGAAGATACAGTACTATCTTTGAAAAGCAAAGCTATTTATGGTAAAAAATCAAAACTAGACCATGTTATCGAGCAGTTTTAGCACATAGTTCATGCTCGTTAAAAAATAAACATAAGATCGAGCAAGTGTTTCAACCCGTGTTTAAGCTCGTTAAAAAATGAACTATCCTCCGGTAAATAACCACCGTGAATGTAATATTATCAGCCATTAAAGCCTTGGTCGTGTTTTCACCATCACCTCCACTTTTCCATTGACCGATCATTCACCTCCATTTGATTGTTTACCCATTTTGAGGAACAGCTGCGAAGAGTGATTTCACTAGCCATCCTTGTGACACTGCCATGATTGGAAAATTCCAACCCTTACCTGGAATCAGCTGCTACCCGACGAGTCTTCTTTAAGCTCTTTTCATCTGACTCGTAAAATATGAAAATATTGTCGAGTTTTGGCCTTCCAGCTCGTTAAAGTGACCGGAAGTGCTATCCCTCCTCTAGATTTTAATCTTTTTGGACCTGAGGGATTATTGCACAAAAAGATCGAGCGCTTGCTTTGTTCGGCTCGTTAAAACTATCGAAAATTCATCCCTTCTGTATTGTTTTATACTTTTTCGGACTTAAGGGATTAGATGACGAAAAAGGACTTTTGGAGTTATCTTTACGTACCTTTTCAGACTCTCTAAAAATGAAAAGGACCGAGTTTTCTTTGTCGTTAGACTCGTTAAAAAGATTAATAGCGACAAACTTGTCTTTAGACGAGAACGAGTTTCACTATCGCTAGGCTCGTTAAAACATAGCGATGGGTTTGCCTGAAGGGAAAATTATAGAACAAGCATATGTTATCCTCCTCAAGCTTGACAAAAATAAAGAGGTACTGGTCAGAAATGACTGGGGAAAAATTGGGAAGAAACTCAAAGAACTTTTATTGGTAGCAAGTCGCTCTTGAACATGACACTTCCGCTCCGTGCTTGAGTCGGGTTGGGTTGTTTCATTCACCGGTCACATCACCATGGTCTCGCCATACCATCCACCTTTGGGGTAAATGCTACCGATCCATCACACAAGTGTCACCGATATGTTCAAGAGAAGTCATCCAGAGAAGTCAACCGTGTCCCATCCACTACCATACATTATCCTTCATCCTTTCATGACCGCCACCCTGAACCATATATCATCAGATCATTTTCACCTCCATCAACATCATTTGCTTCGTTCCGTGTCACTGATGTGGGATACATTAAGGCCCTCCTTTGACGGATCGCTTCTTGTCAACATCAGCTCATTATCCAAGAAGTTGATCTAGGAACACCCCTTCAGTACTTTGAAGCTTGCATGCCTCAATGGCAAGTTTCTCACTTCCGGCGACAGGTATACATCAATGACCTTCGACCGAAAGATTTTGCGTGGTGTTCGACGCCAAGTCCTTTATTCACACCACGTGAATTGTACTGCAGTACCTTGAGGGTCATTATCATTATCGGTGATTCCTCTCGCGCTTGTTAACAGTTTACATCATTGACTGGTAATCAAGCGATGTCTTTCCATGTTCGACTTCAAAACATTTCTCACATGGATCGACTTGTACTTAGAGTGAAGATCGGACAAGATTGAAGACCCCAGATCTAGTTCCATCCATCCGGGCTGCGATATATATTCAGGAAAAATAAAGACATTGACATGTACAGCATTGCAATACAGATAATCATCCTACCAAAAGGATGATGATTTCATCAAAATCATCAATCTACCATCAGACGATTGTCTGTTCTACGTACAGAAAAATGAATTTATAAAGCTAAGCATGGGAATGCCCGCCTCAGCTAGATCATGAAAACAGTATGAAAAATAATGTATTGTATTGTATCTTATTACAGGTCTCCTCCCAGCATTGAAAGAACTTCGGATCCTCCTAATAAAGCATTTCACCCGATAAACGGCCTCATACTTTAGGGGGCAACTGTTATAGACATTTTTGTGCCTTACAGCATTGAGCATGAAATGTCCATAATCCAAGGGATCCAAAGTCCCTAAAAGAGTTGTTCCTGCCCCTAAAGGAACAAGGTCAACCAATGACAGCTTCTCCCAGAAGTTCTCCACCAAAAACCACTCAGAAACAGTCAATTCAGGATCAATTCAGATGCTCTACTAGCTGCCTGCGTTGCAATGCACCCCAGTACACTGGCTAGGTGCGTTGCAACGCACCTAAATGCACTGCCAGGGTGCGCTGAGCGAGAAATTCCAAATGGCAGTATCATTCCTCGAGGTGTACAGACACTGGAAGCTTCCAGAATCTTCCTCAATGACACTTGCCTCAATGAATTCGACCAGTGATGAGTAAGAGGCTCTCAGCCTCCAAGTGGAAGCAAGAACTGACAGAGAGAAGCCACAAGTCAAAACATAAGCTGACTCATCCTCTCTTCTTACATCTATATATGGATCCCTCATCCCAGAGATCCAGAGGCTGGAATTTTGTACTTTGCAGAGAATTGTTGTTGGTTTGGGATTGAGATTAGTACATTGGGTGATTTTTGCTTTGTTGGAGGAGAGGAAGGGATT
Source organism: Pinus tabuliformis (assembly GCA_031772625.1). Lineage (NCBI taxonomy): Eukaryota > Viridiplantae > Streptophyta > Pinopsida > Pinales > Pinaceae > Pinus > Pinus tabuliformis. The sequence goes on from CM062817.1 coordinate 1,864,686,983, forward strand.
CCTTTGCTGGGAGGTAGATGCTGGATCGGGACTCACTTGGTTGTATCTCCTCTTGGACTTTATTATCATATCAATAAACTATTTGAGTTTCTCCTACATGCTGTGTATCAATGATGTTTTGTTATATTTGCATGTTTAGCTTAGTCTGATTCTGAGCCTTTTATGAATGTATATCTATATCTTCGTGTAGTTTCTCTCTCGTGATCTTGCAGGAATTCGGTGAAGCTGGGCTGATAAGGGAGCAGGGAGCTGGGAGCTATTGAAGAGAGGAGTGATTGGATCAACAAACTAGTGAAAGACACAGGTTAGTTGCATCCTTTCTCCTCATTTACATCTCATAAAGAAGAATACTCAAGTAGTTTTCCTTGTTTGTTGCTAAGGCACTATCACACCTTAGAGTGGGATAGGGGCATTCCGAATGGATACTTTTCCCAACAACACCTCCGGCTAAAGTTTTGCATCGACCAGACTAGAGACAAAGGGATAGATATCAAAACCATAACCCTTCCTGAACTAAAAGTGATTGCGTTTACTATTACCAGGCTCTGTGGAAGCACGGCACTACATATAGCCACTGGATCCCAAATGCAGATGGAAATAGACTGCTTTCGAGGCACCATCTTCAACTGGTGCGATGTTGTGTTGGATAATATAAAAGGCCAACTGACTAGAGCAAAGAACGGACAACTGAAGACCTTTGGATATGGTGCTTTAGTTGTGAGATTTTCTCTGGAGAGGGTCCCAATGTTGGTCCCACAGCATCTTACTGTTGGAGCTGGACTTCCCCGAGAGCCCAAATTGATGCGTTGGGTTGCAGTTATGGCCCGTCACCCTGAGGAGGGGACAGAAGTCGTTCGATTCACTCCTGAGTATTTTCATTGGTTGGAGAACCAAATTTTTGCTATTTAGGACTTTCCTTATGCTGGGGTAGATTATCGTGGTGACCCAGACATGGCTCTTCCACCAGGAGAGCAATGGGATGACTCAAGTAAAATCATTTTCAACATTTCCTAATTTAATTTTTTTTGTTTTTATCTCGTCCCAAAATTGATAGTAAAAGTTTTAAATGCAGATGTAGGTCCACGGCGACCAGCCACTCTCCGGCCCTATGAGAGGAAACAACCAGCTGCAGCAGCACCAGCCCCACAGGACGAATCCACAGAGACTTTGGCCGAATTGGAGAGCCATCTAGAGCGTTTGACAGTAGACATTCCGGAGACCAGCATAGATGACATTCCTCTTAGGCTATAGCACTATGTGATCGGGGTCCCAAGACCTTTCAGGAGGTTCCTTTGTAAGGTGGCCCGTATAGTGGTTTCTTATCATGATCATCACTAGTGATAGGATGATCGCCTATTGTAGACACATATGACATTTTTTGCTTTTTGTACTATCATATTTGTTGATCATAAGGTGTTTTTCAACCTATGATTGAAGACGATGTATATTTGACACACTTCTATGTTATACTATATCACTATTATCGGCTTATCTTGTAAAACATGTTATGAAATGTTTTTAAATTTACTTGTATGATTATTGCAAATGTCTACTTAACATTCTAGAAGTAATTGCATCTGCTAATGTATTTAAATATCTTGGAATATGCTGATATTCAATATAGTCAAATTCACGTTCCAAGAGACGGACTCTCAAAAATAATCTCAATAACACTGGATTTCTAATGGTATATACTCTATTAAGTTGTAATACAACGAGTTCAGAATCTAACCTCACTATCAAACTCTGAATCCCAAATGAAATAGATTCAGATAATAACTCAATCACTACACTATACTCTGCAATGTTGTTTGTTGTTTGACCGAGGCTTACCCCATGCATAGATACCAACTCGTCAGAGGGCGAATAAATAACCGAAGCTGCGGAAGAAATGTTCTGTGTATTACAACAAGCACCATCAGCAAAACCAATGTGTGTTTGGAGAGGCATTAACATCTGCAATATCAAGAGCAAAACCAAGATAAGCAGGAATAATGACAAAAAACACTCTCTAAGCTAAGCACACTTTTACTCTAAAACACACTAGCTAGAAAGAAAACTAAACCTAACTAAAAATCTCCACACCTAGATTTAAGCATAATACCTCTTCAGGTAAAGACCATTTCTGGGTTTACCTAAAGAGACCCCGTCAAAGTCTACCAATTCATAGGCCCCTTTTGCTATCTTTCGCTTAACAACATAAGGACCATGCCACATGGGTACGAATTTTCCAGCGCCTAATTTATCATTTGCTTGATCGTACAATAAGACTAGGTCTCGTTCCGAAAAATTTCGAGGGGTAACATTTCGATCATACTGAGCTTTAATACGTTTGGCATGAGTTTCAATCGCTAATGCAGCATCATGTCGATTCTCATCTAGCTGAGCCAAGTATAACAAACGTGTTTCCTCTTCAGAAGTGGCTGGAAGTAATTAAATGGCCATTTGCAATGACAGGATTTCGCATTCAATGGGTAGCACAGCTTCCAAACCATAAACTAGTTGGAAAGGAGTGAAACTGGTTGACGTTTTTACTGAAGTTCGATACGCCCAAAGCGCTGAAAATAGCATGTTATGCCAATTCGACCTATGAATCCCAATGATTCGTTGGATCATGATGACTAGAACTTTGTTGATGGCTTCAACCAGACCATTAGCCTGTGGATAATATGGAGTTGAACTATCGTGACGCAAACCAAGTTGGTTTGTAAGTTCAGTGATCATAATGTTTCGAAAATGACGCCCATGATCAGTGATAATCACTTGTGGAACACCAAACCTAGCAATTATATGATTGAACATGAAAATCGCAGCAGTTTTGCCGTCTGCCTCAAATGTAGGCATCGCCTCGGCCGGGGGGCATGCGTATATCATCCTTGTGGTAGACTATTTTACTTATAGGGTGGAGAGGAGCAGGTGGAAAATGCATCTTTCGATCAAAAATTTGGCAGTTGTGGCATTTACGGACCGCGTTAATACAATCCTTAAACAAAGACGGCCAAAAGTAGCCAGCACGCAATATCTTTTAGGCTGTGGCAAACCAGGACATATGATCGCCACACGCTCCAGAGTGACAGTCATTTAGAACCCTTTCAGCTTCCTCATGAGTTAAATAACATCGGAAAACAGAGTCCGCCCATGACGATAAAGTGTATCTACAATAATTTTGAATTGTTGGGACTGGAATCGTATTTTTCGACGTTCTGACCTTGAAATTTCTGGCTGAAAGGATTGGGTCTGGAGATAAACTTCCCCATACCATGGATCTAATGTGCTGATTAGAAACAAGGATTCGTTCGCAATGGGCTCCTCCACCACAGTTTCCGTGTCAGCACGCGGGAAGCCACACATTAACTCCACAAAAACTAAAGATTTCTTCGACTTAGACTTTTCAAATTCCAAGTCAAACTCCTACAGGATCACAATCCATTTGGAGTACTTTCCCCCTAGCAATTGTTTGGTCAAAATATAGATCATAGGGTTGCAATCGGAAATTACTGTAGTTTTGCGTAGTAAAATGTAATGACGAAAACGTTGGACAGCTTGAACAGTTGCCAATGCAAATTTCTCCACATGTGAGTATTTTAGCTCAGTTGGATTTAAAGTGCGACTAAGGTAATATATCACATGTTCAGTACCGAATTCATCTTCTTGAACTAACACCATTCCGATGGTGGAATGGGAAGCGGCGAGATATAAGAAGTAGTCCTTGTTGTAGTTGGGAGGATGCAGTAACGGTGCATGGGTCAATGCATGTTTTAGTGCATCAAAAGATTTGTCAGCTATCTCATCCCAAAAGAATGGAGTATTCCGTTTCAACAACCGGGTAAAACCCTTTGTGATCTCGGCGTACTTAGGAATGAATCAATGTAAAAAGTTTGCTTTCCCTTAAAACTTTGGAGTTGGCGAAGACTCGAAGGAGGAGGCAATTTGAAAATAGCTTCAACCTTCGAGGGATCGACGTGAATGCCGACTTTCGAAACAACAAACCCCAGTAACCGACCCGTTTCTATACAGAAAACACACTTGTATGGATTCAACCTAATTCGACCTACACCTCATAAAGATTGCTCGTAAATGGATGAGATGATCAGCTCGATGTAATGAATGAGCAGGTAAATCATCGAGATAGGGTTGCACAATGTGCTTGATGTCATGAAACGCGTAAGACATGGCTCTTTGAAAAGTTTCCCCGGCGTTCTTGAGCCCAAAAGGTAATTTGCAATAAGCAAATGTCCCCCATGGACAAATGAAAGCCATTTTTGGTTGATTAGCAGGTAGAATATTTATTTGATTGTATCTGGAAAAATCATCCATGGAGGAGAATATTTCACTGCCAACACAATCATCAATAATTTGATCGATATAGGGAGTCGGGTAATTGTCTTTTGGACAGGCTCGATTAATATCCCTATAATTGATACATATTCTTATTGTTCCTTACTTTTTGTTAACAGGACAATATTCGATACCCAATCCGTTAACGTAATTGGATAAATGAAACCTGCTTTGAGTAATTTTTCAACTTCTACTTTAATAGTAGCAGCTTTTCGGGGGTGAATCTGACGCAAACATTGCTGGACGGGTTTAGCATCCGGGTAAGTTTTGATTTCATGAACAACAATTGTTGGGTTAATTCCTGGCATTTCCTCATATGACCAGGTAAACATGTCGCAGAATTCTTGAAATAGGGCCTTATATGTTTGAATTTCATCTTCCGTACAAGAGGCACCTATATGAATGTTTTCAACAATTCCAGGCTTAACCGAAATATCAATAGGAATAGTTCGAGAAATGTTTCCCAAATTTAACTCAGAATCAAGATTTTTCATTGGATTCTGAGGTTCCTTGACATATTCAGTTGTAAAAATAGATGAAAAATCATTTTCAAAGCGATCAATCTCAGGTAAAAACGAAGATCTATGATGAAGATCTTCCCATGGTAAATCATTGACACATAGGATTTCACGAATTTGCTCATCAGTGTGGACAAGTTCGGAAAACGTTGTTGAATTTGAGTTTGATGTTGAAAATGATTCTTCATGGACCACATTCATTAAGTCAATTTCAGTTGAAGAAGGGTCGGAAAACAACTGCACGGCCTGATACGCAATTTCATATGGACTCAAAGGCATAACATCACCAAATGAATCTATCTCAGATTCAGAAGGTACGATCCAAGGATCATCATAAACAATAGTGTCTGATGAAATCATATGAATGGTTGCAGTAGAAGACGATGCGTTGATAGGAGGAAAAGGAAAATTTCCTAGTAAACCAGAATCTTTAACTAGTCCTACTCTAACATCCTTATACGGGATAGTTGTTTTGCCGACATGCTGAATACTTTCAGAAGAGGCTGGGTCGGATGAAAAGTAATTCAGCTGGTCTATGGTTACGATCTTTCCATTATGAGGGAACTTTATAAGCTGAAAGACTGAGGAAACAACAATTGTCATAGCGTAAGACCAACTACGACCCAAGAGAAGGTTGTAATCTAGAGGGGCATCAACCACCTCCACATCTAGATTAACAGTTTTGCCTTCAACCCCTATAGGTAAATCCTGTAGAATGCCAAAAGGATGGAACCCATGGCCATCAAAGGCCTTTAGAATCGTCGGGGATTGATTAAGCATAGGAGAACCAAGCGATCTCCAACACTGGATCAACATAATACACGTTGAGGCTCCCTCATCAATCACAGTCCTATAACAAGGTCTGTTTTTTACTAACACTGGAATCTGGAAAGCCATTTGATGAGGTAAGCGCGGTGTACTATTTTCTAGATCGAAAATTATAAGGTTCGAGTCCTGAATGTCAACAGCTCCTATAGCCGACAATAGCAATTTACGTTGTGCTGGACATGATTGCAGCACTTCCAAAGCCAACATTGCCGAAGGTGAAATAGCCAAATCTTCAACAATGTTATAGTTCTGAGCCGCTCTCGCATGTGCATTGAAAACTGACTTTCGAAGTATACCCTTGGCGGGCGGTTTGATTACTAAGTCTGGGTTAGTTTCTCGATCTGTAGTGGACCAGAACCGGGAGTTGAAGTTGATGGGTTCGAATGAGAAGATTTTGCTTCCTTACCATCAACAGGAATTTTACTTCCATAATCTTGCGATCGAGTCGCAATCCTAACATGGGACATCATCATTATGGGTTCTTCAGAGGCATTTGAGAAAGAACCTATCATCTTACTGCCTTGACTAGGAAAAGGATCCTTCAAAACAGCGGTCGTTTCGGAACCTTTGACGATTTTCACAACCTCTGCACGATGAGGGCAATCTCTTGTAAAATGCTCTTCGTCACAAATGAGACAAGGATAACGAGGTTTGCGTTTCTCATCAGTTGATTCTGTTTTTTCTGGTTTCCCTTTCGAATTTTTATCTGTTTTATTTTTCTTCTTCCCTTTCTTCTTACCACCGGATTTTGATTTGGTTGTAGATGACTCTACAACATGAATATCAACGGAAATTTCCGCGGAAGAATCTCCTGTCGGGGAATCTGGTAAAGTTATGATAGGAGAAGATTTCTTGGAAGATTTCTTCTTACTCTTGGTATTAACTGTACCAATCATACCATCAGCGGCATGAGACCCTGAAGGAGCTGTAGTTATTTGATTTTGTTTAGGAAGGTCAGGGATTTTCTCATGTAATGTACCTGACTGCGTATAAACTAAGTCAAGGTACTGAGCTTGAGCAATTAATTGCTCCTCAGTAACGTCTCCTGCCTTAGCTACATCCTCAGTGATCTTTGGTAATAAAGATTTGACAAACCATTCAGCTAAGATCTGATCCGGAATAAAAACCTTCACTAAACACCATCGACGTCTCCATTCATTAATATGATCTTAAATGTAAGTGGACGTTGACTGCTTTAATGAATTTAATAATTCCATGCCATTGTCATATCTGACTGGCAACTAAAAATGAGTTAAAAATGAAGTAGCTAACTGACTAAAGTTATAAAAAGTGGCTCGCGGTAACTCAATGTACCACTTGGCCGCAAGACCAATTAGAGTGCGCTGGAAAAGCCTTAAATGGATTGAATCATCTGAAATTGAGTTAGACGCACACCAGAGGTGATAATTCATCACATGGTTTGACGGGTCCTCTCCTGATTTGCCTTCAAACTTAGAAATATCACTAGGCAACTTATTCGACATTGGCGGCCAAAACGGAAGATAGTTAATTGGATCGTTCGTAAGGCGCGACAAGTCAGGCAAGTCCAAAGTTGCAATTAATGATAACTAACGATTAGGGTCCCTGAAACCCTGGGTCATGAGACCAGCCCCAGGAGGAGGATATCCAAGATAACTAGGAATTGGAATTGCATTTGGGATATTATATCCTCCTGGAAAACCAGGATTAACTGGACCGTAATGGGGTTGTTGAGATTTCTGATATGTATATCCAGGGTACGGTTGATACTAATAGACTGGCTGCTGCACAGCAAGACCAAATTGGTACTGTCCCTGGTACAGTTGATAAGTAAATTGAGGTTGACTTGTGACAACCGTACTTCAACCAGGTTGTCCTATAGGCATTTGAACCGAAGTTTGAATTTTGGATCCAGACTGAGGTAAAGATGTCTGAGGAGTTGATACAGGGACAGTAGAAACCAAAGTTTTCGATCCTCCAGAAGTAGGTTGGGTTGATTGAACGGATGTTGCAGCAGTTTCAGCAGTCATTTGAGGCAGAGTGCGAGGCGTACTAGGCCCAGGCTGAGAAACTACAGAAGGTGTAGAAGTTTGAATAGTAGACTGGATAGGTTGCTGGGGTGAACCAGAAACCAAGGGTTGTCTAGTTTGAGATGACAACTGCACATTTGGTTGCAAGATCTGTTGAGATTGAGATGGATCCCACACTAAGTTCATTCCGGGGTACGGACCCATAGTAGGTTGAGAATATTGAGGACCATAACTGGGTTGAGGGTAGGGTTGATAATTCAAAGGTACATTTCCAGCTCCTTGGACAAATGATTGACCGGAAGGTGGTTGGAAACCTTGGGTTGGGTACTGACCTTGAGGTTGATAACCTTGAGGCACGTACTAATACTGGGGTTGACCTTGAGGTACATATTGATACTGGGGTTGACCTTGAGGTACATACTAAGTCTGGGGTTGACCTTGAGGAATGTACTGTCCCGTGGGTATGTACTGTCCTTGAGGTTGCCCCCCAAGCGAAAATTGGGTACCTTGAGGTTGCCCCCCAGGCGATAATTGAGGACTTTGAGGCTGCCCCCAGGCGGTAACTGGCCACCTTGAGGTTGCGGATTAGGAATAGTACCTGACATCATAAGAATATATTCTACACTCAACGGCTTAGTTCCATTATTACCAATTAATAACCCTTGTTCAATAGGTTGAGGAGATGCTCCCGAAAAAGTACCAGTAAGTGACTGATACCCAGAGGGAACAGAAGGACCGCCATATAAAAAGGTTTCTGGAGATTGAGAAAACATGGACGACTGTCTTGACATATTTAACGGAGGATAGTAACCCCTAGGTGTTGGGTGAAAAGGAATGCGAGGTGGTGAAAAACTTAGTCCCGGGTTTTCCAAAAAATTGGTCAATGAAATATACCAAGCGTTGCTCCTAGGTGGACTATAAAAGATCGATTCACGCTCCCTAAGTTCTATAGCTGGTTGATTTTCAGGGACAGGGATACCTTCTTCCAGAGTAGCAAGTTCTTCAATAGCTATGAGTCCAGAAGGAAGATTTTGGGTAATTACTCTTTCTACCCTGGGTGAAATAGGACCACTAGAAGTTGGAGAGGAAAATCCTGATGTTGGAGTAGCATCAAATTCAGTTTCAGGTTCAGATATTTCAGGTTCCTCACCTAAATCACTAGTAGATGAAAAACTACCAGTAATTTCGGAAAATGAAATAGATTGCAGATTATAATCTGTTACTAGAGCTTGATAATTAGGATGTACAACCAATGAAGACTATCCTTCTTCAGGTGACCCAACTCTACTATCTCTAGGAGTTACAAGGGCTCGTAACCCTTCATGTTGGCTTGGTCAAAACTCAGGAGGTTGGCCCCGAAGTCTACGGGACTTCCTCGGTAATTCAACCACGATTAAATATTTTAACTACTTCACACGCAAACAAAGAAAAATCTCAATGAAAACCACCTAAAGCCTCTAAAGAACCAAACAATTTTGAATCACACACCTAAATAATCTAGGAGATCAAACCACACACAAACAATAACTTTCCGTACCGAAAACACTAGTTGGTGATGAAATCCAACGTCGCAAAGTTCAATACAGAAATGACAGTTGGAACAGTTACCCCGGCAACCTGCTTAATGAATAGACTGGCACAAGTTTCTCCACTAAACCGTCTCGAGTGAAGAGAAACCCCCAGAAAATCCAAGTGAATCTAGCCGACGTCTGCTCCAGGTACAGTGGGATCTTCCCTCCACCGTCACCTTAGGAAAGAATCCTATAGAATATGGTCACTATGGTTACCAACAGAAACAAATATACCTGGGGGAACAGCCTACGATCCGATACGCACACAAGGGCAGAGTAACAAGCTCAATCCCCTTGAAGGCTCCTTGACATAATCCAAGGTTTACCAACAAGTGACCCCAGGCTCCTCGACAATGCTTAATCTGAGGTTTACCATTTTTAATACGTGAATATCTTCTATCATTCCCAATGAGGAAGGATTGATTCCCACACTGGTTCAGATATGATCTCGTGCTTCTCCTTTAAGAGGAGCTTTCCCAGAGCATAGATGTAACAATTGGATTTTATCTCCTACTGCAAGATATAGTTACTTGTTTGTTTTACTATCTTGGAGATTTAATTACTCCCTACTCTAAGATACTAGCCTAAGCTATGTTGGTGATATAGAGCCCTAGAAATAAAAAGATTACTAGATAGATTTTACTTTAAGCGTTATTTTTATTGGTTTTTTTTAAGTCAAAAGGTGCAGAGATGAAACTTATGGTGTGAAGACTCGACTCCAAATCACTAAAAAATGCACTTAAGATGATAAGCAATCTTTTACCTTCAATGAATTTCTAGCTAGGAAAGAGTTGAGAATGCAAATACTTGTAAAAACAAATCTTTCTTTACCAAACAAATCAAAAGAAGAGATTTTTGTCTTTTCCAATACACTCAAAAACGAGACAACTAGTTATGCTCACGAAAATTTCCATTTTCTTTCAAACACTCAAATACTACAAAAACAAACTTTTTCCAAAAGAGATATTTTTTTTATTTTTATAAAACACTCAAAACTGTGGAAAAATCTAATCTTGAGATCTATAAATTCTAAAAACTATTTGAAGTAAAAGCTTACAAGATTTCTTTTCAAGGATGTTTTACTTAGCTATAAGCAAACTAGGACTAATTTGTCCATAATCACAAATCAGTCAAAAAACAACCAATTTTTGTTTTCTTTTCTAAAATGAAATCCAAAACTTTTAACACAAGTCCTTTTGAAGTTTCGCAAAGAGAAACACAAGATGGATTCCTCAACAAAGGCAAATTTTGCAAACGGTCAGACTCATAAGAAGGCCAGTAAAAACCAAGGTGATATGAGGCTTCTAAGGCTTCTAAGCTCTGAGCTACTACAAGACCAAAATGAAAATCAAGCCCGGCAACCAAAACTTCTAGGAATTTCACCTAAAACCCTAATGCCAATGGAATTAACCTAAGAAAAGTTCCTGACAAGTCACGTGCAGATCTGGGCAGAGGATAAAAACACCTAAACAAATCCTAAGCTGACTGAAAGAGAAAATCTTAAGTTTTTCAAAATTTTGATAGGGTTCCCAGGCCGTAGTTCACACAGGTGTGGGACCGCTCTGTGTGTAAAGCAAAAGTGCGGATAGGTCCACACTGTGTTACAAGCAGAGGGTGCGGTCCTCTCCCAAAAGTATGAAAAACAAAAAATAATTCAAGATCTACTAAACCTACCCAATCCCACACACATCAAGCCAAAAACAGAAACAAAAACACAGTTTCTCAAGTCAAAGTAAAAGCAAATCAAAAAATCAAGTCCCCAGCGGAGTCGCCATTTTGTCGGCCGGATGAGTCGTTCTTGCGGACAAGACCGACCTCCCTAGTATCTAATGATATCTAGCGACAAGCAAACCAAACAAATTCTATCTTTCTCTAAATATGCAATTTATAAATAAAGGCAAACAAGTGTTTTAGGCCTACCTTGGGTCCAATGCAAGTTTGTGGAAGCCTCGCTCCGTTGATCCAAATGAGCTCCCTTATAGAGAATCTGTAAACACAAACAAGCACAAAAATTAAACAGCACCTGAAAAGCCAATATAATAAACCATACTTATCATGATGATCAAGGAATTCATGAAACAAATCACATAAGACAATTTGTTGAGAAAAATGAATATGATTGTATTAACTTAAATCAAAGAAGAACTTTACAACCTTATGCCTTGATGTTGTACAAGCTCCTCCCAGGGTCTAGCAAGAAGTCTCCTCTACTTTGACAAGTTTCACTCTCTTCCCAATGAAGCCAAAAGGTATGTGATCTCTCCTCTCAAGCTTAACTAGGAAGTCTCAATTCCAACAGCATTTACCCTCAAAAATGTTCAGCTTCTAACCTCCCTAGCAACCAGCCCAATGCCTTAATTTATAGTGCAATGGAGGGAAGTTACTAGGTCCTCCTTCAAAGGGATAAAGCCCTCCTTCAAAGGGATAAGCTCCTCTCATCAAGGGATTAGCTCCTTCACTTTTAGGATGCATGAACCACCTAAGAGCGAACCATCCACGTCAAGATTCCTTCTAGAATCATCTAGAATTAACCCAAAGTGAGTTTTTAAGAATAAACTTGTGCCTTTTTTACTTTCACAGGGGTCCGCACCCACTCCTTTAGAGACAGAGCGGGCAGGTCCGCAAGTAACATGAACAGGGGGTGCGGGACCGCAGGCAACAGTGAGAGAAAGTGTGGAACCAGAGCTTTATTGATTTTTTAAGTTCTTTCTCTCATTTTCAAAGCTTGACATGAAGAGCTGAGGTTTGAGACTTGCTAAGGAGGACAGCATGAATGATGATAGACCCATACTGACTGCAAATAGTCATGGAGACAATATTTTGTGTAACACGAAGCTAATCATAATGCATGTTAAAGTTAACCAATACTTAAGTGAATCTGAGTGAATATAGAAGTAGAGTAATTACATAGGTGCGTAAGTGCCTGATCTATCTATTTAGGGTCCACAAAGGACAATCGAGACTTTTGCGGAGGCTTCAAGGACGAATAATAGACGTACTTTGATAAGCCCTAAAGGGCTTATCGACCTGCATGAAGGAAGGGTTAGGGAAAATAACTGACATCACAACTATCTCAGGGTGTGGAAACTTTGTTCATGCATCCCCCCATACTGCTTCGGGTGAGACTTCAGTCCGCGCTTCGTGGATTGATGCCGAAAGGGCGAATAGTGTATGGATTTGCTTGGTTGATTAACATTGAACCTGGGTCAGGGCCCATCAAGCCAACACTAGTGTATTAACTCGATTGCAAATTGAAAGGCTCGGAGTAACTCCTTTTGAGTTCCCCATTCATTCACGACGTAAGAAAGTTTCCACATCAAGATCTGACTCAAATACCAGTGAGATCACTTCACCTTTCCATCCATTTACTTCACCATTCACTTCTACTCAATCCACCTCTTCTCAACCATCCTTTTCTTCAGCTAGTACTGCTACTAGTAGTACTAATCCAATAGTAATTTCTTCACCATCCATATCTACTTTTGGGTTGGCCTTCACATTTTCCCAATCCCAAACTCAAGTTATGGCCAATCAACCTGCTCAACCTTGGGCAAACCCTCGTGTTGTACTCATTTCTAATCCAAATTCTCTCCCAACAAACCCAGAAAAATGGTTACCTAAGTATAATCCTGATGGTGGTCTTCTTGCTAAAGAACATATAAATAGATTTATGTTAGCCATGAATCTTAATGGAGTTGCACATGAAGATGTTGTAATCAAATTGTTTCCTTATACTTTCCAGGGATCTGCAGGATCTTGGTATTTTTCCCTTCCAACAGGCTCAATAAGAAACTAGGATACTTTTGAAGAAATATTTCTTGCAAAATTTGGTGATGATAGGACTATAGCATCTTTAATAAATTATCTTTCCAACCTAAAATCAAATTCAGATGAAAGGATCAAAGACTTCAACTCCAGATTTAACAAGTTATTGAACAAAATCATAGCTTCCTCTAAACATGAAGTAGATGTACAAATAGAGTGGTACATATCATTCCTTCCCTCTAATATCACAATTTTTGTAGATATAGCCAATAAGGCTACCCTTGTAGAAAACATGAAAGAAGATTTGTCTGTAGAAAGAAGAATTATTTCCTTAGAAAAGAGATCACAAATAGAAGAAAGGAAATCAAAGAAAGTAACATTCAAGGATGATTCAAAAAAGAAATCTCCAAAGGACCCTTTCGACCTTGAAGGCCTTCAGAAGGTGTTACATACCATGTCAAATGAAATGGTCAAAATCAAGAAACAAGTTGTAGAGTCATCTGCAACCAAGAAACCTTTTCGCTCATTTAAGAGAAATCCTTCTTCTACATCTCAGCCACCAAATACTATTTCAAACACTGAATTTGATCAAGAACCAGAAGAAAACTCAGCAACTGAAGAAGAAACAAAAAATGAGGAAGAAGTTGAGTTAAATGGAATGTGGGACTTCATTCTTCCAATTGAAGAGGAATCACAAGCTATGCCAGTAACTACAAGAAGTAAAAACTCTCCTGATATGTCTATAACAATTCAGAAACATAAAGTTGCTACTCCTATAAAGGAGAAGACACTAAGTAAGAATCTAAGACTACTCAAACTGATTTTATTCCACTGTATCCTCTAACTGCTTCCAAAACTTTAGTAAACTCAAATACAGTGGAATATAACATAGTCGAAGATATGAAAAAGACGAGAGCAAATATTTCATTACATGAACTGACTAAACTTAAACAACAACAGAAAATCTTACTCAAAGAGTTAAAATTAGTTCTTGTAGCTCCTTTACCATCCGTTCTAGTCACTCAAGCTGCTTATGATATGGGAAAACCTCCTTCATATTCAAACAAAGTAAATCTCACATATCTAGTTCTGATAGGTGATAGATCTATTTCTCATACACCCCCATTTCTTCTTACTTATGAGATTTTCAATAGAAACATCCATAATTTCCTTGTTGATTCAGGAGCCTCTTCAAACATCATGCCAAGGACTGTGTGTACCAAATTGAATATTACACCTCAAAAATCTATTGTACACATAGTTCAACTGGACATAACAAAAGTAGAGGTACTTGGAGAAATGATATCAATTTCAATCAGGCTTTCCTCCAACCCAAAAGTTTCACAGATAATCGATATTCTAGTGGCTGATATCCCTGAATTTTATGGTTTAATTCTAAGTAGGGATTGGTCTGAAAAGTTACATGGATACTTTGCAACTGATTGGTCTCACATGTGGTTGCCACACAATGGTAAACCTAACCAAATCAGAGTAGACCGTGAGAAATTCATGAAGTACACAGTCACTGATCTTGAGGGAAGCAATGAGCCAGTAGATTTCACCAATAATATCATCAAAAACTACTCAATTGAATCATTCTTGGGATCCTTCCATGCACAAAGATCTCCCTTCCCAGATAATGTGTAGTATCTTAGATAGAAAAAATTTCGCAAACTGATGCTTCCAAATGTATAGATCTGATTGATAAATTTGTAGGTGATTCAAGATTCTTTATTTTGATGGTTCCAAGTCTGAAGATGGTATAGGTGCTGGATGTATCCTAATCAGCCCACAAGGAGAGAAAACCATGTTAGCATGTAGGCTTGAATTTCAATGCACTAACAATACTGCAGAATATGAAGCATTGATTCAAGGGTTGTACAAAGCCATTGGCCTTGATGTCAAGTATTTGTAAGTATATGGAGACTCTGAAATAGTTATTAAACAGGTAAGAAACACAATCCATTGTGTGTCTAGGCATCTCAAACATTATCAATCTTTAGCCCAGAATCTTACTTCTCATTTCATTGCTTTTAACATTTCTTCAGTCCCCATATTACAAAATGAAAGTGTTGATTTACTTGACAACGTAGCATATAAGCTTATACCTTTAGAGGAATTTAGTCCAGATAGATTTTCCATAGAGTTAGTTTTTAGACCATCCATTCCTAATAATGTAACAAATTTGAGAGTGTTTAATAATGATGTTGATATAATCGATTTCCTTACATCATAAGGATCTTATGAGGAACAAATCATAGATGAACATGAACATGACTTGCAAATCAATCATAAACAAGATCAAAACCCAATTCCAAATTCTATAGTCAAAATGGAAGATCTCTATGATTTGAAAGACAGATTTAAGAAGATTACCAACTCCAAGACTCAGAGTTCTACTTTGAGATTTGAAGTGGTAAGCCTAGGTACAACTGAAAAACCTCAAAATGTCAACCTAAGTCTTGGTTTATCATTTGAAGAAAGGATGTCATTCATTAAGTTGTTGAAAACATATAAAGGTGTCTTTTCCTAGGATTTTTTACGTCTCAAGAGCTATGATACCTCTGTAATTCAACATACTATACCGATGACCCTAATGAGAAACTAGTTCAACAGAAACTTAGAAAGATTCATCCAAACCTTGAAAAGTCAAAATCAAATCTGAGTTGAACAAACTTTTGAAAGAAAAGATAATCTTTCCCATTAGACATTCAAAATGGGTATCAAATATGGTTCCTGTCAGGAAAAAGAATGGAGACATTAGGATTTGTATTGATTTTAGGAACTTAAACAGAGCTTATCAAAAGGATAACTTTCCTTTGCCTACCATGGAGAAAATATTGCAATCAATTGTAGGTTCTGAGTTAATGTCTTTTCTAGATGGTTTTTCAGGATACAATCAGATTCTTGTACATCCAGATGACAGATTGAAGACAACATTCAGGACCAAGTGGGGGACATATGCTTATCAGAAGATGCCTTTTGGACTTATCAATGCAGGTGCTACATTTCAACGCACCATGGATATTGCTTTTAAAGGTCTGATTAATAAATCAGTTGTTATTTACTTAGATGACATCACAGTCTACTCTAGGAACAAAAGCAATCATTTGAATGACCTAAAGCATATTTTTTAAAGATGCAAGAAATATGGCATTTCTTTGAATCCCAAAAAGTCATACTTTGCTTTAGCAGAAGGCAAGCTTCTCGGATTCATAGTGTGCAAGAAAGGAATTTATATTAATCCTGATAGAATTCGAGAAATTGAAAATATTCCTCTCCCACATAACAAAAAGACCATGCAATCATTCCTAGGCCAGATCAATTTTGTAAAAATATTTGTTCTAGATTTCTCACATATTTTTCTACCCCTTCAATCAATGATAAGAAAGAATGCAGTTTTCAAAGGGGGTAAAGCTGAAAGAGAGTCGATTGAGTTAATCAAAAAATTCATTATCGATGCTCCTTCTTTAACAACTCCAAACTTTCTCAAAACTTTTGTGTTGTACACTTTTTCATCTGATACATCATATGAAGCAGCTTTAACACAGCTGAACGATCAAAACATAGGGGCACCTATCTCTTTTTTCAGTTCTAATTTACAGGGTGCCAAGTTAAACTACTCAGCTGTTGAGAAACAAACTTTTGCTGTATTTAAAACCTTGAAAAATTTCAGACCTTTTCTCCTCAAAACCCATACAAAAATAATAGTACCTTGCCCTGCAGTAAGGAAATTATTGATTCAAAAAGAAGTGGGGGAGAAAAAAGCTAACTGGGTCACTACACTTCAAGAGTACGATGTAGAAATCTGACCAGCTAAAATTGTTAGGGGCCAAGGTTTTTGCAGGATGCTAACTGGAGCTTCCCGTTTATCATCCGAAGAATACCAAGGTAATGAAGTGCAAATATCAGAGGTAAGCCTCAAAGATGCACAATCATAGTACGTTGATTTGAAGTTTTATTTAAAGAATGGATATGCTCCTATGCATCTCAATTACAAAACAAAATGTGCTTTAAGATTGAAATCAAATCAGTATGAATTAATTGATGATGAATTATTTAGAAAAAAATATGATTCAGTATTATTAAGATGCCTAGAAAAACATGAAGCCGAAAAGTTTATGCAGGAGTTACATGATGGATCAACTAGAGGTCATTTCGGAGGAAGCACCACAGCTCACAAAATCCTGCATGCAGGTTATTATTGGCCAACACTATTCAAGGATGCACATGACTATGCAAGAAAATGCAAAACTTGTCAAACTGCAGCTGGAAGAGAAAAGAAACCAACATTCCCTTTGCAGCCAGTGAATATCCAACAACCATTGAATAATGGGGATTAGATATAATTAGTGAGATTGTTCCGAAGTCTTTCAAGCAGCGCAAGTACATCCTTACAGCTACTGATTATTTCACGAAATTGGTAGAAGATTTCCCACTAAAGGTAGATAATACATAAAGTATTACAGACTTTATTGATCAGTATATAATCACCAATTTTGGCTTACCCACAGCTTTAATGTTTGATAATGCATCTTATTTTTATGGAAATACTATGGTAGAATTTTCTTTAAAAAGAGGTTTCAAATTGAAGTATTTAGCCAACTATTATCCACAAGGTAATGGATTAGCATAATCAACAAACAAAAACCTTATCAGAATCATCAAGAGAACTATAGACCAAAATCATGGGAATTGGCACAAAACATTGACATTTTCTCTTTAGGAAGATAGAATAACACAGAAGGCCTCAATTGGTTCTTCACCTTTTGCTTTAGTTTATGGAAAAGAAGCAGTTCTCCCCACAAACATAGCAATCCCATCTCTTTCCCTAGTGCAATTTATCAATGAAAATCCTTCCTCTTCTCTTCAAGCAAGACAATTTCAAATCCTTAAGCTTGAAGAAGAAAGAGAAAAGGCTAAAGCTACCCATTCGCATCATCAGTAGTTAGTCAAAGCCTCTTTTGATCTACCATTCATAAAAACTTTTGAAGTAGGTGATCTGGTTTTGAAATGGGACAAAGCACATGAGGAAAAAGGTAAGCATACCAAATTCCAAATACTATGGCTTGGACCTTTTCAAATAATTGAGAAAAATTGGTCAATCAACATTTCTTTTACAAGATCTATTAGGTAGAATTGATTCCTTGCCTGTTAATGGGAAAATTTTGAAAAAATAATTTTCCTGGAAGGCAGTCTCTTCTAATTTTGTATCATATTGTCTTTAGCATTCTTAGCAAAATAAAGGTTAGGTAGTATTTACTTTTGGCTTCTCAAAATAAAGTCTCTGATAATATTGTGATTTTTCGCTTCTATAAGTAGGAAAAGTTAAAGGAATAATTAGAGCATTTGAGTATCAAAGTGAACCTTATTTCTTTGGAAAAACTTGACCTTACTAAAACACTTATTCTATGAACAATCTCTTATCTTTATAAGGTATAGATGTTTTGTTATCAGTCAAGAAAAGAATCTTTAACCTAGTACAAATGATTATCTCAAAACTCTATTATTATCTTCCAAAACTCTTAAAAAGGACTAATGATTCACCCCATCTGATAAAATTTTCTTTTTTCAGAGTGTAATTCTAAAATATACAAAACGTAAAAGATAATAAGTCTCATTACGAGCTTGTTTACCATGATCATAGGGGAATAATTAAACTGATATTACCAAAACTACATATCAAAATAGGGTAATAGCCAATGATTTAACCAATCAAAGGACAAGGGGTCTCATCAAGAGCCAGTTTGTTCATTTTAGTTACAACCAGTGAATGGCATTGTCATTATTTGGTTACCAAGCCTAGACAATGTCTTTTAAGAAAATTGAAAAGAAAATTACATCAAAAGAAAAAACAAGGTCCGAATGAGAAAGAAAAGAAAATGAATATCATTTTGAATTCTGAAAATTCCTTTGGATGGGACAATGAACCATTGTTGGTTAAAAGATAACCCTGTCGAGGCTATGAACGCCTGCTAGTAGTAGAGGCTCTATCTATGATAAATGAGTAAACAATAAAAACTAATCTGTAGAAGACACTTGCTATATCTCTTTAAATCTTAGTATTTGACTGATGTAAACATTTGTATTCTTTATATCACTACGAGAGTAAAGTAGTTGAGTAAATAGGTTGAGTGATTATGATTTCAAAGAAAAGTTGTTTAGTTTATAACTCATGTAATTATTATTCCTATAACTCTTCTAATTTTGAAAGTTGTAGAAATTTCAAAAGATCAATTAGAGATAGTTGGTTCTCCCAAGTGAATCGCCAATTGTTGTACTATGTAACAACCCCCCCATTTATACAAGTAATAGTTAATATTTTCCATATAAATTGGGACCCTTTTTAATTTTTAGGCCTTGAAAATAAATGCTAACTCTACAAATTTTCCTTAAAAACCTTCAAGAACGAACTCATGCTTAAAGCTCTTATCACAAATCACATCTCGCAATTTTCCATGTAACAATTATTAACATTCCATTGAGAATCTTGAAATGCGATATGCGATGAGGTCCCCGCTGCGATATTACGATCAGAAAACTTTAAGAACTCGCGATCGCACGTCGCAGGTCGTAAATAAATAAAGCCTGCCATTGTGTCACCCCTTAAGAATTTGCGAAATGCGATATTGCAATTTTCACAATCGCATTTCGCATTATCTCCAGGCAACACTATATTACAACGTTTTAAAGTTGCAATGTGAAAATAAAGCGTGAAGCGTGGGGAAGTTACTGAATTTTAATGTAGTAATGAGTGATTTGACAGAATAATTAATGTTTAGCAGCTCGAGGAGAGGAATTGATGTTTTCAAGTTATGGCTAGTTAACACTGAAATATCATTCAAAATATTCCCACAATTCAAAGTCATTTCAAAGAGCTCTCAGCCTTAATTTCCCTCTATATGTGCATTGACATCTCTCTTTCGTTTCAGGAAAGCTTCAAAAGATATGTCATTACAGAAGGTGATGCAAAAGCAGAAGAAGTAGAGCATTCCAGAGTCTGAGGTATCCGAGATGTCGCCCATATTCGCTCATATAGTTTGCAGCACCGATGGAGGAGAAACAGCATGGGAAGTCATATATAACAGACTTGAAGATGAACGGCCTAAAATTACTGTCACAAAGGCAACAACTGACTCAATAAAACCTTCGGGAGTTCAATTCAAATATGTTGCTTGCTCCTTCCTTCACAGAATAGGAGCAAGAGCCAAAATACTCCCATACACTGATATGATTAGATGGGTGGCGGAAAATCTTAGTATTGAAGATAGTCAATTCAAGAACTCAAAGATGGAGCTAACGGGGTCATTCAAAGCTGAATACTTGAAGTAAATGTATCATATTCCTGACCCTCAGGATATATATGACAAATCATACCTGGCCAACTTCGCAAAGAAGAATGAAGAACCCTTCAAGATGATTCAGGGCTGGAGAGTTCTAGAGAACAAATTCAAATATGATAAGATGGGTACATACCCCATTGCTTCTTTGGCAAATCCCCATGACTATGCAGTTTCTATGGTATGCACATTATATGCATTACCTAATAATACCAAATTCTCTATAGAATTGGTCCCTTTGATAGATGCATGTGTCAATTCCCACATAATTAATTGGGCCACTATCCTAACTGATAATCTAGCCACTTCCATTTCTAAGTATCATCAGAAGAGATCCACCTCCACAAAGAACCTTTTGTTGGGTGTGGAGCCAGATTATCTTCTGTATTCAAAGGTTTCAACGGGATGTATACCCCAGGAATACTGTACACCCCTCCATGCGGGGGGGTGTGGGGGGGACTTGTCCCCCCCAGAGGATCTGGGGGGGCTAATCCCCCCGGATGGGGGGTTCAGGGGCCAGCAGTCCCCCGGTGGGGGTTCGGGTTCAGTGCCTCCGAAGCTAAAAATAGATGTAAAATTGCCTTGTAAAAGTCTAGTAATTTCTAGTCTTTTAAGCTTCTGTGGAAGTTTTTTGCAGTGTCATGATCTGGATTATCCACAGTTTCTTGTTCATTCTGCCGACGTTTCAAACCCCAAAGGGGGTCCATCATCAGGACTAAATCAGAATATGAATGAAATTTTATTGAGAGAAGAGAGCCTTCTGACCTGTGTATAAATAAGGAGGAATGATTTTCTTGTTTCTACATTGTTTCAGAAATTGCAGGTCCGCAGTTCTCCTCTCAATTTTTATCCTCAATATTTCGAGAAGACAGATCTCCTTCCATGTTTCCCCTCCGTACAGGGAAGTTATGTTAGATTTTAAGCTTCTGTGGAAGTTTTTTGCAGTGTCATGATCTAGATTATCCATAGTTTCTTGTTCATTCTACCGACGTTTCAAACCCCAAAGGGGGTCCATCATCAGGACTAAATCAGAATATGAATGAAAGTTTATTGAGAGAAGAGAGCCTTCTGACCTGTGTATAAATAAGTAGGAATGATTTTCTTGTTTCTACATTGTTTCAGAAATTGCAGGTCCGCAGTTCTCCTCTCAATTTTTATCCTCAAGATTTCGAGAAGACAGATCTCCGTCCATGTTTCCCCTCCGTACAGGGAAGTTATGTTAGATTTTAAGCTTCTGTGGAAGTTTTTTGCATTGTCATGATCCGGATTATCCACAATTTCTTGTTCATTTTGCCGATGTTTCAAACCCCAAAGGGGGTCCATCATCAGGACTAAATCTAAATATGAATGAAAGTTTATTGAGAGAAGAGAGCCTTCTGACCTGTGTATAAATAAGGAGGAATGATTTTCTTGTTTCTACATTGTTTCAAAAATTGCAGGTCCGCAGTTCTCCTCTCAATTTTTATCCTCAAGATTTCGAGAAGACAGATCTCCTTCCATGTTTCCCCTCCGTACAGGGAAGTTATGTTAGATGTTAAGCTTCTGTGGAAGTTTTTTGCAGTGTCATGATCCGGATTATCCATAGTTTCTTGTTCATTCTGCCGATGTTTCAAACCCCAAAGGGGGTCCATCATCAGGACTAAATCAGAATATGAATGAAAGTTTATTGAGAGAAGAGAGCCTTCTGACCTGTGTATAAATAAGGAGGAATGATTTTCTTGTTTCTACATTGTTTCAGAAATTGCAGGTCCGCAGTTCTCCTCTCAATTTTTATCCTCAAGATTTTGAGAAGACAGATCTCCTTCCATGTTTCCCCTCCGTACAGGGAAGTTATGTTAGATTTTAAGCTTCTGTGGAAGTTTTTTGCAATGTCATGATCCGGATTATCCACAATTTCTTGTTCATTCTGCCGACGTTTCAAACCCCAAAGGGGGTCCATCATCAGGACTAAATCAGAATATGAATGAAAGTTTATTGAGAGAAGAGAGCCTTCTGACCTGTGTATAAATAAGGAGGAATGATTTTCTTGTTTTACATTGTTTCAGAAATTGCAGGTCCACAGTTCTCCTCTCAATTTTTATCCTCAAGATTTCGAGAAGACATATCTCCTTCCATGTTTCCCCTCCGTACAGGGAAGTTATGTTAGATTTTAAGCTTCTGTGGAAGTTTTTTGCATTGTCATGATCTGAATTATCCACAGTTTCTTGTTCATTTTGCCGACGTTTCAAACCCCAAAGGGGGTCCATCATCAGGACTAAATCAGAATATGAATGAAATTTTATTTGAGAGAAGAGAGCCTTCTGACCTGTGTATAAATAAGGAGGAATTATTTTCTTGTTTCTACATTGTTTCAGAAATTGCAGGTCCGCAGTTCTCCTCTCAATTTTTATCCTCAAGATTTTGATAAGACAGATCTCCTTCCATGTTTCCCCTCCATACAGGGAAGTTATGTTATATTTTAAGCTTTTGTGGAAATTTTTTGCAGCGTCATGATCTGGATTATCCACAGTTTCTTGTTCATTCTGCCGACGTTTCAAACCCCAAAGGGGGTCCATCATCAGGACTAAATCAGAATATGAATGAAAGTTTATTGAGAGAAGAGAGCCTTCTGACCTGTGTATAAATAAGGATGAATGATTTTCTTGTTTCTACATTGTTTCAGAAATTTCAGGTCCGCGGTTCTCCTCTCAATTTTTATCCTCAATATTTCGAGAAGACAGATCTCCTTCCATGTTTCCCCTCTGTACAGGGAAGTTATGTTAGATTTTAAGCTTCTGTGGAAGTTTTTTGCAGTGTCATGATCCGGATTATCCACAGCTTCTTGTTCATTCTGCCGACGTTTCAAACCCCAAAGGGGGTCCATCATCAGGACTAAATCAGAATATGAATGAAAGTTTATTGAGAGAAGAGAGCCTTCTAACCTATGTATAAATAAGGAGGAATGATTTTCTTGTTTCTACATTGTTTCAGAAATTGCAGGTCCGCAGTTCTCCTCTCAATTTTTATCCTCAAGATTTCGAGAAGACAGATCTCCTTCCATGTTTCCCCTCCGTACAGAGAAGTTATGTTAGATTTTAAGCTTCTATGGAAGTTTTTTGCAGTGTCATGATCTGGATTATCCACAGTTTCTTGTTCATTCTGCCGACGTTTCAAACCCCAAAGGGGTTCCATCATCAGGACTAAATCAGAATATGAATGAAAGTTTATTGAGAGAAGAGAGCTTTTTGACCTGTGTATAAATAAGGAGGAATGATTTTCTTATTTCTACATTGTTTCAGAAATTGCAGGTCCGCAGTTCCCCTCTCAATTTTTATCCTCAAGATTTCGAGAAGACAGATCTCATTCCATGTTTCCCCTCCGTACAGGGAAGTTATGTTAGATTTTAAGCTTCTGTGGAAGTTTTTTGCAGTGTCATGATCTGGATTATCCACAGTTTCTTGTTCATTCTGCCGACGTTTCAAACCCCTAAGGGGGTCCATCATCAGGACTAAATCAGAATATGAATGAAAGTTTATTGAGAGAAGAGAGCCTTCTGACCTGTGTATAAATAAGGAGGAATGATTTTCTTGTTTCTACATTGTTTCAGAAATTGCGGGTCCGCAGTTCTCCTCTCAATTTTTATCCTCAAGATTTCGAGAAGACAGATCTCCTTCCATGTTTCCCCTCCGTACAGGGAAGTTATGTTAGATTTTAAGCTTCTGTTGAAGTTTTTTGCAGTGTCATGATCCGGATTATCCACAGTTTCTTGTTCTTTCTGCCGACGTTTCAAACCCCAAAGGGGGTCCATCATCAGGACTAAATTAGAATATGAATGAAAGTTTATTGAGAGAAGAGAGCCTTCTGACCTGTGTATAAATAAGGAGGAATGATTTTCTTGTTTCTAGATTGTTTCAGAAATTGTAGGTCCGCAGTTCTCCTCTCAATTTTTATCCTCAAGATTTCGAGAAGACAGATCTCCTTCCATGTTTCCCCTCCATACAGGGAAGTTATGTTAGATTTTAAGCTTATGTGGAAGTTTTTTGCAATGTCATGATCTGGATTATCCACAGTTTCTTGTTCATTCTGCCGACGTTTCAAACCCCAAAGGGGGTCCATCATCAGGACTAAATTAGAATATGAATGAAAGTTTATTGAGAGAAGAGAGCCTTCTGACCTGTGTATAAATAAAGAGGAATGATTTTCTTGTTTCTACATTGTTTCAGAAATTGCAGGTCCGCAGTTCTCCTCTCAATTTTTATCCTCAAGATTTCGAGAAGACAGATCTCCTTCCATGTTTCCCCTCCGTACAGGGAAGTTATGTTAGATTTTAAGCTTCTGTGGAAGTTTTTTGCAGTGTCATGATCCGGATTATCCACAGTTTCTTGTTCATTCTGCCGACCTTTCAAACCCCAAAGGGGTTTACTATATATGAGGGAATTGTATTGCGTCTATTAATATCTGTATTCTGAGTGAGGAAGAGAGAGGAGATTGAGAGCGAAGAGGGTGTTACAGCAGACCTGCTGTAGGTTGTATCTCTTTAGTTTACTGGATAATATAATAAAAGAAGGACTAACTCTTTCTCCGTGGATGTAGCCCAAACTGGGTGAACCACGTATATCTGTGTCTCTCTTTTTTTATGTGTTTTACGTGTTTTCTGTGTTTATATTTCTACAATATTTTATGTGTTCCATTGCTCTGTAATATATAATTTTCTAACAATTGGTATCAGAGCCGAAGGTCTATTTGGCTGATAAACGCGCAGGAGAGAAGGGTTCCTGGTTCGAGTAGGAGCAATGGCAGAAGATGGTAGGTTTAGGGTCGAAAAATTCAACGGCTAAAACTACCAGCTATGGTAGATGTAGATGGAAGATTATCTGTATCAAAGAGGTTTGTACCTACCATTGAGCAGAAAGACAAAGAAGCCGACAAGTATGACAGACACAGAATGGGATATTCTCGACAGAAAGGCACTTGGAACAATACGGCTGTGCCTAGC
Organism: Pinus tabuliformis; assembly: GCA_031772625.1. Lineage (NCBI taxonomy): Eukaryota > Viridiplantae > Streptophyta > Pinopsida > Pinales > Pinaceae > Pinus > Pinus tabuliformis. The sequence continues at coordinate 1,864,712,327 of CM062817.1, forward strand.
GGCATCGGTAGCATTTAATATTTCAAAGGAAACGACAACACAGGGTTTAATGTGGGCACTAGCCAAACTATATGAAAAACCCTCAGCCTCAAATAAGGTATTTCTTATGAAGCGTTTATTTAATATGAAGATATCAGAAGGTGGATCTATTGCTGATCATTTAAATGATTTTAATATAGTTACAAGTTAGTTAAGTTCTCTAGGGGTAAATTTTGATGATGAAGTTAGGGCTCTGTTATTTCTCTGCTCATTGCCAGAAAGTTGGAATGGTTTAGTTATGGCCGTTAGTAACTCTATCTCTAGATCTAGTACTTTAAAGTTTGATGATGTTGTTGGTGCAATCCTTAGCGAGGAAATGTGATGGAAAAGCTTCGGTGAGACATCAGGTAATGCTTTGACTGCAGAGACTATGGGAAGAAAAATGGAAAGAGGAAAGAGCCCAAGATATCGCAATAAGTCAAGAAAAGGCAGATCCAATTCCAGATCGGGGATAGTGTGCTGGAAATGCGGGAAGAAAGAACACCTAAAGAAAGACTGCAAGTCTCGGAAGGGAAAAGAAGGGCATGCACAGCAAGAAACTAATCATGAAGCAAATGTAACAAGTGATGTGTTGCAAGATGCTTTGATTATTTCATTAGAAAATATTATTGATTCCTGGGTGGTAGATTCAGGGGCCTCATTCCATGCCACACCTGATAAGAAACATTTTCATGATTATGTTCAAGGAGATTTTGGACAAGTTCGATTGGGTGATGATAAACCCTGTAAAATCATTGAAATGGGTACAATTTTCATAAAACAACAGAATGGAAATCAATGGTTATTGAAGGAGGTAGGGCATGTTCCAGATCTAAAGAAAAATCTAATTTCAATAGGGTAGTTGGGAGGTGAAGGTTGTGTAACTACGTTCACAGATAAAACCTGGAAGGTCACTAAAGGATCCCTGGTAATAGCGAAAGGAGAAAAGGTTGGTACATTGTATTTATGCAATGGTATTTCTAATTATGTTAATGCTTTAACCTCTACAGGAGAAGATACAGCATTGTGGCATCATAGGCTCGGGCACATGAGTGAGAAGGGGATGCAGATTCTTCACTCAAGAAATTTGTTACCAGGTTTGAAGCATGTTGATTTAAAATTCTGTGAGAATTGTGTTTATGGAAAACAAAAGAGGGTCAGATTCCTTAGAGTTGGGAAAGGAAAGAAGAGCGAAAAATTACAGCTTGTGCATACAGATGTATGGGGACCTACTCAGGTATCATCTCTTGGTGGCTCTCATTATTATGTTACTTTTATTGATGATGCAACCAAAAAAACCTAGATTTATTGTATTCGAAATAAATCTGATGTATTTGATACTTTCAAGAAATGGAAAGCTTTGGTTGAAAATGAGACAGGGAAAAGGTTGAAGTGTCTCAAATCAGATAATGGAGGTGAATATTGCAGCAAATATTTTGATAGGTACTATTCAGAGAATGGAATTCACAGAGAGAAGACGGTTCTAGGAACACCACAATAAAATGGTGTGTCAGAAAGGATGAACAGGACAATCATGGAGCGTGCAAGGTGCATGAGATTGCATGCAAGATTGCCTTTACAATTTTGGGTAGATGTTGTAGATACTATTGTTTATCTAATAAACAGAGGGCCTTCAAGTTCATTGGATGGTGATATTCTAGAGGAGGCATGGATAGGTAAAAAGGTAAACTACTCATTTTTAAAGACTTTTGGTTGTGAAGCCTTTGTCCACATTAACAAAGAAAATAGAACAAATCTTGAGGCAAAATCAAATAAATGTACCTTTATTGGATATGGTGTTAATGATTTTGGTTATTGCTTATATGATTATGAAAATCACAAAATCATTAGGAGCATAGATGTAATATTCAATGAAAGGGTCTTGTATAAGAATCAATTGCAGGAAAAGAAACAAGAAAAAGAAAACAGAGAATACACAGTGCTTGACGATATCAAAGGAAAAGTGATGGTTCCTAAAAATCATAATGATCAACAGCTAGAACAACAACCACAACAGCAACAAGCACTTCAAACACCTGAAAGTGGTGTTAGAAGATCTACCAGGATAAGTAGACCCCCTGAACGATACTCTCCTTCATTATATTATGTATTGTTGACTGATTCTAGTGAACCAGAATGTTATGAAGAAGTAGTGCAGGTAGAAACCAGGAAGAAGTGGGAGCAAGCCATGAAAGAAGAGATGGACTCCTTAGCACATAACTAGACTTGGGACTTAGTCAGGTTGCCTGCAGGTAAAACAGCATTGCAGAATAAATGGGTTTACAGGCTAAAGGAAGAAGATGGAGGAAAACAGAGGTACAAAGCTAGACTTGTGGTGAAGGGGTTTGCACAGAAGAAAGGTATTGATTTTGATGAAATATTTTCTCCTGTTGTTAAAATGACTTCAATCAGAACTATTTTAAGTCTAGTAGCAGCTGAAGATTTGCATCTTGAGCAGTTAGATGTAAAGACAACCTTTCTCCATGGGGATTTGGAGGAATATATATATATATATATATATATATATATATATATATATATATATATATATATATGCAGCAGCCACAAGGATATGAGGTAAAAGGGAAGGAGAAACTAGTGTGCAGGTTGAATAAGAGCTTGTATGGCTTAAAACAGGCTCCAAGGTAGTGGTATCTAAAATTTGACAGGTTTATCTCTGAACAAGGTTATACTAGATGTCACTCTGATCATTGTGTTTATCTCAAAAGGAAAAATGATGGCAGCTATATTATATTGTTATTGTATGTAGATGACATGCTTGTTGCAGGTTCTAACATGCAGGAGATAAATGTGCTCAAAAGAAAATTGGCAAACTCATTTGCAATGAAGGATTTGGGTGCTGCAAAACAAATCCTTGGTATGAGAATAACTAGAGACAGGAATAATCGCAAATTAACATTGTCTCAAAGTGAGTACATAGAAAAGGTGTTGAAAAGTTTTAATATGCAAAATGCAAAACCAGTTAGTATACCTTTGGCTAGCCATTTCAAATTAACTAAGGAGGCGTGTCCCAAGACTCAAGAAGAAATGGCTCATATGTCTAAAGTTCCATATGCATTAGCAGTTGGAAGCTTAATGTATGCAATGGTCTGCACAAGGCCTGATATTACACATCCAATGGGAGTTGTAAGTAGGTACATGAACAATCCAGGAAAAGAACATTGGATGGTAGTGAAGTGGATTCTCAGGTATTTGAGAGGTACCACAAATCAAGCATTATGCTTTGGTGGTTCAAACATTGCTCTACAGGGATATGTTGATGCAGATATGGCAGGTGATAGAGATAACAGGAGGGGCACAACAGGGTATGTGTTTACTGTGGGTGAAACAACTGTCAGTTGGGTTTCAAAAATCCAAAGTGTTGTTGCACTTTCAACAACAGAAGCAGAGTATGTTGCTGCTACAGAGCTAGTGAAGAACTGATTTGGTTACAAAGGTTTCTGAATGAATTGGGCAAGAAGCAAGAGTTGGGCAGGTTATACAGTGACAACCAGAGTGCCATATGTTGGGTCGTTAATATGCCATTATTATTATTACTTTTGAACACTTATTCCACCCATTTCTATTATTCTTTATCATATCATTTATTATAATTTATCATTTAACTCCATTTTATAAATGATTTATGCTCTTACGGATGAATATTATTTATTCCCTTTATTTTTAATAAATTGATGATTGTGCGTGATTTTATCAATGATAGTTTTAATAAATCAGTTATAACATTATTTACCGTTCTTAGCCTCCAAGATAATTTTCAGATTGAATATTTGATTTTTAAAAGCGCCAACTCAGAAATGCGCTGGAATAAGGAGTGACAGTTTTGCGGTTGAGATTCTGAGCGAATGGAGCAGAATCTGGAAAATCCGGAACATGGGTTTTGTCCAGAACGGGCCCAATTAACTTTATTAAAGAATGGTTTGCCCAAATTCGGCTTGTACTGAGAGAAACTCAGGGTTCTTTGAGCACGATTTTCTTAGATTTGCTGTTGCGGCCGTCCTCCAAATCTCAGCTGCAAAGCCAAATTCGTCTTGCTTTTGTTGAGAGATGAAAGGAAATATATTTTCTTGTTGATCAACTGGTTAGAATCACTCCAATTTTGTAAAAGAAATCATGTTGTACTTATCTTTATTGTAACTTCTCTCTGATCTCTCTATTTAAATGAAAACAGAGATCAGAGATGGGGAGGACTTCAGGGTGATTTCGGGGGAATTCGAATGATGGAAGAATGATAGAAAAATGATGAAGAATGATGGTGGATTATCCATGATAGGATAGGGATTGTTGCATGTTGTAATTCTCAAGCATTTGCTGTTGTAATGATTCCACAATTTGTTGATTAATACATGATTTGGGAGTTGCTGTTCATTCTTTTACTTCTGAAGTAACCCAGCAGCGTCCGCTGGCGGCTAAGGGCCCAACCTCTGGTGGAGTATGCTGCTGCTATTGTATATTATATTCTTTTGATTTCTGCGTGGTTTGCTTATCTTTATTGCTCGGTAATCTGACATGCTTTTTCATATGCTATTCCATGCTCTGCTACGATTAATTCATTAATGGTTTCTTCGGGAAATTTATGTAGTGACTCTGTATTGTATGAGTGAATCTTTTCAGAGTTGATTGCATGTTATTAGTCTAAACCAACTATTTCTGTTACAGAGCATTTGTACTGAATATTACTGTTGTTGGATTCATTTGAAATCCTGATTATTGGAATCTGAAAAGTGATATTATTCTATTTGGAACATAGTCATATTCACCTTAATTGTCAGATTACCATATTAGCGTGTCGTGTGTATGTATGGTTGATTCTTGCTAATTCATCAATGAGTGCTATTCCATAAAGTACATTCCATCCAATTTGCCTTAAGAAAGAAGATTGCTATTTTATTGCAGAATGTGAGTTTAGTTCTGACTCGCGAGACTTAGTTTATTTGATTGCTGTTCCATTTACTGCTTGTTGTTCCATTTCCTGTTTGCTATTCCATTTTACTTTCTGCCGTTCCATTTACTTGCATTTGCTGCTTTGGTGTGAGAGAAGGTCTAAGGCTATAGTGAGCCAGCAAGTCGCTGCTTAGCTCCCAGACCTATGGTCCATGCTCTAATTTCCTTTCCATCAGTTTCTAGAGGGATGGGTTATCGCTTCCGCACCCTTGACTGATAAGCTGCCTTGTGTGATTTTATTCTTTTAAAGTAATTTAGTCATAGTTTGCTCAGTGAATAGTTGTTGTATCCTCAATTGATGTTTGCTGAGTGAATAGTTGGATTTCAGAGCATTTGAGTTTATGTTATTGTTAGATTTCTTTTTCAAGCATTCATTTACTTTTGGGTTTTAAGCACTATACTGCAAAACATTACTCTTAAGTAAATAGCCGCCTCAGACTGAGTACACTCTTGAAATAAAAAGTCGTCCCTGGGTTGATAATTAATGTGAAGGTAATTAGGAGTTTAAAAGACACCTTTTTATCGCTCCACATTTTGGCACCGTTGCCGGGGAGAGTGTAGCCATTTCTAAAGAGTAGTGTGAATCTGATGAGTGCCTGCTAGGGAAGAGTTGGATCTTAAAAACGGAAGGTAAGAACCTGCGTACGGAGCATGTAAAAGCCCTGCTCCCCCGTCCGCTTTCCAGCAGGACTGTTAAAGAACCTAGGGTAGAAATAGATGTTTGAATTTTTGAATGATTAGGAAAAAGATAGAAATTTTTAAAAAAATGAATCACATGATCTCACGCAAGTGGTGATGTAAGCACCACCCATTTCACTAACCGATTGACAGGAACATTTGAAGAAGGAGCCTCGAAGAAAACACATGAAGAACATCTTATATTATGGTAAGAAATGGCTCACGTTTCTACTTTTGAATTTCCTATCAAAGATCTAGGAGAAGTGACACAAATGCACATAATTCCCCCATCTTTACCAAATTTTCATGGTTTAGCAAATGAAGATCCAGATACATTTTTATTTGAGTTCGAAATACTTTGTAGAGGATATGATTATTGTACTAATGATGAAAGATTGAAAGTGTTTCCTCTTACTCTAAAAGGAGCAGCTCTCCGATGGTTCATGAGCCTAGGTGGGAATTGCATCCAAACATGGGAGGACATGAAGAACATATTCTTGAAGAAGTACCAAGACTATTGCAAATCCAATGAAGATATTTTCGGTATGATACAATGGGAAGATGAAAGTTTGGAGGATTATGTAGATCGATTTCATTATAACCTTCAAAAATCAAAACATAAGCATTTGGAAAAAGAGATCTTAAAAACACTCCTTTTTAAAGGAATCAAAGAGGAATGTTTAGAAATCTTAAATCTGATAGGAAAAGGTGATGTTTTTCAGTTATCATATGATGATGTTTGTGAGTTGTGCATAAGGTATTCAAGAGGAATCTCCAAGGCTGGTAAGAATTCTAGAGATGTTTGTTCTTTCTTTTCCAAATCTGCTACAAGAATAGGAGACATAAGAGCTGAAATCAATGTGTTATTTGAAAATTTTAAAGTTGATTTTATTAGCTCTCTAAATGAAAAATTGGATGTTTTGCAAGTTCATAAAAATGAAGAATTTGATGAAGTGTTTTGTTCTCATGACCGAAAGGAGCATCTCATAGATACTCACTCTTCCTTATCTACGATGGAAGTAGCATATCAAAGAGGTGAGGAAGCTGCAACAAAGTCAAAACCATGGAAATCATGGCCCACAAGTATGGTTCAAAACACTTCTTCTCCATTCTCTTACTTGCATAATCCATTATGGAATGCTAATGTGTTAGGGCAGCCATGTCAATTTCAATATAACCACCTATCTTGTTTACAAGTTGGGCATGGTTCATCTTATGATGGCATGACTACTCTCCCTCATCTTGTAGCACAAGTACATTCTCCATATTTTCCACCAGATCTTCCACAATATCTTGCTTGCCCATCAAAACCATTCACACAACCCAATCAACCATATCATCAAAATGCTTCATTCCTTACACATTTTCCTGCAGAACTAATTCCACACCCTCACCATAATAAACCAGTACAACATACTTACAATGTTGAACTGGCAAATTTACCCACCCTTCCCACCCATTCTATCTCACATGTGTTATTAGAGAAAACCTACAATGAGATTCAGAATGTTTCAAATGCAAAAATTGTAGAAGCTATGGAAGAAAATGAGGTTTCTTTTACTATGCATCAACAAGCTATTTTAAAAGCTCAAGAACTTCATAATATGATGGCTATGCGAAATCAAGAAAGTAAAGGATATATTGAAGATTGGTTTCACTCCATCATTTGTTTGCAACATCACTCTATGCTTCAACAATTTTTGATACCATTTTTTGAAGGGAAGTTGGCTTCTCATACCCTAATATCCATTAACATGCATTTTTCAAATTTGGGTATGTGCATACGTGAAGCCTTACTTCGAAAATGGCTTCACTGGAAGTACTCATATACGTAGTCATATTCATTTTTCAAATCAAAATAGGTTAGTGAAGAAAATAAAATAAATAGGGGAATAAATAAATGCATTTTGTTTTTTTTATGTAAAACTAGTTGTTTTTTGTTGCAACATGCTATGCAAATCAACATCGATGATAAATGTTTCAATTCATTTGTGTATGTAGATGATTTATAATAGAAATAACAATTCTACAAACACATATATTCATCTTTATCACCAATTTGAAAAAATGCTTGAATATCATTTTTTTGGCTTGCGGGCTTGATGAACTTTCTGGAAAAACAGTCGGGACAGTCATGTTTTGAGGGACCAAAAGTGAATATTTTTAAAACCTGTTTCTACCCTAGGTAGCCCTTGATTTCTACTTTCTAACCCAATTTGAACCACTCAATTTGGATTTGAAACGAAAAAGTTAGAAACAAAACATTGACAGGGTGTCTAGTGGGCAGCTCAGGAACAGAGCTGGGACAGTCAGTTTTTGGAGGCCTAAATGAATGAATTTTTAAAACCTGTTTCTATGGTAGATTCCCCTATGAATCTAGTTTACAATGCAATTGGAATCACTCATTTTTGATATCGTATGGGGAAGTTATGATCAAAATACTGACTGTCTATTGTAAATCAGCACCCTTAAAACTATGTCTTTCCGGCTGTTCCTTACAGTATTTGACTTATCAATTCTTCTTGTCTTCAAAACCTGTTTCTATTGGAAATAAATAAATGAATCTACTTTCATTTCCAATTTGAATCATTTGAATCCGACATCAAACGAAGAATCTATGCTTGAAATATCAATCGTTGGTCTAGATTGGGTAATTGAAAATGACTCTGTTATGCAGGTTGTTCTAACTAAAATTGACATATCATATCATTGAATTTTTAAAACCTGTTTCTACTGGAGATAAAACTTTGAATTAGCTCTCATTTGGCTTTGGAATCGCTCAATTTCGACAAAAAACATAGAAGTTGTGATTAAAACACTGCTGGTTAGTATGGTCGACCACTGCTCTCCCGCAAGTGACAAATAAATTTTACTTTGTTATTTTCTCCATGGATTTGTTCTACAGAGTAACTACTTGTTAGTTTTTTTTGCATAATTCTTGGATTAGGGGAGCCGTGCACCTCTCTTTCTCCATGATTTAATGTTTTATTGCAAGTAGACACTCGTTTTTTGCAGGTCCTAGGAGAAAAAGAACGTCAATTTATGGACAAGTGATTCTTGAAACAAATTTTAATAAAACAAAGGAATTTCATCCAACTCATTACCCAATGGATTCATAATAGAAGAAATGAAGAATTGATTTCGATTTGAAGATTCATGTCTTATCACTGCTGCCAAAACATTTTTCAAAAAGATCATTTTTTTACATAATATCATAGCTGTTGTAACTTAATTTACATATTGTTTTTAAATAAAATGTTGTTTCTTTTCTAATTTCTTTTATATTTTGTGTTTCAGGTGTTGCTTCATTCAAACTGTGACCCATCCTCAGCTTCAATACAGTGAACAGCTAATTCATTCTTTGCGTGCTTGCATTTCATGCTTGTGCATTTTGTTGTTCCTTTCCTGAAGGGACAGCGTTTGTGTGCACTTCTGTCGTTTCTGTTGTTCCTTTTTCAAAGGGACAACAATTTCGTTTTACTGTTCCTTTTCCAAAGGAACAACACCTTTTGGTCAGCAATTCATTCTGCTGTTCCTTTTTCATGGTTCATTTTTCCGTTCCTTTTCCACGACTCATTTTGTTGTTCCTTTTTCACATTTTGCTGTTCCTTTCCAAATGGAACAGCACTTCTGCACTTTCACATTTTGTTGTTCCTTTTCGAAATGGAACAGCACTTCTGCACTTTCACGTTTTGCTGTTCCTTTTCGAAATGGAACATCACTTCTGCACTTTCACGTTTTGCTGTTCCTTTTCGAAATGAAACAGCACTTCTGCACTTTCACGTTTTGCTGTTCCTTTTCGAAATGGAACAGCACTTCTGCATTTTCACGTTTTGTTGTTCCTTTTCGAATGGAACAGCACTTCTGCAATTTCACGTTTTGCTGTTCCTTTTCGAATGGAACGACACTTCTGCACTTTCACGTTTTGTTGTTCCTTTCCGAATGGAACAGCACTTTTGCACTTTCACATTTTTGCTGTTCCTTTCCGAATGGAACAGCACTTCTGCACTTTCACGTTTTGTTGTTCCTTTTCGGAATGGAACAGCACTTCTGCACTTTCACGTTTTGCTGTTCCTTTCCGAATGGAACAGCACTTCTGCACTTTCACGTTTTGTTGTTCCTTTTCGAATGGAACAGCACTTCTGCACTTTTCATTTTTGCTGTTCCTTTTCCAAAGGAACGACACTTGCATTTTTGTTATTCCTTTTCCAAAGGAACGACACTTGCGTTTTTGTTGTTCCTTTTCCAAAGGAATGACACTTTTAGTTTTTGCTGTTCCTTTTTCCAAAGGAACGACATTTCCATTTTCACGCTTTTTTGTGTGTATTTTTGTTTTTTGGTGTGCATTTTCTTTGTTGTTCCCTACACGGAACACCACTTTTTGAGTGTTTTTGCTGTTCATTCAAAAGAGAAACACTTTCGGAATATTTTTGAGAGCAACCCTTTCCTTCCTCTTGTAGGATTACTCCTAGTTCATCCCAACCACATTTTACTGATCCCCTTTTATGGCATGAAGTACACTACTTTTATGAGGACAAGAATTATGGATTTTTTTAAAGCAAAGTTAATATCATTCACGTTATGATCTTTAACAGGACAGCTCCTTGATGATAGATTCTTTTCAAAAGGCACACAATTATTTATATATCACTTTACTGCATTGTTTTCTGTTGAACATGATATTGATTGATCATCTTAATACCATGTTGGTTCCACCCTTCCTGGTTATAATCTTCTCTGTCTGTAATAAATGAGATTATGGGTATATTTTTTTTCTATTGACATGTTCAACTTCTTCCACTATCGCTGCTCTTAAGGAGTACTTGTTGGGTTGTGTTATATTCTTTCCATGACTAACCTATGTAGTGAAACGGAGGGTTAGAGGGGGGCGGTAGCCCCCTTTGTTGCGTCGATTGTGCAGCGGGGGGGGTCACAAGGGGGGCGGCAACCCCCCCTGTCCGGGGGGTTTGAGGGGGGCGAGTAGCCCCCCTCTACGGGGTCCGGGGCAGCGCCCCGGGAAAAAATTTTTTTGGACCCTATATTAGGTTGGGCGAACCTACCTATGGTTTTGTGCATGATTTTCACACATGGTATTGGACACGATGGTTTTTCGGTCCATGGTATTGGATGCTTCGGCATGTATAAATATGTATTGTAACATTGAAAGGAACATAATGAAAAATCAAGCTGGTAGTCCCGGTTTTGGGATCCAGGGAAAAATCTCTGTGCATATGTGTTTTATGGGTTATGCTCTCGCATTGTTTATTTTCTTTGTTTAAGAATTCGTATGCAGGTAATTTCTGTACAGGGTTAAAACCTACATTTGGTATCAAAGCTGTTTTGACTTCAAGGGGACGCCTTTGTTGCTGAGGGGTTTCGCTCGGGCCTGCGGTAGACCCTGTTCAGTGGGAGATCTGCGAGATCGATTCTGGTAGTGAAAGAAGATGGCGAGCAGTGGAAAGATCGAGATTGAGAAGTTCAATGGTCAGAGTTTTGAGTTGTGGAAACTCAAGATGGAGGATCTGTTGGTCGATAAAGATCAGTGGATCGCGGTAGATCCGGGTACTAAACCATCGGGAGTGACCGATGAAGAATGGAAGAAATTGGATCGGAAGGCAAAGAGCACAATACGATTGTGTGTCTCAGATTCAGTATTGCTGAATGTATCAGGGGAAGCTACGGCAAAGGCTTTGTGGGTCGAATTAGGGACTTTGTACCAATCTAAGTCTCTGGTGAATAAACTGTTCCTGCGAAAAAAGCTGTATAACCTGAGGATGAAAGATGGAGACTCGGTGACAGAGCATCTGAATGCGTTTAATACTGTGGTAAGTCAATTATTATCTGTTGATATTAAAATTTCAGATGAAGATAAGTGCATCAGCCTATTGTGTTCTCTACCAGATTCGTGGGAGAGTCTGGTTATTGCAATAGGTAGCAATGCAACTGCTTTGCAGTTTGATGAAATAGTCTCAGCCTTGCTGACGGAGGAGATGAGACGGAAGAATATGGACAACCAGAATGGTGATGCCTTGTCTGTACGAGGACGGTCCCACAACAGAAACAAACATAAGTCATCGAGTGGGAGATCTAAATCTCCAGGAAAACCTACAAAGGTGGTGTGCTGGAAATGCGGAAAGGAAGGGCACTTCAGAAGGGATTGTAAATCTAAAGCTCCTGATAAAGGAAAGGGATCTGATGATGCTCCTTCTGTAGAGGCGAAAACCACCTCAGATGAAGGTGGGGATGTGTACTTGGCTTCTTCAAGTACACATGTAGATCATGAGGCATGGTTGATTGACTCAGGTGCATCCTTTCACTTCACTCCCCATAGAGAGTGGTTCTGCGAGTATGAGAAATACGATGGTGGTGATGTCTTCTTAGGAGATGATAGGAAGGCTAGAATCATTGGTCGGGGAAAAGTAAAGTTGAAGTTGCAAGGTGGAAGGGTTAGAACACTTCCGGGTGTTCTACATATTCCTGCATTGGCCAGAAATCTGATTTCTGTAAGCAAGTTGGATGATGCAGGTGTAAAGACGGTGTTCGAGAAAGATACCTGCAAGATGGTTCGAGGAGCACTGATATTGATGCGGGGAGTTCGGATTGGAACTCTGTACAAGCTGCAAGGTAGCACTGTTGTTGATGGGTGCAATAGTTCTATGGTTCCTGAAAATGGAGTAGAAAATCTAGCGGTCTCTAGAGAGAAGACCATGTTGTGGCATCAAAGGCTTGGACATATTGGAGAGAAGGGCCTTCGAATACTTCATGGTAAAGGTATGGTAGAAGGTATGAATGATAGCTCTCTGTATTTTGATTTCTGTGAAAATTGTGTGTATGGGAAGCAGAATCGAGTGAGTTTCCCCTCTGGTGGTAAGAGGACGAAACAGATATTAGAGCTTGTGCACAGTGATGTGTTTGGACCTGTGAAGGTTCCATCACTGGGTAAGTCTGTGTACTATGTATCATTCATAGATGACTTCTCAAGGAATACATGGATATATTTCCTTAAGAAGAAATCTGAAGTCTTTAACAGGTTTAAAGAATTTAAGGCTCAGGTAGAAAATCAGACAAAGAAGAAGATAAAGGTGCTGAGGACAGATAATGGTGGAGAATTTTGCAGCAAGGAATTTGAAGAATTTTGTAAGAAGTGTTGTATAGCACGGCAGAAGACTACTCCATATACACCTCAGCAAAATGGAGTCGCAAAAAGAATGAACAAGACGTTGATGGAAAGGGCAAGAAGCATGCTCAGTGGTGCCGGGTTAGGACAGGAATTCTGGGCAGAGGCGGTGGATACTGCACGTTACCTGATCAACAGATCACCCTCATCAGCGTTGGAGGATAAGACTCCACAAGAAGTATGGACTGGTAAGAAACCCTCTCTTTCACATCTGAGGGTATTTGGATGTGATGCATATGTACATGTTCCAAAGGAGAAACGAACCAAGTTGGATAGTAAATCTGAAAAGTGCATCTTTATTGGGTATAAGGATGGTTTAAAGCGTTATAAGCTTTGGAACCCAGTCACACGGAAGGTTGTGTACAGCCGAGATGTGGTGTTCAGAGAGGTAAAAGATGTTATTCAATCTGAAGTCCAACCAAAGGAACCTGAGAAGATAGAGTTTGAGCCAAAGGAGGAAGAATCAGACTCTGCAGCAGAGGAGGAATCAGAAGATGAAAAGCCACAAACTCCGGCTGTGAGAAGATCAGGTCGAGAAAGAAGGCAGCCAGAAAGGTATAGTCCATCTGCTTTCAGTTCAAATTTTTCTTTGTCTGTTACTGATGATGATCCCAGAACTGTGAAGGAAGCAGTGGATTCAGAGGATGGAAAACTCTGGAAAGAGGCCATGGTTGATGAAATGGCATCTTTGCACAAAAATGAGGCTTGGGATCTGGTAGAGTTGCTGGCTGGAAGGAAACCCATTGGCAGCAAATGGGTGTTCAAGAAGAAGACTAATGCAGAAGGAAAGGTGGAGAAATACAAAGCTCGGTTGGTAGCAAAAGGCTATTCCCAGGTGCCGGGAATTGATTTTGGTGATATTTTTTCTCCTGTTGCCAAGGTAGCTTCTATTAGCTTACTTTTATCTGTTGCTGCTGCTTTTGATTTTGAGGTAGAACAGATGGATGTGAAGACAGCATTTCTTCACGGGGATTTGGAAGAGGAAATCTACATGAGGCAACATGAAGGCTTTGCGGTGAAGGGTAAGAAAGAACTGGTATGCAAGTTAAAGAAGTCTCTGTATGGGTTAAAACAGTCACCAAGGATGTGGTATCAGAAATTTGATACATTTATACGGGGACTTGGCTTCACCGGAAGCAAAGCAGATCATTGTGTCTATTTTAAATTAATTGGTGACCGTGTTATTTATCTAGTCTTGTATGTGGATGATATGTTGCTGGTTGGAAATGACAAAGAAATTATCCAGGATTTGAAGACCCAATTGTCCTCCAAATTTGACATGAAAGATCTTGGTGCTGCAAACTATATTTTGGGCATGGAAATTAAAAGAGATCGGGCAAAGAGGAAGCTCTGGTTAAACCAGAGGAAGTATGTCGAGACAATACTGCAGAGGTTTAATATGCAGGATAGTAAACCGGTGAAGGTTCCTATTCCTGTAGGTGTGAGGTTATCTGCTGAACAGTGTCCCAAGACACAAGAAGAGGAAGAGGACATGTCCTGTGTTCCATATGCAAGTGCAGTCGGTAGCCTGATGTATGCAATGGTCTGTACTAGACCAGACATTGCACATGCAGTGGGAGTATTGAGCAGGTTTATGTCAAAACCTGGGAAGGAGCACTGGACAGCAGTGAAGCGGGTTTTCAGGTATTTGCGTGGCACTAGTGATTATGGTTTGTGCTACCAAGGAAGACCAGGATTGGACAGAGTGTTGGATATTCATGGTTTTGTTGATGCAGACTGGGCTGGAGATCTGGATCAGAGAAGATCTACAAGTGGGTATGTGTTTAACCTATTTGGAGGTGCAGTCAGTTGGATGAGTAAGAAACAATCTGTAGTGGCACTATCAACTACAGAGGCAGAATACATGGCAGCCACTCATGCAAGCAAGGAAGCAGTTTGGTTGCAGAGATTGTGTTCAAGTATGGGGTTAGTACAGGGAGCTATAAGAATAGACTGTGACAGCCAAAGTGCAATTTTCTTAGCAAAGAACCCTGCTTATCATTCAAAGACAAAGCACATTGATGTTCAGTATCACTTTGTGAGGGATATGATAGAAGACAAAAAGGTGTTGCTGGTAAAGGTGGACACTTTGAAGAATACTGCAGATGCATTGACAAAATCTGTGAGCTCTGAGAAGTTCTCTTGGTGTAGAGAAACAATGGGTGTTTCAGGGCTGGAAAAATGACTAAGCTCTCCTGTGGCCCCTGTGGAAAGAAAACAACAAGTGGGAGATTGTTGGGTTGTGTTATATTCTTTCCACGACTAACCGACGTATATTCTTTTGGACCCTATATTAGGTTGGGCGAACCTACCTATGGTTTTGTGCATGATTTTCGCACATGGTATTGGACGCGATGGTTTTTCGGTCCATGGTATTGGATGCTTCGGCATGTATAAATATGTATTGTAACATTGAAAGGAACATAATGAAAAATCAAGCTGGTAGTCCCGGTTTTGGGATCCAGGGAAAAATCTCTGTGCATATGTGTTTTATGGGTTATGCTCTCGCATTGTTTATTTTCTTTGTTTAAGAATTGGTATGCAGGTAATTTCTGTACAGGGTTAAAACCTACAGTACTGAGCCTCCCTCTTTTTATCATCAAAATGTGTAATAATAACAAAATTTTGTTCGCAGATGGAGGATAGGGGGTCTCATTACGAGCCAGCCTACCATGTTCATAAGGTTGTAACAAAGTGACATTCCCATTATGGCCACCACACCAGGGTTATGATCCATTGGATAGCCAAATTATCCTTGGAACAGGAGGTCTCATCACGAGCCGGCCTGATCACTTTTGCTACATCCTAGTGAATGGCAGTGTGGTTATCTGGTTACCATGCTAGCACATTGGTCTCTTCTATAGAACAACACTGAAACTCTCTAGTTATAAATTGAGGATTCTGGCTCATATGGGTTAAAAAGCAACCCTGTCGAGGCTATGGATGCTTGCTGGCAGCAGCGGCTCTACTTATGGTATTGAAGTTATATCTTATCGTCAATTATTATTATAATACCCTTTTCTTATTTTCCTTTTTATCAGAGAAGTTATTCCCTTAATTTTTTCCCTGTTTTGAACCTTTATGCATGAGAAATTGTTTTATGATCAATCACATCATTTTCAGCTAGAATACCGTCAACAAAGCATCTTTTTAGCATATTGTTGTCCTTTTTCGTTTTTCATAAACTATCATCACTCCAAAGCGTCCTATCTCTTATTCATAACTATCTTTACACACTTTGCTCTCAATATAACCATAACTTTCACCGTCCTATCATTGATAAGTGTACTCTGCCTCCCTTACTGATATATTGTTCATTCCATTGCCTTGCCGTCAGCACCACCCCTTTCATATGCTTTATGGTCATGGAACTCATTTTCCAATTGGAGGAGGGAATGTATGCATTATGGGATTGCATGCGATATGCTTACTGCACTCTACCATAACTTGTTGATTTGACAAAATCTTAGTCTTGCATGTATACATAAGTTTTTCTAATTGCAATTTTGCATGCATCTTATCTGTTGCTATTCAAAGCTAACACTATGGATTCAAGAACATTGTATGCAAAATAGTGCTTTGTTTACAGGAGAACAACAAGTATGGGCAGAATTCTATTCGTAGCATGACCACACTATTGCACTTCACAGTAGAGGCTCGCGAACATGAACAACTCTTCAGACATGATGTGCTTACCAGGATTCCACCTTTTGTATCACTTTCAGCACCAACTCTGCCTACATCAGCTTCAACACATGCCAGTCCATATATGTCATTCCACATTTTCGGAGGTATAACTTGAGGTAAAATCGCATAATTTTCTGATTTATTACAAATTTAGGAGAATTTCATAAAAATCCATTTTGAGCATTCTTTATCATCCTTCGCTCCACATCTTTACCACTTCCCCTTTTTCAGCAGCATATCATTTTCAAGTGTGGGGGAGTGTTCCTTTCATTCATTTCTTTCTTATGACCACGTCATTCATATTCTTTATCATCCACTGCTATTCTTATTCACTCTCAACACCTCCCTTATTCCATGTTGTTTTACACCAAGCATAGAATTCAACAGCTGGTAGCAATCCCCTCTATTTGTTTTCTAGCATCGCATGAGGGCATGCTAATTTTTCAGAGAGGGGGAGGAATTGCTATGCATGATGGATGTTTTCTACTTTATTCCTTATTTAAGGCATACAATTTCATTTTTACACAGTGCAGAAATTGATTTCCACATATTTTTAAAACTATGAACTCAATTCTTGTAATTTTTGGAAAACACATACGTATCATCAATACAAACCCACACAATTTCAAGAAATATTGGTTCATAAATTGCGGAAATCATGCACTCTCACCTACGGCCATTTTGTTTATATCTCATGATCCATGCATCAAAACGATCTGATTTTTGGATCATAGAATCCTTCATATATTACAAATCTACTTGCAACATTTCAACAAAATCTGGTTTGTAGTTTTTGAAAAAAAGGTTAATGAAGTTTGCTGTTATCTATATCATATTTTGTTGCAACTTCTTATATACATATAATTGAATGTCAATGTAAAAATTGTTATGCCTTCATCAAGATTACTAAAAGTGAATATTCATTAATTAAGGAAGGATTCATTTGTTCTATCCATTTCATGAGCTGAGATGAACATATTTGCTTGGTTAAAACATGGTTTCTGTCTTTGGGTTGCATGAGGACATGCAATATATTAAGTTTTCGTTGCATGAGGACATGCAACATATTGAGTGTGGGGGTATGTTGGGTCGTTAATATGCCATTATTATTATTACTTTTGAACACTTATTCCACCCATTTCTATTATTCTTTATCATATCATTTATTATAATTTATCATTTAAATCCATTTTATAAATGATTTATGCTCTTACGGATGAATATTATTTATTCCCTTTATTTCTAATAAATTGATGATTATGCGTTATTTTATCAATGATAGTTTTAATAAATCAGTTATAACATTATTTACCATTCTTAGCCTCCAAGATAATTTTCAGATTGAATATTTGATTTTTAAAAGCGCCAACTCAGAAATGCGCTGGAATAAGGAGTGACAGTTTTGCGGTTGAGATTCTGAGCAAATGGAGAAGAATCTGGAAAATCCGAAACATGGGTTTTGTCCAGAACGGGCCCAATTAACTTTAGTGAAGAACAGTTTGCCCAAATTCGGCTTGTACTGAGAGAAACGTAGGGTTCTTTGAGTACGATTTTCTCAGATTTGCTGTTGCGACCGTCCTCCAAATCTCAGCTGCAAAGCCAAATTCGTCTTGCTTTTGTTGAGAGATGAAAGGAAATATATTTTCTTGTTGATCAACTGGTTAGAATCAATCCAATTTTGTAAAAGAAATCATGTTGTACTTATCTTTATTGTAACTTCTCTCTGATCTCTCTATTTAAATGAAAACAGAGATCAGAGATGGGGAGGACTTCAGGGTGATTTCTGGGGAATTCGAATGATGGAAGAATGATAGAAAAATGATGAAGAATGATGGTGGATTATCCATGATAGGATAGGGATTGTTGCATGCTGTAATTCTCAAGCATTTGCTGTTGTAATGATTCCACAATTTGCTGATTAATACATGATTTGGGAGTTGTTGTTCATTCTTTTCCTTCTGAAGTAACCCAGCAGCGTCCGCTGGCGGCTAAGGGCCCAGCCTCTGGTGGAGTATGCTGTTGCTACTGTATATTATATTCTTTTGATTTCTGTGTGGTTTGCTTATCTTTATTGCTCGGTAATCTGACATGCTTTTTCATATGCTATTCCATGCTCTGCTACGATTAATTCATTAATGGTTTCTTCGGGAAATTTATGTAGTGACTCTGTATTGTATGAGTGAATCTTTTCAGAGTTGATTGCATGTTATTAGTCTAAACCAACTATTTCTGTTACAGAGCATTTGTACTGAATATTACTGTTGTTGGATTCATTTGAAATCCTGATTATTGGAATCCGAAAAGTGATATTATTCTATTTGGAACATAGTCATATTCACCTTAATTGTCAGATTACCATATTAGCGTGTCGTGTGTATGTATGGTTGATTCTTGCTAATTCATCAATGAGTGCTATTCCATAAAGTACATTCCATCCAATTTGCCTTAAGAAAGAAGATTGTTATTTTATTGCAGAATGTGAGTTTAGTTCTGACTCGCGAGACTTAGTTTATTTGATTGCTGTTCCATTTACTGCTTGCTGTTCCATTTCCTGTTTGCTATTCCATTTTACTTTCTGCCGTTCCATTTACTTGCCTTTGTTGCTTTGGTGTGAGAGAAGGTCTAAGGCTGTAGTGAGCTAGCAAGTCGCTGCTTAGCTCCCAGACCTATGGTCCATGCTCTAATTTCCTTTCCATCAGTTTCTAGAGGGATGGGTTATCGCTTCCGCACCCTTGACTGATAAGCTACCTTGTGTGATTTTATTCTTTTAAAGTAATTTAGTCATAGTTTGCTCAGTGAATAGTTGATGTATCCTCAATTGATGTTTGTTGAGTGAATAGTTGGATTTCAGAGCATTTGAGTTTATGTTATTGTTAGATTTCTTTTTCAAGCATTCATTTACTTTTGGGTTTTAAGCACTATACTGCAAAACATTACTCTTAAGTAAATAGCTGCCTCAGACTGAGTACACTCTTGAAATAAAAAGTCGTCCCTGGGTTGATAATTAATGTGAAGGTAATTAGGAGTTTAAGAGACACATTTTTATCGCTCCAAAAGAAAATTGGCAAACTCATTTGCAATGAAGGATTTGGGTGCTGCAAAACAAATCCTTGGTATGAGAATAACTAGAGACAGGAATAATCGCAAATTAACATTGTCTCAAAGTGAGTACATAGAAAAGGTGTTGAAAAGGTTTAATATGCAGAATGCAAAACCAGTTAGTATACCTTTGGCTAGCCATTTCAAATTAACTAAGGAGGCGTGTCCCAAGACTCAAGAAGAAATGGATCATATGTCTAAAGTTCCATATGCATCAGCAGTTGGAAGCTTAATGTATGCAATGGTCTGCACAAGGCCTGATATTACACATGCAATGGGAGTTGTAAGTAGGTACATGAACAATCCAGGAAAAGAACATTGGATGGTAGTGAAGTGGATTCTCAGGTATTTGAGAGGTACCACAAATCAAGCATTATGCTTTGGTGGTTCAAACATTGCTCTACAGGGATATGTTGATGCAGATATGGCAGGTGATAGAGATAACAGGAGGGGCACAACGGGGTATGTGTTTACTGTGGGTGAAACAACTATCAATTGGGTTTCAAAAATCCAAAGTGTTGTTGCACTTTCAACTACAGAAGCAGAGTATGTTGCTGCTACAGAGCTAGTGAAGAAATGATTTGGTTACAAAGGTTTCTGAATGAATTGGGCAAGAAGCAAGAGTTGGGCAGGTTATACAGTGACAGCCAGAGTGCCATACATCTTTCAAAGAACTCTGCATTTCATTCCAAGACTAAACATATATAGCTCAAGTACCATTTCATATGGTCAGCATTGGAAGATGGACAATTGAAGCTGGAAAAGATACACACTAGCCAGAATCCTGCAGATATGTTAACAAAAGTTGTAACCAGGGAGAAACTGAGAATCTGCTCAGTTTCAATTGGTCTTCAAGTATGATGAAGAAGATGAGAAACATCCAGGTCCAAAGTGGAGTTATTGTCTAGCAAATGAAGCAGTGGTGGAGTTGCTATAATCAGTCTCCAAGTGGGAGATTGTTGGGTGTGGAGCCTGATTATCTTATGTATTCAAAGGTTTCAGCCGGATGTATACCCCAGGAAGACTGTACACCCCTCCACGTGGGGGGTTGTGGGGGGGGACTTGTCCCCCCCGCGGGGGTCTGGGGGGGCTTCTGGGGGGTTCGAGGGCCAGCGGTCCCCCGGCGAGGGTTTGGGGGCAACGCCTCTGAAGCTAAAAATAGATGTAAAATTGCCTTGTAAAATTCTAGTAATTTATAGTCAATCTGGGCCGTTCATTAGGCAGATGATCTGACGGTAGAAGTTATGTTTAATTTAGGGTTTCTTTCCCTAGAAAGCAACCCCTTACTATATATGAGGGAATTGTATTGCGTCTATGCATATCTGTATTCTGAGTGAGGAAGAGAGAGGAGATTGAGAGCGAAGAGGGTGTTACAGCGGATCTGCTGTAGGTTGTATCTCTTCAATTTGCTGGATAATATAACAAAAGAAGGACTGGCTGTTTCTCCATGGATGTAGCCCAAACTAGGTGAACCACGTATATCTATGTCTCTCTTGTTTTATGTGTTTTCTGTGTTTATATTTCTGCAATATTTTATGTGTTCCATTGCTCTGTAATATATAATTTTCTAACACCTTCCTCCATTTTATTTTAGTGCCTATATCATGGATGTCATTTGTTTCTGTACTAAGTTTCTAGTCATGGGTTGAAAATGGACTTTGCAAGAACCCTACCCCATCCATCTCAGCTACAAACATATGTGGGAATCCCATTATATACGCCATTTTTATAAAATATGCCACGGTGTTATTTTACCATTGCATCAATTTATTTTTAATAAGAAATCCCCCATGTTTTCTAAAGAAGCTACTACATACCTTCTCGTAGTAGGCAAGTATTTTATTGAAGAATGGTTTACATATATCAGAGTTTTTGGCAGTACAATGGCCCCGCATGTACTCCCTTTGTATGTCTCCGACAAGCTATTAGGAAGAGAAATAGCCTAACAGACTGTGGGAAAAGGCTTAACCAAGACCCTAAAAGATAACAAAAAGTCATTGTGGCCATCCTTTCCCATCTGGTCTGGTTATTTTTCGTTGGCAAATTTCAACCATGCAAACAAGGAATTACTAAGCCTAGAGATTTTCAAGCTCCATACTCTATCAAAGAGGCAATTTGACCCAGACAAGATAGCACACAATATTACTACTGCGGTAAATATCAATCCCTTCAACCATGAAGCTAACGATTCTAAAAAATATTTTACAATCTTTTGAATCATTCGAACAAGAATTCAATTGGGAAAAGGAAAATTTAAACCATGATGATTTTGAAAAGTGTCAGGAATTCAAAAGTCAGAGGATCGAAACAATCCCATTGCATTTGTTAAGAGCAGATGACAATTCTATGCCCAGTGTAACTATCAACAGTGAAGGACCAAATTCTCACATAGAATCTCAAGTGGATACAGGGAAAGCACAGGATACATAGAATACAACGGAATCTAGCAGAAGGTCGGCCGAAAAACAGGTCATAAGTGACCTAACCAAAGATATCGGTCCTGAAATCAAAAGCAGCAATCTGGAGCAGGAATGGGACCAATTCAATAAAAAGTTGCAAGATACTCCTAAGACAACAGATGTCTAGGAAACCACGGAATATCACACTCCTCTGCAAACTCAGAAAACTTTAGATTCTGATTCGATGGATGAGCAAGGGACAAGTTCGCAACATACATAAATCATTCTTGCTTTGGCCACATCGTAAATTATCCTAAAGGTGACTGAAATTCCTACTTTGGCCACATCGGAAATTATCCTAAAGGTGACCAAAATTCCTCCTTTAGATGTGTTCTACAGCCCACTGCATAAGGTTGTAGTAAGAAGACAAAGGAAAAGAAGGAGAGTGGAAACACCCAAGATCCCACCAGGGAATGAGCCGATGGACATAGTCTGGAAGGATATTCCTTCCAATCCGGCTGAAAATTTGACCAGAATGTTGTAGTTTATAGGGGCATACATTACTGCCACCATGGATAAAGCCAATGAGGTATCTATTTTGTTAAGGGAAAGGGAAGAAAAGATAGCGCAGCTCGAGCAATAGCTGCAAATCGAGAAGGCAAATGTGAACCAGCAAGTCGCTGAACAAATAGCCCAATTGTAGAAGAATATGGAGGTATTAAAGATAAGTCATAAAGCAGACATCTCTATGAAGAACATGCAAATCCAAGAATTGCAAGAAGCCATGGAAAAATATAAATATGTCCCTACTATCGATAAATTCATCAAAGAGGAATTAGAGCTAAATTCCCTTCTATCAAAACAGCAAGATCTATTTTTCCAGAGAATGTCGCGTGTCACTCCTTATCTGATTACCAGTGATCAGTTAACGAATAAGGCGGATGATCAGAGAACTGAATTTAATGATTTAAATACAAATATCTTTGAATTCATTGAATAGAAAGAAACAGAAGAAGGAAAGTTAATCTGCCCGAGATTGAGGAGACACATAAGGACATTTTATTAATAGATTGGGATGCGCGGATAAAGCAGGTTGAATTAGCAGTGGCAAGAGAAGAAAGAGTGGCAAAGAACATATTAAAAGCAATAAATCACTCTTTTCACACTATTAACTTGATGAAAGAAGGTAATCCAAAGAAACTTCCAGATTTGAATGACTTCGATAAAAACTGGAAGGCAAAGGTGAAAACCCAAAGGGAAGCAATCACAAAGCTATCAAAGAATGACTCGGAAGAATATTGACAATTACTTATCAAACCTCACAAACAAATAATGACACTCAATTGTTCACTCCATTCAATGCAAAGGATGTTGCCACCTCTCACAGATGTTATCTTCACGGGACAGGTCAGAACGCAGTTTGGGGCACCTCCTCAAGTGAAACTGATGTCTGATATATGCAATCTAAAGGAGAAGTTGGCAGACAGCAAGTCATATTTATAACCTTTGCTCATCAAATCACTTTTATTTTTAGATTTAGTTGCTAGTTAAGAGGAAGGTTGTTTGAAACATCCTCAAATATTTTGTATAATCTATTCTTGAACTTTAGTTAGATAGTATTTATACCCTTCTCATGCATTTAGAGAAGGGTCTAGAATTTTATCAAAAACATTTTCAGAGACTGCACTTCTGTAAGTTTGTGAATGCCTTGATGAAATTATGGAACATGGTCATTTCTTTTAAATATCAAACTAATTTCCTTTATTGATGCACTATTGTATACTTGGAGAATAATTTGATTTGAAGAAAGGAGTTGATCTATGTGATTAATCAAATGAGCAGAACCTCACATGTATGGTACTTTTTTCTTGTATGATTAGTTTTGTTTTTATTTAATTAGTGATAACATTTCGTTTTCATGAATTAAATATGGAATGTGTTATTTTTGCTATGTGTTAATTAAACTATTGTATGATGCCTAGCTGAAGGCATTTATTTTCATATATGATCATTAATATATGCGATATAGTTTATACATTTCTTTGACTAACTATTTAGTCAAAGAAATTATCTTTACACGTTATCATCTCCGTTTAATGCGTGAATGATCTTTATTATCACATGTCAAATAGATATCTTTTTAGATCGCATATCACATGGAATACTCAGGTTTATATTAGATTAAGTTAGCTAGAGATTTGCATGCTAGAATAGGTCATTTAGTTATCATTATTCTTATTTCAATTGCTTGAAAACCACCCATTCTCATTTTAAAACCCACATTGGGAAACTGGTCCCATCATCCCCAGTCGGAGCCACCACTTCAAATGGAAAAGGAGTTGTCTTTAAGGTTCGGACCGAGTGGTTATCCCCCATGTTGGAGCAGCAAAATTCTGAGGCTTCAACACAGCCATAAGGGTAAGTCATACTCTAGATATGGTTGAGCATGAGGGTACAAGACCAATTGTTTGGACAAATTCCCATTTTTAATGGTTATATTCCCACCCCTGCAACTTATGTAAGCATCAGCAGTGGCTAGCCATGGCCTTACAAGGATTAAATGATAACCATTGAACTTGGTCTTAGTTTAGAGAACTAAGAAGTCATCAGGGTATTCCCAAGAATCAAAGGAGACCATCACATCCTCAACAACTCCCTCAGGAGCTATTGTGGATCTATCTGCAAGCTTTAAGACTATTGTGGTCTTCCTTAATGATTCTTGGAGATTCAGTTTAAGCATGGTCTCCTTAGTCATCACATTGATGGAAACCCCAAGATCAATCAAGGTATGGGGGACAATGATTCCATCAATGTTCACACCTACCACAGGACTTCTAGGGTCTAGATACTTCGAGAAAATCACTCTCCCCAACATTAAGTCCAACAGTTGTCCAATGAAATTAATGGTAGTGGTGTCTTTGTTTCTCCTCCCGCAATTTTTGAAGCATTTCTCCTTGATTAACTTGTTGTAGATTGGGACATCCTTGATAGCTTGGAGGAGTGGTATTTTAACACACAAGTTTTTCAATTCACCCAGAAGTTCAACCTCTTCTAGGGTGTGTTGGCTAGGATGGATTAGTCTCTCAGGAAAAGGAGGTGGATTGGCTTCAGGAACACTCTCTTCCTTTTCCTCTTCAATCTCCTCAGGTGGAGATGGAGGTTGGTTATCTGGAAGCACTCTTACAGACCTGAGGTTGATTTCTTGAATTTCCATAGCATAGGAAGGGTAGGATGTATCTCCACTATAGACCTGTTGTGCCTTCTTGTTATTCGGGTTCAGATTTAGTTGAGCAAGCATATGAAGTTGCTTAGGTGGAGTAGGGTGAAGGAGTTGTGTTTGAGATGGAGGTGGAGGCAGTAACGTTGTAGATTGGTTGTATGGGGGCCTCCACTCCTATGATGGTGTATTCCACTGAGGTTGTGGGGGAGAATATGGTTGGAATGATTGATTCGCATGTTAGGAATGGTATTGAGGTGCATAAGACCATGGAGAAGGTGTTTACCATGAAGGATGAGCAGGAGGACACCAAGGGGGAATGGATGCATTATGGTTGGGGATGTAATATGGATAGGGCACCCCTTTCATGCCATGCTCGTATGGTCTAGGTCCTTGAGGCCTCCTTTGGTTGATATATAAGAGTTGTTTAGTCACACGCTTAGTTCCTTGATACACAGATTTCAATCCAGGCAAACAAGGGCACTTGTGTGTGGAGTGGTTTTCTTCACAAATCGAGCAGATCTCGATAAGATTCAATGGACTTTCATTTCTAGGGTGCCTCCTAGTGCATCTAGGGCAAAAGACGGCTAAGGCTCTTTTTGCTTCCTCTTGCTTCCTCTTGCTTCCTCTTGATCTGCATGGTATCCATTTGTAGGGCAAGGGTATGCAACATCTCACTCTTAATGTCTTCCAACATGTTCCCAATTTCACTTTTGATGGATGTGTTGGAGGAGGATGAACTGGCCAAAGCTTGACTAGCCCTACCCTTATTTTTGGCTGCCCTAGAATGATTTTTGAAAACTATCTTGATATCATCATAAGATAACTGGTAGATGTCCCCTCCTGATAGCATGTTTAGGGTTTCTAGTATATCTTCCTTGAGCCCTTTAAGAAGGACTAAATTGAGTGATTTAGGGTCGAGGGTGCATCTAGCCCTTTTGTAGCTAAGTTGGAACCTTCCTCATAATATTCCAAGGATTCATCAGGTCCCAAGGTCATTCTAAATATTTCCGCTTTGGTGTCTTTGGACCTGCAATAATCCTTGTACTTATTGTTGAAGACTTGTTACATTTGAGCCTAGGTAGTGATGTTGTCCCCAGGTAAACCCATGAACTAGTACAAGGTTGCATCCTTAAGGGTAGATGGGAACAACTTCAACTTTTGGTCGTCAGAGATATAATCATAAGTTCTGCAGATGACAACAAACTCAAATAAAAAGGTATCAAGGTCCTCTAATGTTAAGGCAATGATGCCAAAAAAGTGATGAGCCCCAGTATTGCAACAAGGATGTTGAAATTCCTAGGGTGACCAACTTTACTTTATGAACCCGGGGTTCGTACAAACTTGGAGGTGATAGTTCTATATGCACAACATATGCAACGATTTACTCTTGTCACTTCTCAACTGGGGCGATAGACCACTAGGGTTTATCAAACCAGTCTTATATTGACTAGAAGGAGGATGACTACTGACAGTGAATGTAAAGCTACCTTTAACGTAGAAAGGAAATGCTTGCATATTTTAAGGAAATGAAAACGTTGAATATAAATTGTTATGAAATGACATGAAATTACCTAGCTAAGAATTAACACATTTTACTTGTAGAAGAGACCTAATTTAACATTGCATTTTATCATCTAGATATCTCGACTAAGTAGGCATGGAAATTATCCTAACACTACTATGACTAATGTATGTGTGCACTAGCTAAATATTGAGTAAAAGAGTCTTTTGGTTTCCAATGTAGAAATGTAAATGCTAAGCTAATAATCTAATCTTTTGCAGGGGAGGAAGGTATGGAAAAGTTGGTCCAAAATGGAATTGAGGACCATGGAAGTCAATTTGAAGGCATACCCTAGGCTCTGACCATCATTTCTACCCAAAACAGTCTAAAATAGGCTACTACAGGGTTTCTTGTAGTTACTACAGGATTTCCTGTAGTTACTACAGGATATCCTGGTTTACTACAGGAAACTTAGCTCAAGGTTGTAGGAAGGTAGGGAGGGTGAAAGGAAGTGCTGGGAAGATGTATGATGGTATAATAAGGTATGGGGAACATGCGCACTACCCAAGGATCACCCCAACTCTTCAGTATGGTTGGATTTTCTCAAGGTGGATGTCTATCGTGCCTACAAAAATAAATTTGAATTAGTGGTTGTGTTGGCATTATGGTGCATGTGTTGTACTTTATGGAAACCCACTAGTAGCAGAACAACTGACTTGTATATGGTAACTAGATGAATCTACAGGAGAGATATGAGATGTGACAGAATGCATGGAAGATGTGTTTACAAATGTGACAAAATGCAGGGCAGTTCAAAGGAATCAATTCAGAAGTAATGTACAATGGAAAATCACATTATAATAAGTCTATTCAGAGGTGGCAAAGTAATGGTACAGAAGAACGGGATGATGGAACAAAGGACTACAGATCATAATCAAGAAATTGAGGAAAAAGAATGTTTTCAGGTATGTTAAGTTGTATACGTGGGTTCACTGTAAAAAAAGAGCATATACAAGCAGGTTCACTATACAAAAAAAGTGTATACGTATGCACGCACTTTCACAAGAGGAAAAGCGCATATGGGATTGAAATTTACGAAAATTAAGGTGAAAGAGTATGAAGGGTCCATACCATGGTATTATCCCACAATATTGAGTGGAATAACGGTTACTTGATCCCATCCATGAATACCATAGGTTCTAAGTTTTGTTTTGGTCCGAGATATTGAGAAAGGCTAAAACTATATAAGGAGGAGAATATCAAAGGGCTAAGTGCACAAGTAATGAATATCTTATGAAGTGTGAGACCAAAAGAAATTATGCATGTTATGGGTTTCTAATGCTTTTCTTGATTTGGACTAAGTATGCACCTGAATGTTTGATGATGGATGAGATCTAATGATGGTTCAGGATTATAATGACTTATAATTATGTGATGTGATAATGGATAGGCTAGATCTGAGTGCTAACAAATGTTTTGTCCTTTAAATGCTATGATATGGGTATATTTGAAGTCTGGAATAGCCACGAAGTTATAAGTTTGTATTTGTAGATCTATACATTGGTTCACCTTGGTGAAGGCACGTATACACGCAAGTTATACTCTTCCAAGTAGCGTATGCAAAAGAAAATCCTGTTGTTCAGAAATGGCTGATTTATCTGATCAGTATTGTTGTTTTACTATTGTCTATCGATGATGTCTTCTTAGATATGAAAGTAAAACTGAAATCATAAGGAGATTGAGTCTGATTGATTGATTGATTAAATGAGAAGGGTGATATTTGTTGATGTATGTTTAGATCTCTGTAATTTGATAGTAGATCTTCAGAATGTTACTAGTTGGTATAGTTTTGATTCAGAGGTTTTTATGATTCAGTAATTTTGGAGGTATACGCAGGTTTGGTTAAAGCAAGTAGCATATACACATAGGTTTTCTTCATTGAAGTAGCGTATACATTATGACATATGATTTTTGAGGTTGCAGTTAGCTCTGGTTGTTGATGCAATGTTCTAGGTTCAGAACTGTGTTTTGGTTACAGTGATCTGATTGTTCACATTAATTGGTTGAATTTTGATTAATTATTGGTTGATTGGTTTTTAAGTGAATGGTTGATTCAGTCGTGTCAGAGGTTCAGTGTTTGTTTTATTCATTGTGTCAGAGTTTTCAGCGATTGATTGATTCATTTGTGGTTGATTTGGAGATTGATGATCAAGTTTTAGTTATATCAGAGATTGATGATTGGGTTTTAGTGATTGGTTGATACAGATGTATTTGTTGATTATATTGTAGTGATGATTGATTGTGAGAAGCATTGTTACTGATGGGTCCAGTATGAAAATTTAATGAAACGTGGCCTTCATAGAGTGTTGATGTGTACCAAGAGTATCCAGTATGAAAATTTATGAAACGTGGTCCCTAGAGGATACTGAGGGTTAGAGCCTTCAGTGAGGAAGTCGAAGCTTCCTGCCAATAGTGGTTGGTGATTAGATCAGGGGGTTGGAGCTACCTTCTAGTAGCAGGTGGAGAACGAGTGAAGGTGGTAGGTCAGCGCCTACGTACTGATAAACATATCATCCAGTACAAGATCCATGGGGTTGTAGCTCCCTTCTAGTAGAAGATGGAGCCGAGAGAAGGTTGTAGCCTTCTGCA
Source organism: Pinus tabuliformis (assembly GCA_031772625.1). Classification (NCBI taxonomy): domain Eukaryota; kingdom Viridiplantae; phylum Streptophyta; class Pinopsida; order Pinales; family Pinaceae; genus Pinus; species Pinus tabuliformis. The sequence goes on from CM062817.1 coordinate 1,864,741,720, forward strand.
AGTGGGTTCCTACATACTGGTATGAGTCTACACCAGTACAAGATTGTAAACAGATTATTCTTTATATTAAAATAAGACAGAGACAACAGCAGCAGGTAGTTTTTCTCCCACATTGGGTTTCCACCTTAAATCTTGGTGTTCATGTGTGTTGCTTGTGTGTAATGGTTTATTTTTTTATTACTACACATGGTTATTATTTAATGTTTAATAAAGTACTGATGCACTGATTAAAGATCAACATATGATGAATAAACTAAATCTTAAGTTCACTGGATATACGATGGTTGCCTTAAGAACAGTCACATGCACACATGAGTTTGCTTGACTGAAGTAGTGTATATAAATATGATTATGAAATGGAAAAAGTTATTGATTTGTAAATACTGATTCACATCCCCCTCTTAGTATTATTCCCAACAATTGGTATCAGAGCAGGTCCTTTGGCAGAAGCTTGATCACTTGAAGGAGATCCGTAGTAACAATGGGAAAGAAGCAAAAGAAGAAAGCACCTCAAAAGAAGAAGACATCTCAAAGGAACCGTGACAGTGGGAGAGACGATTGGCCATTATGTGGAAGCAACTCTTCAGATTCAGAATCACCTCGGAATGAAGATTAACATGCAAAAGAATTGTCAGGTATGAATTTGTTGTCCTCTCTAGTGATACATTTCTCTGTTCATTTGAAGATAATGAATGTGACAACGAAAAAACTGAATTTTCTCTTATGGGTGAAAGAGAAAGAAATCAAATAGAGGCAGAATTTAAAAATCTCATGGACACAATTAGAGATCAAAAGGATCTAATTTATATAATGGAATGTGCCTACAAAGAAGAAGTTACCAGGTTAAAATTAAAGCTCAGTTAGAGGAATGAAACAAAGTAAGGAAACCATATGAGGAAAAGGAAGATTGATGTCAAAGGTTGCAGGATGAACTGACATCATTGAAAAATGAAGTGAATGAAAAGGATACAACAACCAAGGAACTTATGGAAAGAACTAGTTACTATGAAGGTCTTGAATCTGTGGTCGTCACCCTAAAAGAAGATCTTAAAAATTCAAATAAGAAGAATGAAGAACTAATTCAAGCATTTGAAGAACAAGAAAATGAAGTTCTCGAATTAAGGCAACAAGTGGAAGAAGGAAGAAAAGTTGAAGAAATCATGAAGAAGCAGTATCTTGAAAAGGAAGAGCAATATCAGGTTGAGGTAAATATCCTAAAAGGTAAATTAGAAGAAAGGAATAAACTTTTACAATTTCAAGATAGTACTAAGATTTTGGATGATATTATTAGTAGTCAAAGGTCTCCTGCCATCAAATATGGTCTTGGTTTTCATGAAATTGTTAAAGGTGAATCTAGCTCACAAACTGAAGCAAGGAACTCTAATGCAAAATCTGAAATGCTCAACAAGGAGATAAGAGGTCAACCCCATCAACAACCAAGGAAAGAAATTCTTCAAAGACAATCATTTACTCCTAACCATGGAAGTGATAATCGATTCCTTCCTCTGATGAATAATGTTGAATGTTTTATATGTCATAATTTTGGACATGTTGTAGCAAGATGAGGAAGTAGAATGGTTCAAGCTAATAACCGTCACACAGAAAGATCATCAGCTTCCAGGTACTTTAAGGGACATTGTTTTTCTTGCAATATGATTGGTCACAAATCCATTGATTGTTTTAGAAGGAATATGAAACATATAAGGTGTTATGCTTGTAAGAAGTTTGGTCGTATATAAAAATAATGCAGGAGCAAATTTTGGTCAACATACCAAAAGGAGCAAACATCATCACACTCCAAGGTATGGAAGAAGAAGGAATTACAGTAAGAAAGATGTGGCATAGCTCAGTATACAGACAAAACAAACTTAGGAGGAACTAAACATATGAAATTTTTGTGTTCTAATTCTCATACACAGTTATCATGAAGACAAGTTGTGTATATACGTGAGTTAGAAGCTGCACAGTCGCGTATATGTTGGATTAATGAAGAAGTTGTGGGATAGACTTAGAAAAAAGGTCTGATATGGTTCAGTCAATTATCAATTGTATTTTATGTCTTGATGATTGATGATTATAGTCTATGGATGTTATTTGGAAGTTCTTTTGATCCTCATAAATGGTTGATGACTTGATGTATTACTGGTTGATGATGATGCCTTGATGATTCTTACTAATATATGCAATGATCAAATCTGACAGTGAACAGTTGGCACAGGTTCAGGGGGAGAATATGTTATGCTTCTAATAATGCATTGTTGGCATTATGTTTAGAAGTCTTTGGTACATAACGATTCTTAATTAAGTATCGATTGATTGGGTTCTAAGTGAATGGTTGATTCAGTTGTTTCAAAGGTTCAGTGTTTGTTTGATTTAGTGTGTCAGAGGTTTTAGTGATTGATTGATTCATTTGTGGTTGATTCAGAGATTAATGGTCGAGTTTTAGTTATATTAGAGCTTGATGATTGGGTTTTAGTGATTGGTTGATACAAATGTATTTGTTGATTATATTGCAATGATGATTTATTGTGAGCACCATTGTTATTGATGGGTCTAGTATGAAAATTTGATGAAACGTGGCCTTCATAGTGTGTTGATGTGTACCAGGAGTATCCAGTATGAAAATTTATGAAACGTGGTCCCTAGAGGATACTGAGGTTTGGAGCCTTCAGTGAGGAAGTCGAAGCTTCCCTCCAGAAGTGGCTGGTGATTAGATCAAGGGGTTGGATCTCCCTTCTAGTAGTAGCTAGAGAACGAGTGAAGGTGGTAGGTCGGCACCTACGTACTGGTAAACATATTAGCCAGTACAAGAGCCAGGGGGTTGTAGCTCCCTTCCAGTAGAAGTTGGAGAATGAGAGAAGGTTGTAGCCTTCTACAGGTGGGTGCCTACATACTGGTATGAGTCTGCACCAGTACAAGATTGTAAACAAATTATTCTTTATATTAAAAGAAGAGAGAGACAACAGTAGTAGGTGTTTTTTCTCCCACATTGGGTTTCCACATTAAATCTTGGTGTTCATGTGTGTTTCTTATGTGTAATGGTTTATTCTGTTATTACTACACATGGTTACTTTTTAATGTTTAATAAAGTACTGATGCACTGATTAAAGATCGACATATAATGAATTAACTAAATCTTAAGTTCACTGGATATACGTTGGTTGCCTTAAGAATAGTCACATGCACATGCGAGTTCCCTTGACTGAAGTAGCATATATAAATCTGATTATGAAATGGAAAAAGTTATTGATTTGTAAATACTGATTCACACCCCCCCCCCAGTATTATTCCCAATAGTTGGTAGGATTGGATGATAGGTGGAGAAGACTTAGATGAGGCTAGTGGAATGAGTTCCTCCCTGTAGATCAGCAACTCCTGCAACAAGACATATTGTTTTCTTCATTCATGCACAACTTTATGTAAATGTGGAAAAGATGAGTTGAATTTGAGAAACTGATTTATTAATGGCTAATGGCTTAAATCCATTAAATGGAATTCTTTCTAATCTACAACAAACTCAAGAAACCAAAATGACAATTGCAAGTGCTTCTAAGAAATCATAAACAATGATCTACTCAAAAAGAAATCCTAAGCTATGAAATGACCAAAAGATATATATGTTTTTGGGGTTATGATAGTGGGGACCTGAAACCATGATCCAACTAATGGAAGCAAAACTAACCAATCATTCAAAGACTTGTGAATTAAACAAAGCAAAGATAACTTCACAACTATTCTATGATTCTTATCTATGATTATAATCTAAGAATACATGTACAAAAAGAGTAACCTCTGCTGCTAGGGTTAGGCCCTAACTCAAGAGCTTCAACCCTCTGAGTCAACTTAGTGATGGATCAAAGAAACCCTTTTCATTATCATCAAAAATGTCAAAAATAACATGACAATAACAGTCACAATATCTTAGCTCGAAATTGCCTCTTTCCTACAATAAAAAGTCGAATCCTAATGAGGCCCAATGCCTTCTTATTTATACAATTGAAGCTACCAACAAATTCCTAAAAATTAGGGAGGCTTGGCTCCTAAAATCAAGATTGACTTGTCTTCAGCTGTCACTGGCTTGGCTACGAATAAACTCGGTTCGCTGGGCTACTTGTAACTCCAAGCTAATGAGATCTAGTGGAGGAATCTTCGAGTGATTGAGGAGTTAAGGAGGGAGACCAAATCTCCTGAAATCCCTCTTGCTTGTCTACTTCGAGTTCCTACACTTAAATTAGCCCAAAACTATTCCAAATTTTGTAATTAATGCACATTAGGCCACATGACATAACCTATCACCTTTACTCTTCTCACTAAGAAAAATATAATAAAATATGTAAATAAATGTGAGAAAAGTTGATTTTAATAAGTTGGAGAGTGGCATTAAGACCCATATAAGTTACCTATTGACAAGCCTCATCAGTATACTTCTAAAAATGTGTGAATATATTCTTTGAAAGTTGCAACCACCACTCTTGAAAATATGGTAGGGGCATTCTTCAGTCCAAAAGGAATCATTGTATACTGATATGAACCCCATTTTGTAGTGAAGGTGGTCTTATGTCAATCTTCTAGTGCAATTCTAAACTAATGGTATCCTAAAAATCCATCTGTAAATGAATATGCTTCTTGACCTCCTACATGTGCAATACTTCATCAGTAAAAGGAGTAGGGAATGGGTCATGTAGACATGCATCATTTAACTTCCTTAAATCAACACAAATCCTGATTTCTCCTTGTGTTTTGTTTTCTTGTACTACCATAGGACTTATCCATTCTGATTCTTCCACAGGAAAATGATTCCAATTTCTATCATTTTATCAAGTTCTCTCTTCACTTTTTCTTTGTACTTTGGATTCAATCTATAAGGCCTTTGCTTAACTGGCTTTTCATCAGGCTTTAGAGGAATCTTCATAACCCCTAAATCTCCTACTATGCCCTTCATATCTGAGAACTTGATGAGAAATAAGTCTTGGTATTCATGCAGATGATTTCTCACTTTGCTAATTGTTTCTTCATCCCAATAATTTCCTATAGTTGCAAACTTCGGCTCTTCTTTTGGTCCTAAATTCAACTTCTTTATCTTCAATGGATTTGTTATATTAGACATTTCTAACTCAAGTCTTTTCACTTCATGGTAGCCTTTAGATTCTACTATGTCTATATGGTGAGGGTCTTCAACTTCTTCTGCAATGATGTTGTAGCATTCTAGTACATTTTGTAGCTGCGCAGCCCAATCAAACTTCCAAGTGAGTGGAATTTCATTCTCAAAAATCTTATTTTTAACTATCTGAAGAGTTGAATCTATACATGGACAATCATCTTCAAATATAAAGTTCAATGTAAACCCATTAACCATCTCTTCCCAATTCGCAGTACCATGTCGAAGTTTTGTTTCCAAGTACCAGTTTTGAAGAATTGTCTCTAATTTATGGATGAACCCATGCACCCATTCTTCTTGTGGAATCTCCTTCCATGTTTTCATGCAGAGCTCGATGTGCTCTCTAGGATCAGTTTGACGGTCATAATTATCTTCCAACTCTATTTCTACCTGACCAAACCTTATCCATATCAACCTTCGACATTCTTGCCAAGTTCGTATATTCTTCTTATGAGTAGCCCACCATCTAGCAAGAGTAGCTCTTAAGGCTATATCCAGAGCTAACAATCTTTGACACTCTGGTACCTGTTCTTCATATTCTTCAAGAAAAATATTTATATTACTTAAACCATCATAAAAAGGTAAGTCACATACCTCATCTTTCATACAGTGAACCGCTTTAGTAACTCTTGCATGTCACCTCATAGATACTTCATGTAACATTTTTTTCCAATTTTCCAATTCTTCTTCTGAATCTGAAGCACATGAATTGCCATGATCCCGACTCAACTTGCCTTTAGTAGGGTTAACATAGTCTTGTTCTTTTTATTTCATCTGATAGATGTTATCTATATCAATTGTGTTGTACTCCTCTTTAATCGGTTCGGTATACCTTGATCCTTTTGATGGATCCAAGGGAACGATCACTCTCATATTTTTGCTTTCAAATATCATGGTCAAAGCCCAATCTAGTCCAAGTAATGCAGGATAGGGGTTACTATCATCCACAATTTCTATTGCTTCAAAATCAATAGTAGTGTGCACCCCTTCAATGTGCACTGTAATTCCTGATAATCTTCCTAGCGAAACAATCTTTTGTTGATTCACCATTCTTAGCTGAATAAGTGACCATTGAAAATTTGGTTTACCCATTAAATCCCATGTTTTCTTTGTTATGACATTAGCTTCAGATTCGAGATCTAAAATAACTTGGTCCATGTCATATTCTCCTATTTGTGCACTAAGCCTCATTTCCTTTCCAATTCTCTTCTGTTTATGTAAATTGTTAACTTCACACATCTCACCCCACGGTATTTCTTTAGATACACAAGAATTTATCAATTCTTGAAGTCCTTCTACAACTCTTTGATCTCACAACAATTTCATACAAGTTTGAAGAAAATATTTTGAAGTATCTACCTTATATGCCACATCATGTTCATGTATTGTCATAGCTTGACTTTGTGTCAAAGATGATAAATGGAAGCTATTCTTATAATTCTGTTGCGCGCTAGATGTCGAAGCTCCTGCATCCATAAAGCTTCACATTCTTCCATAAAGACTTATTTTTCCTTTTGAATTTCAATCACAGGGGTGTTTTCAATACTCTTTCTAACCCATGTAGTTTCAACTTCCTTCTTTCCATCTGCTTTATCCTTTCTAGTCATAGATCCACTCCTTGTTACAATATTAAAGTGAGGTTCATCAATCATTGGTTCTGCAGTCATCATCTGAATGTTCTATGTTAGTTGTTGATTTTTCTTTTCTTGCTTTTCTTTCCATAATTATCGGACACTCCTCAATTACATGATCAATTTTTTGCAATACTTACATGTCGTAGTAGGATTCTGACAATCTCTTGTGAAGTGTCCTTCCTGGCCACATTTGTAGCAGATAATTTATCCATGGCCTCAACCTCTTCCTTGATATCCACCTTGACCACCACGTTGTCCATTTCCTTCTTGTCCATGTTCCTCATCTTTCATTCTATAGGCATCAGTATTGTGCTCTATGATCAATTCATAAGCTCGACAATTGTTCTCATCATGCCCTACTAATTTGAAAAATTTGCAATATAAGTTTCTTGGAGTCTGGATGTACTTATGCAATAAGTAGCAATATTTTGCACGATCTTCACCTCTATTTTTACATATCTCACACCATAATCTCGATCTAGCATTCAAAGGATTAGGTGCTCCACTAGCCATGTAATTTCTAAAGAGAGGACATTGTTCTTTATAGTGGCCTTCTGATTTGGACTTTATACACCACACTTCTTCGCGAACTTCCTTACTTTTGTTCATACCTTGTATCTCCAAAGTCAAATTTTCCAGCTGACTCTGGATCTGTTGCATACCTGCATTGTTATCCCCTATAGGTGAAGCTTCTAATTTAATCGCAAGTTCTAAAGCTTCAGCTTGAGTTTCTATCTCCTGTTGCGAAAAGGGAAATCTTATATGTGGAAGTAGCACAACTATAAACCATTATTTATGTTACGGCAGAGCTATTTCGAAGCTCACCTGATTCAATAATATCTTAAATCTTTGGTCAAATTCCCACACAGAATAAATAGGGTTTTGTTTGATTTCTTTTAATTTTGTGATGCACTGCAACTCAGACTTAAGCTTCTTAAATTATTTTACTAGTGTTGTTGTAATGTCTGCAAATGATTTGATATGATTGCTCAAATACTTCATGTACCATGCCAGCACTCTATCTCAGAATGTTGTGACAAGATGGACTTTCTTTATAGTTTTGTCATGGACCTGCTTCACTGTCCATACTGCTATGGATAAAAACCAGAACTACTCTAGATCCTCTTATCCAGGCCCTTTAAAGATAGGTAGCTTAATAGCATTGGTCATGGTTCTTCTTGGAGGGGGTGGGGGAGGGAGATTCATAAGGGTGGGGGCCGGAGAAAACCAAAAGCACCCTAATTACTACTTGATTCTGGCTTCGGTGAACTTTCAGGCTGGAAGGGTGAATAATTTGGAATTCCTTTAGGGTTCTCATGGTGATTTTCTTCACTTTCAAAATCACTTAACAAAGGGCTATAGTCAGTTTCTATAAAAGTCTTCAGATCTTGGCCACGAGCTATCTTCCTAATGTTTATTCTATATCTTTTTCCACTTTGATTTTTTCTTGTTTCTTCTTCGGATCTTCTCCCAAACATAAGTAACTAGTAATCTTACTGCATTCATAAAATTCCCTTTTCACACAAAAGCTTCTTAATCCAAAGTTTTAGAGATTTCAAGAACTTACATCACAGTCCTTTGAAAAAATTTCATTCTGCTTTGCTATAGGACACAATCGAGTCTACTGCGAACTCAGTAATGAATCCTCCCAAGATGTTGTCAATCCATAAGTTAATAACTCTTGAGATCTTGTTGTCAGTGTTGTTGAGTCATTGTTTTAGTTCAGGATTCCACTCCTTAAGCTCGTTTCCTTTAAAACAGTATTTTCTCTCAGTGAACCTTGATATCCACTCGTATAGCTCCTCATGGAACGTGCTAAAGAAGATTTTGTATTTATCTTCGAAAATATACTTCTCTAACCACCTTCTAGTTGATAGATGAGGGTTTTTATTTTGTCGTTCTACAAATTCTTGTTCCTTTTGTTCTACCCAATCTTGAATTTCTTTCTTTGACAGATGCCACATAAACATCCCTCAAACAAATCCCGGTCCTGGAACAGAACCATTTATTGCCTTAGGTTGGCCTGACCTGGGTTCGGACTTTACTATGCACCAAAAATACCCTCAATCACTAGCCCTTTTGGAAACGACCTACAAGCAAGTCGTAGTCTCACCCGAAGTGAATACAAGAGGTTGCAGAACCAGGTTTTTGAAGCCTGAGGGATGTTGTTATCTGGCACTTTTGTATTTTCTTTATGCTTTAATACTTATAAAATACTTCACATACATCAACTACTTCACACTTATATTACTTCACAGAATTACATTCATCACTTAAACATAACATAAACATCCATAAACTTCACAGTACTGAAATAAAGTGCAGATAATAAGAAAATCAACACATGAGACACAGATTTTATCGTGGTTCATCCCAATGTGGGACTACGTCCACAAGAACTATTACTTAAAATAGAGATTTGGTACAACAAACAGTTCTTTCCTGTGCACACAGCTGCAGGTTGTCTTCGTACTAAGCTGTAGACCCAAGCCTCCGTGCACTCAGCTATGAAGCCTCGCCCTTCCTCCAAAGTACAGATCACAAAAATATCACCATAAACATAGATCTAGATCAATTCGATGCCTTCCTTATTTATTATTAATACCTATATATACTATTACATGAGGGATTACATCGTTACATTACCATGGACCTGATACCATGGTTTCCAAAATACAAGGGACTATGGTCCAAAACCGTCAACTTTTACAATATTTTATGTTTTTTCAAAAAAGGGAAGGGCTTCACCACAAAGCCCCTATGTTGCGTGGTGACTTTGTTGAGCGGTCTTCATTGTGCTCTGTTTCTATATTGCGCAGTCTGCTTCATACTCCGTAGCATATTTTCTATTGCATGCTCCACAAAACTCGGATTTCTTTCCCAAAATCTGGCCAAGTTGGGTTGCGCCCAACGGATTTCAAATCTAAGTATGCATTTCTTTGTCACCTAAAATTTTTCATTCTCACATACCCAACATAAAGGATATGGTTTAGGATGAGGAATGGTTTCTAAATTCAACTTCTTGACAATGTCTTCTGAGATAAGATTTGCTTGTGAACCACTATCAAACAATGTATCTATCTTGGTATGTTTTGAAATGACTCTAATATGGAAAATATCTATTCTTGTTTTTTCATCTTGAGTTTCATTGAGACAATTTGAAGAACTAGTACTTGCAATGTCGTTACCTTTCAAAGCCATCATTGTGATCTTTGCTTCATCCCTAGAATCAGGACCTAAATCATGTTGTGTAGTTGCAATTGTCTTCTCTTTCTCCTTGTTTTTAAACTTTTTGGGTCTCATCTCTAGATGAAGTTTCCAACAATGATCTTCATCATGGCCCTCTTTGGAATAGTGTTTACATGTAAGTTTTTCTTTCTCCATATTGATGGCAGCATTCTTCTTCCCTTTTCCTTTGAACTTACCCATTCATTTTTCTCTAGACTCGAAGGAACTCTCACTAGTTTCTTCATAAACATTTTTCCCTCTTGCCTCTAAATGAGTTGCCTGTACACAAACTTCATCTAGTTTTGTAGGGTTAAACATGAGAATGGTATGTCTCAAGTAACTATGCAATCCTCCAATGTATTTGAGAAAAGTATCTTGAGAAGACAAACCTATGCCCAAAATCAAAGCCCCTTTTCTGAATTCTTGAGTATAAGATTGCACATTTTTCCCTTTAGCTTGCCTAAAGTTTTTCCAATCCATAATATCTTTTTGCATGTATTCTAATGGATAAAACTACCTTCTTATTGCAACAACAAAATCATTCCAAGAGGATAAAAAGTTACCATGTTTCTTCATGTGCTATTGACTTTTGGCTTCCCACCAAATTAGTGTTGCACCTTCCAACCTAAGAGAAGCAATTTGAATCTTGGTTTCATCATCTTTGATTCTTTGTATCCTGCAATACACTTCAATCTAATGAATCTAATTATCTAATATCTCTACATTTACCTCCCCGTTGTACATAGGCAATTCAAACTTGATATCAAGCTTAAGAAAAGGAGTTTTACCATGACCCCCTAGAAAATTTAGAGGTGTTTGTGACAGGGTAAGAGAAGTTGAAGATCAGGATGAAGATGAGGAGGAGGAGGAGGATGGAGGTGAATGTGGTGGTTTGTCACCATTCCCTCCATTCCCTTTTGGAGGCTTGTCTCCTTTTCCTCCATCTCCTTTTGGAGGCTTTGAGATCTCTCCATACAATCTGGAATTCCTCTCCTCATACAAAACCTTAACCATCTCAGACATCTCAAATAATGCTTTCTGAAAGTTTTCTCATCTTCAAACATCTCTTCAGGACCTTCTTCATGTGCCATGACTATTGAAGCTTGAGGTGTGTTTGTTCTCCTTGAAACAATTTGAGATCTTGGCTCCACAAGTTCTCCTTCTCCTCTTTTGAGCTTCAACCTTGTAAGCATCAGAAAAACACTTGCAAACAAATCAAATATTCACAATAACCTATTGCTCTAATACCAAAATGATCTAAATGTGTAAACTTGAATATTTTTAACAATTTGCAAGTTAAAATTATGTGTGTTTTGGGTAGAGGATCAGTTTACTAAAAACATAAACAAGTAAATTTTAACCACAATTTATAGCCAAATAGAGACAAAATAATCATATTTGAAACACATAACACAAATCATGATAAAGGAGTTCACCCCTCTCCTGGGCTACATCTCCTGGTCCAGCTTCCAATGCAGGGCCTCTTTCACTAAAATGCTAAAAATTGTGTTTACATGCATTTACATAGCTCGAATAGTAGAAATAATGTCTCCAATGGATCCAGCATTGTCAAAAACCCCCATTTTGGTTCTTTTTGCACCTCATTTGGCCAAAAGTTGAGTAAATTATGATTGTTTCTAGTTTTTCCCAAATTCTACAGCTAATCATCCTCCAATTCGGCCTAAACCTGGCTTGAGTGCCCCAAACGCGGAACTGGCGTGAAAACCTGGCCTACATTCCCGCTCAGCGGGAAAAATTTTAGGACGGTTGACTCCGCCATTAAGCCCCCAGTTGCGAATTTTTTGGTCAGGTGGTGGCCACAAGACCGCATAGGGGGGCGATATTTTGGGGTTGTTTTATAGCACCTAGCTAGGTGTGCGCCCCTGGTTTTATGGGTCATTTGTGACCATGGGCTAACCCCCTAGGGGCTAAACCCTGCTAGTTCTTCGTGCCTATGGTTACATGGGAAGGTCATACGACCCGGTATTGGCCCCCATGGGCTATCCCCTCTCCTTTTGTTGCACCCGTGGTTATATGGCACCATGTGCGTTAGGGCTAGCCCCCTGTGGGTTGGCCCCTCTCCGCTAGCCTCCAGTCTTGCATGTTGACTCTGATGTGTGTTGTGGCTTGGACCATGGCCATGAGCTAGGATAAGGCCTAGCCCCTTGGCTCCCTATCTGCAGTCACATGGCACTGGAGCGTCCAGCAGCTAGGGCTTAGCCTAGCCCCCTCCCCTAATAGTGCATACATTAATGTTTAAAAATGTGTTTTACACCATGGTTTATAAGCATTACCGGTGTCGTAGTGGTGAGGCCTTTGTATTTTTTGGTTGAGGTTGTGGGTTCGACCCCAGTGGCCTCCATTCAACCCTTTGCCAAATTTTTAATGCAACCTCTAGAGGCCACGTGGCCACCATTGTTTGGCCCACGTTGCCCTCCCAAATTGGTCAAATAAATACCCAGTTAGCCACAATATTCAAAAATTTGAACCTTAGAAACATTAGGAAAAATTTTGCACATCAAATTTATTTATCTATTTTCGACCAATCAGGTGAGGCCATGTGGCAGCCTACCACTGGCCCAAAAATATCCAGTCAACTATCCTTTTTGCCAAAATTTGTATGTTTGCCAATTCGATCAAAATGTGATATTAGGAGCATACGATATCGGTTTTGAGTGAAACGAATTGCGTTAGATTCATTATCACTAAGATCTATCTGTTCGTTCAAGTTTCAAGCTCTATTGCACACTTTCAATTTTGAGCACTTTTTTGATCCCTTGGATCAAATGGAAATATGGCTCTCTTTCAAAGAAATTGTGAGATTTGGAAAATTGCATTTCAAATCCTTATTTAAGGATCATAAAGAGGCCAATGGGTGAACTTAAAAAAATTATAAGTATATTTCCATGTCTCAGAGATGAGGATATGAATAAGACTTTGGATGAAAGAATAACAAGCACAAAAGTGAATGTTGTAATGTTCCTTCAAAAAAGAAAAAGTATAAATCTTGATGGTTTGTCTGTGGAGTTTTATTTAGAATTTATTGAGCTTTTAGAGGAAGATTTGCTACATTTTTTTTACGATTCTTAAACTTATAGAAAAGTCTTTGGGGCAATAAATTTTATATTTATAACACGCATACCCAAGAAATAATATTTTACCACCTATGAAGACTATATGATAATTACTTTATGAATTTTGACTTGTAATCTTGTATCCAAAATCATTGTTAACAAATTAAAGGACGTTTTGTCATATTTTATCTCTAATGAACCATTTGGGTTTCTTAATAACCATCAAATCCATGATGAAGTGGGAATTGTACAATAAGGAATGTACTTTGTCAAAACACAAAAATTACCAGCTATTATCTTGAAGATTGATTTGGCTAAGGCATATGATAGGGTAAAATGGTTGTTTCTTGGAATATTTCTTCTACAAATGGGTATGAATCTACAAAGTATAAATTGCATTTATGGGTTGTCTAAACTTAGTTTCTCTTTTGTTGTGTTAATTAGCGGCTCTTCTTCTTAGTTTTCCAACACATCAAGAGGACTAAGCCAAGGGTTATCTCTATCCCATTTTCTCTTTATTTTAGTGGAAAATGCATTAAATATGCTAATTAAGGAAGAAAATGGGAGAACTGATTTGAAGGGGATTAGAATCTCAAACTATATTTATGTTTCACATCTATTGTATGTAGATGAGATCATTATTTTTTTACCATAGATGAGTTAAGGAGTTGGATAAAATCAAAGAGTTGCTAGACCTTTATTATAAACCTACATGAATGGTAATCAACATGAATAAATCTACAATATTATGTAATGAATTAGTTGATGATGTCATGACACAAGATAAAACTCTTTTTTGATGAATAAAGGTCATTTGGATCAAGTGGTAGATTATTTAGGCTTCATGTTAAAATAAAATTATTATCATTATGATGATTGTCTTTGAATTTATAACAAGATGGAAGTTGGAATCTATATCTAGTACAATAGATGGTTGCATTATGAGGTGAGACTAGTCATAGTCAAGAAAATGTTGGAGAGAATTAGTTTGTACTAGTGCTACTAGATGACTATTGCAAATACTCCTAAGTGTATTTTAAACAAAATAAGGAAAAAATGCTTTAGTTTTTGTGTGCTAGTAAAAGATATAGATTATGAATACCACCAATCAAGTAGATAAGAGTAGCTTTCCCTAGAGAAGTTGGTGGATGGGATTAAAAAATATTTACCTTTTGAATTATGCACTTGTAGCCAAAAGCCTTTAGATATTAGTTTGCAATGAAGGCCTGTGAGGAAGAGAGATGAAATCTAAATATTTAAAGGGGTTCATTATATAATATTAGGTTTAGATTGAAAAGAAAACACACACAAGGACTTCTATAATATGGAAGGTTATGGAAAATCATATTATTCCTTTTGTAGGTCGATGGGCATCTTAGCAAGTTGGGAATGGAAGGAAGGCCTTGATAAGGAGAGGACTAATGGATCAAGGCCAAAGGTAATTTCAAATTGCATGAGGCTTTGTTGGATATAATACATGAATATGGGAATTTTTCTCTAAGGGAGGCAACTTTGCATTAACAAAAATTATTGGTCACAAGGTGGGTGACTGCATAAGCTTTAAAGTTATAAGGAAATAAGGTAGAGAAATGCAGGAATCACTATGTTAATCTCCTTAACCATAGTGCTATCAAATTGATAAAAAAAAAAATAAGATCAACTCAAATGGTCCAAGAATTGTGGTTCATGGGATTACATTTTCAAATTAGGTTACACAGGAAGACTAGAATAAGACCTTACAAAAAGAGTATGTTGGTGGAGATATGTTTAGAAACCCAATTAACCATTAAAAATTTAAAGAAAAAAGAAAATATAGTTGTGTTGGCTCTAGCAAACAACCTATTAAATTAGGATAACCTCAAGAGGAGGAAGTGGGTAGGGCTTAATAGATGCATCCTTTGTAGAATAGTGGTAAGTCCACTAGTAGAAAACGGCTAATTATTTACTAAAAAAATGACCAAAATTTACATATAAACGACCATTTTTCAATCGGTGGCCAATAGTAGCTAATTTATAGTATCTTATAATGTGACCAGCTTTTAGTCATTTTTATGTTAGTCATGTATTGATTGTCTCAATTTTATTGTCTAGTAGTATATCTAGTCATTAATTTGGTCATTGATTTAGTCATTGATTTAGTCATTAATTGCCACAATTAATGACCAAATATACAACAAAATATATTACTATATGATCACCTAATAAAACCAATTAATCACCAAATAAATATGACTAAATTTCGGTCATGTTATAAGATATTGTAAGTTAGCTACTAATAGTCGTATATATGCAAAATTTAGTTGTCATTTCAGTAATCATAAATTTATCATTTGCAATGTTGGGCAATTTAATTGCTTAAATTGCTTTCATTAAATTATCAACCAGGGAAACTCGTAAGCTTGTGATGATGCCAGCAAAATATATGCAGGAGTAGGCAACTAACTCTATGTCTAACTAAATTATTTACGATTCAATATAATATGCAAGGGAAGAGGCTCCTAATTGAGGAGGTCCTGGTTGTCCTTCCCTACAGTATTATAGATTGAAAAGAAATCATTGATTACATAAAACTAGAAACTTGAAATAAAGACAAGAGAATGAACTTTAATTGTTGTTCAGATTCAAATAGGGAGAAAGACTAACTTAGTCTCTTGATTGTCCCCTCATATACTAATCCAAACTAAACTAAGATTCATTCATAAGCATAAGAAATGAAATGACTTGAAACATAAAAGCAAAAGAATGAATCTCAATTATCATGCAAATCAAATGGAGAGAGAGAGCCTAACTTAGACCCTTGGATATCCTCTCATATGCTGATAAGATTTTAATTTAAAACTCATTCATCAATCACAAACAAATCCTCAAACATCTAAGCAATGAAATAAGATCTATTATGAAATAAAATGTTCCTTTGATCCTTTTAGAGTGAGCTCAATTCTCCTAAGAACAAAGTGACAAGTTATTCCATAAATTCATATCCTACATTAACACAATTTATATCTAAAACTATATAATGGAAATTTATGTAAAATGAAGCTTTATTCTATTCCATCATAAATTGGATACATGCTCCAAGAGTCCTCCCTTTGGAATGGAGGAGGTACTCCTATTTATACAATGGGATGAGATAACAAACTCATAATGATGATCCACTAATCTCTCTTTAGTTCCATACATTTCTCAACCATCTAGACACATAACCCTATCCTCCATGATCTCCTCCATGAGGTCCATGATCTTCTCCATGAGATCATGATCTTTTCCATGAGGCTTATCTTATCAAATTCGAATTTGATCATTCAAGGCCACATAAAGATGCCCTGGAAGCTTCCTTTGTACCTACACATGTCAACAAACTCATTCTAATTGTTAGGTATAAGTATAAGCATATTATTTTCTAAATTTTAACCATAAATCCACTTTAAAATGTTAAGAATTAATAAACTTTGGAAAAGCATAGTTATAACCCAATAATGAGGTAAATGTAATCATGTGGAGGTGGAATAGAGGTGACATGAAGGTAAAATGTGAAGGTATTGGTGAATAATGGAGTGAAAAGAAGGACTATTTTGAGGCCCAACATACCCCCAAACTAAAGGTATTGCATGTCCTCATGCAATCTATTACATTACTTTTTGGTACTTGAGCTTTGGCTTAAACTCTGCATGATATCATTTACTTAACTTTTGCAAAGCGTTTTTGATGAACTGCAACTTGGTTGGTTCTTGTGTTTCAACCATATTTTGTTTGTTGCATTCAATGTATTATCTTTGCATATAGATAATGTGATTTTTATTGCAGAGTATTTTTGTTGGAATGCATCATGGTTGGTTCTTGTGTAACAACCATGATTGTGTTGGCATCCAATTAACTTTTAAATACTTTTGACAAAGCCAATTGTATGCTCATGTAATAGTGAATATATTTTGAAGGTAAGTGGGGTTTAGAATGTGATATATGAATGTGGATGCTATATGAATGTGACAAAGTATGTATGTAAATGTATCCTTCCCCTTAAACGGATGGTTTGGGCAGTTATGTGAAATGGGGAAAGGAAGGGGAAAGGAAGTGAAGTTTTTCCAAAAATTATTATTCTAACTTTTCAATGAATTTAATGGTTAAAAGTTAGAAAATATCATACCTTAACTTACCCTTCCAAAATGGATGAGAGTTGTGCACGTGTGGCTGCAAAAACTGTTGTTCATAGTCTTCTTTACTTGGTTGTGAAAATGGTGGATGAAATCAAAAAAGTGAATCTTTTATTGTTGCTGCATCTGTTGTTGGATCTTCTGCTGAATGTTCGGAATCTGCTGCTAAATGTGGCTGAACATGTATAAGGCTTGGAAGGTATACAAAATATAGAAGTTACATTTCCCCCCCCAGCCTTATTTATTGACTTGTCCTCAAGTTATGACAAACTGAAAAACAATGAAAGGAAATTGGCTTCATCTGCTACAAAATATGGGTCTTCAAGTCTTCAACGCTCGATGGCACAAATCTTACTATGTGATTAAATGTGTCGATGTCGAACATAGCAAGAAGTTGTTGACTTAGTGGCCGTTAATGAATGCCCCTAGCCAACAAAAGAGCTCCCACCATTGATTCCAATGGGAGTCAGGATGCCTAACACATCTTTGTAGGTACGAATAAATTTGCTGTGGTCAAGTCACCTACAAGATCCAACGAACAAGGGATATTAATGTACTCCCATTGTTCATTGGCAAGAGTACTTGCCATTAAGGCATGCAAGCCTCTAAGTGTTTTTTCAATGATACTTAGACTCTAGGACTTTGACTCATGAAGGGTTTTATTGGCAGAAATGAAGGGGAATGGTAATGACAAGGAAAATGGATGGATGTAAGGAAATGCATGGTGTATGAATAAGAACTCTTGCTGTGAAAAATGGATATGGAAATGTCATGCTTACAATTGGTGGAATTCAAAATCTTTTTCAGGAAGGGAGGTGCAAGGTAGTGGTTGTGGAGATGGATTTGTCTTCAGAATTTTTCATGAATTTAGTCTTTGGAAGACTAATTGTCATCACAATGCAATCTCCTTAATGATCACTTTGTTATCCTGTAACCTGTAAAAAAACTTGGCAAAAAGAAAACATAAGTTTGTTCAAGAAGAATTGTGCATTTCCTTCATGATTCTTACGCAAAAATTTCATACCAAATAAAACAGATTTAAGAAAAATCAAAGTGTTGAAAGTAACTCAATTCATGATATCAGTTTCAATCCATTCTTAAAAACAACCATGAAAAACAATGCTCCCTGTTTGTGTCAGATAACTTGTTGGCCTCCTGTTACAACAGGGTTTCATTTTTCATGATTGACATTTTTACATGCCAAATATGTCATACTTGGCAAGCTGCAGTGTTCCATATTTCCAGAAGATACCACAAGAGTGTGCTAGTCCAAATGCCACTGCTGAGGTCCCATTTTGATGAGTTGTTCCAGTTTTGAAGAGTTTTCATTTAAGGGAGTTCCAAACAGTCTAATCTTGGTCTCCCTAGGTTTCAATTTCCTGTTGTAGAATATAGAGAATGCATCTATCCAAACAGTTTAATCTTGGTCAGATTTGTAGATAGGTAGAGAACTAAAGGGACCCAACTGTTTAATCTGGGCCCTGACAGAAATAAGTGCAGATTTAGATAGCAAACATTCAAAAGAAAAATTGTAACTCTGGGTCTGCAAGTCTAAGTGCACCCTAATCAGAAAAGAAGAAAAAATGTTAGGACAATAGGCTGGGTAGGTAGCTGTGTGGTGGCAGAATGATGACTGATGATAAATTTTGTGTCTCGCAATGTCTTATATTTTCAGATCACAGTTATCAGGCAGTTTTATTTCAAAGGAGGTACTCAAGCTGGAATTCACTAACCTCCCCTTCTTCTCATTTCCCCCAGGTCACTTACTAACATCCCCCAAGAGGTCAAGATCTGCATGAGCCTCTCAGGTTCATCATTTCCATGACATTTGCCTTGGTGAGGATTTGCTTCACCAAAGGATTGCTCACTCATATTCTGTGAGCCTTCTTTTCCCAACAAAGCCTAAGGTCTCATACCTTAGCGCCCTCTATACATCTCCATATTAACTACTAACTTTATTATATAACTCCCTATCAGTTTTTCCCTTCCCCTATTAAAATCATGTATATAAAACTCCCTTATGTAAATACTTCCTCCTGGGCATTATAGCCATAATTCTACTGAGTCTGGGAAATCACAGTCCATCTGGGGCTGTCTTTAGCCCATCGAAGTCATTAAGGAGCTAGTTTGACATCTGGTCAGCTAGTAACCTCTCCCCTAGCCCAAAAACCCCTCAAAAACCTCAAAAAACCCATTTTTGCACCTGTTCCCTACGTTCTGTACATAAAATATTAACCCCGCTTGTCAAAAAACCCATATTCCACCCTTGTCCCTAAGTCCGAATGTAAATGTATCAAACCACGCCTTTTTAACACATAAAAACCCCATTCCCTAAGTTTAAACCCACCCGCGCAAATATTAAAGGAATATTCCTACGCATATACCGCCCCTTATCCCTCCGTCATATCACACTCCCCGCCAGCCGTTGGATCGCCCGCCCCACAGATCAACGGTGGGCGGGCCGTCCCATCCCCGACCTGCCCAACGTTTAGCGTCCGGGAGATGGGCGGTATTACCGCCGTACCTCCCGCCACGCGTCAAGCATTGGGCTGTGGCGGAGCCCTCTCCCCCGAAACCAACGTGGTCCATAAGCGGTGCGCCACGAAACCGCTTACCGCCCGTGACATCACATCCCACGTCACCACCTGCACAGTCGCCGCTTATGTCAACCCCCCTATCTAGTCACCATGTCGAGTCACCTGCCTGCGTGGCCTCCTGACACGTCACTGCCACGTATCCTTGCCACCGTACCTGCCACGTCACCATCTGTACATGATGATGTCATGCTGACGTCATCCCGCCACGTCGTCCCGCTGACGTCATGCTGACGTCACCCGCCGTACAATGTCACGTCATGCTGATGTCATCAGCACTTTTTGGGCGCAAGGGCGGGAAAATCGCACTTCGAAGCCCCGGAATCATCGCAGGATTTTTTAGGCCGAAATGGAGAATCTTCAGGGAATCTTCAGGGAATCTTTCGTTACGCAGGCCCCAGGAAGCCCGAAAGGCCCAAAAATGATCCATTTTCTTCACATAGCATACCGAAAGGAGCAAAAAAAAATTTCAAAGGATACAGAGGCCGAAGAGCGGCCATCAATGCGTGATTAGACCCGCAGCACATCAGAACAGCAGTCCAGATTTTTTCAAAGAGTATCAGAAGGAAGAAAAGACGCCAAAGAGTATCAGCAAAGATTTTTAGGGGCTCGAAGCACCTATATATTAATGAAGCCCCCAGAAAGTCAAATCAGGCATCATCAACCCATCCTTCCCCTCAAATCACCATTAAGGCATTCAAAGCACAGGACAACAAAGAAGCAGAAACCCATGCACATTTATTTCAAAAGACACTGCACCAAGGCACCAAGGACTACATAAGTTATTCAGTTTTTGATACGGTCGCCCCCAACGCAGCCCGAGTTATTGCATGCATTTATTTCTGGTAGAGTTAGGTCTGTTAATTATGACCTGATTAGGTCAAGATGTAATAAAGAACTCTGTAGATAAGTTTTTCCCTATATATACCACCCTCAGCATTGTTTTAAGGGTTGGTCAATTGAGAATTTTCACTAGAGACCCGCACTTCCCACTGCTAAGTTTATTGAGAGATTCTTAACTGCCCCTCTTCGCTTAGCATTTCTTTCCATCACTTAGACCTGAAACATTGTTTCCTGCGCAGCTGTCTTGCTCCATTTTCCCTCTGTTGTGACCAAGTGAAAGCACCAACAGTCACACTCCTCAACTCCACGCCCAATGGTTTGAAACTTCCAGACTATGCCTTGCCTCTCTGTTTGAAAACATCAATTTTCCCACCAAAGACAAAACGAAAACCCTCTGGACTCGAGACCTAGCCTAAAATCCTTTTAAACAAAGCTAAATCATAAAGAGAGAGCCCTCTTTGATTGCAGGTTGGCTAGAACCTGCAGTCCAAAGTTGGTCTGTGGTTACCTCAGTTGTATCCTTTTCTAGAGCTTTAAGGACAACGTGAGTGATAACATAATGGCGACTCCGCTGGGGAACTTCCTCAGATAGTTTCACAAAGAAGGTAAGAAAGCTCTACCGAGACCATAAGTCAAATCTTCCAACTGCTGTTTATCTCTTAAAACTACAGATGAAGCCTGAATGTCAGCCAGGAAGCCTTTGAGACTGTTTCTTGCTTTGCATTAACAGGAGTAAATAAATGCTGCTTCAGTCAATCTTCATGCTGGTTTTAAGTTACAAACAAGCTGTCCCATATTTCAATTAGTCCCTTGTCGATTACAAAAACATTCCTAGGAAAAATACCCAAAAAACAATTCGGAAGCTGGCTCCCAAGAAAAATCCATGATATATAAGGTCATATCCAGATCCCAACCCTCCAGCTGTTTTTGAAAACCCTAACATAATCCCCAAAATCATTAGGAAGCAAGAAAAACAGGAAAATTCTGCTGATTTGAGCCCTGAAACAACGTACCCTAGCTATTTTCCGACTCCTGTCAAGGTCTTGTTCCGTTCATCCCCTATTTCCATCAGTTCATCATCTACATCCCGTAGTACCCCTTCCACACCTTCATCCACTGCACATGCTAACACTACTGTCGTTTCTAGCGCCCCAGCTACTCCTGTTATCCCGGTTACTCCAGTTGTTCCACTTATCCCCGTTGTTCCACTTATACCTGCTAATATGGCTAATAGATATGCACCCCTGCAATTACCTGCCAATGCTGGGGCTTTACCTCAAGAGTACCAATCTAAAATCACATATTTTGACAGCACCGGTCCTTTCACAGCCATTCAGCATACCAAAAAGATGCAAGATTATTTCGAAAACTATGAAATAGATGATGATAGTGTAAGAATGAGAATTTTTGTTCAGAGTCTGACAGGTGATGTTAGAACTTGGTTCCGATCACTTGCCACAAATTCCATAACCACCCCAGATGAGCTCTATCAATCCTTTACCTCAAGAGTACCAATCTAAAATCACATATTTTGACAGCACCGGTCCTTTCACATCCATTCAGCATACCAAAAAGATGCAAGATTATTTCGAAAACTATGAAATAGATGATGATAGTGTAAGAATGAGAATTTTTGTTCAGAGTCTGACAGGTGATGTTAGAACTTGGTTCTGATCACTTGCCGCAAATTCCATAACCACCCCAGATGAGCTCTATCAATCCTTTACCAACAGATGGGAGAAAAAGAAAGACCCCTTGCACGTACTGGCCGAATATGATACAATCAAAAGAGGCCCTCAAGAGACTGTTTTGGAGTACTGTGCAAGATTCAATAACGTATATAACACAATACCACAGAACTTAAGACCTCCACCTGACCTTGCTTTGTATAAACTTCCAGATGGTTTTGACCCTAATATGGCATATCAGTTGAAAGAAAGAGCCCCTGCAACTCTTGAATATGCGCAAAAGGTTGCTGTTACCATTGAGGCTAACTTAATTGCCAAGAGAAACAGAGCGAGAATGGAGAGAAGAACCACCTTTAAAGAAGAACCCTCAGCCTTTGACCAGAAGCTTGATGCTATTATCAATGGCCTGCAAAGACTAGGAGAAAGAGTAGAAAATGTTGAGAGAAAAGCATCATGGGAGGGACAGCAGTCCAACACTATAAAAAACCCAAATTTCAGGAAGGCACAGAACACAAATTCTGGTAGGCCTAACCAAGACCATGATATAAGACCCCCGTTTCAAGACAACTATGTTGAAGGTTCCACTTCAAGTGAACCTACAGATGACTCTCACATGAACTTAATGGATCTAAAGGGTGAGCATCAAACTTTCCTGACACAAGAAGACCAAAACGAACATGACTATAATCAATTTCAGACTAAATATGGTGAGTCTTTTGATTTCAAACAAGGTTATCATACTGTTGTGTATGAAGTACACAAACAGTATAAGCTCAGAACTAGGACCATTGACATCTCTGAGCCTAGCAAGACAAAGGAAGGTAAACAGCCCAACAAGGCTAAAAACAAAGCTGTTGTAACAGAACCAGCTGATATAACTGTCCCAAACCCACATCAAGTGACTGTAGAAGATATAACAGACACTCAACCTTCTGTTGAGAAGCCTCTGCCACCTCCCTCTTCAAAATAAAATTCAAACAGCATCCCACAAAGCACTCCTGAAAATGAAAAACAGCAAGCAGAAATTTCCCGTAACACTGATAAGCGAGACCAGATTGCTGAGAATGCAAATGAAAAAGAAAAAACTGCCATTATCAACAGCAAAACTCCACTAGAAAAGCCCTTTAACTTAGAGGCAAAAATAGGAAAACTCAAGATAGCCATCCCTCTATCTGAACTTGCGAAACACGATGTATATAGGCAACAAATTCAAAGGTCACTTCAAATCCCAGAAAATAAGGATGATGTAAATGTTTTAGATGACACCCCAGAGCTGCTATTTGGCCCAGAAGTTAACGGAAAATCAACCCATGGACCTGTCCCACCCTTTTATGTCAGCTTGCACATACATGATAAAGTTTTACACAATGATATGTTTAACTCAGGGGCATCGCATAATCTTATGCCCAAAGCAGTTATGGAAAAACTGAATCTTGACGTTACAAGACCTTACAAAGATCTGTACTCATTTGACTCAAGTCAAGTGAAGTGTTGAAGCCTCATCAAAGATTTGTGTGTCTCCTTAGTCCAATATCCCAACAAAACCATCCTCATGGATGTAGTGGTTGCTGACATTCCACCAAAGTATGGTATGCTCCTGTCAAGATCATGGGGAGCAAAGCTCCAAGGATCCCTTCAATTAGACCTTTCCTATGCTACTATTTCAGTCTTTGGGCAACCAAAGAGACTGTACAGAGAAATGCTCATGAATTATGTAGTGAGTAGTGAAAGTAAGCCTGAAAATTTTCCCATTTACTCAATCCACTCTGATATGGATTCATTTATTTTGTTTAATGATGATACAAATGTTTCAATTGGTAATGAGTCCTTCACTCTAGAGCAACAAGCACACATCAACGAAGAGTCGATTGCACATACCCACGAAACTGTCACAGCAGCTGATTCAACCAGCCTACCAAAAGAAGTTCCCCAAACAGAAATTTTAAATCTGCCCAATCCTGAAACGGCTCAAACTCTTGATACTGACCATAAACAAGAAATCACATGGTACCTAGAGTTTGACGGCTCTGTTAACAAGTTAGGAGCAGGGGTAGGTGTTTGGATTCACAACACATATAACAACCATCAGAAGGACATGCCTATAGACTGAACTTCAAATGTACAAATAACATGGCAGAGTATGAGGCTCTGCTTTTAGGCCTTAAACTGCTAAAAACTCTACGAGCTGTAAAAGTGTCTATCTTAGGTGACTCTGACCTAGTTATACAACAGATGAAAGGTAATTTTGTTACCAATGACAATACAATGAGAGCCTATAGGACTGCAGCTACTAACGTACTCCAGACATTCACTGAATTCAAGCTTGACAAGATTTCCAGAAATCACAACATTCATGCACACAGCCTAGCCACCTTTGCGAGTACATGCAAGCTTCCTTTTGACCCAAACCATCACTTCACATCTGAAATAAAACATAGGCCCGCAGTCCCAAATAATGTTAAAGACTGGCAAGTATTCGAAAATGATGCCCAGATTAATAATTTCCTCACCCTAGAGCATGAGTTTTCAAGTATCGACATTGACATGGATGCCATGACAGACCCAGAACAGCAAACAAATCAAAATCAGCAGGCTGTAACAATTGCAACAGCCGAACAGATCTTGAAACCAACTATTTTTGACAATGAAAACATATAACAACTGAAACAAACACAAGTAGAAGAAATAGACAAAACAAAGGCAGAAATCATTGAGCTAAAAGACAATTTTTTGCCTGTTGGTCTAAACCCGCTAGAAGACATGTTTGATTCTAATGACGTTCCTAGAAAACCAAAATTGCAACCCATAAACACTGAGATAGAAGAACACAACATCGGGACACCAGAAAATCCGAAAATGATCAAACTGTCCAAAAATATACCACCTGATCAAAAACCCAAGTACATTGATTTATTCAAAGAATTCTAAGATGTATTTGCTTGGAGCTATGAGGATTTAAAATCCTATGATACATCAGTGATTCAGCACACCATTCCTTTAAAACCAAACCAAAAACCCTTCAAGCAGAAACTTAGAAGAATTAACCCCATGCTTCTTCCCCCGATTGAGAAAGAAGTAAAGAGGATGTTTGAAGCAGGCATTATAGCACCCATCAGATTTTCTGAATGGGTATCCGATCTTGTCCCTACAAGGAAAAAGACAGGTGAAATCAGACTTTGTGTAGACCTTAGAAACTTAAACCAAGTCTCCTTAAAAGACCACTATCCTTTGCCCAAAATGGACCACATATTGCAGAGAGTAGTGGGATCATCTAGAATCTCTTTACTAGATGGTTTTTCAGGTTTCAACCAAATACTTGTTCACCCAGATGACCAAGACAAAACAGCTTTTACCACACCCTGGGGAACATTTAAGTATGTAAAGATGCCATTCGGACTTAAAAATGCTGGTGCTACCTTTCAACGTGCAATGGATATTGCTTTTGCCAAAGAAATACATGACTTCCTAGTTGTCTACCTTGATGACTTAACCCCATTTTCCAAATCTGATGAAGAACACCTCAAGCATCTCAGGCAAATTTTCATGACATGTAGGAAATATGGCATTTCCTTGAACCCCAAGAAGTCTTTGTTTGGCCTTGAAGAAGGCAAATTACTTGGCCACATTATATCAAAGGATGGGATCAGAATTGATCCTGAGAGAATACAGGCCATCCTCCAAATTCCATACCCCAGAAACATAAAAGAGCTACAAGCATTCCTTGGGAAAATCAACTTTTTGAGAAGATTCATTCCAAATCTGGCTGAATCAATAAGACTGTTAAGCAACATGTTAAAGAAGGACGCCAAGGTAAGATGGTCCCTGGAAGCCAAGCAAGCATTTGAGAGTATCAAATCCGCCTTAACCCAAACCCCTGTCCTAACTAGTCCACAATTTGACAAAGATTTTATCATATTTTCGTTTGCATCAGACCATACAATAGTCGCTGTCCTTTTGCAAAAGGATGAACAGGGAGCTGAAAAACCAATCGCTTTTTTCAGCAGAGCTTTAAGAGACACCCCGTTGAAATACCCAATCATGGAAAAATAAGCCTACGCACTTGTTAAGGCCATCAAGGATTTTAGAGTGTACATTTTATATTCACACGTGATTGCCTATGTCCCACACGCTGCTGTAAAGGACATATTGACCCAAGACGGACTAGAAGGAAAAAGAGGTAAGTGGATTGCAAACATCCTTGAATATGACATAGAAATAAAACCAACCAAGCTGATAAAGGGACAAGGTTTAGCTAAACTGATGTCCGAAACAAACTTTCAGACCTTAGACATAAATCAGCTGGACAAAGAACCGGAGCTGGCGACTCCACAGATCAGTGAAATCTTTTTACAATCCCCATGGTACGCTGATATATGCTTTGTATTGTCAAACCTGTGTGCTCCCCCAGGATTGTCCAGAACCAAGAAAAGATTTTTGAAAATGAAGGCTTTAAAGTTTTGTGTTATAGATGGTGCTTTATTTTGGAAAAATCATGAAGGTATATTGCTTAATTGTTTAACCATGAATGAAACTAACAATGTCATGAAAGAATTCCATGCAGGTGATTGTGGAGGACATCTCTACTGGAAGTCCACTGCTGATAAAATTCTAAGGGCTGGTTTCTATTGGCCCACTCTTTTCGCAGATGTAAAAAAGTTTTCTATATCATGTCACAAATGCCAAATTTTTGAAGGCAAGAGAAAATTGTTGCCCCTGCCCCTTAAACCAATCTCCACCGAAAAACCTTTTCAACAATGGGGTCTTGACTTCATTGGAGAAATCCATCCCTCTTCCTCAGGCCAGCACAAATGGATCCTAACAGCCACCGACTATTTCACTAAGTGGGTTGAAGCCATTCCCTGTAGACAAGCCAATGACACCATCATTATCCAATTCCTTGAGTGCAATATCCTTTCCAGATTTGGCTGCCCTGAGAAAATCATCACTGACAATGCCGCTGCCTTTAAATCCAAAAAGATGATCAATTTTTGCCACAGATTTAATATTACCTTAGGCCACTCCACAGCTTATTACCCTCAAGGTAATGGATTGGCAGAATCTTCAAACAAGAGCCTCATTAACATCATAAAGAAGGTGCTAGAAGAAAACAAGAAGAACTGGCACAAAAAGCTGGTAAATGCCCTATGGGCAGACAGACTTTCAAGCAAAAGATCCATTGGGATGAGCCCTTATGAGCTAGTATATGGCATGGAGGCTAGATTTCCTTCATCCCTGGGCATTCCTACTATCAAGTTGTTACAAGAGATTCAGGCTGAACCAAATGACATTCAAAGAAGGATTAATCAGACAATTCACCTTCAGCAAACCAGAGAACAAGTTTATGACAGAGCTCAAATTTTGCAAGAAAAACTCAAAAGGATGTTTGATAAGAGGGCTAAAGCTGAAGATTTCAGTATTGGTGACAAAGTTCTGAAGTGGGACTCAAGAAGAGAAGACAAGGGCAAACATGCCAAGTTTGATTTTCTATGGAAAGGTCCATCGTAATTTCCGCTGTTCAGGGAAACAACACTTATTTTCTCAGATCTATGGAGGACAGCACTGTTGAAGAAGGCCCCGTGAATGGCAGGATGTTGAAACATTATCATGATCCTTGTTGTTGAAACAATGCAAATTCTGTAAATATCTTTGTATAATATTATTTGTAAATACCAGCACTCAGTTTTTATTTTATATAAACCGGCCGATTGTTTGAGGAATAACAGGAAATTCGGTGAGGACGCAGCCAATGCAAATTTTCCAGTCTCAACAGTATCAAAACAGAGCAAAATTTTCAGTTCATACCACCACCTTACTCTAAGAAAAAGCAAGGCAAACACAGTAGTTTGATCCGTGTCCTTAAACTATTTTAAAAGGCATGTTCCAGCAGCATTATACATAAGAGATCAAGCACGCAGAAGAAAGCAGGCGATGCTGTACAATTCACAGTAACTCAGTTGGGGAGAAGGTTCTCTATAGTTCAAAGTTTTACGTTTTTTTCAACAGCCAGAACAAAGAAGAATTTCCCAATCTACAGCAACAAACAGAAGATCAAGGCAGTCTGACCTGTTGTTCTTGACTTTTCACAAGGAAAAGCCATCCCCAAGTGGAGCCACTGTTGGCCTCCTGTTGCAACAAGGTTTCATTTTTCATGATTGACATTTTT
Source organism: Pinus tabuliformis (assembly GCA_031772625.1). Taxonomy (NCBI): domain Eukaryota; kingdom Viridiplantae; phylum Streptophyta; class Pinopsida; order Pinales; family Pinaceae; genus Pinus; species Pinus tabuliformis. Next base: position 1,864,770,253 of record CM062817.1, read on the forward strand.
ACATGCCAAATATGTCATACTTGGCAAGCTGCAGTGTTCCATATTTCCAGAAGATACCATGAGAGTGTGCTAGTCCAAATGCCACTGTTGAGGTCCCATTTTGATGAGTTGTTCCAGTTTTGAAGAGTTTTCATTTAAGGGAGTTCCAAACAGTTTAATCTTGGTCTCCCTAGGTTTCAATTTCCTGTTGTAGAATATAGAGAATGCATCTGTCCAAACAGTTTAATATTGGTCAGATTTGTAGATAGGTAGAGAAACAAAGGGACCCAACTGTTTAATCTGGGCCCTGACAGAAATAAGCGCAGATTTAGACAGCAAACATTCAAAAGAAAAATTGTAATTCTGGGTCTGCAAGTCTAAGTGCACCCCAATCAGAAAAGAAGAAAAAATGTTAGGACAATAGGCTGGGTAGGTAGCTGTGTGGTGGCAGAATGATGACTGATGATAAATTTTGTGTCTCGCAATGTCTTATCTTTTCAGATCACAGTTATCAGGCAGTTTTATTTCAAAGGAGGTACTCAAGCTGGAATTCACTAACCTCCCCTTCTTCTCATTTCCCCCAGGTCACTTACTAACATCCCCCAAGAGGTCAAGATCTGCTTGAGCCTCTCAAGTTCATCATTTCCATGACATTTGCCTTGGTGAGGATTTGCTTCACCCAAGGATTGCTCACTCATCTTCTGTGAGCCTTCTTTTCCCAACAAAGCCTAAGGTCTCATACCTTAGCGCCCTCTATACATCTCCATATTAACTACTAACTTTATTATATAACTCCCTATCAGTTTTTCCCTTCCCCTATTAAAATCATGTATATAAAACTCCCTTATGTAAATACTTCCTCCCGAGCATTATAGCCATAATTCTACTGAGTCCGGGAAATCACAGTCCATCTGGGGTTGTCTTTAGCCCATCTGAGTCATTAAGGAGCTAGTTTGACATCTGGTCAGCTAGTAACCTCTCCCCTAGCCCAAAAACCCCTCAAAAACCTCAAAAAACCCATTTTTGCACCTATTCCCTACGTTCTATACATAAAATATTAACCCCGCTTGTCAAAAAACCCATATTCCACCCTTATCCCTAAGTCCGAATGTAAATGTATCAAACCGCGCCTTTTTAACACATAAAAACCCCATTCCCTAAGTTTAAACCCACCCGCGCAAATATTAAAGGAATATTCCTGCACATATACCGCCCCTTATCCCTCCGTCATATCACACTCCCCGCCAGCCGTTGGATCGCCTGCCCCACATATCAACGGTGGGCGGGCCGTCCCATCCCCGACCTGCCCAACGTTTAGCGTCCGGGAGATGGGCGGTATTACCGCCGTACCTCCCGCCACACGTCAAGCATTGGGCTGTGGCGGAGCCCTCTCCCCCGAAACCACTGTGGTCCATAAGCGGTGCACCACGAAACCGCTTAGCGCCCGTGACATCACATCCCACGTCACCCCCTGCACAGTCGCCGCTTACGTCAACCCCCCTGTCCAGTCACCATGTCGAGTCACCTGCCTGCGTGGCCTCTTGCCACGTATCCCTGCCACCGTACCTGCCACGTCACCATCCGTACATGATGACGTCATGCTGACGTCATCCCGCCACGTCGTCGTGCTGACGTCACACGTCGTACAATGTCAGATCATGTTGACGTCATCAGCACTTTTTGGGCGCAAGGGCGCGAAAATCGCACTTCGGAGCCCCGGAATCCGATTCTGAGGCAGTTTTTGATGAGTGATTTGCGCCTAGGGAATCTTTCGTTACGCAGTCCCCAGGAAGCCCGAAAGGCCCAAAAATGATCCATTTTCTTCACAGAGCATACCGAAAGGAGAAAAAAACAATTTCAGAGGATACAAAGGCCGAATAGCGGCCATCAATGCGTGATTAGACCCGCATCACATCAGAACAGCAGTCCAGATTTTGTCAAAGAGTATCAGAAGGAAGAAAATACGCCAAAGAGTATCAGCAAAGATTTTTTAGGGGCTCGAAGCACCTGTATATTAATGAAGCCCCCAGAAAGTCAAATCAGACATCATCAGCCCATCCTTCCCCTCAAATCACCATTAAGGCATTCAAAGCACAGGACAGCAAAGAAGCAGAAACCCATGCACATTTATTTCAAAAGACACTGCACCAAGGCACCAAGGACTACATAAGTTATTCAGTTTTTGATACGGCCGCCCCCAGCGCAGCCCGAGTTATTGCATGCATTTATTTCTGGTAGAGTTAGGTCTGTTAATTATGACCTGATTAGGTCAAGATGTAATAAAGAACTCTGTAGATAAGTTTTTCCCTATATATACCACCCTCAGCATTGTTTTAAGGGTTGGTCAATTGAGAATTTTCACTAGAGACCCGCACTGTATACCTGACTGTTTCTATAATCAAAGATTGCAGAAAGATTGGAGAGAAAATTGTTTGTTGTAAATGAATGTTTTGGAGACTGAAGATGGAATTCTTGTGCTGCAGCTTGAAACAATAAGTGCATCTTACCTCTGTTTTATTGTTATCACTATCTAAATGGCAGAAAGAAAGAATAGCTTAGAATTAGTTTAAATACTCTCTACGCTCAATTTCTGCTATTTCTTTATGTTTTCCTCTGAATGAATTGGTTATGAATATGAATTCCTTCTGGCTCATGTTTACCCCGATTTACCTGTGTTTTCCAATTATCTAGGGATTCTTAACTGCCCCTAGGTAGCGCTTTGTTACTTCCCACTGCTAAGTTGATTGAGAGATTCTTAACTGCCCCTCTTCGCTTAGCATTTCTTTCCATCACTTAGACCTGAAACATTGTTTCTTGTGCAGCTGTCTTGCTCCATTTTCCCTCTGTTGTGACCAAGTGAAAGCACCAGCAGTCACACTCCTCGACTCCACGCCCAATGGTTTGAAACTTCCAGACTATGCCTTGCCTCTTTGTTTGAAAACATCAATTTTCCCACCAAAGACAAAACGAAAACCCTCTCGACTCGAGACCTAGCCTAAAATCCTTTTAAACAAAGCTAAATCATAAAGAGAGAGCCCTCTCTGATTGCAGGTTGGCTAGAACCTGCAGTCCAAAGTTGGTCTGTGGTTACCTCGGCCGTATCCTTTTCCAGAGCTTTAAGGACAACCTGAGTGATAACATAACTCATGAAATGTGCTCGGCAAAAAGATTGACATTAGAAATATCTGTTGTGTTCTGCATATTAGTATGTCAATAAAAGCATTCAACAGAAAGATGTGAGGAGTTAATGCCAACTTAAAGCTATCAGAAATAATTATCGTCTTTAGAATCCTCCAATCGATTTTCGAAATGTGTTTCCAAGTATCCCATTGTTTTATTTTCAAATCTGCATGAATTTTGTGAATTTTTTTTTTTTTTTTTAATTATCAAAAGTAATAATTTTTTTAATTTATCAAAAGTAATAAATAAATGAAAACATAATTTTTTTTTTTATATGTTGATTTTATTTATTTATTTAGATTTTTTTTTAAACAATAAATTAAAAACATAAATTTTTTAATTTATTATTTAAGTTGAGATTTTTTTAAATTGTAAAATCAACAAAATTTTATTCATTAAAACCTAATAAAGAAAAATTCTAAAAATAAACTATAACTAAAAAAAAATGGAAATGAAAGCAATTCTCTCCAAAAGCTTGCTCTCAACAGTTTGGCATTGCCGACACCGTACCTTGATGTTGTCAGAGCTGCTGGGTGACTGTCCCTTTTATTATAAGGAACTGCCAATTCCTCTGCAAGTCTCCTACCTGTATGAAAACTGCGAAAAGCTTTAATGAATTCATTAATGGGAACATATCGATATGATTCTTGAAGGTTAGCCCAATATTGTTGCTGGTCCTTCCTTGAAGTTACTTCCTGTAAGAAATCTGCTACGCCTTTTCTCTCTGGACATTTAAAGCCGAGAGATTCAAAGAAGCCGAGCACGTCTTCTCGAGGTCCTTGATACACAATTTGACCTTCCGATAGAAGAATAATGTCATCAAACAATTCGAATGTTTCGGGAGCAGGCTGCAAGAGCGAGATGACGGTGGTGCCATCTAACGCATGCACGGATTGACGCAGGTACCTAATAATCTGGAAAGTTGTGGAGCTGTCTAAAAATATATCGTCCATGAACAGAACCCTCGCCGGTCCCACTAGCAATTCTCCCATGGTCAAACGTTTCAATTGACCTCCTGAGATTCCTCTAAGCATATCATCTCCCACCATCGTATCAGCACAGATATCCAGCCCCAGTATCTTGAGGACGTAATCAGTAACAATACGATAAGCCTTTTCATCTCCAAGAGCAGCAGCCTTCATAAATACGTCAATATCCTCATCAGGTATAATTCCAGCACGCTTCTCTCTCCTCGACAGTTCCACCAACCTGTCATATCTTGTACCAACTCCCTGGCAGTGCCCTGAGAAGTCTAGAGTTTCTCTAACAGTCAGTTCTGCGATATGCAAATCCCGCTGGCTAACATAGGCCGCCGTTCTCTAAGGCACGAACTCCTATAAATCATGTCCATTGTAGGTCACCCTCATCTTGAACAAAAACTGCTCAGAATTGTCGTCGGCCATATTGAAGAGCCTGTCGAGCAATAGTTGGCGATCATGGAAGCTAAGATTGGTGACATCCACCTCACTTTTCTCACCCAGAACATTATGAATAATGCCCCTCCGAACTCGATCGTAAGTGGGGAGCCTCTCAAGGGCAGCCCAAGTGAGCGCCTGGTATTCCTCCTCGCCTTGGCGTGACGAGGGTATAGAAAAAAAATAGCATTCATGCCATTGCCAATACTTGTGTCGGATCCCCACAGCCCAGCGGAATATATACTCCCTGATCTCATCAGTTCTCCAGAGGCCTGCGTTCTGTGACTAGAGGCCTGCATTCTGTGAAGAAGGCAGACAACGGAATATCTATTATCACCCTCTTCCCCACACAATCTCAGATCTAATGTACTCTACTCTACAGCATCATCTTCTCCCTGGGGCCTCACGGGACTGAAAGCAGGGCTTCTCAGAGACCGCAATCTGAAAAAAAAGAACAAGGAGAATGAGAGCGGTTGTGCAGGCAACCACATGTGGAACTGGATCAACTCCTCGCTGTAAAGAAAACATGCATGCGAAATGAATGCTCATACATCGAATTAGCCCACATCCTGTGATTCAAAGGTTCGTTAAACATGATTAGCTGGCATCTGGTGATTCAAAGGTTTCCCATTGCTCATTTACGCTATTAATGAACATAATTATTGCTAAGATTATAGTCCATTCATAGACATATAATGAGCAGAGTGAGTGGGGAAAAAAACAGTTTAAACTGCCCACAATTTTGTATGCACCCGCTAAACTTAATCAGAGAAAAATCCTCCAAATTTATGATTTCCTACGATCTCTCTAGGATATTGTTACAAAATGGATTAATCAGAAGATTTTCTAGGAGGATCATCATCACCATCTGGGGAACGATGGGTGAGATCTATTGCATTTAATTAAGGATTAGGGCATTCCAGATCTTGAAGAGAGATCACAGGAAATTCGAGAGGCATAAAAGGTGGAAATTTATGCCGGATTTAGTAGGATTATCTCCGATTATCCATGTGCAGAGATTTTTATTGCAAGGTCGATGCATTCATTTGCATATATTTTTTTTGGAAATCATTTCCGTACTTCCAAAATGAGATTTTATCATCTACTCCATTGTCAGCTCCTTGTGCTGCAAGGTATAACGTCCAAGAAAAGATCACACAACCATATCACTTGCCTTTCAACGACCAAACCCTGAACGTGTTGCCATATAAAGCACATAAAAACAGCCACGTAGCATTGGTAGGATAATACTCAACGTCGCAAGATGCCAAAGCTATGATGGCAAACAGGGAATCCGGTGTTCAAACCACCAAATCCTACTTTGCAATTTTCGCAAGAAGTTGTTGCAATCTACACCGAGTACAATTACGCATACAACGAGATGCGAGGATCTCGCATGGAAATGGCTCAACAGAGAAAAAAAATAGAAATTACTATTTTGAACCGCAAAGCTGAATGGAATCTAATTAGAAGGAAATGCTCACAACTTGCATGTTGTTGTTTGACTGCATTCAAAATAATTATTGTCCAACAGAAATTCAAGATCGCACGGAGGAAGAAAGAGCCAAGACGAACGAGTACCCATAGCAGAGTTGAAACAAAATTTGGTGCAGGAACCTGGATGTGCCTAACTTCTGGAGAAATTGTAACCAACGCCGAGTTTTCGTTTTGTGTTTAATGTTGTTTTTATTTAATGTTTTGCATTTTTTTTTTATATCTAAAAAACAAAAAAATTGGTTAGTTTTTTTTTAAATATCTAAAAACAAAAAAAAATGGTTAGTTTATTTTTATTTTTTTTTAATAATAATATGTATATATATGATACATATATTATTATTATTTTGTGGAAATTTTTATTTTTTAAAATCTTAAAATTAAAAAAAAAAAAAAAAAAAAAAAAAAAACTAAATTTCATCTAAAAATTTAAAGATGTTTTTTTTCTCATTCACAAAATTCTTTATTGTCATATTGCAGATTAGTTCTCCAGCAAGAGTATTTTTATTTGAAATAAATCAATGGATTTTCTGATCTTCCTGATCGCACGAAGCGCAGGAAGAGAGCATACTAATCGCTTGATTTGTTTTTATTTATGCAGGGGGGTTTTAAAAAGACTGAATTTAAAACTAGCTAAATACTAAAACATCAGAAAACTCAAACTTGAACTCCCTTATGAAGATCCTGCTGTCACCAGGTCTCACAAGTTAGTTTTTCTAAAGAAAAATACTAGCATTGAATTAAATTCCTAATGCCTGATCCCTTAGCACCATCCCCAGCAACGGCGCCAAAATGTTGGGCAATTTAATTGCTTAAATTGCTTTCATTAAATTATCGACCAGGGAAACTCGTAAGCTTGTGATGATGCCAGCAAAATATATGCAGGAGTAAGCAACTAACTCTATGTCTAACTAAATTATTTACGATTCAATATAATATGCAAGGGAAGAGGCTCCTAATCGAGGAGGTCCTGGTTGTCCTTCCCTACAGTATTATAGATTGAAAAGAAATCATTGATTACATAAAACTAGAAACTTGAAATAAAGACAAGAGAATGAACTTTAATTGTTGTTCAGATTCAAATAGGGAGAAAGACTAACTTAGTCTCTTGATTGTCCCCTCATATACTAATCCAAACTAAACTAAGATTCATTCATAAGCATAAGAAATGAAATGACTTGAAACATAAAAGCAAAAGAATGAATTTCAATTATCATGCAAATCAAATGGAGAGAGAGAGACTAACTTAGACCCTTGGATATCCTCTCATATGCTGATAAGATTTTAATTTAAAACTCATTCATCAATCACAAACAAATCCTCAAACATCTAAGCAATGAAATAAGATCTATTGTGAAATAAAATGTTCCTTTGATCCTTTTAGAGTGAGCTCAATTCTCCTAAGAACAAAGTGACAAGTTATTCCATAAATTCATATCCTACATTAACACAATTTATATCTAAAACTATATAATGGAAATTTATGTAAAATGAAGCTTTATTGTATTCCATCATAAATTGGATACATGCTCCAAGATTCCTCCCTCTGGAATGGAGGAGATACTCCTATTTATACAATGGGATGAGATAACAAACTCATAATGATGATCCATTAATCTCTCTTTAGTTCCATACATTTCTCAACCATCTAGACACATAACCCTATCCTCCATGATCTCCTCCATGAGGTCCATGATCTTCTCCATGAGATCATGATCTTTTCCATGAGGCTTATCTTATCAAATTCGAATTTTATCATTCAAGGCCACATAAAGATGCCCTGGAAGCTTCCTTTGTACCTACACATGTCAACAAACTCATTCTAATTGTTAGGTATAAGTATAAGCATATTATTTTCTAAAGTTTAACCATAAATCCACTTTAAAATGTTAAGAATTAATAAACTTTGGAAAAGCATAGTTATAACCCAATAATGAGGTAAATGTAATGATGTGGAGGTGGAATGGAGGTGACATGAAGGTAAAATGTGAAGGTATTGGTGAATAATGGAGTGAAAATAAGGACTATTTTGAGGCCCAACATGCAACAGTCATTTATCATTTTTTGGTAGTTTCATATTCATTATATAAATGAATGATTTAATAGTTTATATTCATTTCATTGACTTTCATAATAATCATTATAAACAACCAATTTAGTCGTATATTCACTTTATTTTTGTTCATTATTAATCAATATAAACTACTAATTTATTAATTTTATATTGATCTATGTGCTCATTATTAATCAACATAAATTAATTAGTATGATTTTGCGACTAAATTAAAAAAACAAAAACAAAAAACAAAAAAGGTCATACAATATGCATGTTCATCTAATATGAAAACGCAAAGTTACATATGTTAATTACAATACTAAATAATATCAAGTGCAACTATAAATAATTTCAAGCACATAAATTATATTATATAAAATGTCAAGTATTACAATATGGGTTTTCAACTTAATATTGGTTGGACTATAATTTACACATGAAATATTGTTTCATCACTTCAAAACATTATCATTGCGCTGCCAAGGCAACGTAGGTGGATTCACCAACTCTAAATATTTGACCATCAGTCTATATATGTGTGTCTCATGCAGGATATTAGCTTTAAGGGTATTGTTAGATCAATTCTCTTCTCTCTCTCTTTATCCATTTGTGACTCCAATGTTATTGTTCTCTTGTTTCTTCAATTCCCACTTCTTACCATCAACATTGAGTTCTTCTTCTAAAAATGAGAGAAGTTACAATATTGCAAAGTATAAGACATGAAAGATGATGAACACTGAAATCTATAATAAATTAGACTATAAAGAATTTATACGACAAATACCTCAACATCAACAATGCCAATATCATTTTCCCCTAGAAAAGCAATAAATCCGAACAAGTTTTCATCAGTTGGGCAATAGTGGCCTCTATGTGGCGAGAGGACTTGTATAAACAAAGCAAATAAAATGTCACCATAGAAAAGAACACCTTAGGACTTAGTATTCAACCTTCAGGAAAATCTTAGGCACAATCATGCTAACTAAGTTACATGCCAAAAATCTCAAGCTGTAAATAACTTGTGAAAACAAAAGGAAAGAAAAAAATAACATATAATAAATAATGTATGACAACTGGATGGAAAATTGCATCATAGAAGAAAAAAATTATCCTATGGTTACCCATACATGTGGGTGGGTAACCTACCCCAATATGCCATGATCCTTAGGGTCTAGAGGAAGTAAACCTCCTACTAACATAATGATTGATTGGTTGCATATTGGCCTCCAAACAACTACCATGATTTCCCTTACACATCATATTATTCAAAGATTTAGAAAACAACACAAGAAACAAGGATATAAAATTGTGTTTGATAATGATGATACATTCAAAGCATTGTGAGGTTAATAAATTAGTTTTGTAAAAATCTAATAAATATGGTAATCTGAAAAGATTCAATATTCCTTTTTTATCACAAATCTAAAAATTTGAAATAAATATCTATCTAATTATTCGATGAAGAACTCAGATTATTTTTTTTGAAAAAAGAAAAGAATTTTTCCAATCACTAAATATTTTTGAGCACTCATTCATTGAAACGGAAGTGTTATATAAACAATATCCCATTGGGATGATAAACAGGAATGTAAAAAATTACAGATATAACCATAAATACATAGATGCAGCAGATATAACACTTCATTTCATTATTATCAAATACTGAAATATGCTTACAAACATAATGGAAATAAAACTAGCTCGGGCGATGGTAGCTTATCTTTGAGAAGAGATGTGGCGGCTACATGCCTCTGAACTGTGTTACAATGAGGCTCGAAGACCTATTTATTATTGAGAAATAATGGAAAAGCCTAAACATCCAAAAACCTAACCCTAAGAGATGAAGCGCCAAACTATGGGCCCGGTTTGGGTAAATTGGTACATCAACTTCCCAACGAGGTTGTAACTTTAGCATATGATCTCTGTTTGACGTGCACAATACCTCATTAGAAATATCTATCCGAGGACTACAACTTTTGAATGGAAAACATTGGTTAATATTTATTTTGGCCCCAATTTTCCCCAAAAAACGTCATTTAGGGTCTCAAAACGGCTCTGGAAGTTTAGGACCTGAAAAACTGCCAAAAATAGTAAACTTTGCTACAAATAAGGAAACTGAAAAACTGAAACAAAAAATGGTGGGAGTCCAAGTGGAATAGGTGGGTGGCCACCAATATCCACTTGGATCATTCCTCCCCCTTAGGAAGCAATGGTCCCCATTGCGTTGAGTTCCTCCATGAGATGAGGAAACATTTGCTAAACTTGGTCCCTAGTGAGCCACTTGCCCTGGTGAAGTAGTTGGTCTACTTTGACAACTCGATATAGTTGGATCCTTTGTTTTTGGGTGTTCTTGATCTACATGTCCATGATCCAATCAATTGTGGCTTGTTTCATGCAGGCTGGATTTAACTCTGTAGGTGTGAGTTTTTATGCAATGTCTAATGTGTCCAACAATGGTGGGAAGTACGGTCAAAGGCAGTCCACAATGAATACTGGGTGCAGGCCAAGGAATGGGGGAATGCTCAGCTCAAATGCATTGTCTCCCACAACCTTGGTAATGGGGTAAGGACGATATCAGAGTGGTATAAGTTTTTGATAAGCTCCGGCAAGGCGTTCCTTCTGCAAATGCAACCAGACATTGTCGCCCAACTGAAACTTGTGTGGCACCTGATGTTAATCATGTCGTTATTTGTACTTGGAGTTTGATTTCTCCATAATGTTGTGGTCTTACTAGTGGATGTGTTGGATGTTCTCAATGAAGTTGTTTTCCTTATCAGCTTCGCATTGGACATGAGAAGGATCTACCTGAGTAGCTGCAAATGGTATGGCCACTTCAATGGGACATAGTGGCTGGAATCCCAAGCCCACCTAAAAAGGGATGTGGCTAGTTGAGCTGTGGAAAACCTAGTTATAGATGTGCGAGACATAGGGGAGGAACTCATCCCATGTGTGGGGATTCTTTGAGTTGTATATGCGCAGAATGTGTACAATCATCATGTTGACGACCTCTATTTGGCCATCAGTTTGGGGATGGAAAGCTATGGACTTAGTGAGCTTGGTGTCCAGCATCGACCAGAGATTAGACCAAAATGTATTGAGGAACTTGCTATCCTGATCTGAGATTATAGACTGTGGGATCCAAAAGTGTACCCGCACTCGTTCAAAGAAGAGTTTAACAATGGCTTATGTTGTGATATTCTTCTTGCAAGTCTCCATAATGGCCATCTTCGATAATCCGTCGATGACCACAAAAACACAGTCATTTCCATGCTTAGTACAAGGAAGTCCTAACATGTAATCCATGGACATGGGTTCCTGTCGAGCTATAAAAAGGGTCTCTTTCACCTCTAATTACCTCACATTAGTTTGTCAATCCAGGAACGTTTTGTTATTCCAAAGAGTGTCTCAGTTTGAGGCTATCATTTTCCATAGTAGTGCTAGTAGTATAGTGCTCAAAAATACAAGAGTAAATGGATGCTTGTTTACAGCAAACTACTTTTAAAGACTAAACCATACATTCAGAAAACTAAGCAATTTATCAGTCAAGGGTTTAGTAGCAGTAACTCATCCCTTTGTAAACTGATGGAACCAAAGGAAATTAGGGAACAGATCGTCGATCTAGGATCCAAACAGTAAATGTCAATGCCCACTATAGTCTCAGATCGTTCTACACACCGAAGCAATAATAATGCCAATAACAGGAAATGGAACAACAGATAAGGAATGGAACAACGACTAGGGAATTGTAACAGCAGCTGAATCTAATAAGCAACAACACCTTAGTCTACAAGAATAAATGAAACAATCATGTCCTACAGAAATCAAATGGAAATCCCCTACTTTTAAGGATGAATCGAGAAGCACACGAAATAGAACAGCATTGATTAATAATGGACTATAGAATAGCACTTGAAAGCCACACATACATGCACATGGCACACCTTAATAGTAATCTGATCTTGGTAATCCAGTTATCAATCTTAGTTATAAAGAATATGACTGTATTTTGTAATGGAACGGTAACGTTAATAGATTCAACAATCGCAAGGAAATATAATCTCTAAGATGAATTCAGTAATACCAATGGGTAAGTGTACAACATAGATACTTTGTAATTGAACAGCAACAGTATTCTGTAAATACCGGCAATATTATATCAGCACTTAAAGGAACATTAATACGTTGCAAAATTAATATAATGGTTCTGTCTCAGAAATTATATTACTCAGTAAATCAAACATAACAGAGCTGTGATGTAAAATAACAGAACATATCAGATTACCGAATAGAGCTGATAAGCAAAACCACGCATAAACCAAAAGTAATAGTACAGGAGCAAGTGTTCCACCAGGGCCGGGCCCTTAGCCTCCAGGGACACACCGCTTGAAGTTATTCCAGGATCAAAGATGAAATAGCAACCAAGTTTTTATTAATGCATTAAACAGAATTACAGCGGATCACTTCTCCACAAGATTCGATGATCAAAGTCTTAAATTTAAGAAAATTTACATAGAAGTATCACAGACTATCCCCCAGGCTAATGGTGTTGCCCCTTTTTATAATGGCGAAGGCAGAGATATCTAGGTGCAAAAATAGTTAAAGCAGCGATCCCTCAATATCAAAGGATTCTGAGGGATTCGCCAAACTGTTGACTCTCAGTTATCCCTTTACTTTCTTGCGCCAAGCCGATATCTCCATTTCCTTTCCCTGGTTGATATGCTTTGATTTGATTCGCCTTGTTTGCATGTGGTTCCCCGCCAAAGGGACAGCGGTTAACTTGGCCTTTTCCTTTTCTTTGGGACAGCAGTCTTTATTTTTCCCTCTTCCTACATAAGAAATGAAAATTGTCAGTGTTTTCATTTTGCACATTAATCTTACAAACTTTATCATAATTTCCTATTATCCACCTAGTTCCTGATGCAAAGGGTTTGTAAGTTTTAATGAAAAGATGCCAAAATAATCACTAAAAACATACCTTCTTTAGTACTCCACACACCCCCTGCTTACCCTTTTTCATGCCCTCATGAAAACATTGTAGTTGACATGTAAGGCAGTGAGAGAGTAGGCTGGAGATGGGATCTCATGTGGTGGTCTACAGCCATGATGCATAGCTAGATGTTCAAAGAAATGGCCTGTCTGACCCTCAGGCATCTCATACAGGGCTTGGTATCCAGGTGCAGGGTGCCAAATAATTGGACTCCGGAACCTATATCCTAACCAGGATGGCCCTGCCCTCAAAATGATTTTGCCATAGAGGTGCAAGCGATCGGCGGCTAACTTAAAATTTTCATAATTAAATGGTTCCCTGAATTGGATATTCGGAATAGAGATCTGATATAGAAATTTAGCCGCATCAATGGCAAGGTCTTTAATAGTGAGAAAGTATTCTATTCCATGTCGATTGATTGTTGTATGAATTGGTCCTAATGCTTCAATTACGCCTGGAGTCCTCGTGAGGTTCCTATGTTCCCTCCACAACTGTACTAGATTCCTAGCTCAGCTCTTACCCGCAAGTCTAATCCATTTTCTTGTCTTTGGAAAGCATTATAGGCTTTAAGCCATTTAATTTGATTAACCCCAAATGAAATAAATGCTTGCAATTGAACATCCCCAACAAAAGGGTCGGGATTGTGCTCGGTCTCCTGGTCTAACACAAGGTTATGCAAATAGAATTTACACAGTAATCTTTGAACCTTTACCTCGTAGTGCTTACAATAATGTATAAAATCATCAATGGTATTAATTTGTATAGGGGCGCCTGCTTTGACTGCTTTTATTTTCAATTGCAAATATCATTCCATTAAAAACAAGGCATAATTCTTAGCAGGGGCTCTACATGCTAAGACGTCAGTGTACAAGGAGCATAAGGTATCTGTTATCACTCAGGTTGTTCCCTTTGACTCCCAAGGGAATACGGCCAAGGTAACCACTAACCAATCTTTGGGTCACAGATTCTAGCCTACCTATGACCAGAGAGGGCTCTCTCTTTATGTTTTAGCTTTGTTTGTTTAGTATTTTAGGCTAGCTATGATGCTCAAGGTATGTTTTTGGAATTTGTTGGATGATGATTTCAGTCAAGATATATATGTGCTCGCTAGAGTGTTCTAGGCCATTGGGCATGGAGTCAGTGGTCCTTTAGTTGTTTGGTGTGCTGTGTTGATACAGTAGTGATGTTGCAGAGCTAGATAAGTGTCTGAGAAACAACGCTTTGAAATTGTGATTAAATGTGATGTATCCAGTTTATGAAAGGCAATTAAGAATCTTCCAATAAACTGATATGGAGAAAAAGTGAGAATATTATTTAAAAAGCAATGAATAATTTCTAGATAACATTCATTTTTATAGAATTAATGAAAACATGAGCAATTAGGAATTCATGTCCATAATTAATTCTGAAGAAAACATTTACAGCAATAAAAGATTGAGTACAAGGTGTAACCAAACATATCCTGCACTATCCCTTTTCTCTACTGCTAGATCAGTGAAACATGAGCATGATTTAATAACATAAGAAGACAAAACAGAGATCGAGGAAAACTTATTATTCCATCAGACAACACAAGAATTCTGTAACAGCATGCATGGTATCAGCAAGACATCAAACATTCAGGAAATCATTGAGCTGGTCCAGCCCTTTGCATTAATAATCTGAAAGTATACAATACATTTGCCTCAGAGTGAAAATCACCAACCCCTCATACGTTGCTAAGGGAGGTATATATACATAATTTACATAAGAAAATATCTAGCTGAAGAGTAAATGCTGCATTAATGTCATGCCAACTCCTGGAGTGTTGTAGCTGAGGGAGTAAATGCTGTAGTAACTCTTCAGTGCCTTAGCTGTCCAAAATGGTCAGAAGATATTGACTTTGTGGCCTGTTGGAGTCGGTTGAGGATACGCTGTCCAAAAAAGCGCGTATATCTTATTCTTTGCTTGCTGCCGCTGTCTTGTGCTGAGTCATCTTTCAGCTGCCTTTAATGATGTTTGACTTTTGCTGAGCTGTAGCTGACTGGGATGGAACATCTGAAGTTAATGTGGCAAAATTTGAAGCATTGCTTGCCACCAATCCTCCTTGGGCATTTGGTGTCTTCGGATCTTCACCAAAGTCTCATCTGCTTCAGTATATCTGTAAAAATTAGGAGGAGTCTCAAAAAGGTGGTGGATTTCATTTTCAATGAAAAATATATTCTCGAGTTTCTGTAGAAGACTCTGCCCTGTTGGAGGCCCTGCCTCCTCCGAAGTACTGCCTGATGCAGTAATTTGATTTTCCACAAAGGTGGTCATCCTGTTTGCATATTGCTCACGGGGGAGCAGTCTTCCCGTGCTGTTTAGTAGGCTAGGCAGTCCTTTGGCTTGCAGTGCTCCCATTTTGGCCTTGTACTCATCCACCTCAGCCTGGATTTCATAGCACTTCCTCTCCACAGTTTGTACATAATTTCTGAGAGTGAGTACCTTTTTAACTGTAAGGACAGCCTCTGTTCTGTTGACAATATTGATGGCTGCCAGTTCTTCCTTTGTCTGCCTGTTCAAAAAATCTATCAATCTATTGGCCAGCTCCGGCCTGTTTCCCAGCACTATTCTGGCCCTTTGAATCTCTGTCTGTGCTTGGCCAATCAAATCCATCTGCTCATGCACAGTCTTAATTGATTTCCATTGCTTGGTGATGGATTGGTCAATGCGGGCCCACAAAATTCTTTTGATTTCTGCCATAGCAGTCTCTAGCTTGAGCTCCTTCTCCAAAGTCTTTATTTTTTCTTTCAAGGCCTTTATTTCTCTGCCTTGTTCTGCCACAGTTATTTTTGATTTATCATATTTGGCATCTAGTTCTGCCAACTTTTCCTTGGCCTGCTTTATCTCATTTGCCTGGAGCTCCATTTCTTTAATAGCCTTGGTCAGTTCTTCCATGCTTGTGCTGGAGTCTGGAGCTGTTGTTTTTGCTGCTTCTGTTGTTGGTGTTGTTGTTACAGGGGCTACTGCTGCCTCTGTAGTTGTTGCAGTGGTTGAAGTGGTTGGAGGAGCTTGGGATGTAGATTCTCCCTGCTTATCTTGTAATGCCCCTTCAAGTTCCTTCTCCAAATCGAGGACCTTCTGGTTGAGCTGCATTATAAGGTCCAGTTGCTCATCGGCCTCCTTTTCCTTTTGTAACTCTGCTGTTTGAGGGTGCTCTGTGGGCAGCAGCTTTAACCTCTTTTTCAGTGCATTGAGGTCATCTTCTTTTTTCTTGAGGAGGGCCCTTACGCCCTTTGGATCCTTAGGATCATGTCCTAAGTCAATGATGATGTCCTCCAGTGATTTTATTCTGTTGTCCTTGGCCATGGAGGACATTCTCTCAAAATCCAACTGAATGTTGGTATTTTTCAATGATTCTTTTAATTCATGGGCCATGGATGCCCTGTCCACCAAGGTGGCATAGACCATCTCTCCAGTCTGCTTGTGGAGTTCTATTTGGTCCATGGGGTGAATGTCTTTTGCCATGACTTCCACCCTTGTCTTCACATAATCCGCAGCTGATTTAGGCTGCGACACTTTAGGCTTGAAATGACTGAGGATCATTTTCTCCTCTTGAATGTCATATACAGACATTAGCCTTTCTTTCTGGGCTGGTGTTGCATTTAGAAACTGTTTATAGACTTCTACCCTCAGCAAGTCATTTTGTGCCTTTATTTGCTTGAAAGAAGCCTTAGTGCTTTTAGGCTTCTTGCTCTGCTGAGTGGAGGATGACACCTCCAAACCAAGCTGCACTCCCTGCTCCTGCTGAAAGGAGCTTGTACCTGTATGTTGGCTGCCTTCTCCATCTTTCCTTGAACTGTCAAGGACTTCTTCACTGATTTCTTCTATCTCTGGAGAATCAACCCTTTGTCTCTTGGCCTGGGGTTGTTGGGAGGATCCACTAGCAGGAGTGGACTCTTCTCTATCTCTTTTCATACCCCTCTCCTCATGTGCTGGGGTCTGTAAAATTGGTGCTACTGGTGGCTCAGTTTGTGGAGGAGGGGTGTGCTCTTGTTGCTACCCTATTGAGGAGGCAGGCTGTTCTTTCACTATTTGCTCTTCAGCACCCATTATTCCTTTACCCTTGTCTGTACCTGGTGCTGCTGTGGAAGATATCTGTGTGGTTGGTGCAGCTGCTGAGGCCGAGGTACCTTCTCCTACTGGCTGCGGTCGTTTGAAGGGTACCTGCTGCACACAATCCAAGTCAAGAGTCTTTTCCAAATCCTTGACATTCTTTAGCATTATCTCTTCTTCAGTTAATTTTTCAATTAAGGTGTCTTGCAGCCACTCTTGCTGATTGGCATACTTTTCAATATGTGGGTACTTGCAATGCTCATAGCCTAGCAGCCTGTACTTAACTCTCCTAGCAGTGATGAAGCCTTCAGGGTCATAGGGGACCCAACGAAAGCTTTTAGAGAGCAAGTACTTATCTTTAAGGATTAGCTCAGCATCTTTCCATCCCTCTTTGTTATTCATTATGAATGGGCCCAGGTGGTGCTTGAACTTGAGATGGGCTTTCTTTTTGGAGCTGTGAAAGTGAGTGAGGTCAGAGTGAATTAGCTGCCTATAATACTCCAAGGCAAATAGCCTCATGGGCACATATTTTGGGAGCCTGTATGGACAGAGCTCACAGCCATAGACTCTGATGACTGTATGATCCTCATATAGGTACCAATCACCTATTTTGTAATTCTTGGAGAGCTGCAGGACCTTCTATATTTCAAATGATATTCTGGGAGGAGGGGACCTCATTAATAAACAAGAGACGGGATAAACAAACTGATCAATGAATTCACAATATGAATATGGTGACTTTTGCACTTGATGATAGACAGATGTCCAGAAGATAACAGATCTTCTTTCCCCTTTAGAGTCCAGCTTTTTGATGTAGCATGGAAAAGCCTCGGATTGATAGTACATGAGAAGGTGGTAGATATAAGATGAATATTTCAAGATTCCCTCTCTGTCTACTTTGCACAGCTATTCGTGAATCTTGTTAGCTATGAACTTGGCAAGATTATATTTGCGGGTAGGGGGTTGGCCTGGGCTATAAGCAGCCAAAAATACCAGCATTGTTTCATCCACATGCTCACTGGTTCTGTATCCCAGCACATAAGCAATCATGTCCAACAGAAGCCTGCCTACATCGGTAAAATAGACATCCAAGTAGGGAGGTGGCCCTGTGGGCTGGCATTCAGGCCTCATAAATATCTTGGTGATTTTCTGAATGTCCTCACTGGACATCTTAGCACCTGTGTCCAGCAGATAGTTCATGGAGAAAGGGAACAGCAGCTTAGTTTGATTGAAGTTAAGCATCTGGTTGATGGATTCATCATTAATGTGAAAGAGGATGCTCCCAGAAGGAGACTTAATAGCTTTGTGCTGCACATCATAATTTTCAGCACATAGGCGAATAACCTCTGGAAAAATGTTGACAGAGGGGAGATAGTAGTATGGCAGATTTGACTCCCATATCCCATATGTATCCTTGCCATTCAGGTAGTCATCTCTCAATTGCCTGAAGGTCTGCAAATGGTCCCTGTTACCCGCAAAGTCTTGGATGAGGTAGTCCCTGTCAGCAAGAGGCAAGGACTCCAAGTCTTTATTTGGTGCATTTAGTGGAGCAACACTGAGGGCTGTGGGAGCAGGAGCAGCCATTATGTAGTCTGAATTGAACAAGGTAAGTGTAATAGCTTGCAAGGCTCCTGAAAGCTCAAATGACAGATTGAATGCAGGTAGTGCTAGAAGTTTTCCTCAAGTGGAATAGGCAGGCTTATGAAGGACTGTCTCTGCTTGGCTTGGCTAAATTCACAGGGATTGTGAATCTATGAAGACGAATTGCAGAGGGAATGTAGAATTCAATTTGGTGAAATGCAGCTTCGGGCACGCACCCGGCAAAAAGGAACAATGCCGGGTAGCTCGGGGATAATTTACAACTTTAGACCGTGAATTTATCGTTTAATTATCAAATTTATGGAGCCGGGCAATGTGGGTTGATTTAGTTGCAAATAAAGAAGTAGACAGTGTTGAATTTAGAATTTGACAGGTGCTCAATGGAGAATTTGCAGAGAAAAGGCATGCATAGGGGCAAAACAAGAGAATTATGGTGAATACCTGGATAAACAACACGGAAAACCTTTGGGCCGAACAGGGGCTGCTCAATGCAGCTGAATTGACCAGTTGCGGCAGCTACTACTTCGAATTTGGCGGTTCGGAGGTAATTTCGCGATGAGGTGGCTTGCAACGGCTCGGTTACTTTCACTTGAAAATGACACAAAACGGCCAAAACCGCGCTTTTTAACAACAAATTTGGACAAAAAGGGTCATTGGCGCTTTTCCGCCAATGACGTCAACATGACGTCACGGCGGACCCGGGGTACGGAGGGTGACGTAGACGCTGAGCTGGAGGCCAGCGTGGCTGGACACGGTGGCAGGCGGAGGCGGTGGCAGGGCTACGCGGAGGGCCACGAGGCGCAGGGGCGGGCGGAGACGACACGACATCAGGATGACGTGTGGGTGACGGGCGTCGGATGGGCGGTATCAGGGAGGTGGTAAGCGGTCTCCCCGCACCACCTTTGGGCAAAGGCGGTATTGGGGAGGGGGGCTCCGAACAACCCCAGCGCTTGCCACGCGTCCCGGGTACGGCCTCCAATACCGCCCTCTCCCCGGACGTTAAAGGGAGGCATGTCGGGGTTTAAAAAAGACCACCCACCATTGGATCGGGGGCGGCGGATGATCGACGGTTGGCGGGCGCTGTTTGATCGACACACAACTTTGGGTTGGGTCCCGCCCGAAAATAAAATATTCATTTAAATTGCGCGGGTTTAGAACTTTAGGTTTTGGTGGGTTTTTATGGGTTTTGAATTAATCTGTCGGGGAACAAAAGGTCAAAATTAGGTTTGAGCAGAGGGAAAGGGGCTTTATGAAAAATTTTTAGGAAAGAAGGGGAAATGAAGGTTAAGTGAAGGTTATTACTCTTACCAAAGGTTAGAGTAATCCCAAGACAGGGTTGACCATAGTCCCTGGTGGACTAATGTCTCCCTTAGACAAATTTATTTAGCTATAGTGCTAAAAAGGGGGGGATATTTATACATTGCTTGGGGTTTATACACCATGGTGTTATAATAGTAGGGGAGAGGGAAACATAGGGGATTTGATGTAAATACAGTTAGTAGTTAGTACTGGGGGGGAATGAGAATGAGAAGTGGTAGTTACTAAGCTTTTCAGGAATCAAACTTAGTTAGGTAGTAGATCAAAATGAAAAGAATTTTTACACAAGAAATGTGGCTTCTTTTCAAAGAAAGAAGTCATTTATGACATCAAATTTGTACAAATGAAGAGCATAAGGAGGACTGGTCAGGCAGATCCTGCAGTCCTCATGGGAGGTTAGTAAGGAACTTTGAAGGGAATGAGGGAAGTTAGTGATGACTTAGCACTTTGCCACCTAGGCCACTGCTCTTGCCTTTCCTGCTGATGGCCACTTTGATTTACTCCAAGTGATGTGCTTGGATTTTGCTTTCTGCAACCTTCAATTGCCTACCCTGCCTATTATGCCTAACATTTTTTCTTCATTTTGTATGGGTGCACTTGGTCTTGCAGACCCTGATAATTTCCTTTTCTTTTTTTCTGCCCTCCTATCTAAGTCTACCCTTATGGCTCCCAAGGGCCCAGATTAAACAGTTGGGCACCTTTCTTTCTCTATCCACCTAGTCATCTGTCAAGCTTGAGCTGTTTGAACAGGTACTTCCTTTCTAATCTACAACATGCAATTTAAAATATGGAGAGGCCCAGCTTGAGCTGTTGGACCACCCATCAAAACAGTAGTGGCAATTTGGACTAGCCAGACTCATGGTCTTTGTTTGGGGTTCATTTCTCTTATTTTTTTATTGACCAATTCCTTTTCTTGCCCTTTGATTTTTCTTTTAAGGCATACCCTCTTTACATTTTTTAAACTGTCTGTTTCTTTCACAAAAATGGAACCTTAGCAGCATGGAAGGTAGACATTTTTGGCACTTCCACTGTCAATCATGAGAGATGAGAACCTATTGGTATAGGAGACTAACAGTGGCTCCACTTGGGGATGGCTTTTCCAGGTGAAAAATCCAAGAACAACAGGTCAGATTGCCTGAATTTGCTTCCTTGTTGCTGGCTGAATTTCCGTGTTTGTTGGAGATCAATACTTAGGATCCTGGATGTTTGCAGGCAGCACCCACTGAGCTGATTTACTGTGAAATTTTCAGATCTGTTTTTCATTTGTTTCTCAAGCCTTCTCTTCATGATTTGATAACTGCCCTGTGCTTACATTGCTGCTCAGATGCCAGGATCCATATCTCCTAATAATATCATAGTATATCATCTTGGTCTTCTCAAAAATGTGATGCACTTGCTGTTTTATTTATCTGCTGTAATTGGAAATACTGGAAAATACAAATATCTATGTACAATACATGCCTGTTTGGTGTTTAATCAAAGGAGTCAAAATAATGCTTGAGCATTCTCCCATTAACTGGGCCTTCCTCAGTGTCTGAACCATCCACACTTCTCAAAAAATAGGTATTGTTTCCTTGTATAGCATAAATGATATAGGGTCCCTTCCATAGAAAATCAAACTTACCATGTTTGCCCTTGTCCTCTCTTCTGGAATCCCATCTTAACACTTTATTTCCAATAAAGAAATCTTCAGCTTTGGTTCTCTTGTCAAATATTCTTTTGATCTTTTCTTGTAGAACCTGAGTTCTTTGATAGACTTCTTCTCTTGTTTGTTGTAAATGAATTGTTTGATTAATCCTTCTTTGGATGTCATTGGGCTCAGCTTGTATTTCTTGCAGCAACTTAATCACAGGAATTCCTAGAGATGTAGGAAACTTTGCTTCTAACCCATAAACCAGTTCATATGGACTCATGCCAATTGATCTCTTGGTGGTCAATCTATCTGCCCACAGTGCATTTACCAGCTTCTTATGCCAGTTCTTTTTGTTTTCTTCCAAAACTTTTTTAATGATGTTGATGAGACTTTTATTGGAAGATTCAGCTAGGCCATTACCTTGAGGATAATAGGCAGTGGAATGACCTAGGGTCATGTGATACTTGTGACAAAAATTGATCATTTTCTTGGACTTGAAAGCTGCAGCATTGTCTGTGATGATTTTGTCTGGACAGCCAAACCTGGATAAGATATTGGTTTCTAGAAATTGTATAATAATGGAGTCATTGGCTTGCCTGCAAGGGATGGCCTCTATCCATTTGGTAAAATAGTCTGTAGCAGTGAGAATCCACCTATGCTGGCCAGAGGATGAAGGGTGAATTTCACCAATGAAGTCTAAACCCCATTGCTGAAATGGTCTCTCAGTTGAAATTGGTTTGAGTGGTAAAGGCAGCAGCTTCCTCTTGCCCTCAAAAATTTGACATTTATGGCAGGACATTACAAATTTCCTTACATCAGTAAACAAGGAGGGCCAATAAAATCCAGCCCTTAGGATTTTATCAGCTGTGGACTTCCAGTACAAATGTCCTCCACAGTCACCTGCATGAAATTCTTTGAGGACATTGTCAGTTTCTTCTAAGGTTAAGCAATTGAGTAATATTCCCTCATGATTTCTCCAAAACAAAACATTGTCAATAACACAAAACTTTGATGCTTTCATTTTCAAGAATCTTTTCTTAGTTCTGGACAACCCTGGAGGAGCCTGCAGGTTTAGTAATACAAAACATATATCAGCATACCATGGGGATTGTATAAAGGCTTGCTTGATCTGTGGAGTCGCCATCTCCTGTTCGTCGTCCAGTTCATTAATGTCAAGGGCTTGGAAATTGGTTTCAGTCATTAATTTGGCTAGGCCTTGTCCTTTTATCAGTTTGGTCGGTTTGATCTCAATGTCATATTCTAGGATATTAGCAATCCACTTGCCTCTCTTGCCTTCAAGGCCCTCTTGGGTGAGAATGTCTTTGACCACTGCATTAGGAACATAGGCAATTATATGAGAGTACAAAATGTAGATTCTGAATTCCTTGATGGCTTTTACCAAGGCATAGGCTTGTTTTTCCATAATCTGATATTTCAGGGGAGCATCCCTAAGTGCTCTGCTGAAAAATGCAATGGGCTTCTCACAGCCTTGGTCATCTTTTTGTAGCAAAACAGCAGCAATTGTATGCTCAGAAGCAAAAGAGAATATGATAAAATCTTGATCAAATCTAGGGCTTGTTAGAACTGGTGTGTTTGTCAATGCTCTTTTGATATCCTCAAAGGCTTGTTTAGCTTCCATAGTCCATTTGACCTTGGAATCCTTTTTCAGCATATTGTTTAGCAGTCTAATGAGTTCAGCCAGATTGGGAATGAATCTCCTCAAGAAATTGATCTTCCCTAGGAAACTTTGTAATTCTTTGGTGTTTCTTGGATGTGGTACTTGTAGGATAGCTTGAATTCTGTCAGGATCAATCCTAATACCATGTTTTGAGATTATATGCCCCAGGAGTTTGCCTTCCTCCAATCCAAACAATGATTTCTTTGGGTTCAAAGATATGCCATATTTTCTACAAATTGTGAAAACCTGCCTCAAGTGTTCTAAGTGTTCTTGATCTGATTTTGAAAAAGCAGTGAGATCATCAAGGTAGACAACTAGGAAATCATGGAGTTCCTTGGCAAAGGCAATATCCATTGCTCTTTGGAATGTAGCCCCTGCATTTTTAAGCCCAAAAGGCATCTTAACATATTTGAATGTTCCCCAAGGTGTTGTGAAGGCAGTTTTATCTTGGTCATCCGGGTGTACTAGAATCTGATTGAATCCTGAGAAGCCATCTAGTAAGGAGATCCTTGAGGCTCCCACCACTCTTTGGAGAATGTGATCCATCTTAGGTAAGGGATAATTATCCTTGAGGGATACTTGATTCAAATTCCTTAGATCAACACAGAGTCTTATCTCACCAGTTTTCTTTCTTGTGGGCACCAAATTTGAAATCCAGTCTGAGAATCTGATTGGGGCAATGATCCCTGCTTCATACATACGTTTGACTTCTTTTTCAATGAGGGGGAGGAGGACTGGATTGATTCTCCTGAGTTTCTGCTTAAAAGGCTTCTGATTTTCTTTTAATGGTATTGTGTGCTGGATAACTGATGTATCATACGACTTAAGGTCCTCATAGCTCCAGGAAAAGACATCTTGAAATTCTTTAAATAACTCAATGTATTTCAGCTTCTGTTCAAGAGGTAATGCTTTGGATAATTTGACCATTTTGGGATGCTCAGGTGTCCCAATGTTACAATCCTCTATTTCAGCATTCAGTGGTTGGATTTTTGGTTTTCTTGAGATATCATTTGAGTCAAACAGATCCTCCAAAGGGGTTAAACCTATGGGCAGAAAATTATCCTTTAGCTCAATTACCTCATCTTCTGCTTCAGCCATTTCCTCTGCGTTTTCTGATTGTTCCAACTCCCGTATAGTTTCACTGTCAAAGGTGGTCGGATGTAAAACCAGATCAGCTGCTTCAGCTGATATGTTCTGTGTAACTGTGCATATTTGTGGTTGATCCTCTCCAGTACTAGTGTCAATGTTCATGCCCGAAAATTCTTCCTTTAAAGTGAGAAAGTTTTTTATCTGTTTGTTATTGTCAAAGACTTGCCAATTCTTGATGTTATCCGGGACTGAAGGTCTGTGTTTGATTTCAGCTGTGAATGTATGATTGGTTTTGAAAGGTAACTTACAAGTGCTGGCAAAGGTTGCTAGGCTGTGAGCATGTAGGTTAAGTTCTCTGGAAATCTTAGTCAATTGTGCTTGTGAGAAGTTGTCAAGTATTTGAATAGCTGCCCCTTGTATGATCTCAACCTTAGATCATTTGTGGTGAAATTTCCCTTCATTTGCTGTATGACCAAGTCTGAATCTCCTAAAATTGAGATTTTGGTTGCACCTAGATTTTTTAGGAGTTTCAGTCCTAACAGAAGGGCTTCATATTCAGCCATGTTGTTTGTGCATCGGAAGTTTAGTCTATATGCATGGCCCTCAGCTTGGTCATTATGCATATTGTGGATCCATACTCCTGCCCCAGCCCCCAGCTTGTTTACAGAGCCATCAAATTCTAGATACCATAAAGTTTCATGATCAAGATCCGGATTAAAATTTTTAGTGACTTGGATGATGGGCAGATTTGTTTTTTGCAAGTTGTTGGGCACATCATTTCCTTCTATCTTGTTAACAGCCATCACCATGGTCCCTTGGTCTTTGCAGGAGGATTGTTCGTCTGATTCCTTGGTCTCTACTGTCATTAAAAGTTCAGAATAAGCTTTGTGACATATGTCAGCATTGTAGAGAATGAATGAATCCATGTCTGAGTGTATGGAATAGATTGGAAAGTTTTGGGGCTTATCTTGACTGCTTACCACATATTTCATCAGAGTTTCCCGGTACAATCTCTTTGGCTGACCAAAGACTGAAATAGTTGCATAAGACATGTCCAATTGCAGAGATCCTTGAAGTTTGGCCCCCCAGGATCTGGACAGGAGCATGCCATACTTAGGGGGTATGTCAGCTACCACTACATCCATCAAGATAGTTTTGGTTGGATATTGGACTAGGGAGACACATAAGTCTTTGATCAGGCCTAAACATCTGACTTGGCTTGAATCGAATGAAAATAGATCCTTGTAGGGTCTTGTGATGTCTAAGTCAAGTTTTTCCATTACAGATTTGGGCATTAAGTTGTGTGAGGCCCCAGAGTCAAACATTGCATTGTGTAGGACCTTGTCATGAATATTCAGGCTGACATAAAAGGGTGGTATCCCTCCATTCTCTGTTTTTCCATTAACCTCAGGTCCGAACAGCAACTCTGGTTGGTCATCTAGAACGTTCACAGCATCTTTATTGTCTGATATTTGGAGTGATCTATTGATCTGCTGTCTATAAATGTCATGTTTGGCTAATTCTGAAAGAGGCACTGATATTTTTAGCTTACTAATTTCTGTTTCCAAGTTGAAAGGTTTTTCTATTTGAATTTTGGCATTTAGTGCTGCAGTTTTTTCCTTTTCAGCTGTATTATCAGGGGTCCTGTGTTCGTCATTGGGCGCATTTTGAATAAGACTGGTGCCCTGTTTGTTTCCTATGGGAGTATCTGCCTTTATCTTTGATTGATGGGGCAAACTTGGCTGATTTTGAGAGGACTGTTGTTCTGAAATGTCCTCCACAGTTACTTCTGTGGCCGGTGATTTTAAGTTGTCAGCTGATTCGGGGGGAGTAGTAATTTCATTGATCCTTTTTGATTGTTTATTATCCTTTGGTTTGGGGGGTGTAGGTACCTCTATTGTTCTACTCCTTAGTTTGTACTGTTTGTGCACCTCATACACAGCTGCATCATATCCTTCTTTAAAGTCGAAAGATTCTCCTGACTTAGTATGGAATTGATTTTCATTGTAAACCTCTTGGTCTTCTTGTGTCAAAAAGACTTGATTTTCACCATCCAAACCCATTAGATTGATGTGAGGATCCTCACTAGCATAATTCTCTTGAAAAGGAGGTCTGACATGCTGGTCAGGATCAGTCCTACCAACATTAGGATTTTGATTCTTTCTAAAGTTTGGGTTTCTAATATTGCTTGTTTGGGTTTCCCATGATGATTTTCTTTCTATGGTTTCCACCCTATCTCCAAGTCTGTCCATTCCCTTAATGATTGCATCTAGCTTTTGCTCGAAGGATGAGGGTTCTTCTTTGAAAGTAGTTCTCCGTTCAGTTCTTGCCCGGTTTCTTTTTGCAATCAGATTTGCCTCTACACTCACAGCTATGTTTTGCATGTCTGCTAGAGTTGCAGGGGCTCTTTCTCTTAGCTGATATGCCATATCAGCATCAAAGCCATCAGGGAATTTAATCAACGCTAAATCAGGTGGGGGTCTAAGATTTTGAGGAATGGCATTGTAAATGGTGTTAAATCTGGTACAATAGTCTAGGACAGTTTCTTGAGGGCCTCTTCTTATGGTGTCATATTCAGATAGAATGTGCAGGGGGTTCTTTTTCTTCTCCCATCGATTTAAAAAGGACTGATAAAGGGCACCCGAATCAGCTATTGAATTTGGGGTCAGGGCCCTGAACCATGTTCTCACTTCACCTGTCAGACTTTGGACAAAGATTTTCATCCTTACATCATCATCATCTATCTCATAGTTCTCGAAGTAGTCTTGCATTTTCTTAGTATGCTGTAAGGCAGTGTATGTACTGGTTCCATCAAAATAAGTTATTTTGCCTTGGTAATCCTGAGGCATAGCCCCAGGATTGTTAGGCAACTGAAGGGGTGCATAACGATTAGCCATATTTGGTGGGGGAAGTAGGACAACTGGAACAACGGGAACAACAGGGACAACAATAGCAGTTTGTGTGTTAGGTGTTGACAATACGTTTTGTGAAGTGGATGATGAAGAGGGGGAAGAATGAGTTGTATGAAGGTGAATGGTAGGCTTAGAAGGGGTGGGGATAAAACTATGTTGAACTGCCTCAGGGCTAGATTCAGGAGATTGCTCTGGTTCCTTTTGGCTCTTATGAGTTTTATGGATCAAATTGGGGTTTTCGAAAACAGGAGGAGGATTTGGGTCAGGATTTGACCTGGTATGCCTAGTTTTCTTCTTAGGAGCCAGCTTCAGAACTTCTTTTTAGTATTTTTTGAGGATATTTTAGAACTATTTCAAGGGACTGCTCGAGCTTTTGGAACCATTGTCTAAAGACAGACAGCAGTTGAAAAACATGCTTTTCCCCAGTGGAGTCGTCAATTATGTTATCACTCAGGTTGTTCCCTTTGACTCCCAAGGGAATACGGTCGAGGTAACCACTAACCAATCTTTGGGTCACAGGTTCTAGCCTACCTATGAACAGAGAGGGCTCTCTCTTTATGTTTTAGCTTTGTTTGTGTAGTATTTTAGGCTAGCTATGATGCTCAAGGTTTGTTTTTGGAATTTGTTGGATGATGATTTCAGTCAAGATATATATGTGCTCGCTAGAGTGTTCTAGGCCATTGTGCATGGAGTCAGTGGTCCTTTAGTTGTTTGGTGTGCTGTGTTGATACAGTAGTGATGCTGCAGAGCTAGATAAGTGTCTGAGAAACAACACTTTGAAATTGTGATTAAATGTGATGTATCCAGTTTATGAAAGGCAATTAAGAATCTTCCAATAAACTGATATGGAGAAAAAGTGAGAATATTATTTAGAAGCAGTGAAGAATTTCTAGACAACATTCATTTTTATAGAATTAATGAAAACATGAGCAATTAAGAATTCATGTCCATAATTAATTCTGAAGAAAACATTTACAGCAATAAAAGATTGAGCACAAGGTGTAACCAAACATATCCTGCACTATCCCTTTTCTCTACTGCTAGATCAGTGAAACATGAGCATGATTTAATAACATAAGAAGACAAAACAGAGATTGAGAAAAACTTATTATTCCATCAGACAGCACAAGAATTCTGTAACAGCACGCATGGTATCAGCAAGACATCAAACATTCAGGAAATCACTGAGCTGGTCCAGCCCTTTGCATTAGATAATCTGAAAGTATACAATACATTTGCCTCAGAGTGAAAATCACCAACCCCTCATACGTTGCTAAGGGAGGTATATATACATAATTTACATAAGAAAATATCTAGCTGAAGAGTAAATGCTGCATTAATGTCATGCCAACTCCTGGAGTGTTGTAGCTGAGGGAGTAAATGTTGTAGTAACTCTTCAGTGCCTTAGCTGTCCAAAATGGTCAGAAGATATTGACTTTGTGGCCTGTTGGAGTCGGTTGAGGATACGCTGTCCAAAAAAGCGCGTATATCTTATTCTTTGCTTGCTGCCGTTGTCTTGTGCTGAGTCATCTTTCAGCTGCCTTTAATGATGTTTGACTTTTGCTGAGCTGTAGCTGACTAGCAGGAGTGGACTCTTCTCTATCTCTTTTCATACCCCTCTCCTCATGTGCTGGGGTCTGCAAAATTGGTGCTACTGGTGGCTCAGTTTGTGGAGGAGGGGTGTGCTCTTGTTGCTGCCCTATTGAGGAGGCAGGTTGTTCTTTCACTGTTTTCTCTTCAGCACCCATTATTCCTTTACCCTTGTTTGTACCTGGTGCTGCTGTGGAAGATATCTGTGTGGTTGGTGCAGCTGCTGAGGCCGAGGTACCTTCTCCTACTGGCTGCGGTCGTTTGAAGGGTACCTGCTGCACACAATCCAAGTCAAGAGTCTTTTCCAAATCCTTGACATTCTTTAGCATTATCTCTTCTTCAGTTAATTTTTCAATTAAGGTGTCTTGCAGCCACTCTTGCTGATTGGCATACTTTTCAATATGTGGGTACTTGCAATGCTCATAGCCTAGCAGCCTGTACTTAACTCTCCTAGCAGTGATGAAGCCTTCAGGGTCATAGGGGACCCAACGGAAGCTTTTAGAGAGCATGTACTTATCTTTAAGGATTAGCTCAGCATCTTGCCATCCCTCTTTTTTATTCATTATGAATGGGCCCAGGTGGTGCTTGAACTTGAGATGGGCTTTCTTTTTGGAGCTGTGAAAGTGAGTGAGGTCAGAGTGAATTAGCTGCCTATAATACTCCAAGGCAAATAGCCTCATGGGCACATATTTTGGGAGCCTGTATGGACAGAGCTCACAGCCATAGACTCTGATGACTGTATGATCCTCATATAGGTACCAATCACCTATTTTGTAATTCTTGGAGAGCTGCAGGACCTTCTGTATTTCAAATGATATTCTGGGAGGAGGGGACCTCATTAATAAACAAGAGACGGGATAAACAAACTGATCAATGAATTCACAATATGAATATGGTGACTTTTGCACTTGATGATAGACAGATGTCCAGAAGATAATAGATCTTCTTTCCCCTTTAGAGTCCAGCTTTTTGATGTAGCATGGAAAAGCCTTGGACTGATAGTACATCAGAAGGTGGTAGATATAAGATGAATATTTGAAGATGCCCTCTCTGTCTACTTTGCACAGCCGTTCGTGAATATTGTTAGCTATGAACTTGCCAAAATTATATTTGCGGGCAGGGGGTTGGCCTGGGCTATAAGCAACCAAAAATACCAGCATTGTTTCATCCACATGCTCACTGGTTCTGTATCCCAGCACATAAGCAATCATGTCCAACAGAAGCCTGCCTACATCAGTAAAATAGACATCCAAGTAGGGAGGTGGCCCTGTGGGCTGGCATTCAGGCCTCATAAATATCTTGGTGATTTTCTGAATGTCTTCACTGGACATCTTAGCACCTGTGTCCAGCAGATAGTTCATGGAGAAAGGGAACAGCAGCTCAGTTTGATTGAAGTTAAGCATCTGGTTGATGGATTCAGCATTAATGTGAAAGAGGATGCTCCCAGATGGAGACTTAATAGCTCTGTGCTGCACATCATAATTTTCAGCACATAGGCGAATAACCTCTGGAAAAATGTTGACAGAGGGGAGACAGTAGTATGGCAGATTTGACTCCCATATCCCATATGTATCCTTGCCATTCAGGTAGTCATCTCTCAATTGCCTGAAGGTCTGCAAATGGTCCCTGTTACCCGCAAAGTCTTGGATGAGGTAGTCCCTGTCAGCAAGAGGCAAGGACTCCAGGTCTTTATTTGGTGCATTTATTGGAGCAACACTGAGGGCTGTGGGAGCAGGAGCAGCCATTATGTAGTCTGAATTGAACAAGGTAAGTGTAATAGCTTGCAAGGCTCCTAAAAGCTCAAATGACAGATTGAATGCAGGCAATGCCAGAAGTCTTCCTCAATTGGAATAGGCAGGCTTATGAAGGACTGTCTCTGCTTGGCTTGACTAAATTCACAGGGATTGTGAATCTATGAAGACGAATTGCAGAGGGAATGTAGAATTCAATTTGGTGAAATGCAGCTTCGGGCACGCACCCGGCAAAAAGGAGCAATGTCGGGTAGCTCGGGGATAATTTACAACTTTAGACTGTGAATTTATCGTTTAATTATCAAATTTATGGAGCCAGGCAATGTGGGTTGATTTAGTTGCAAATAAAGAAGTAGACAGTGTTGAATTTAGGATCTGACAGGTGCTCAATGGAGAAATTGCAGAGAAAAGGCATGCATAGGGGCAAAATAAGAGAATTATGGTGAATACCTGGATAAACAACACGGAAAACCTTCGGGCCGAACAGGGGCTGCTCAATGCAACTGAAATGACCAGTTGCGGCAGCTGCTACTTCGAATTTGGCGGTTCGGAGGTAATTTCGCGATGAGGTGGCTTGCAACGGCTCGGTTACTTTCGCTTGAAAATGACACAAAACGGCCAAAACCGCGCTTTTTAACAACAAATTTGGACAAAAAGGGTCATTGGCGCTTTTCCGCCAATGACGTCAGCATGACGTCACGGCGGGCCCGGGGTACGGAGGGTGACGTGGACGCTGAGCTGGAGGCCAGCGTGGCTGGACACGGTGGCGGGCGGAGGCGGTGGCAGGGCTACGTGGAGGGCCACGAGGCGCGGGGGCGGGCGGAGGCGACACGACGTCAGGATGACGTGTGGGTGACGGGCGCCGGATGGGCGGTATCAGGGAGGTGGTAAGCGGTCTCCCCGCACCACCTTTGGGCAAAGGCGGTATCGGGGAGGGGGGCTCCGAACAACCCCGGCGCTTGCCACGCGTCCCGGGTACGGCCTCCAATACCGCCCTCTCCCCGGACGTTAAAGGGAGGCATGTCGGGGTTTAAAAAAGACCGCCCACCGTTGGATCGGGGGCGGCGGATGATCGACGGTTGGCAGGCGCTGTTTGATCGACGCGCAACTTTGGGTTGGGTCCCGCCCGAAAATAAAATATTCATTTAAATTGCGCGGGTTTAGAACTTTAGGTTTTGGTGGGTTTTTATGGGTTTTGAATTAATCTGTCGGGGAACAAAAGGTCAAATTTAGGTTTGAGCAGAGGGAAAGGGGCTTTATGAAAATCTTTTAGGAAAGAAGGGGAAATGAAGGTTAAGTGAAGGTTATTACTCTTACCAAAGGTTAGAGTAATCCCAAGACAGGGTTGACCATAGTCCCTGGTGGACTAATGTCTCCCTTAGACAAATATATTTAGCTATAGTGCTAAAAAGGGGGGGATATTTATACATTGCTTGGGGTTTATACACCATGGTGTTATAATAGTAGGGGAGAGGGAAACATAGGGGATTTGATGTAAATACAGTTAGTAGTTAGTAGTGGGGGGGGGAATAAGAATGAGAAGTGGTAATTACTAAGCTTTTCAGGAATCAAACTTAGTTAGGTAGTAGATCAAAATGAAAAGAATTTTTACACAAGAAATGTGGCTTCTTTTCAAAGAAAGAAGTCATTTATGACATCAAATTTGTACAAATGAAGAGCATAAGGAGGACTGGTTAGGCACATCCTGCAGTCCTCATGGGAGGTTAG
This sequence comes from Pinus tabuliformis, assembly GCA_031772625.1. Lineage (NCBI taxonomy): Eukaryota > Viridiplantae > Streptophyta > Pinopsida > Pinales > Pinaceae > Pinus > Pinus tabuliformis. The sequence goes on from CM062817.1 coordinate 1,864,802,738, forward strand.
TAAGGAACTTTGAAGGGAATAAGAGAAGTTAGTGATGACTTAGCACTTTGCCACCTAGGCCACTGCTCTTGCCTTTCCTGCTGATGGCCACTTTGATTTACTCCAAGTGATGTGCTTGGATTTTTCTTTCTGCAACCTTCAATTGCCTACCCTGCCTATTATGCCTAACATTTTTTCTTCATTTTGTTATGGGTGCACTTGGTCTTGCAGACCCTGATAATTTCCTTTCCTTTTTTTACTGCCCTCCTATCTAAGTCTACCCTTATGGCTCCCAAGGGCCCAGATTAAACAGTTGGGCACCTTTCTTTCTCTATCCACCTAGTCATCTGTCAAGCTTGAGCTGTTTGAACAGGTACTTCTTTTCTAGTCTACAACATGCAATTTAAAATATGGAGAGGCCCAGCTTGAGTTGTTGGACCACCCATCAAAACAGTAGTGGAAATTTGGACTAGCCAGTCTCATGGTCTTTGTTTGGGGTTGATTTCTCTTATTTTTTTATTGACCAATTCCTTTTCTTGCCCTTTGATTTTTCTTTTAAGGCATACCCTCTTTACATTTTTTAAACTGTTTGTTTCTTTCACAAAAATGGAACCTTAGCGGCATGGAAGGTAGACATTTTTGGCACTTCCACTGTCAATCATGAGAGATGAGAACCTATTGGTATAGGAGGCTAACAGTATCCATCTGTTTGATAACTATATCTAACCTACGGGTTACCTTTGCGACTTTTTCTTCTTCCTTTCGCCACCCTTCAAAGGCCTAGCTTTCGGATAAATTTACATTCCTTAGCTGTTGCTGTAAGTCTTCATACCTTTCTCGAGGAACCGTTTGTTCTTTGAGTTTTTCTGCTGCTTGTTGTGCTTGCATCAAACCCTCTCGTAGGGTTACCGTCCTCGGATCACTATCCCACATGGTAGTGGAGACCGAGAGGTTTACTTGAATCTTCCTATTGTGTTGTCTTGTGTTCATGGCCCGTATTTCCCCCGAGGGTTGTGCCTCTGTCTGAATTTCTTTATCACAGGTCAATATATCATCCATTTGTACTTCAACATGGGTAACAGTTAAATGTTGTTCCTTTTGATTTTGAACAACATACTGCTCCTCAACGAGGTTTGGAACAGTAGACTGCTTCTCAACAGGGTTTTGAATGGTAGGATGGACTCGGGTCCTCCGAACCTTTGTCTTGAGGGGTTTTGCTGGAGTGGTTGCATGTTTCCCTCCCAAAGTCCTTTTTACCCTTTTCCTTGTTTTCAAAATCCTGATCTGTTGTCAAAGTCGAACTATCTCATTCAGTAGTCTTTGCTGTTCTTTCCGTAATCTCTTAATTTCTTCTATTTCCTTGGAAGGAACAGCTGCCTGTTTATTCAGGCCTGGACTGTTATTTCGATCAATTCCCTGGTTTTCTTCTTGGGGTGCTTCTCCATTGCTCTGCTTGGGTTGCTCAGAGGTAAGAACCCTAGCTGGTTCTGTTATTTCATGGGTGACTTCTTTTTCCACCTCCTCTTCTTCCAGAATTTCTTCCGGTGTAGTCTGGCTAGGAACCGATTGTTCTTCCTCTGTATCACTTTCCTCTCCTGTCATATTTTCATCATGAACAGGCTGACTCTCCTTTTCTACCTCCTCGTCATGTAATTCTTCAGGTGCATTTTTATCCTGAGCAGAGTGTTCTTTTGGTTCCTCTTCAACATGGAGGTCTGGTGGGCTGAGAGGTTGGCCATATTCGCCCATATTGGCCAAAATTTTGGCCAATTCATCCTCTAATGGGCTGTCTTCACGCTGCTCTGTTTCCTCCTCCTGCTCAGGTTGCTTGGTTTCTTCCTCCATTTCTCCTTCCTCATTTCCTTGCATTCCTTTCTCATTTTCTTCTCCTTCTAATCGTGGGGGTTGCTCATCCCCTGTATCGTCTACCTCTACTGGCTGGCTGGTATCCCCTCGGGAGTTTTCTAACCTCCCTTTAATCCGTGCTAATCGGACTAATTTCCTTCATTTTAATGGGCGATCTGGTGTACTGGTGGCATGCTTACGTTTTGGGGATGGCGTGGTCAATCCCCCATCTATCATGGCAATTAGCTCTTCCCAGCTGCTCTGCTGCTAGGCAAGGCTATGGCTAACTATCAACCGTATCAGCCCATGGTGACTTACGACTGATTCTACATGCTATGCCTTTTTCATGCTCCGTGCAACATCATGAAGTAATGAATTTAAAAATGCAGGTAAGTTTACAGAGCATTTTTGCTTTAATACGGCTAAAAGTTTAAGGTGTTGTGGTCTTACCACGTCTTTCCTACCTTCACAGGTGATGTAGCTCTGAATAGTCTTCGCCAATTCCACCCACGGCTCTCCTAATGCTGCTGGTAGAACCCCCTTTCCTCTAATTGTCAGGTTCTGGCCTTCCTCCTGGAAGATTTCTATGATCTTCTGCAATCTCTCCTTCTTTAACATCCATACAAGTCCAGCGGCTGACAGTCACGAGACCTCTGCGATTATGTCATCAGTGACTGCTATATGTCTCCCTCTTACTATGGAGTGATCTTCTTGCAAGTTATACAAGAATTCTATTGCTATAGTCTCATTGGATTCCTGTAAATGATTGAGATAAGTTAACCATCCTACTCTTACCAGGATTTCCCGTGCAGCATCAGAGATTGTCAACACTTGTGGTTCTCTCTGAATCGATCTTCCTCCCATGTTTTTGGTTTCCCTGTAAAATCTCAAAAATGGAAATGGAACAGCAAGCTGTTCAAACTGTTAAAACACAGAGAAACTAACAAAGCGTAGGACTTGCTCAAATTCTAAAGAATTTTACTACATTGTTGCAGAGCATACTATGGAAATGGCTTAGGAACAGCAAGCCATGCAAAAATAAAGAAAAATAAATAAATAAATAGTACACTGTTAAGCCCTGCTATTCCCAAGTACACACTTTCCCGAATAGCGGTTTGACATGTAAACCAGCGAATAATGAGGTTAACCTCTCCCCGGCAACGGCACAAAAATGTCGAGCTGTAAAAAGGGTCTCTTTCACCTCTAATTACCTCACGTTAGTTTGTCAATCCAGGAACGTTTTTTTATTCCAAAGAGTGTCTCAGTTTGAGGCTATCATTTTCCAGAGTAGTGCTAGTAGTCTACTGCTCAAAAATACAAGAGTAAACGGATGCTTGTTTACAGCAAACTACTTTTAAAGACTAAACCATACATTCAGAAAACTAAGAAATTTATTAGTCAAGGGTTCAGTAGCAGTAACTCATCCCTTTGTAAACTGATGGAACCAAATGAAATCAGGGAACAGATCGTCGATCTGGGAGCCAGACAGTAAATGTCAGTGCCCACTACAGTCTCAGATCGTTCTACACACCGAAGCAATAATAATGGAACAGTGACTAGGGAATTGTAACAGCAGCTGAATCTAATAAGCAACAACACCTTAGTCTACAAGAATAAATGCAACAATCATGTCCTACAGAAATCAAATGGCAATCCCATGCTTTTAAGGATGAATCGAGTAGCACACAAAATAGAACAGCATTGATTAATAATGGACTATAGAACAGCGCTTGAAAGCCACACATACATGCACACGGCACACCTTAATAGTAATATAATCTTGGTAAATCCAGTTATCAATCTTAGTTATAAAGAATATGACTGTATTTTGTAATGGAACGGTAACGTTAATAGATTCAAAAATCGCAAGGAAATATAATCTCTAAGATGAATTCAGTAATACCAATGGGTAAGTGTACAACACAGATACTTTGTAATTGAACAGCAACAGTATTATGTAAAGACCGGCAATATTATATTAGCACTTAAAGGAACATTAATACGTTGCAAAATTAATATAATGGTTCTGTCTCAGAAATGATATTACTCAGTAAATCAAACGTAACAGAGCTGTGATGTAAAATAAAAGAACATATCATATTACCGAATAGAGCTGATAAGAAAAACCACGCATAAACCAAAAGTAATAGTACAGGAGCAAGTGTTCCACCAGGGCCGAGCCCTTAGCCTCCAGGGACACACCGCTTGAAGTTATTCTAGGATCAAAAATGAAATAGCAACCAAGTTTGTATTAATGCATTAAACAGAATTACATTGGATCACTTCTCCACGAGAGTCGGTGATCAAAGTCTTAAATTTAAGAAAAGTTACATAGAAGTATCACAGACTATCCCCCAGGCTAACGGTGCTGCCCCTTTTTATAATGGTGAAGGTGGAGATATCTAGGTGCAAAAATAGTTAAAGTAGCGATCCCTCAGGATCAAAGGATCCTGAGGGATTCGCCAAACTGTTGACTCTCGGTTATCCCTTTACTTTCTTGCGCCGAGCCGATATCTCCATTTCCTTTCCCTGGCTGATATGCTTTGATTTGGTTCGCCTTGTTTGCATGTGGTTCCCCGCCAAAGGGACAGCGGTTAACTTGGCCTTATCTTTTTCTTTGGGATGGCAGTCTTTCGTTTTTCCCTCTTCCTGCATAAGAAATGACAATTGTCAGTGTTTTCGTTTTGCACATTAATCTTACAAACTTTATCATAATTTCCTATTATCCACCTAGTTCCTGATGCAAAGGGTTTGTAAGTTTTAATGAAAAGATGCCAAAATAATCACTAAAAACATACCTTCTTTAGTACTCCACAGTTCCCAAGGTCGAGGGGTAGGCAGCAGATTATAGAGGCCTTGCCTCTTGATGGTCAGTTTGGCAATGGCGCAGGCAATACAGTATCAAGTGTACTTCCCAACATCTTGTCAAAGATTCATCCGATAGAAATAATTCTGCAGTACTGCCACCATTTTCTAGACCCCAAAATGCCTAGTAGCTCAGTTGTAGTGCGCTTCCCAAATAATCTTGGCACACTCACTTGAAGGAACTGTTAGCTCTGCTACATGCTGTTGATTTTCCAGGAGAAGGAATAAGTTTGGTCCTTGGTTGCTGGCTCAGAGATGGTTTATAATGGTTATCATTGTCTCTCCCTATTTTCCCCGCTACCTCCATTTCCTCCTTCCTCTTAATCTTCTTCATTCTCCTTTAAACCCCGCTTAAGCCCTTTTTCGGGCTCCCGAGCATTTTTGTGTTTTAACACTATTAAACCCTGTATAACCCATTTTCCCTTTGGTCCCGAGCACGAAGCTAAACCTTATAACCTTGGATTATATAACCGCGCATATAATAAAAATCATAACACGCTGTCACCCTCACCTGTCACATCACTCTAAACTTGTGCGTTAAATCCAGTCTGTCCAATCCTCTGCCTTGGGATCTGACGCTTTTTGCTTCCCCCACCCCGTGAACTTGCATGCCCGTTAGCCCGCGGGGAAGGCAGTTTCCCGTTGGACCTGCCCGCCACACGGCGCATTATCATTGTATCACTCCTCCATGTACCAATACCGCCTTCTCCAGAAAAGCGGTGCGGGGAAACCTCTTGCCGCCCTTCCAGTATGGCTCCCTGCCCGTTAACCCGCGATCATCTCTGTCGCCCGTCAGTCGTCCAATCATCCATCCCGCGATCAGACGGCCCACATTCCTCCATTCCTGTTTGCTCCTGATGGCTTCTGTAATCCAATCCCCGCCGTCCGATTTTCTAGATCTAACGGCTAATAATTAACTGCACCTCTGTGTCTTCCATCGCCTCCCACCATCAAATCTAGGCCATCCATCTAAGCCATCTAACGGCCAGCATTCTTTCTCGGCTCTTCGTCCATTTTCAATCTATTTTTCAGTGTTTTCGGCCTGTTTTGTGCGCGCGAAGAAGGAGGAGATGGTCCGGTACTCAGTGCATTGAATCCTCAACAACTACATTCAAAGAACAGCACGACCAAGGACGAGAAGGATGATCCTCGAGCAGCTCAATGACTGTAGCAATTATTGAAATTTATTCAGATAATACTTCACTTGTGCAAGAAGGACATCAAAGTACCAGAAATGCCGATTTTGTTCATTTAAACACTCAACTTGCAGCAAAAACCCATATCTAATTGTAAATGCGGTTGGTGGTCAATTATGACTCCTCCACGCATAGGTTAGCAAAGATTTGTTGTGAACAAACTCTATATATTCCAAAAAACAAGATGTAATGAGGTTGATGAATGTTATTCTGATTGTAAAGTTCAACTTCTGGAGACTGCAACTATTGTGACACCTGCAGCTTCTGGTCTTCATTTCCAGCTAATACAAGCTTCTTTGCTATTGTTTGCTCACTTTCCACTTCTTCTTGTTTGTTCCAGGCTATGCTTGTATGCATTTTTCATTTGCTTTTGATGCTAAACAGTAGAGGGGCTATTATCCCACCTCTCTACTAGAATCTAGTTAGCATTATCAAATATGTATGCAAGTTTCTATTGTTTTAATGCCAGAGAGCTGTCATCCTGTCTGTGCATTAGGAAATAGACTTTACAGACCTTTTAACTGGTTGCAGCTGGCCATCACAGTGTCATGTGCATCTGCTGGTGTGATCAGTGTTCTCCATCATCACATTTCCCTTAAAACTATGAGTAATTGGTGGTCTAAATCCTTGTAGTCTAGGGGTGTTCACCCATGTCTGGGGTTAAGCATAGTAGAAGCAATTATCTGGCTTGAATATGCAACATTTCTTTCATTTATCCACCAATTTTCCAACATTTTTTTTGAGTTTGTAATTTTCCCGAGCATCTATGATATACAACCTAGGATAGTTTCTTGGGGTGGTAACAGGAACCTAAAGGTGTCCCACGTGACATAACAAGGCATCCTAGAAGTGAAAATCTAGAACTTTCTGACCCTCCACGAACGTTTGGTATGTGTGGCCAAATTTTGGGTTGCTTTTGTAGAGAAGAGTCCAATCAGAAGTCTCGTGCGCACAAGAGTTGATCACGGTGGTTAACGCCATGATCGGTGGTCGGTTGAGGCAGTTTGCAACATTATTGGTGTTACCCTTCTTGTACTTGACATTCAAATGGAATCGTTGCAGGTATGTGGACCACTTATGATGGTGCTCATTCTGCAACTTCCCTTGCGTCTATATGAACTACAGGGGTCGGTGGTCTGTGTGGATGACCGTTTCCTTCCCTAAAATGTATTGCTTCCATTATCGGCAGGCCTACACAATGGAATACATTTCTTTGTCATAATTGGGATACTTTTATATTGTGTTTGAAAGTGTCTCACTATGATATGCCACTGGATGCCCCTGTTGAGTAAGGATTGCCCCATTAGCATAGTCAGAGGCATCTGTCTCGATCTCAAATGGTTGTTGCAAGTCTGGTAATGTGAGCACTGGTGGAGAGCAGAGGCGATGTTTCAACTCTGATAATGCCTTCTATTGAGATTCAGACCAAAATAATTTTGCTTTCACTCTTCCCTTGGTGACTTGAATCAAGGGCCAAGTGATATGAGAGAACCCCAACACGAACCTGCAATAGAAATCAGCAAGACCCAGAAAGTTGCGGAGCTCTGTCAAAGTGGTTGGGGCTGGCCAATCCTGAAAGACTTGGATCTTGGTTGGATCCACATGCACCCCCTGTTCATCAATAATGTATCCCAGATACTGAACCTAGGTCATGCCAAAAGTGCATTTCTTCAAATTGGCACACATCTCGTGTTGCCGCAGTGTTTGGAGAACCTGTCACATGTGGTGGAGGTGCTCTTCCCAACTTTGGCTGAAGATTAGGATGTCATCCAAGTCTACCACTACAAATGAGTTGGTGAATGGTCGTAGGATGTCATCCATCAGCCTCATGAAGGTTACAGGAGCATTCATCAACCTGAAAAGCATAACCAACCATTCGAAAAGGCCCTCCTTGGCTTCGAAGGTAGTCTTCCACACGTCAGAGGGTTTGATTGGTACCTGGTGATATCTGGACTTCAAGTCGATCTTGCTGAAATATTTTTCCCCCTTGAGTTGGTCCAAAAGGTCATCAATTTGTGGGATTGGGTACCTATTCCAGATAGTGATCTTGTTCAACGCCCGATAGTCAATACAGAGTCTCCAAGTCCCATCCTTTTTCTGTACCAACACGATCAGGCTCCCACGGGGAGATAAACTCGGTTGGATGTGACCTTTCTGCAACAGCTCCTAAATCTGCCTCTTGATTTCGTCGTTCTCCATAACAGAGCTCCAATAGATTGGTCCATTGGGCAAAGGTGCACTTGGGATCAGGTCGATGGAGTGCTTGATGTGACAGTGCAGAGGCACCCCTGCAAGGGAGGTGAAGATGTCTTCATACTCCTCCACGACCTTGTCCATATGTTGTTGTCATGCAGAGGGGCCCTCTCTAAAGGTCGTGGCCACCGTCTTCTTCTTTCCCTGAGGGCGTATCATCAGGAAAACAAATTTCCTAGTTTTGGAAATGACTTACTACATTGCTTCATAGTAACAAAAGAGATGGCGGTAGGCGGTGCTACCTCCGGTATCCTGTACAACTTATTTCCCAAGGTAACAATAACAACGTGAGGCCTTGAATCATACACAGCATGTCACTTCCACAAGTATGGTTTTCCTAATAATACATCACAAACATCAAGGGGAGAAACATCACATAATACCTCATATGTGAAGGGCTTGATGTTGTATGGAAGGCAACACTACAGGCTCACGTGAAGATATCATTCTTGGTGAAGCCACCTGATGGTGTACAGATGTGGGTGTGTTTTGGTCGGTAAGACTAGCTGCTTCACAACCTCTACTGAAATGAGGTTATTTTGGCTCCCACTGTCGACAATGAATTGTAGTGGGGAATCCTTTACCCACATCTAGGAGTGGAAGAGGCACTCCTCCTCCTCTGGATCTTCAAGTTCCTCTATCTGGATATTCGTGGTGGCAATTGTGGCGTTGGGCTCCATGTTGATCATTTGCTTCCCTTTTTCATTCCCATTGTCAAGTTTTAACTCAGAGTCAGAACATGCTTCTGATTCTGAGGCCTTCAGCTTGGCCACCAGTGACTGCTTGGCCTGACACTCACTTGTGTTGTGAATGTAGCTCTCTTAGAACTCACACCACTTTCCAGTGTCCTTCTTCGGCTTCGCGTTGTTGTTATTTTCTTGTGTCTTTGACGGGTTGTCCTGGGCTGCCCCACCTTGGCTTTGTCCTTTGTTCTACAGTTTGGGGGCACCTTTCCCTTGCTTCAAATTTGCAGATCCAAAGTCTCACTTCTTCAGTTTAAACTTCTGCTTGATCTTGATGGCGTATCAGTACACTGTGCCAGGCTAGGAGATGTCCAAGAACTCCATCTCATCCTAGATGTACCTATGTAGGTAGCCATGGTACTTGAGTACCAATTTTTTCTCAAAATCCTTAATACCCAAGTTCGTGTGAAGGGTATGAAAAACATTGGTAAACTTCGACATATCTTGGTCCCTTCCCTATCATAGCGTGGTCCACTTTATGTAATTATCCTCATAGCTCCTAACAGGGTAGTACTGCTCCTTGATGGGGTCTCGGAATGAATTCCAAGTGGGTGCAGCTAAAAACAGTGAGGTCGTACTTTCATCCTTCTTCTCACAGTAGGTTTCCCACTAGTCCTTGACGTGGGGGATGGCTTTGAGAAGAGAAAAAGTAATATTTTCCTAGCTAAAAAAATCATGAACAAAAAATATCCTTCTAGCATATTTAACCATTTATCTACGGCGTGTGCATCTATTTAGCCCTAAAATATGGGAATGTCAAAGTTTACTTGTACCTTAAAAGGTGTGGAGCCTCCAGAGTGGCTACTGGATATGGATGCGCCATCAGTGGGAAACCGTTGAAGGATCTAGACAAAGTTATCTCTCATTGTGTTCCTTTGTTTCTTGAGGGCCTCCTCGAGAAATATTTTGATAGGATCTCCTGCTCCCTCATCTTTCTTTTCTTCCTCCATGGGGGGTTGTCAGGGTTTGAGAGGCTAATCTTGCAAAGGTTCAACCAGATCAAGCCCTAAATCTTTATATCCTGACATCGTTGGGGACATGCAAAGAAGAACAGAGAAAGAGTAGACCCCTCTGATACCACTGATCCGGATTTAAACAGGAACGCAACAAATTATAGATATAACCATAAATATAGAGATGCAGCAGAAACAACACTTCATTTCATTAATATCAAATACTGAAATATGGTTACAAACAGAATGGAAATAAGACTAGCTCAGGCGATGGTAGATTATCTATGAGAAGAGATGTGGCGGCTACATGCCTCTGAACTGGATTACAATGAGGCTCAAAGGCATATTTATTATTGAGAAACAATGGAAAAGCCTAAACATCCAAAAACCTAACCCTAGGAGATGAAGCTCCAAACTATGGGCCCCGTTTGGGTAAATTGGTATATCAACTTCTCGCGGTCGTAACTTTGGCATACAATCTTTGTTTGATGCAAACAATACCTCGTTAGAAAGATCTATCCGAGAACTACAAGTTTTGAATGGTTAACATTGGTTGGGGACACATGTTGGCCCCATTTTTCCCAAGAAAACGTCGTTTAGGGCCCCAAAACAGCTCCGGAAGTTTAGGACCCGAAAAAAATGCCAAAAATAGTAAATTGTGCTACAAATAAGGAAACTAAAACACTGAAAGAAACAATGGTGGGGGTCCAAGTGTAATAGGTGGGTGGCCACCAATATCCACCTGGATCAAACAATGTGAAAAAAACTGTAATAAATTGTGTTGCAATGCAGCAAGTGAATTTTCAAAATTGGAACGAAAGACACCTTAGATGTTTACAGTATTAATTACTCATCCATCAATGTTTAATTTCATAACAAGATAAAATAATAATGCAATGGCTAAAGCACATATATCCAATATTCAACAGATATATTTTTAAGTTTTACAAAGGTGTCTAAGCATAATTTATTTCATAGTTTGACACTTGATCAGTTCCAAATATTTCTTTTTAGGAAAGGGTCAAAGCCCAAAAAAAAAAATCATGTTGGTTGGATTTATCAATATAGGATTAGTCCTCTAATGCTACACTCCTTTCATAATTTCAAACTAATCTTGGGCAAGTTTTCCTTCGGATGTCAAATAGAATAAATTGATGTCGATGATAAACAACAGAGAGAAAGAGAGAGGATGGAAGATCTTAACTAAGAATCATAACACATATCAAGGGTCAAATTTTCAACAATAAATATGTACTTCAAAAATTTTGCACTGCATTTGTAGAAATTCCTTGTAGATTCAAACTGAAAATTGTAATATGCTAAAACAATTGACTTAAGTCTACTTTACTCATCAGTGGAAACAATAAGATGAAATCATGAAGCATATAAGAGAAAGAATTCAATCACACATAACACAATGATTTCCTTGGGAAATCCACAGCTAAAAACCCCTGCTATTTGTATATTGCATTAATTAGAAAATATGAGAATATTAAAATGCTTTGCTCAAGCTCGAGAAACCTCTGCACTATCTCTATATATCTCACAACCAACTTGTGCACAAGATTCTCTTGGAACACCTTTCTCTCACAAGCTCCACGCACAAACTTGTGCTTCCTATTACTTGGTCTCACCAACTCGTGCTCACCAAAACAATGATTAAACTTGTGCCTTCATTCCTCCTTTTAAATGCAATTCGAATGGTTAAAATTAGTGATTTTTCCAATTAAGGAATGGTTTATTTTAGGCCTTCTTCTGACTGCAAGCACCATTGGTTTAATTTAGATGATTTTATTACTGATATTACATTATCCCTGAACTCCAATCTCAATTGGGTATTTCTCTGATCTAACATGCATGAGTTAATTATGAGTGAATCTTCAGTTTATTGATTTGATCATTGCGGGCAACACCACACTGCACTTCAGGAATCACCCCACTATTATAAAGGAAGCACCCCACTACTGCAGGTTTCACCCCACTACTATAGGTTACACCCCACTCCTAGACCTCCTAGAACTAGTTTAACTGAATTTAACTTAGTTAGACTGAATTAATTAATTAACTCAAAATAAACTCAACTAGTGTTCCTAATTGTAAGAGACACTCTACATGACTCTAGTTAGACCCTCAAATCAAATTAACTGGGCTAACTAAGTCAAATACTTAGTTAACTATTACACGTTGTCATGAGATGTGGAATTACAATTTTATTCCCAATTTAATTCAAGGAAAAAATTAAATTAGGATTTTTCTTGATGCTTTTTTTAACATTTCTTATTGTTATTTTCAATGCTCCCTCTCAACAAGAAGGAATTCAACTCTATCCTGATCTGGTACCTTTGGAATGTTCTGCATGCAACACTTGTCACTGTTGTTGTTTCTACTGCAACATCTACAACCCAAAAAAATTATACAAACAAAATAAACTAAATCAACTGTATCTGCAACTATCTACTAGGAAAACTGTGTTGCTTCTAACTCTTTGAATGAGCCTCCTACTATGTTTTCAACACTACTTTGCACTCAATATCTAACTAACATTGATCCTCCTACTACTGCATATTGTGGCCCCCCCCATAGCAAGGTAATGATCCATGAGACAAAAAACACCTTAATGGATCCTGCCCAATTTATGAAACTCTTGGACTAAGGTTTCATATCGCCCCACCTCACAGCTAGAGATATGGCTGCATGTGCTCCCTCTGCCCACTTGGCTTGAAATTCCCCCCTACTGGAGGTATCTGCTTGAGTGGATGTATCCACTTGGTCTCCTCTTTTCTTCTCCAATTGTGGTTGCTCCACAACTTGTTGAGGTTGTTGCTTTTGAGGTTGCTTCAGAGGATTCATGTTCAGAGGTAATTCATGCTCCCTCTCAACCACTAAATTTCAAGTATTTTCCTTACTCCTCAAGGCTTTGCATGCATGAGCTAAATCTGATCTACTCATACTGCTATTGCTACTGCTCTGTTGCTAATTTTGCACTACTGCTACAACTACTACAATAATGAGTATGATCTCCCCAGATCCTGAAGTACTAGCTTCCATAGGGCTGCTCCCTCTGAAACTAGACTCCCTTTGAGTCTCAATCTCCCTATGGGAAATATCTATGCCCCTCAATCTACCAATATCAATGATCAAAACTCCTTTTTGTGTCACTAAACATTGGCTCATTGATCTTCCCAATAGCAACCTTCTTGCTCCATTAAGAATTTTTCACATAGGGTCTTCTGGATCTACCCTGAACTAGAGCTCCATCAATATGCAAGGACAACTTTGAATTCTTCTCTTATATTGTGATTTCAGCTCCAATACCATGTAGAAATTTCTACAAATCTAGCTTTGATACCATGTAGAAATTCCTTGTAGATTCAAACTGCAAATTGTAATATGATAAAACAATTGACTTGAATCTACTCTACTCATTAGTGGAAACAATAATTGATCGATGAAATCACGAAGCATATAAGAGAAAGAATTCAATCACACATAACACAATGATTTCCTAGGGAAATCCACAACTAAAATCCCCTGCTATCTGTATATTTCATTAATCAGAAAATATGAGAAGATTACAATGCTTTTCTCAAGCCCAAGCAACCTTTGCACTATCTTTATCTATCTCACTACCAACCTGTGCACAAGCCTCTCTTGGAACACCTTTCTCTCACAAGTTCCATGCACAAACTTATGCTTCCTATTGCTTGGTCTCACCAACTCATTGCTCACCAAAACAATGATTAAACTTGTGCCTTCATTCCTCCTTTTAAAGGAAATTGGAATGGTTAAAATTAGTAAGTTTTCTAATTAAGGAATTATTTATTTTATGCCTTCTTCTGACTGAATACACCATTATTTTAATTTAGATGATTTTACAACTGATAGTACATTGTCCCTTAACTCCAATCTCAATTGGGTCTTTCTCTGATCTGACATGCATGAGTTACTTATGAGTGAATTTTTAGTTTACTAGTTTGATCATTGCAGGCAGCACCACACTGCACTTCAAGCAGCACACCATCGGTTGACAGGTTTCACCCCACTACTGCAGGATGCACCCCACTACTACAGGATGCACCCCACTACTGTAGCTTGCACCCCACTACTGCAGGTTGCACCCCACTACTGCAGGTTTCACCCCACTATTGCATGTTTCACCCCACTACTAGACCTCCCACTAGTTCCTCCATTAGTTGGAACTAATTTAACTGACTTTAACTCAGTTAGATTGAATTAATTAATTAATTACAACTCAAAATAAACTCAACTAGTGCTCCTAATTGTAGGACACTCTACATGATTCTAGTTAGACCCTCAACTTGAATTAACTGAGCTAACTAAGACAAATTAACTTAGTTAACTATTACAAGTTGTCATGCGATGTGGAATTACAATTTTATTCCCAATTTAATTCAAGGACAAAATTAAATTAGGATTTTTCTTGATGTTATTTTTAACATTTATTGTTTCTATTTTCAACAGCATCAACAAACTTACCAAATATTTTGCATCGTGTTCTTTTAGAAGTTCAATCATAGCATGCTAGTCAGCAACCTTTGCATCTGCAAATGGCTACAAAAGAAATTATCTCACTTAAATCCTCAAACTAAACAATGCACATAGTGGATTCAGTACTACTAATTTTCCAAAATTGAAAAACGAAAAGAAATTAATAAATACTCCAAACAATGTAAATATTTATAGCAACAAAAGATTTGGAAGGCAAAAATTGCACTCCTTGCTCTTGATTTATAAAAAAAACTTTCAATTGGAAATAAGCATTGATACTAGGACTAAAAACTATAAGAAGCTCATTTGGAACTGGTTAATGATAAAGAAGAGACATTCAATTCCAAGATGAAAATTTGGAAGACTTTTATCTAGGAGTTGATGGAGGTAGCCACCAAAACTCTTATCTCACCTCTCTCAAAGTATCTATGATTGTGATTCAAGACCAAGAGGAAAGTTTCCTGTGCAAGAAAGGAGAATATTGATTAATGTGAAATGATACATCCCTTCCTATTTTCATTTTATTTGTCTTTCGAAATGAATCTCATTTTGAGATCCTTTGTTTACAAAGTGTGCTTTTGGCTTCCTTGTAAAGCATATACCAAGCAGATTGTGGTATCATATCAAATTCTTGGTGAATCTGTTCTTTCACATCTTCAAAAAATTCTATTGGAATGATCAACACAAAAAGAATGAACCCTCTAGAAAAGGAAATACAAACAAGTTAGGGAAAACAAACTGAAGGAAGAGCCTATAATGAATAGTTGTGTCTTTGAGCTCAAGAATGATATTTAAGCCCAAAAGCCACAAAAGGATACAAACAATGAAATTGTGGAATCCAAGAAAGAGCTATAGCCTATATTATGATACTATTGGAGGATATTTGCACATGTGTGTGTCAAACCCTCTCCAGTAGGTTGTTGGCTACCTAGAAATAGATCTAAGATATAGACTACATTTTTTCTCCAACAGTCTTCTCATTAAGGCAATGGTTGGACCAATAGTAGGAGGAGTTTCATCCAGCACTAGTAGCTTCAAGACATAGTTGCACACATCAAACAACCAGATTAAATAAATTAACATCCTCCTAATCTATAGTTCAACATACAAAACATATAAATTGAAATCAATAAAATGGCTTCATTTTGATATATAAATAAGATCCAACTTTCCACTATGATACTAAAATTATTTCTATTTATCAGGCCATGACTTAGTTTAAACTTATAGATACACAACATACTTTTGCATCATATTCCATTTTTCCATCTCATCCTTGTTTTTATCAACAATGACAACAAGCAAGAAGCATTTTATAATTACTATATTAGAACAAGAAAAATGTTGTACACCAATATTTTGTGAGAGAAGGGAATAGAATAAAGAAAAATGAAGGGAAAATGACATGGTAGAATCCTAAAACACACTATGATGTGGACAAATGCCACAAAATTGGCCAAGTATAACATGTAAATATATCCCACTTAACCAAAAGGAAGGAAAAATGAGATGTAAAAACCTAAAAACACACTCTGATGTGGACAAATTCCACAAAAACTAGTCAAGATCAGCGAGTAAATATATCCCACTTCACCCAAAAATTGGAGAAAGGACTATCAAATAGGTCCCAAGTATGTAAATGAATCCAAAATAGCTAGATAATATGAAATCAAATGGCATAAGTTTGGACCTATTTTGAGGTAAAAGATAGCATTTTCAAACAACAACATAAACCCTCTCCTGAAATAAAGAAATAATTTTTCTACCATGAGATCAATCTTGAACTTCTCCTCAAAATTATTTTTGATCTTTGGAGATCGGAGCTAGCCAAAAAGAACTAAAGAAATTAGTTCCCTACAAAGAAAAACTGTGTAAAATGTTTCATTGAAATAAATATTTCCAACAATATATAAATTCTCACATTTTCACAACCTCTGGTTTCAAATCTAGACCAAGAGGTTAATGTGAAGTTGTTGTATCAACTTCCCCTATTGCATTTTGATAAGCATGTGCTTCAGAGACCTCAGGCACCATCTTGTCCAAATTTCCAGATACATTAGATGGTTTCTTCTCTACTGATGGTGTGGGAAACCACCATTTCTTCTTGTCTACAATGAATTTCTTCAAGCCAATTATCCAACCAAATTCAAGAGCTTAGTGCAATGAAGAGGTTATGTTCATCCATAATGTAGCATTCAAAACAAGAGAAACATAGTTTATTAAAATTTAAAAAGAAAAATAAAAATATGGACATGTTATCTAAGATTGCTTATTCTACCATTCTACTTATTCTACTATATGTCCAAGTCTAAGAAATAATAACATGCAGATACCTCTCTCTTTCTTCAATTAAATCATTCAATTGATTCTTATCTTGTGCACTTCCTGTTCCTACCCATCTGTTGTAACGGATACAACCACCCTCCAAAATTTTGCCTTAGCTTCGTTTTGGAGCCTCCCTACCAACCTTCACAGTAGCATGTCTTTCTTTGTCAAGTACACAAGCTCCAGTGATTTTCTTGTAGAAAGACAGCCTGTCGATCAAACATTGATGCATTCCCCTCATAGTTTATTCATTCGGACTTGGTCCAGTAGCAGGCTAAGCAAATCCTTCAAGAATTTAAGCAAATCGAGAGGGAAACCATCATTCCCTCCAGAAATTGCGCAATCCTGATTGGCAGCCTGTTGGGCCCCATAATTGTGCAATTTTGCTAAACAAGCTTCACCCTAAAAATTACACAATCCTTCCCAGTTAGGCTGCTCAACCTAGAATTTGTGCAAATCTGGGTAGTAGTCAGCTTCTCTACCTAGAAATTGCACAAATATTCTGAGCAGCCAGCCTAGCTCCAAGCCAGAAATGTGCATTTTCTCCCAACAATTGAGCAGCCTCTTGCATGTGCAGCTGAGTTGATTGGTTCCCTCCAGGCCTAGGAAAAATAGACTTGCATGCATGGGCTACTTCTCCCAAGGCAACATACAAAGGCATCCCTTGTTTCAGGGATCTATTTTTGGCAATTGGAGGTAACATGCAAGGATCATTTCAGAAGCCTCCCACCAAGTGTCGCTTTCCCTAGATTTGTGGCATGTGCATCACAACCTTGATTTTATCAAAACTCATCAACCAGACGTTGCAGAGCTCATTTCTCACATCAACCTTGCAGCTCTGACATCCCACATTACATCTAGGATTTATCGGCACATTCAACTCAGTTGTTTTGGGGTAATCTCGCTTTCCATGTCTTATGTTCCATTTCTAGTGCTTTTTGTGTTTTTCTTCGTATGAACAATGTCTGCTTGATTTCAATGATCGCTTGCTATCATTTTGATACACACTAGCTTGTGCAAGAACCGTTTTAGTTTTCATTAACATCTCACTACTGTCTCATGCATGAAACTATTTTTCACGAACGGTCATCGATTCAGCGACTCACCTCACTCACATGCATGTTGCATGCACAATCATTCACTTATTCTTACACTCAACGTCGCCATGCATCCACATTCACTTTTTCTTTCAGTTTCCCATCGACAAGTCTGGGCAGCCTTGGCCCAGACTCCGCCTCACCAAGACAACATTGCGCAATCTTGAGAGGGAAGGCTCTGTCTTCCTCTCAGGAAATTCATATTCTGCCCAGTGACTATCCTCCAATCTTACATTGCACAATTCTGAGGGACAGTGACTACTGGCCCAGAAAATTGCTCAATGCAGTCACTGAGATTGCAACCATTGCCAGCTGAGATTGCGCATTGCGCAATTCCAGCAGTAGGCAGCCAGACTAGACTATGAATTGTGCAGTTCCAACAATTATTTAGCCTCCCAGCAGCCCAGAATGTGTCTTGCGTAGTCTTGGCAGTCAGTCTCCCAACCTCCCGACGGAAATTGCGTGACCTTCATGATCAGTCCCATAGTATGTTGCAAGTTAGTTCACAAGTTCATTTTGGTTTTCGACTAACAGATTTCTTTCTATGAGTGTTCCCATGTCTCAAGGTATCGCAGGTGTTCATCTGCCTCTCGGCAGCATAGGTACAATGGTTTCCAGGAGAGCAGAGTCAAAGGCACCGGTCATAGCACACTTGGGGATGAAATCGATCAAGTGTCTATGAGCATGCCTACTCATGAAGACATCAATTTGTTCATAGACAAGGACATCAAGATATGATGGCAACAGCATCAGAGTGAGCAGCATCATGAACGACAGTTGAAGGAAGCATACCGAATGCAACAAATGCAAGAGGAAGGTTGTTGACAACACAGAGGTGGAACAAAGTTGCAAGCTCAAGAGACTCAAGCTATGAGGTGATGGTGCGATCGCGTGAAGATAGAGAATGGAAAAAATAAGGAGTTGCGTGTGTTGAAGCAGCAACTTTGGAGACTCAGGCTATGAGGTGACGGTGCAATCGCGCAAAGACATGGAATGGAACAAAGAAGGAGTTTCATGTGTTGAAGCGGCAACTCAAGGAAGAACATGAGCTGCATAGAAAAGTGAATGAGTTGCATCAAGAACAAGAACAGCAGGGGGCGTAACATGCACTCATGGATGAAACTGTGCACGTACAAGTTATAGATCCATCCCAGCAACTAGCATGGAGCAGACATGGTGAGCAGTGTTGTTGATCGCATGCAAGGGATTCAGCAACATGCATGTCATTGTGTGCACGCATGTGATCCAACCCATTCAGAACACTCACCAAGGTGAAGACAAGAAGCAAGCCCAACTGGAGCTGAGCATGTAGTTGACAATTGATGTGCATGACCACCAGCACACACTGGAAGATCAACACGAACACTATGCATCAGTGTGTTGTTGGTTCGGCCGCACCCAAGAAGACCATGCACATGTTAGCAGATGAGTTGGATGGAGGAGCCATACCAATGCACCTAGATGCAACGGAGGCAAGAGTTTGCTTCAGAAAGATGTCACCATGGAGTGCATGCACACCATCACGGATGACCAAGCTTGGCATCAGCTCACCACCTTCACCATCACAAGCATGTCAAAGAGTTGGTCTCACCACAACAGACTGAGTGTTAGTGATGTCTTGCATGGCTTTCTCAAGCCATTTTGTCTCACATGAGCACATGTGCATTGTAATGTAACGTCTTGTCAAGTGTAAGTCAAGTGTTGATAGTTGGATGTAACAGTCATAGAGTAGGTGAAGAGTCATGAGGGTAGATGAACTGTCACAAAGGGGAATGTCAAGGGTCACCCCACCCTTTGTTATAAATAGAACCTCATAACTCATTGTAAAGGCTTTTGGTCAACCAAGCTTCGATAGGAGTATCTTAGAGAAAGCTTGGACAGTATTGTAACGAGCCTTTGCTTCTCCATTGCGCAGAGCTAGTACATCTCTTTGGAGGAGCAGGCAGTTGTGGCTGTAACGTTCCACTATTGGAACCAGTGGTTGGACATGGATGTATTGTATGAATGGAACTTACACTTCTTAACATAACAGAGCCAACATGTTTCATGCATATGTTGTATTGTATTCCATGCTATCTGGTTTACTCTAAATGATATATGTATTGTTTGCTTATGCATGCATGTATGGACTATTCTGTATAAGTATGTATGAATCTTTCTTAAATGTGTTGTTGGTTTAACCATCACTTTGGATTGCTCGGTAACTTACACGTATGATGGTGAAGGCGAAGTTCCCTAGCCTGAGTACTTACATGGCTTTCTTTCCATGCTTCATGAGGAAGATGGGTGTTCTGACGAACATGCCAGTTTTCTTCTTTCATACACAATTCGTGAATATCCACTGTGATGGTTGTGTAGCCTACCGGTTGACAGCGTGCATTAACTTGAGCACTTCTGTGATCTCATTAAGAAACTTTCTACCATTTTGATCCACACCATCTTGACCAAAAACTGTTACAGCAGCGGAAGTCTCCACATGATTTTTTTATGGATTTTTGGCAGCACTTCCGTGACTTGCAGTTTCAAGCTTCGAGGAGCCAAATGAAATTTATCTATCTTTGGGACCGATTCGAGTATTGTGTTAAGAAATCTACTCATCCCAAGAAGAAGTTTGAAATCAAGCCTCACTCAACATTCTTCAGTGATGGAGCTGTGTAATCTCATGCAGATGTGGTCACTGTCATGAGTGATTGTCCGCCATCCCCTCATCAAACAGCTCCACCACTACCGAGTGATGTTGAGGATCATGCTCATTCACGTGTTCAGCTTTCACATCTTCCCAACATCACTTGGTTGTGAGTCCATCAAGTTGTCATATGAATTTCGTTCCACAACCTCCGTCTTCACACTTGGTTTTTCCTCCGAATGATACTGTCTTGTGTTCTTCCATTCCAGACTCTGCACTCGTTGTGAATGAGGAACAAGCCTTTGACTAGAGTTGGTGTTGCACAACTAACATGCACTATCATTCATGAAGAGTATGAGTGGGAGCTTGAGCATCAACACTCGGTGAAGGATGACTCCCTTCTGTCTGAGCCTCCTTCGTTCTTTCCTAACATCTTTGGTTAACCTACCATCCATGATTTCGCATGTGTATCTTCATCCACGGATGCACCCATTGTTGATGACTTGCAGAACACACCGGATGTTGGTCCATCATTCAACAATGGAGAGGATAAGTTATTCATTGAAAATCCACTTGATCTTTCATATGCCTTTTCCGGAAACACAGAGGGTGAATTTGTTCGCTTGTCATCTACCCCTCTATTTGATTCATCAGATCATGAGGATGCTGATGAAATCATTGAATTTTTTTTATCGTGTCAATCGCGATCCATGTACTCCCATATTCGATCATGGTCATGACTCTATCGCAGTTGATCTTTCAAAGCCACCAGTCTATGATGATCTATCTGACGATGAAGTTGAAACACCCAAGACTGTCAAGGCACTTCAGCCCAAGCTGATGGTTATGTTAGGCCCTCGCTCTCTTGGGGATAGTTTCACTTCTGATTAGGAAACTGTTCAATCACCCAAGGCTCCTCATCACTCATTTGTATGCATTGAAGATCCATCTCACATAGAGCATGCTTCCTCCACTCGAACTACACGATCCCATCGCTCATGCATTGGAGGAATCTTACATTGCAAGCACGTGTGCACGACGCAAGTTATCTTTGTTTCTTTTTTTTGCTTGCATGTCATAGTCAAGAATGTGCTTATGCTTCAAATTCGCACGTAGTGTCACGCAGCACCGTGATAAGTCCATGGACTGTTTGTCATACACTTTCACTCACTTATGTCATGTGGGAACTTTGAAACACAAAGTGTGGTTGTCTTCATTGTTATATCTTTCTTGCTTGTTGGTTCGCACAACTGGGTTTCTCACAGACCAAGCCTTCACCAATATGGGCCAACCAATGCACTGGTGGCTGCATTGGAAATACCATTTCACATGATCAGGCCCATGCACCATTAGCTTAGGAGTAGGAATAGTGTTTTCTTTCAATCTATTTGCTTGCATTCTTGTTTTCTTACTTGCTTTGTGTGTTTGTTTGTCTTCTTGCCTGTTTGCTTACTCGATTTTCTTTCACTTTTTCTTCTGCTTTTTCTTTGCTTGGTTCTTTGTTTGTTTGCTTTTTCGTTCGTAGGATAGTTTCGCATGAAACCATGTATGACTCTTGAAACAAGCTGGGTAAAATACAAGAGGCCTTGTGTTGCTATCACTACTTGGTTATCTGTCACCCTGCCTCTATATGAAGAACTTGTTACCTTTAGTCCATGATACATCGAAGGAAAATACGTATTGTTCGAAGTGAACCTTGGTGAAAACACAACGCTTGTGCGCTAACTAGTATCACCTACTCTAGTTGGTTGTTTTTGGGTTAACCCTTGTCAGCTCAGTCAAGTAGAGTAAGGTGAGGGGGAAAACCTTAACAGGCACGTCAGAGGTATAATAAACTACTTCTCTGCTGGAAAAACCTCTTTTTCTCTCAATAAGTTGGGATCCCTCTTCCGCCTTTGAAATGAATAAGTGTTATGCATAGTTACAAAAATAAAATAAAAAATTGAAAAAAGTAAAAAAAAAAAGTTTGAAAAATGAAAAACAGATAAGGTGAAAGAAGAGAAAGGCTTCCTGCGTAGAGAGGTGTTGCAAGTAACTCCACCGGGGTAGTGACCGGCTTGCTGGCAGCGAAGCCATGCTTGTGTTCCTATGTGACTCCATCAGGGTACTGTCTAGGCCTGCTGGTAGCGAAGCAACACTAGAGATGAAACTAAGACTCTGATGACTATAATATTTGTGCATCAATATACCCCTCAACCCCAATCGAAACAATTGTGTTGACTTGGCTTGGAATGTGTGTCGCCAAGTGTTGTAGTGGCTACAACCACCCTCCAAATTTTTTCCTTAGCTTCACTTTGGAGCCTCCCTACCAACCTTCATAGCAACATGTCTTGCTTTGTCAAGTACACAAGCTCCAGTGATTTTCATGCAGAAAGATAGCTTTTCGATCAAACCTTGATGCATTCCCCTCACAGGTTATTCATCTGGACTTGGTCCAGTAGCAGGCTAAGTAGCTCCTTCAAGAATTTGTGAAAATCTGGAGGGAAACCAGCCTTCCCTCCACAAATTGTGCAATCCTGACTAGCAGCCTGCTGGGCCCTAGAATTGCGCAATTCTGTTGAGCAAGCTTCACCCAGAAAATTGTGCAATCCTTCCCAGCTGGGCTGCTCAGCCTAGAATTTGCGTAAATCTGGGCAGCAGTCAATTGTTCTGCCTAGAAATTAAACAAATATTCTGGGAAACTAGCCTAGCTCCCAGCCAGAAATACGCATTTTCTCCCAGCAGTTGATCAGCGTCTTGCATGTGCAGTTGAGTTGACCGGTTCCCTCCGGGACCGAGCAAAATAGACTTGCATGCATGGGTTGCTTCTCCCAAGGTAACATGCAAAGGCATCCCTTGTTTCAGGGATCTATTTTTGGGAATTGGAGGTTACATGAAAGGATCATTTCAGAAGCCTCCTGCCAAGTGTCACTTTCCCTAGATTTGTGGCATGCGCGTCATAACCTCGATTTTATCAAAACTTATCAACTGAATGTTGTAGAGCTAATTCCAAACATCAACCTTGCAGCTCTAACATCCCACATCGCATCTAGGAGCTGTCGGCACATTCAACTCAGTTGTTTTAGGGTAAGCCTACTTTCCATGTCTTGTGTTGCATTTCTAACGCTTTTTGTGTTTCGCTTCATATGAACGTTGTCTGTCTGATTTCAGTGATCGCTTGCTTTCATTTTGATACATACTAGCTTGTACAAGAACCATTTCAGTTTTCATTAACATCTCACTGCTGTCGCATGCATGAAACTGTCTTTCACAAACAGTCGCTAATTCGGCGACTCGCCTTACTCACATGCATGTTGTTCCATTTTTTGAAACTGTCATTCACCATTTGCATGCACGATCATTCACTTATTCTTACACTTAGCATCACCATGCATCTGCATTCACTTTCACTTTCAGTTTCCCGTCGGCGAGTATGGGTAGCCTTGGCCCGGACTCCGCCTCACCAAGACAACATTGTGCAATCCTAAGAGGGAATGATCTGTCTTCCTCTCAGGAAATGTGCATTTCTTCCAAGTGACTATCCTCCAGCCTTGGATTGCGTAATTCTAAGGGACAATGACTGCTAGCCCAGAAAATTGCGCAATGCAGTCATTGAGCCTGTAACCATTGCTAGCTGAGATTGCACATTCCTCAATTCCAGCAGTCAACAACCAGAATGGACTGTGCATTATGCAGTTTTAGAAATCATTCAGCCTCCCAACAACCTAGGTTGTGCCTTGCGTAGTATTGGCAGTCAGTCTCCCGACCTCCCGGCGTAAATTGCGCGACCTTCATGATCAGTCCCACAAGTATGTTACAAGTCAGTTCACAAGTTCATTTTGGTTTTTGACTGACAAATTGCTTGTTATGAGTGTTGCCATGTCTCCAAGTATCACAGATGTTCATCTGCCTCTTAGCAACACAAGTACAATGGTTTCCAGGAGAGCAGAGTCGAAGACACCGGTCAAAGCACACTTGGAGATGCAGTGGGTCAAGTGTCTATGAGCTTGCCTACTCAGGAAGACATCAAGTTGTTCGTAGACAAGGACATCAAGATATGACGACAACAATTTCATAGCGAGCAGCATCATGAACAGTAGCTGAAGGCAGCATACTGGATGCAAAGAATGCAAGAGGAAGGTTGTTGACAACTTGGAGGCAGAACAAAGTTGCAAGCTCAAGTAGATCCACTGATGATGAAAGAAACTTTGGAGACTCGGGCTATGACGTGACGGTGCGATCGCGCGAAGACAAAGAATGGAACAAAGAAGGAGTAGCATGTGCTGAAGCAACAACTCAGGGAAGAACATGAGCTGCACAGAGAAGAGAATGAGTTGCAGCAGGAATAGGAACAGCAAGGGGCATAACATGCACTCACGGATGAAACTTCCCCCATACAAGTATAGATCCATCCCAGCAGCTGGCACGGAGCAGACATGGTGAGCAGTGTTGTTGATCACATGCAAGGGATTCAGCAGCATGCATGTCATTGTGTGCACGCATGCGATCCAACCCATTCAGCACACTCACCAAGGCGAAGACAAGAAGCAAGCCCGACTGGAGCTGAGCATGTAGTTGACAGTTGATGTGTATGACCACCAACACACACTGGAAGATCAACACAAACACTATGCATTAGTGTGTTTCCGGTTTGGCGACACCCAAGAATACCATGCGCATATTAGCAAACGATTTGGATGGAAGATCCATACCAATGCACTTAGATGCAACAGAGGCAAGAGTTTGCTTCAGCAAGATGTCACCATGGAGTGCATGCACACCATCACAGATGACCAAGCTTGGCATCAGCTCACCACCTTCACCATCGCAAGAATGTTAAAGAGTTGGTCTCACCATAATGGACCGAGTGTTAGGGATGTCTTGCAGTGCTTGCTCAAGCCATTTTGTCTCACATGAGCACATGTGCATTGTAATGTAACATCTTGTCAAGTGTAAGTCAAGTGTCGATAGTTGGATGTAACAATCATAGAGTAGGTGAAGAGTCATGAGGGTAGATGAACTATCACAAAGGGGAATGTCAAGGGTCACCCCACCCTTTGCTATAAATAGAATCTCATAACTCATTGTAAAGGCTTTTGGTCATCCAAGCTTCGATAGGAGTATCTTAGAGAAAACTTGGACAATATTGTAATGAGCCTTGGCTTCTCCACTGTGTAGAGCTAGTACATCTCTTTAGAGGAGCAGGTGATTGTGGCTGTAACGTTCCACTATTGGAACTAGTGGTTGGACATGGATGTATTGTATGACTGGAACTTACACTTCTTAATATAACAGAGCCAACATGTTTCATGCATATGTTGTATTGTATTCTATGCTATCTAGTTTATTCTAAACGATATATGTATTGTTTGCTTACACATGCATGTATGGACTATTCTATATAAGTATGTATGAATCTTTCTTAAATGTGTTGTTGGTTTAACCATCACTTTGGATTGCTCGATAACTTGCTTTCCAGGTTGTGATGCATCTTTGTTCGTGTGTTCCCTTCCAAGCCGAGCACTATTACGGGTTTCCAATGGGTGCACTCATCTCAACCCCCAAGTGTTAGAACCTCTCATGCACCTTCCTTGGCTCGCTGCAGCTATCACACCCTTACTACCAACAGAGTTATCTTACTTGCCTCTGTGTGAAATCTCAGTCAAGGCATCACCATACGACCCACTGCTAGGACTCCTACACCAAACGATCTGAGGTCTAATTGGGACTTCTTACCAAGGAGATCCCCTGACATGTTGCCGGGTCCAGCACCATCAACACCATCATAATCAAGTAAATAGTTTTAGAAATTTCTCATTGAAGTGCTTTGACAACTATTACATAAGTAGACATAAGCAAACAAACTTTTTCCTGTGACTCTTCATTCTGGCATCGACTTTTTTCTTTTATATTTTGTACTTGTTGATTATCTAGTACAGACTAGTAGGAAAGCATATAAGTAGATGACATAAATATTAGAGACAATAATAATAATTTTGTTGACACCAAATCAACGAAGCCTATGAGCTCAGAAGAGAACTCACAACATAATCGTTCATATCCAAT
The DNA here is from genome assembly GCA_031772625.1 of Pinus tabuliformis. Lineage (NCBI taxonomy): Eukaryota > Viridiplantae > Streptophyta > Pinopsida > Pinales > Pinaceae > Pinus > Pinus tabuliformis. The sequence goes on from CM062817.1 coordinate 1,864,829,174, forward strand.
TTAACTCCTAGCAAATCCCTTATGACATCATGTGTCATACTCTTTGTTGCAACCAACCTCGAATTGAGCATGAATATCTGAGAAGAAGAAACACACAACAACTTCAGAAATAATGTAGGTCAAATATCTCCTCTCTGCTTTTACCAGATTAGGATTCACCATAAATATCTCAGAAGAAATAGAAACATAATCAATATACAAAAAACAATGTAGGTTAATCTTTTACACCTGCAAGTAAAAAATTGCTTGTTAATTATTCACTGCATTAATCAAATAGAGATTCCATAATTATAAGCCTTGCATGAAATCAACAGTAAGGTATCAAGGTAATATGAGTTAAATTTGTGAATATTTAGTCATTGATTTTATTTTATGATATGTTTTTTATAAAGTTGCTGACAATTGTCCTTTGTATAAGCAATGGCACTATGAGGGGAAATTTTGTGGTGTCAAAATTATCCAGGACTTACACCTAGTCTCATCTTGACCCACTCAAAGGGTTTTGAACCTAGGTCTCATGATTAATACAAGTATGATCACCTTGCAACTTGTTGCTAGCTTTTCAAAATATTGTTCTGTAATTCCAAAATATCATTCCAAAGAGAAGCCATGTACCTCCTTTTGTTGAGTTTCAAGAAGGCCTTCAATTTCTTCTATATGTCACTTGGAAGCATGCATATCTCCATCCCTCTTTGTATTCATTTGTTGGCCTAAACTCAACCCAATACATTTGAATGGTGACCTTAAACCTCTAGACTTAGCAGTAGTCTTTTCCCATGTCTTATTCGTAGATGAAGCCATATCATTGGAGTTTGTTTGTTCATCCTTAACTTGATTTTCCATGGCTTCCAATGCTTTATACTACTTCAACAGTTGGGAAAAACAAATTGGATCAACAACCAATCATATCTATGTTTTCATCGTAGAGGAATCAAGAACTGTTGACTGTGTTCAAGTGCAAAATGCATTAAAATTTAAAAAACAATCCAGTTGTTCTCCATACCTTTTGTTGGTACTCATTTGCCTATGTTTCTGCATTTATAACCAATTTTGTAATATGGGATTGCACTTTTTAATCTGCATGAAAAGGGAGACTAAGGTAAGGCTTGTATCAGTGAATTAATCTTTTAAGTTTTAAAGACAATTGGCATTTCACAAGTTAGGTACCTCCACATCTTTTTCTTCAATTTATTTCTCTAGAAATTTAATCTGTTTGTATGCCTCACGCAAATCAAGCTTTCTTCCTGTCATAGCCCTAGATAGGGAACAATCATGATTTATAAACCACTTGGCCATACATAAACCAGCATGAAGTATGCATAAATTTCAATTGTATAGGAATTTGCACCTTGGGTTTTCATTGGCATTCTCCATTGACTCACTTGAGATTTGGATATTCATAGAAGCTTGTGCACTCTGCATTGTTGACATCTGATGTCTTAGGGCTTGTAGCTCTAATTCCAAATCCTCCCTCATCAGAAGTTTCCTTTTAGCCTCTCATTTAACAATGTCCACCTTATGTAGAAAGCAACAATTAGAATGAGCAATAACCAATGCAAATACAAGACACTCACAATTGTATTTTCCACATTACCAAGCCTACTTGGCTCTCTAATGCATTTACAGTACGCTCTAGTTCTTCAACTGACCATTCCAAAAGCTTAGTCTCCTCCTCTTTCTCTTCTACATAAGTTTTCCTTGCCTCTGCAACTTGCCCATCATAAAAATTATTTTATAAGGGCATGGAAGCAAACAAAAAGGGTTCCAAAAGTCAGAAACAAAAGAAAAAATATATGTGAGTAGACCTGATGTGCTTACACAACAATAGTTTCTTGTTTATCTGCAAATGCATGGGCCATTTCTAATTGTTCACTCAGATCAAGTACTTATGCATTAAGACAGTCCCTCTATCGAATAGCATCATTCATCTCGCATTTCATGCTTTTAATTGAATTGATAATCCAATGATCTAGTAGAGAACTCATCTCAAGGAGATCTTCCTCTAATCCTCCAATCATTCTTTGTTCCTCTTCCAAATCCTCCTCTACAAAATTACTCTTTGCTAATAGGTATTTGACATCAATCGCAAGCTAACAGTTTTCATTTGAGACAGAGGCCAAGGTCTCCTTTAGTTGTGTAAGTTCTATGTTCAAACTAGACACTTCACTTACCTTCTCCATTAGCTCTATCTCTAGCCTTGTATTATGAGACATAACTATGTTGAGCTCATTATCTTTTGCTAGTAGATCTTCTTGAACCAATTTCAATGTTGTAGATGCTTCCTGAACTTCATCTTTTTGGTCCTTCACTTTGGATTTATGCTCTTGCGATAAACTCAATTCAAATTACAAACCATTCATAATTTCCTCTTTCCATTGCAGCTTTGACATCAATGCAACCATCTCTTAAAAACATATCTTTAAATTTCAACTCAAGAAATTCAGTTTTAGCTAAAAACATATGTGCCTTCTCCTCAAGTTCAAATATGCATTTAAGAAATTTTTCTATGACCAACATTTCATCAACTCTCTCCAAAGGCATGACAGAGAAAACTTTGTCCTGCAAGCTAGAAATCTTGGGCTCAAGAGTGGCAGCTACATGAGTGGAATAAAAACTATATTTGGTCAATTGCAGAGCAATAGTCTATACCTTCTTCAAATAATCATCTTTAAGAGCTATCTGCTTGGCTAAATCTTGAAGGTTGTCATTTTGACTGCTAAGAGTTTCCTTCATTGCTTCATTCTCTCTCTCTCTCTCCACTCTAGGCAGATGAATATTAGAAACATATTCCTTCTGCTAAAATAGCTAATATTCTCTGCTTCTCTCTCTTACAAATCTACAACATGTTAAGCATTTCCCCTCCTAATTTCTTCAATATCATCATTACTTTGCTGAAGCTCAGAAAATAATATTTCTTTAGTTTCAACCTCTTTAGCTATATTCTCTCTTAACTCCATGTTTTCCATCTCAGAGGCATTTAATTTAGTCATCAAGTCCTCATTCTTTTGTCGATTGTGTGCAATATCCTCTAAAATTTTGGAATGGGCAAGTTGAACCTGAATCAAATCTCTGTTTTTCATATTAATATCAGATTGTAGTGCACTAAATGATAACTCCAATGTGCTTAATTGGTCTTGTAACTCTTTACTTTTCTGTTCCAAGCACATTGCATAATTGGATGCTTCCTCTAACTGCCTATGGAGGACTTCAATCTCTTCATGCCTATTTTTCAACTTTTCATTAGCATCAGCAGAAATCTTCTCGAAAGAAGTTGATCTTTCACAACTATGATCAAGATCAAGGAGTAATAAACTTAATCATTCTTGAAGTCTATATTCCTCATGTACAAGAGTCATCTTTTCTCCTTCCAACTATATAATCTTTTCAGAAGTTTGTTTCAGTTGAAGAGAGAGCTCATGATTCTCTCTTTGCAAATCATCCACCTGTCGAAGAGTTTCCTGAAGAGAGCTCTGCACCCTGGTATGTTGGTCTAGGTCTTGATGCAAAATTGTAACTTCAAATACCTTCTCTATCATTGCTTTGCTTAGAGTTTCCTTCTTCATCTTCAAATCAGACAGCTCCATTTTCAATGTTTATAGCTGTCCACCCAAGATTTCTCTTCCCGTGACTACTTCAAAAGTTCTTTCTGGGTCACCATCATTTAAGTCCACTTGCAACTCATCTATATCCACTTTATACTCTTCAATCTCATTTTTTATATCCATGTTATACTTCTCTAACTCACCAGCCCTTGTGTTAGATTCATGAAGCTGCACGTGAAGCAAATCAATCTCTTTACATTTTGATTCTTTTTAATCATCCATAAGTGTAATTATCCTACAAGATTTTTCTAGTTGAAAAAAATAATTCTTCTTTTTGTCTCTACATCTGCTCAATTTTCTCACAAGACTTCTTGAGTTGAAGATGTAATTCCCACTTTTCACTTTGCATTATTTCAAGCTTACTAGCAACTTCCAATTCATTATTTTGTTTCTCTTCCACCCTTGAGATCAGGGTAGCCAAATAAAATTCCTTAGAAGCCAACCATCTCATCATCAGATCCTCCTTCCCTTCCAAATTAGACATTTTCTTCTCCAACTGGTCTAATTGAACCAGAATCCTTTCTAGTTGCCCTTCTTTCTCATTAATTTTGCCTAAACTGGTCTTAATTTGAACTTCTGATTTGGTGCCCAAACTGAAAGACCTATCAACTTATCCTCTTGAGATCATGTTATTCTCATCCAGCTAAGATATGCTTATGTTGGATTCACGTAGTTTTACATTAAGAGAATCAATCTCTATGTGTAGTGATTACAACTTTCCTAATAGTGCCTCTACTTGGAAAGCATGCAAAACCAACACAACACTACCTTTTTTAGTGATAATGGACATTATCTCTTCAAGCCATGAATTCAGTGCGTTTAGGGCATGTGAAAGATCCAACTTTAAGCTACCAATTTCTGTATTAATAGTCTCAAATTCCTCCTCTAGTCCTCTCATTGAGTTTATAGCAACTTCTTTTACACTGGAAATCAGGTCTCTGGTTTCTTGCAAATTCATCTACATCTTCTCTTGCATTGACACAAATTGCTCTTCCTTTTCTTCAAAATATTCTTTGGTTCTTTGAATCTCCTCAAGCAAAGAACCTCTTTTTGTTGCCAACTCTTACCCTGCTCTCCCAAACTGCCACCAATATCATCAATAAATTACCTTTTGTAGACTCCTTGAAAAGAAAATTCCATACCTGAGCCATCTTAATCTGAATTTCATCTGCATTAGTAAGATAGACACTAGAAACACCAAACACCCACTTGCAACTTGTTTGATTTCACTTCTTTTAGGATTCACTGAGCCATCAAGGAGTGGTCCTAACCACGATGGATTCTCTCCTCCTTCACCTAAGGCACATAAACCAAGGAAGAAATAAATATTAATATTGATGGTGCATGAAAGAAATTGGTCTAAGGTATCTTTCAGTGTCTTGTTTTCATAAGTAAAAACACATGTAGGATTGTTGATTCTTATTAGTTGTTGGAATTTTTTTGCTTATCCTAATATTGTTCCAAAAGATAGATGAAGATGCAGACCTGTATTAGATTTTCCTCCAATTTTATTGATTGCAATAGCCAAATTTGTATGAGCCTCCAGTGAAAATGAACCATAAAAAACAACACCTGTGCAAAATCACTTCACAATCTCACTAGCAGGTTCAACTTCCTCCAAAGGAATCTTCCTATCTGGTACTTAAATTTAAGCATCCCTCGCAAATTGTAATGTTTGTTTAAATACTGAATTATTTTAGAGTATTTCTTATACACTATAACATTGTTTGTGTGAGATGTTTCTTGAAGCTTTACAATGGTTTGTGGGTCATTTATATGCACTTCACCATCTTTACACCAGTGATGGTCACTAGGATTGGGCAAAGCATGTGCATCAACATTCCCTTTGGGTAAAAGATGACTAGGAAATGCCAAATTATGCAAACAGAGTGTATCTTGAGCAAGCATATCAAACGTTTCCCCCTCCACCCGACTTGGTGTTCCATTAAAACACCTTTGAACAACTTCTGATGAAAGTCCAAGTGCCTTGAAAATAGAAATTCCCATCTTTCCTAAAACCTTCAACATGCCATATTTACTTGCTTTGATGTATTTCTGAACCAACTCTTTTTTAGTATGTAAGTTTCCATTCTTCTTTGGTGGGATTTTACCATCAACTATAGTCTCCATATAGCTTCAATTGCTATGTAGGGGCATATAACATCTGCTCCAAACCCTACTAGCATGCAGAAATGATGCACTTTGCGTGGCTCCCCTGACTCTATAATCAATCCAATTTGAGTTTGCTCTAACTTTGAGACAAGATGGTGATGCACAACACCAATAGCTAACAAAGAGCTAACAGGGACCTGCTTGGATGATGTAGTTGTAAAAGTCAAGATCTGTTTAGTGACACTTTCATCCTTATTGGGGTTAGGAAAATTTAACCACTATCTATATAAGGGAAAATATTGTATACAAATAACAATGATTAAAGTCTATTTTGGCTATTAGAATAACCATAAGAGACAAGTTGAGGAAGTAAAGGCATTTATAGTACCCACCTCTATCTGATAGCACTAGTAATTTGTAACCTTCATGAATTTCAAGACAAGTCTCCAAGCATATCCTATCCAAGTTCTCCTCCAATCCTCTAGAGCCATGTTCTTTTGGAAATGTGATATCAAGCACTCTGGTACACCAACCTCAGTAATTCATTTTTATATTGCTTTTGTTTCCTCAATGGAAAGAATAGGACCTTTAAGAGAAAGCCGATGGCACTACTTCTCACTAGTTTCTATAAGATCCCCTTCTGGACCAATCATGCATTCCATTGAGGTGAAAATTGCTTCATGAATTGGATCAATAGGAGGGTTTATTACTTGAGAAAACATCTGCTTGAATACTCAAATATTATTTTTGGTCTATTTGACATCACAACTAAAGGTGTATCATTCCCCATGGAACCAAGAGATTTTGTTCCATATTTTTCCATAGGAAGAAACAACATTTCCAAAGCCTCAATTGTATGCCTGGACAATGAAATTCATATTTAAACAAATGGCTCATAAAACATGCAAACATACATTCAAAAATACCTGATAGCATCTTTACATACAAATCACTTACCCATAAGCCTTCAATGGTGACAACAAGCCATATATTCCCATGTTTTCCATTGTATCATCCAAACCATCAACCTGTAAACCAATATAGTCAACAAGCTATGGAAAGTTTATAGTTCACATCCAAGGTACCCAAGTTATATTGAGAGTTCAGAAATCACCTTTACTAATCCAATAACTTGTTCATGCACTTTTTTTCTTCTGGAACAAAATAGACAATATCTTTGAGGGTAATCTTCTATCTCTTTATCCATTTTGCATAGGGCCATGACATGGAATAATGTTTTTTAAGGCCTCATCATCCACAATACCATGTTTTTCAAAATCTACAAGTAGCATCATGCCAAGATTAAGCCTTCCCTTTTGGAAAATATCCTCAGGTGGAATGTCTACAACACCTACTTCACTTCCCATGATAACTCACCCACTGTAGGTTACATAGAAATGGCCAGTACGTAGTCCATTATAGTCTAGAGTTGCTCCAAGATAACGACCATCAATGACTACAATGTTTGAACATAATAGCAAGATTTACAGGGTTATTATTTATGTGATAGAAACTTGAAAAGCATGTGCCCATTAAAATAATTTGTTTATTTATTAGTGAGCATAACTTGTATGCAATGGTATTGAAAGGTTTACATGCAATCCTTATTGAAAGGTTTACTCTTCAAAAGGTTGGTCTTGAAAGGCCTTACTGGCTTGGTCCTGACTATAAGTTTAATCCTCCTTAGCTAATTAAGGTTGCGCTAGTGAATACTTTCCAGGTTGATTGTGACATAACAAGCAATCCATTGCCTTGGAGAATTGCAGATGCTTAGAATAGAAAACCATCTTGGGCCATTAGAAACCTCTCTTCTCAGTTCGTCACCTCAAATTATGTTTTATGGTGATTTTCTGGAAACATACACATTTGTTGTATTTTTATATCAGTTTTTTAAATATGTAGTTTGAAAGTCACATTATTAGAAAATAATGACTTATGACAACACCATATAGAATCAAATCTTAGTTATTCACATCATAAAATCCTTAACCCACTTGGGAGCAAGAATCAGACCTTCGAAAAAATGGGTTTGGCACATTTCCTTAGGGTTTCAAACTATTGCAGGTATGGAGGCACAACCAACTATGTTTTCTTGGACTTGGCTAGTAATTTTGGCTTATGGAACGATGGTTTTCCTCCCTCCTCGGTGCTAGATCAAGATCATATACCTAGTGGCTTCGTACTTGGGGCCTCTAAACCCTCTCTTTGCTCTGATGCATCAATAATGGAGGACGAGAGTCTCAGCGACGGTTTCCTATATATTGGGGATCAACTACATCGCGATGAATTGGATACCCTAGAGGTGCCGGGACAGAGGAGGCTTTATACGGGCCTCAACTTTTGCTCTGTTTAGGTGGGCGATGGTATGGCCATGGATCTTGAAAGATCGTTGAACCATTACAGATTTAAGGAACCTTTGTGGATTAATACGATCTTGCATGTAAAGGAGTTAATCGCCCATCTCATTACAAAGGATTCCCTTGTCTCATTTTTCAGTGATGAGACCCTTAACATATGGTGTGATCGTGCCATTAGGGAACTTCAGTCTCCTTATGATTCACTTTGGACAGAGGCAACGTTTATTTGTTCCATCTATTATCATAGGGATTTGATGGTGAAAAACGACCATCATCCATTTCTTAATAATGGTCTTGCACTGCATCAAAGCAAATCGTCACGTTCAGCAGAGATGGACACATGCCGATGGAAAGAGTAAAGGATGAGAAGAGCTATGTTTCATTAAACTTGGGTTTATGGCCCCAACCAACAAGCACAGAAGGCAGAGGTTTGATCTCAGATCTGGAGGACTTATATCAGTTTTTTATCAAAACCTTTTATGGGAAATCGATAATGATATGGGTACAGGGTATGGATCTGGTGATAGATCTGAAGCGAAATCCCAAATTACCACAGGTATTTTAGCTTCATCACAAAGTTTTATTTCTTCTAGGAAAGTGTTGTAGGAAGAGATCCATTTGAAAGATTATGGGATTCAAAGAAATTCTACCATTATCCAGAATCTAAGATTAAAAGGCAGGGCACCAGGAGCAAGCATACTAGCTAGATCATCATCGACAAACAAGGGTCAAGCTTCTTTCAAAGATGCATTAAGAGGGAAAGTTGACGCACAAGACAAACAAAATCCAAATCTAACAATCCCAGGTCTATACATTGTAGAAAATATGGAAAAAGCTCCAGATATGTCCATCGAATTACCAGAAGTAAGTGATCTCTTCACTACTTTATATGAAAAAGCCATTATTTGTTGTTTTAATGGTTTTTGGCCAAAATCTGAAGAGCTTAATGAATGGATCTACCTAAACTAGACCAAAGATTGTGAAATTTACTTGTGTGCAAAAGTATTTTTTGTGGTTCAGTTTGATACCCAAAAAGATTACAATTATGTCATAAATGATGGACCATGGTTTTGGGGAAGGGCGAGCCTCTTCGTAACCCCATGGTTTCTTGGTTTTGATGCAAATTCAATGGTGGTTACAAAAATTCTTCCACTACCTTTTTGGCACCATCGGGTCTTAGAAGGCATTGGGAACTCTCTGGGAAGGTTCCTAAAGACATATCGAGAAAGAATGGACAAAGGGATCTTCACTTTTGCACGTATTTGTGTGGAGATGGATTTAAGTAAAGGTCTCTCGGATTGTACTAATCTGACACACAAATATTTTAAGTGGATACAGTGGTTAGATTTTGAAAACACAACTTTTCGATGCAGGGTTTGCCATCAAATAGGGCATTTGCAAAATACATGCAAACAAGCAAAGAAAAGAACAAAGAAGAGAACGCAAAAGAAAAAAGGATGGAAATTCCCAGAATCCCCTTCATCTGATGAGGAGGAAGAAGAAATGGATGGAACCCAGCAACAACATGAGACATAAAAACAACAAGGCTCGCGAGAGATGGGAGAAGAAAAGAAGGAAGAACAGAATAAACAATAAGACGATCCAAATAAATCAGTGGTTATTTGATCCTTGAAACGCAAGTAGAGGGGAATAACAACAATCAAGGCACAGGTGGAACCAAGTGATCACATGTATCTGAAATCTCTGATTCAGACAAAGATAACCCAAATCTTACATGCAATAACGAGTTGGATATCGTCACTTCTGCTCCACCTCTTGGGGTCTGGAAAAAAGTCCAAAAGAAAAAAAGAAAAGTCTAGTTTATCTGGCAATCTGTAATTTTTATTTTTATTTTTTTCTATTCTTTGGTAGCTTCGCTACCATGTATGTGATTTTCACATTGGTCCCACAGGACAACCTCTGAATGCTTAAATGCAGCTAATAAATGTAACTTTTCATTTTTATTAATAAAAAATTACTAATTTTTTTCCTTGGAAAAAACATGACAACACCATATGGGGTTTCAATGGTTTAAATCCTTAGAAACAGTTATTCAGACTGCAAGTAAGCTAGGTGTGGGGGTGATTTTGAGCTTTATTTCATTAACTAGTTAAAAAATAATTTTTTAAAATTCATTGAAAGATTTTATTATTTAATTAAATTCTTTATATATGCAATTGGAGTTTTGATATTAGTGTCCCCTAGTAACCAAACTAAGTTAATGGGACTGGAATATATGTGGTAGACTTCAAAGGGAAAAGAAAATAAAATAAACAAGCAATCCCAAATGATGCTCGTAAAGAAAGTCATACATAACCCTTCAAGTCTAAATGAAACCTACAAAGAGAGCCATAGAATTTTCCAAATGATTAAGGGGATGAAGAGAAAAGAGGTCCAAAACCTAGTTCTTGAGGACAAATAATATGGTAAATCTATGATGTGTATTGTGACCTTGAGTTTGTTATGATCTAGGGGTTCTTAAAGCATAGAGGGAGATTGTACTTATTTTTATCAAGAGTGTATTTGTAGGATGGTCTATTCAATTTCGAGCTTGTATATTCAACACAATTGCAACTTGTCAACATGGGTTACAAGAAATAGTAAATATCATGGGTTCAAATAGATGAGAGCAATGTTTAAACCCCATGGAAGACATGAGTGGCTATCAGGCTAAGAAACAAAAATTGTGTAATAAATAAAAATTCTCTACTTTTATTTTTATAGCTTGAAGAGAAGGAATTTAGAAGGAATCATGCACATATCGTGGATGAGAGAAAAGAGGCTTCCATTGGGATGGTGATAATAGACAAGAAACTTCTTCTTAGCCTGGAAATAAGCTCTCAGAGAAACTTTATTCTGATGTCAAAGTTTACCCACCATCTCCAATGCCTCTCAAATGCATCCCTAGTCATCTTGTTAAAATTATTCAATCTCTTCACAGTTATAGTCATTTTGTTCTCCATTAGAACCTTATAAGTAGTCCAAATATTTGTGTTCAATGTTTTATCCATAAATCAAGCAATTTTCACTCCTTCTATTAGTAGAAGAATGGGAATTAAAATAGTTGAGGGATTTTTGAAATATTCTCTTGCAAACAACCATGCCTCCTTACCAAGAAGAAAAAGTAATAATTTTGTTGAATAAGTTAGGTCTACCTTTCTATGGCTCAAGAGATTTGAGAAACTCTAGAAAGGCCCTATTAAGCTTAAGAAGAACTTAATTCTATTTGTAACTTCACCAATCTTAGCCATTGTTCCATATTTCTAAGATAGGCTTAGCCCCCATCATATGCCATATCTGGAAGAGTCCATCATCCAAATCTAATAATGGTATCCTAGATCAAAGACAATATGAATTTAGGCAAGCAAGCATAAATTGTATGCAATGGTATTGAAAGGTTTACATGCAATCATTATTGAAATGTTTACTCTTCAAAATGTTGGTCTTAAATGTCCACACTAGCTTGGTCCTGACTAGAATTTTAATCCTCCTTAGCCAATTAAGGTTGCGCGAGTGAAGACTTTCTGGGTTGATTGTGACATAACAAGCAATCCATTTCCTTAGAGAATTGAAAATGCTTATAATAAACAACCATCTTGGGCCATTATAAACCTCTCTTCTCAATTCATGACCTCAAATTATGTTTTCTGGTGATTTTCTAGAAACATCCATATTCATTGTAGTTTCATATCAGTTTTTTAAATATGTAGCCTGAAAGTCACATTATTAGAAAAGAATGACTTATGACAACACCATATGGGTTTTCAACGGTTTAAATATTGATAAATAGTTATTCAGACTGAAAGTAAGCTGGGCGTGGGGGGTGATTTTGACTTTTATTTCATTAACTAGTTAAAAACCATTTTTTTAATTCACTACAAGTTTTTATTATTTAATTAAATTATTTATATATGCAATTGGAGTTTTGATATTAGTTTCCCCTAGTAACCAAACTAAGTTAATGGGGTTGGAATATCTCTAGTAGACTTCAAAGGGAAAAGAAAAGAGAATAAATATACAAGCCCAAATGGTGCCCAGAAAAAAAGTCGTAGAGAACCCTTCAAGTATAAATGAAACCTACAAAGAGAGCCATAGATATTGCTAAATGGTTAAGGGGACAAATATCAGAGAGGTCCAAAACCCAACTCCCGAGGAAAAATAGTCTGGTAAATCTGTGATGTGTATTGTGACCTTGAGTTTGTTATGATCTAGGGGTTATCACAGCATAGAGGGAGACTGAACTTATTTTTATCAAGATTCTATTTGTAGGTTGGTCTATTCAATGTTGAACTTGTATATTCAACATAATTTCATATTGTTAACATGGGTTACAAGAAATAGTAAAGATATTGGGTTCAAATAGGTGAGAACAATGTTCAAACCCCATGGAAGACATGAGTGGCTATCATGCTGAGAAAAAAAAACTATGTAACAAATAAAAATGCTCTACTTCTATTTTTACAGCTTGAAGAGAAGGCATTTAGAAGGAATCATGCACATACCATGGATGAGAGAAAATAGGCTTCCATTGGGATAGTGATAATAGACAAGAAGCTTCTCCTTGGCTTGGAAATAAGCTCTCAGAGAAACTATATTCTAGTGTCAAAGCTTACCCACCATATCCATATGCCTCTCAAATTCATCCCTAGTCATCTTGTTAAAATTCTTCAATCTCTTCACATTTAAAGTCATTTTGTTCTCCATCGGAGCCTTATAAGTAGTCCAAATATTTATGTTCTATGTTTTCTCCATAAATCGAGCAATTTTCACTCCTGCTATCAATATAAGAATGGGAATTAAAATAGTTGAGGGATTTTTAAAATATTCTCTTGCAAACAACCATGCCTCCTTACCATGAAGAAAAAAGTAACAATTTTGTTGAATAATCTAGGTCTATCTTTCTATGGATCAATAGATTTGATAAACTCTTGCAAGGCCCTATTAAGCTGAAGAATAACTTAATTTTATTTGTAACTTCACCAATCTTAGCCATTGTTCCAAATTTTGAAGATAGGTTTAACCCCCAACATATGCCATATCTAGAAGAGCCCATCATCTAAATATAATAATGGTATCCTATTGTATTGAAAGGTTTACAAGCAATCCTTATTGAAAGGTTTACTATTCAAAAGGTTGGTCTTGAATGGCCTTACTGGCTTGGTCCTTACTAGAAGTTTAATCCCCCTTAGCTAGATAAGGTTGTGCTAATGAAGAATTTTTGGGTTGATTGTGACATAAAAAGTAGTTCATTGCCTTGGTGAATTGCAAATGCTTAGAATAGACAACCATCTTGGGCCATTATAAACCTCTCTTCTCAGTTCATCACCTCAAATTATGTTTTCTAGTGATTTTCTATAAACCATCCATATTCATTGTAGTTTCATATAAGTTTTTTAAATATGTAGTATGAAAGTCACATTATTAGAAAATAATGACTTATGAAAACACCATATGGGGTTTCAATGGTTTAAATCCTGAGAAACAATTATTCAGACTGCAAGTAAGCTGGGTGTGGGTGGTGATTTTGAGCTTTATTTCATTAACTAGTTAAAAACCAATTTTTAAAATTCACTGCAATTTTTTACTATTTAATTAAATTATTTATATATTCAATTGGAGTTTTGATATCAGTGTCCCCTAGTGACCAAATTAAGTTAATAGGACTAGAATATCTCTTGTAGACTTCAAAGGGAAAATAAAAGAAAACAAACTTAGAAATCCCAAATGATGCCCAGAAACAAAGTCGTAGAGAACCCTTCAAGTCTAAAGTAAACCTACGAAGAGAGCCATAGAGAAGGCCAAATTGTTAAGGGGACAGGGAACAAAGAGGTCCAAAACCCAGCTCCCAAGGACAAATAATCTAGTAAATATATGGTGTGTATTGTGACCTTGAGTTTGTTATGATTTGGGGGTTCTCAGAGCACAAAAGGAGAGCGTACTTATTTTTATCAAGAGTCTATATGTAGGTTGGTCTATTCAATGTTGAGCTTGTTTATTCAACACAATTGCAGCTTGTCAACATGGGTTACAATAAATAGTAAAGATCTTGGGTTCAAATAGATGAGAGCAATGTTCAAACTCCATGGAAGACATGAGGGGTTATCAGGTTGAGAAACAAAATCTGTGTAACAAATACAAATTCTCTACTTCTATTTTTACAACTTGAGGAGAAGGCATTTAGAAGGAATAATGCACATATCGTGGATGAGAGAAAAGAGACTTCCATTGGGATGGTGATAATAGAAAAGAAGCTTCTCCTTGGCCTAGAAGTAAACTCTTATAGAAACTATATTTTGGTGTCAAAGCCTACCCAGCATCTCCATATGCCTGTCAAATTCATCCTTAGTCATCTTGTTATAATTATTCAATCTCTTCACAGTTACAGTCGTTTTGTTCTCCATCGGAACCTTATAAGTAGTCCCTAGCATGCCTCTCCCCATAATTTCAACAGATACACAAAGAATATCCTCCAAAGTGTACATCTGAGCTTCCCCGTTGCAGAGCATAAGAACTTGAATCCTTTGTTGTTCATACTAAAGGCTCTTAACATCTGTATCAACATAATACATATAAGAACCAGTCCCTGCATTTGAAAGATTCTCACCTGCAACATTTTCAATCTCATCCCCAAGCTTCTACTGTTTGTACCTCTTTCCATAAAATCTAATAAGGAACACCATGGAAATCACCACAGCAACGGATCCTGCCACAATTCCTGTTATATTTCCTCGATTTATCCTTTCATGCCTCTTAAAAAATGGCCTAAAATATTGCTTTATTGACAAGATTGTAATAATAGGGCTTGGAGAAGGCGTCACTACTGTGTTAAGCAAGCAGGGCCTCACGCATAATTTATCAGAATAACAAAAGTGACCCTAAATGCATATTTTCACCACGTTAAAAATAAAGACCCTAGAATTGAAATCTAGTAAATGCAGTCAGCATTTGAGATGATAAGCTTCACCTTAGAGTTAGAGAAGGACAAATTTTCGATGGCTACTGGTTCTCCGATGCAACAACAACAATTGAAACAAACTTTAACTCAGGT
The DNA here is from genome assembly GCA_031772625.1 of Pinus tabuliformis. Lineage (NCBI taxonomy): Eukaryota > Viridiplantae > Streptophyta > Pinopsida > Pinales > Pinaceae > Pinus > Pinus tabuliformis. The sequence continues at coordinate 1,864,844,293 of CM062817.1, forward strand.
GGCTACTTGTTCTCTGATGCAACAATAACAGTCAAAACAAACTTTGAAACTTTGATGTTGAAGCTCCCACCAAATTACTAAATGCGTAGAAACAAATATAAAAGGAAAGAAGCAAATTTGTGATCACTAAAAAAATAAGGAGGGAAACAAAGAGGGCTTTGTTGCGTCTTAATTTGATGAAAAATGACAATTGGGTAATTAAAAAAATGACATGGGTTATAATAAGGAAAATATAACACATTAGATGACTTCTAAGTAAAAAAATTTACCTTATAAAATTTTTTTTTGTAATCCTTTGCCTTGAAGAGAGTGGCACGTGCTTTAGAAAGGAAGAGATCACACATTATATTACGTTTAAATAGTCTTACTTTTAAAGACTAATAGATGTTGATGTAGAGGCATGGAAATAAATTCTTAGGAAATTACAAGAGGTGGAAAATATCACAAGTGAGAGTGTAACATGACGAGTGGACCTTAAGATACTAGCATGTTTGGTGGAATATTTATATCCCTTACACCTTGTCAATTGTTAATTTCATATTACTAGATGGAATTATTTGATTAATTGAATTTTATTTTATTATGTTCTTCCAAACTAATGAATGCTAATAGCGAAAAAAGGACCATTTCCCTATGTTCAATTCTTTATTCCACATTGATACACATCCCTTCTCATTCTGTGTATACTTATATATTCAATTGTTAAAAACTAAATTAAGGGAAAATGTGGTCGTGGTGAAGTCATTGAGAAGAACCTTGTGTGTGTGTGCGTGTGTGTGTGTGTGTGTGTATATATATTCACTATGTTAATATGTGTTAAGGTTAATTGTTTTATTAAAATGATGGGCAACTTCTATGTTGATTTAGTAGCATTTTTTTTTTTTAATATTTGAACATATGACCTTTTAAAGTCAATATTAGTCCGCAAAACATTGAAGCTCAACTACAAAGTTAGGCTATAAAAAAAAAGTGTTCAAGGAAGTATAATATTTTAGCCAGTCTATAACAACCTTTAAATCCCCTATCACCTATAAGTTTAGATTATTGAAGTGACACAATTAAAATTACTAACATAAACGATTAAATTGTATTATTGTAGTATTTGTTAAGTAGTCGTATTTTTGTTCCTAGACTAAATTAGTCATTCACGTTAGTCATTTTTAGTTGTATTAATTATTATCTAGACATATATTTTTAACTAAGGACTAAATTAGTCATTTATGTAGTCATTTTAGTTGGGTCACTTAAGATTTATTATTTTTGTTAGTATATCACTTGGAAAAGCTGCGGTGACTAACTTTTCTAGTCACCTAGTCACTAATTTCTAATTTTATACTAGTGATATGTGGCTTATTTGTTTGTGAATTCCCTCGTTTTCCATGTTTGTTTGGAAGGAGGTTGCACAAAGTAATAAATGGGATTATTTGGCTTTGGTTGAATGTCTTTTAGATTGGATAGTAGGCTAGGCTACTACAAAATATAAGGAACTTACTTATTTTTATATTTGTAGAATTTGGTGGGCTAGAAATAAAATTACTTTCTAGGATTTCGTTTTTAGCCCTCCTTAGGTAGCTCATGTGATTAGATTATGTATGGGTGATAATAAGAGTTGCCCGAGAGAGAAACCAATTAGATGTTTATTAATGTTGAATATTAAACATGAGAAGCCCTAGGATTTATTTGATGACGCAACTCAAGGAGACCTATGTATTTGCAGGGTACAAGATGTCCTATTCATGCATTCAAATCATTACATACATTTTAAGTATGATATCAAGCAATGTCTAATAATTGTATTGGACATTTGGCATTATTTGAATGGTTGGTGGCACTTGGTATGTTGGCATTGATGTCAACCAAGCTAGCATTGAGGTTCGAGGCAATAGATGTTGGCAATGATGAGCATGTTATCCAGGGGGTCCCATGGTTACTGCAATGTTCTATAGAGAATCATCATAGTAGCAGGCTTAGTGGAGAAGCCATAAAAAATGACTATGATGGTTGTGGAGTTCTAGACTTTGGAGGAGATTATGTCTCAAGAGATTAGCCCAGTTTCTCCTGAAAGTGGCATAGTTGGAAAGTTCCTGGAAATATATTTCCAACGCTATGTGGAAGTCTGCAAATGGCCCTCTAGATCAAAAGTTATGATTAGTCAAAGTGAGGACTTTGTGTTGAGAAATGGAAACAAGAAATTCCAATTTAATTTGTCCTTGAATTAAATTAACAATTAAAATTGAATTTTATTCTCACAGAAACTTGTAAATAGTTAATTAATTTTAATTAAATTAATTAGCTTAGGAATTTCAAGTTGGAGATCTTTCTGTAGTCATGTATATGTTCTCCCTAAGTTTTAGGGGTCCAGTATGAGTTTAAATTGAGTTGGAAATTATATCACTCAGTTTACTAAGTTAAGTTCAGTTAAATTAGTTCTAGATTATTTTTGGAACTAATAGAGGACTAACAGTCAGTTGGTGTAGTAGTGCATCCACTAGTGATACTCCAATTAACTGAAGATTCCCTCACAAGAAACTCATGCATGTCAGTTCAGAGAAAGACTCAGTTGAGACTAGAGTGGAGGGACAATGTACTATCAATGGTATTATTTATTGGAGTGTAAATATAATGCATGCATTAGAGATTGATCCTATGTTTGGATTGTGTAGTTTTGGAAGCATGATTTCCCTTTAAATACGAGCTATTCATCCTAGGAATTACACAAGAGATTAGGAGCTTGGCGAGCTGCTAAATAAGCTAAGGATTTGGCTTGAGCTAGCTTGTGAGCTGAGAGAGTTGAGCATACTTGTGCGGAATTGTTTTAGTGAGAACAAGCTTTGTATCTTCACTCATATTTCTGATATATGAAATACAGATAGCAGGGTTTTGAGCAGTGGCTTTCCCCATATACATCTTGTGTTATGTGTCATTGATTTGTCTTCTTCTTGTTCATATTGTTTTCATTGATCTATTGGCTTCCGCTAGTTGAAAGTAGAAGTAGATTTTTTCCCTGTGCTTTAGTACATTACATGAGCTTGTGAATCTATAGGATTTTCTACACTTTGAAGCCCTTAGTAGTAGTTCCTAGAACCCAGGGAGGCCCAGAATCCTGGAGGCTTATTTAAAATGTTACGTGATTAAATTGAGTTGGGGTAGCGGGAAGCCCAGAACCTTAGAAGGCCTGGAAGCCTAGAGGCTTATTTAAAATGTTATGGGATTACATTGAGCCAGGGTGAGGGAAGCTCGAAACCATGAATCCCATAAGCCCAAAAGTTTATTTAAAAAGGGTTTATGGGATGGCATCAACCCGAGGTAGCAGGAGTAGTACCTGGAATCTCATAAGGAATAAAAAAAATGAGGATAAAGCATCGGGATTTTGTGGCAAATAACATAGACGAGTGACAGAATATCTTGTCGACATTTTGCAGTCTTTCAAATATCGATAAATGTGCCCAAGGCTTGGTTTTGTAAAGATTTCATGTGTTCCGATGACCAAGGGCCTTCGAGCCATGAATAAGGAAAAACATTGTGGGCAAGCATTTGAAGGGGCTCGGGCCAAAATCAAAGGAAAGGTGCCAAGGAAAGTGCTAAGGACAGGTGGGCTATTACCTAGAAGCCTGAAAGCCCATAACCCTTGTGAAATTGTATTTAAAGAAAAGTTACAGGTACCAGGGCTTCTGGGATCCGACTCATATAGTGGCATATGTTTAAAAATATGGATGAGTTGGTATCTCCTTGTGTCATAGTCATGGATGAGTCGGAAAATCTAGTGCATAGTATACAGAGGATGTATGAGTCGACAACTAAAAGTAAATGAACACAGAGAGGTTGGTGCCATTGTAATAATGGAAACTATTGAAACAAGCCTCTATTTGTTTCACTTGCACACCACGAGAAATTTAATGAGGAAGATGGCTCAGGGACTTCATACCAGTGAGTTTATCATTTTTGATGGCGTGCTGCAGCGAGAGCAGGAAGAAGAGACATACATGAAGTACATTCTGAGATATGTGGGCATTTAATAGGAATGGAGAACCAAGTGATCTACACATGTTGAATTCAATAAAGGTTCTTATTAAGTGTGCAAGGTAGATTGGGATTAAATTCTCAAGTATGGAGAATCCACAGGTGTCCATTCTTATATTTAATACAGTTGCAGTGGCCTTGCATTTTTTATGGAACAACAATAGATAGTGCCATGCTGAAGCATGCTATCAGGCACTGAGCATCAGATATAACAAGAGGACAACAAAGACAACATTGACCTTTGCACAACAGAGGAACAAAAATCAGGGATTGCCTTTGAGCAATGTGGTGAATACAATAGTTGTGTTGAGGTTGAGCGTGTGAGGAGCAGAGAGTCAAGTGTCAAGAGCTAATTGTGTTTACAATAGAGCAGAGGGTCGATACTAGAGTTGGTTGAGTAGTGAAGCTGCAGACCTAAAGGGAAGGACCTTGTACAACAATAGATCAGGTTTATACTATTAAGCATATGTATTAGCCTTTTTTTTCAGTTTGAAAATTGTATGAAAAGTAGAACAATGGCTAGAGCAGGTAGAGGCATACATTCATAAGAGGTTGGTGCATCTTGGCAAGTAGTGGCTTACTATCTAAAGGGGGTTAGGGCCTCCTGTGAGTGGGTGCTCACAAACAACTTGATGTAATTAATTGGGTGCTTAATTTACATCATAACAACAAACAAATAGGTGGTTTTCTCCCTTTTGGGTTTCCACGTAAAAGTACCTATGTCAATATGTGTGTGTTGCTCAACTGATGAACTGTGTGCTCTTATGAATAGTTTGCTTTAATGCATGTTTATATTGTAGTCTGAATGATCTGACAAAAATTGAGCACAAGTTTTTAATAACCTTACAATTACTGGTTCACCCCCTCTCAGTAATTCCTTATCTCAACAAATTGGGATGAATTTTATGCAAATCAATAATGTAATGTTTGAAATTTAGACCTAATTCCTAAACCAACAAAAAGAGATAAAAACTACTTTTGAGTTCATTTCTTTTTCTCATACCTATCAATAATACAACACTTAATACAACACAAAAGAATATACTTTGTCTAAAAATACTTTGCTCTCACAAAAAAAAATACCATAACTAAAATTTTAATTAAAAAAAGCACTCTCATCTTCACATTTAAAAAAATCTTTGTATAAATTTTTTTATGTTAAAAACTTTATTCAAGTTTGTGAGAGATTTTTCGACGAAAATCACATGAAATACCATTTGTCGACGCGTTTCAAACCAACCAGTGTGGTTCATCGTCAAGACAAGTTGAAGAAACAGATCCAGCTTAGCATGTTAAATAGTGTGAGCAGAGCCTCCAACGGCTAACTTGACCAACGGCTAGTTTTGACTTTAGGACTGGGGTCAATTTTTTTTATTTAATTAGTTATATTCAGGACCAATCCCTTAAAAATATATAAAATAATTTTAATTGGTGTTTATTTAAAAAGTATTATTAAATAATTAAAAATTATAAGTTAATTAGTATTTAAACGAAAATTAGTTACATAAAAGACCTTTCTTATAATATATGAATAAATTATATGCATATATAAATATAAATATATAAAGTAATATTCATAGGTTGTTAAGATACAAGTTAGTTAGAATTAAAAAAATTAAAATTAAAATTAAAAATAATGATAATAATAATAATAAATAAATAAATAATAAATAATAATAATAATAATTAGTATATATATATATATATATAAAGTTAACTTAAAAGTCTTACAAAATAATAATAATAATAATAAATAAAAAGTAGTCTTTCAACCGCTTATAGCGAGGTGCGGCACTACCAATCATTTTCTTTTCACCAATACTTATGATTGTAGACTACGCCTAACATTCCACTTATCCTACTTAGTTTGTGTTTCGCAACCAAGTATTATTAATGTGTTCCTTTATACAAGTGAAAGCCCATAACATTCACATAGACAGCATTATACAAGAGAAATGCACAACAGTATAAAGGGAGGGGCAACTCCCTGCAATATGAGTCTGCTCGAATCAATATATTATACAATCTTCACTTTTACAAAGTTTTACAAGTTAAATCTTGGGAAACCCCAAATTTACACTTAGCCAATTTTCAACTTCAGCCAACTCGGTTGCCCAGCTCGTCGACACCTCCGCACAGTGGCCGCACGACTCACCAACCCTTCGTTCACCTCGTCGCACGATTGTGTTGTTTGCCCAACTTGGGCGCGCCTCCAAGTCGCCACACACGGGCGCCTTTGCACGAGTCGCACCTCTGTTCACAATCTCAACACTTCACCAAAAGTCACACCGTGCACACTTGCACGACGGGTGGGCAATCACCCTAGTCACCCAAGACCCCGTGCCAAGTCATTGCACCAACCGAATGCCCACGCCCTTGTCTCACCGTCGGGCGCTCCTTCACAAAACCCGGGCGCCACACACCTATGCATGCCCTTCTCCAATCGGCGGGCGACCCTGCCCGCGCCCTTCACCCAAAACCAAGAAACGCGACTTAGCTTCATGCGGCCTCGCCCAAGAACAGGCGCATCACCAAACTACGCCTTCCTTCTTTGCGTCCACGCACTTAGACCTGCGCCTTTCTCCTTTTCATGAGCGAAGATGCTTGAGCGATTGTGTGATGATGGAATGAGCTCCAACGCTCCTCCAATATATATGAGCATAGGGCGAGGTCGCAGCTACCCAACCGACCTGCCCACGCTCTTAAACTTATCGCAATATGCCTCAATACATCATGTCGACCTTTCCTTCAAACGCCCTCAACCATGGTCAGCTTGCCTTCGTTTGTTGGTCGGCCCGTGGGTTGAGCCACCCGCTCCCCATGCCTATAAACTCAACGTTCTCCCCTCCTACGCATTTGCATTATGATATAACACCTCTGCGCTGTAGGTCCGAGTTCGTCCTTCATCGTTTCATGCTGCTTGTTCAACCTCCAACCGCGTGTCCTCCAACCGGTCGTGGTCACACTTCAGGCAGAATGCGTTCAGGACCATAGGTCCTTACATCCTCCTCCACCTGAAGTCATTGTCGTCCTCGACAACATACCATCCTGGTAGCCGTCCACCAAGATTAATAACAACTGTCTCATCCATGATGTCAACTCCTCCACATACTGCAAACATCCCTACAACATATGTAGAACCACCATCTCCATCATGTGTCGTCCCGGCAACCCTCTGTCACCAAGATCACCATACCAAGGTATACACCCCATCGGTATGTCATACATCGGAAATCATCTCAATCCATGACCATCGACCATCCTGTCACAATCTCCACATGCTGCTCCACGTCGCGGAAGGCTGGTCCCTCCATCTCAAGCTACATGCCTATTGCAACATCTCGTTTCGACCCCATCATATGTTGCCCTTGTGTGAACTACTGCCATGATACTCCAACAAATGCTAACACATCTATGTACACTTCCGGACCTTAAGCATAGGAGAGCTAAGTCTTTCGCTTTAGCTGAACATGCTGATAAAACCAATCATCATGTTTGTATTGAGGAGGCTAGTGTTATTGCTAAGGTTTCGCACTTCCATCATCGAAAATTTAGGGAAGCGCTTGAGATTGAAAAGAGGCCAAGAAATCTCAATAGAGAGGATGGCTGGAAAATCAGTAGGTGTTAGGTCCCAGCACTCTCTTCCTAGTCTTTTTTTTGCCCTCTTCCTGTTTTTTTTTTTTAAGACTTTTAAGTTAACTTAATATTATTTTTCTCGTTTTTATTTATTATTATTATTATTATTATTATTATTATTATTTTGTTGTAAGACTTTTAAGTTAACTTAATATTATTTTTCTCATTTTTATTTATTATTATTATTATTATTATTTTAAGACTTTTAAGTTAACTTAATATTTTTTTAAATTATTATTATTATTATTATATTTACATTTATATTTATTAATTCTAACTAACCTGTATCTTAACAACCTATTAATATTACTTTATATATTTATATTTATATATGCATATAATTTATTCATATATTATAAGAAGGTCCTTTATGTAACTAATTTCCATTTAAATACTAATTAACTTATAATTTTTAATTATTTAATAATAGTTTTTAAATAAAGACCAATTAAAATTATTTTATATATTTTTATATATATTTTTAAGGGATTGGTCCTAAATATAACTAATTAAATAAATAAAAAATTGGCCCCAGTCCTAAAGTCAAAACTAGCCGTTGGTCAAGTTAGCCGTTGGAGGCTCTACTCAGACTATTTAACATGCTAAGCTGGATCTGTTTCTTCAACTTGTCCTGACGGTGAACCACACTGGTTGGTTCGAAATGCGTCGACAAATGGTATTTCATGCGATTTTCACCGAAAAATCTCTCACAAACTTGATATGGATCACAGAAGCCTCAACTCTATAACTTTATTCAACTTTATATAAATTTCCAATAAACTAAATGGTTTTATAAAATAAATCTTTAAAATTTTTAATATAAAAAAAAATAAAAAAATAGTTAAATTATGATAATAAGGGAAAATATAATTTATTAATCATACTAAATAAATAATAATAAAAATCCATTCAAAATAAATTAATATATTTTATTTCTTTCTTAGAATTAAAATATATATATATATATATATATATATAATTCAACTAATTAAGTTTATTAATAAAAGAATTGCATAGTTTAAATTCAATTGTTTTCCATACCACTCCCTGACAAACCAATATAAATTGAATAATAGAAGAGCTTACCCTAAATTACTAAAATTGTGTTGCCCTTTCAAACTTTGGGATGACACATTGCAAGAAACTTTGGGATGACACATTGCAAGAATTACTAATAGAGTGGCATATCCCACGTGTTAATCCAAGTCTCATTCCAAGTGGATAAAGTTTTGAGTTCAGAATTTTATGTATAATTTACATTGAAAAGTAATTATATATGTATTTTGTAAATATTATATTCTTATTATAAATAATTTATAACCTTTTTCATTATGATAACTACACTATTTTTCACATGGCTTTAATATTTTATAAGGTGAATCTTACTATCATAATATTAAATTGAATTGAAGACGGGATCTTCGAAGTTTGATCTCTTAATTATATATCTTTCCCAGCCAATATTATATATCAACTTGGCTACTTTATATTTCCCAATGTGAAACTTGTCCATAGTTAACACGAGGATGGCTACTTGGTTAGTTTTATTAAGGACTCAAGGTTTAGCCATTTACTTGGTTTCTTTTATTAAAGACTCAAGGTTTAGACTATAATCCAAGTTATGATTAAGATTCAAACATAGATTTAGTTTAAATTAAGTTATAATTCTAATTTATTAAGTTATAATTCTAATTTATTTTGAAGTTTAAAATAGATTTTAAAATAAAAATGTATTATAAAAATTAACATTATAAGAATCATTAGGATTCAAGATGATGATGTCAATCATGGAGACGATTCACCATTTTTTACTCCATTCACCATTCTTGAAGTAAAAAAGTAAAAAAATTAAAAAATTAAAATTATATGTTTTCAACTCATATCTCTCTACGAATTTATTCAAATTTCAAGTAAGAGCACTCGTTGGATGCATAATTTAATTCTTCATCCAATTATTATCTATGTTGCATATTTTTGACGGACCATACTACACGAAAAGTGAGAAATATATGAAAAATGTGATTGCAATCACATTTTTCATGTATTTCTATTTTTTCGTGTAGCAAGATCCATCGAAAGTATGCAACACGAGCACTCCTTGGATGAGGAATTAAGTTATACATTCATCGAGTGCTCTCACTCAAAATTTGAGTAAAATCGTAGGGAGATAAGTTGAAAATACGAATTGAAAATATAAGTTTTTATTTTTTCCCTCTACAGTTTGATGATGTAATCTAATCTTATTTTATTTTATTATTTCCATTATTATTTTATATTATACCTTAGGAAACCCATTTTAAACTTCAAAATTTCTCTAATAAATTAGTGTTGAGCCTTAAAACACCATAAATAAATAAACAATAACAAGGTCACACCACACCCTACATAAGATAATATATAAAATCTAACACCAAGTCAATTTTAATTATTGAAATCACTTACAAAAATTCATGACCACTTCAAAGGGTTTGAGCCTACCTAACATTTCATATAACTTGCAAACGTTCTAACGAGTGTTGACTCTCTTGACTAAGTAAAGTATGTTGATGGTTTGCCTTATTAAGTATTGAGTATGTTTATGGCTTCCCTTAAATAATACATGTCAAGGACCCATTTATGACCACTTCAAAGGGCTTGAGCCTACCTAACATTTCATATAACTTACAAAAGTTATAACTAGTGTTGACTCTCTTGACTAAGTAAAGTATGTTGATGGTTTGCCTTATTTTTAAATAAATGTCTCTTGACTAAGTATATGGTTGGTCATATATTTAAATAAATTTCAATGCAACAAATGTATTAGTTAGAGATTATTAGAGATTATTGTTTTTTAATAAATTTCAATGCAACAAATGCATTAGTTAGACATTATTGTTTTTAAATAAATTTTAATGCAACCAATGCATTAGTTAGACATTATTGGAATTTTAATAAGATTATTAGTTAGGTTTTGTCTCATTTTATTAAAGAGTTGATTTTTTTTTCCTAGCCTCATTTGTAAATTTAAATTTTTTTTATTGATGTTTTCACTTCAAATTAGTAAAACAATTGAATAAACTTTTTTACAATGACAAATTTAATTTAGCAATAATCTTTGTATTTCCATTTCAGTGTGTAGGGTGGGTTTATTAATAAATTTTTAAGTACATCTACTTATAGATCGATGGGTTGAATTGTGTAATGATGTTTTGTCATCAAGTGTGAAGTATACAAGTTCAATTGTGTAATGATGATTTGTCATCAAGTGTCAAGTATACAGGTTGAATTGTGTAATGGTGATTTGTCATTGAGTGTTTTTGCCTAGGGTTTTATTATTCAATCACATTTTAAATTAAAAAATTGTATTTAAGAAAGAAAATGTGGTGTGCCCATTTTTAAAGTCAAATTGCAACAAAACATTATATTTTTCATAGTCTAAAAGTTATGTCTGATTGCAATTCTCACACTCAACACAATTCAGCTCAAACATCTTTCCTGTGCACCATATAAATGCATATTCATATAGTGTTGTCTTGTGCAACTAATTAACTTCAATTTCAAGTAAGTAACATAAAAATTAGTTTTCCAAGAATATAAATACATATAACCATAGATGGAGAGCCCAATAATTCCTTGTACAAGTTTTATGGATGGAAACATGTTGTTGACACAATGACACAAACCTTATAGTGAAATGCTATATTTTCATGTATTAAAAATTGCATTTCATTGTGATTTTAGCACTCTTAATAAGATTTTATTTAGGAGATCTTGCTCACATTTTCATAAATACATATCCACATACCAATAGCATGTATAAATAATTTACCTTAATTTCATATAAATTACAAAAAAGTATTCAAATAATACAAACAAAACTAGTGTATATATCCTCATAAATGGAGAAATGACTTTCTAAATTATAATCGCAACATTATGAACCATGTGCCTCCTAACACAGAAGTTGAACTATGTGCCTTATTACTAGCGAAAGTTTAGATATGCCCATAGATAGAGGAGGTGCTTTTTGGATTCCAACATTTGCAACACTATGAACCATTTGCCTCCCAAAATAACAATTGAGCTTTGTGCCACATCATCAATTAAAGTCCATGAGATAGTGACAAAGGATAGAAAATAACTCAAATTGATGTGTATTAATGAATGTCAAGCCTAAATTTATATGAATTGGAAATAGTAAAACTCTAGTCATGAATAACTTTATAGCAATATATGTTTAATGGGTTTTTAGCAACATGAGTTCATGAAGTTGTCAAGGCACCTTATTTTTTACCATGATTAACTACTATGTGTAGTGATTTGCAAATCAATGTTACAAAGAGATAGTGCTAATGCTAATAATCACATGTGCTTTCATACATATATGAACTTTAAATAATAATGTTTAGGTAGTATTAGTTTCCAAATGGTTTGAATACTCTACTGTAAATATATCTTTAACTTTGGATTTATCATGCATCAAGAAAGAATCAAATTTCTCAAGATAAAAATCTTCCCTCAAGTTTTTACACTTTATAATCTACTTTGTAAGCAACTTTTTCTTCACCATTGCATCATACAATGGTTTTATCTTCAATTTATATGCCCAAGACATAGACATGTGTTTTAGTAACTCTACCTAAGTTGTAACTCCTCATGTACACCTTTCTCGACTCTTTATCTCTTCTTGTATATATATTCATATCACAACTTTCAAATGGAGGACAAGATATTAACACTAGCACAATAGGCCATGATCACTACACAAATGTTTAGAAGCGCCACTTAAAATCTCTCCATGTCCATATTCTTTCCTTTTCACTTTGGTTCTTATTCGATTGTCATAGTCTCACAAGCATACAATTTGACTTTCCCTCCAACTCTACTTACATTGCTAGCCATTTATTCAAATGGCTCTTCATATTGAAATGCAAGAGGATTTCCAACATGATTAAGGAATGTCATAAAGGAAGACATCAAATACATGTTTATATCACAACTCTCATATGGACGGTCAATCATTGACACTAGGGCAATAAAATGTGATCACCACACATTTGTTTGGATTTGTCTCTTAAGGTGTCTCCATGATTATATATTCTTCTTCTTCTTCTCACTTCGCTATTAATTGATTCACTAGTCTCACAAACATATCATTTGACTTATCATCTAACTCTACTTGCATTGCTAAGAATTTATTCAAATAGCTCTTCATTTTAAAATGCTTCTACTGCTTCCACTATCTTCTTCTTCTTTTTTTGAACTAGGCTAAGCCTAGGCTGGGGATAGCCCCAACATTGGATGGAAGAATGATTTTCCCACCAGTGGGATGATATCACCAAGATTGTGCAAAGCTCGTTCAAGTTTGGATGTCCCTTGGGATAGTTTAATTCCCACAAAGGTGGCTCTCATCCTCAATCCCTCCCCATGAGATTGGAACCTTTGACCTGGTGGGGACTAAACTCCACACTAAACCTCATGGGTATCAAATACATCATTATATCATAACTCTCAAATGGAGGGTTAGTCATTGATCACCAAGAAAATAATTCATAATAACCACACAATTGTTTGGAGTTGCTTCTTAAAGCTTCTCCATGATCATATTTCCTTCTTCTTCTCACTTGGCTCTTAATCAATTCACTAGTATCACACACAGAGAATCTGACTTCTCATCTAACTCTACTTGCATTGCTAGCCATTTCTTCATTTTAAAATCCTTCTAGTGCTTCCTCTGTCATGGCTATTCATGTCTACAAATCTTAGGGCAAAATAAAATCGAAGTTATTGAAGCTACCTTCTTGAAAAATATGGTTATAAATATTTTTAAGATAAATTTAACTTAGACTCGTTAAGAAAAGTTCCCACCAATTTACCACTAAACCACAACATGACATTCTGTCTCTTTGGTTCCACATTAACACTCCTATTGCTTCTTTTTTCAGGTGATGATAGAACTTTTAGTTAAAGGTTGAATGCATGTGACCACCTACAAGGACCGATTGTGATGCTGCAACGACCTTTGAGGACTGAAGCTCGAGTGTTCGGGCCGTCGGACCATGGTACGAGACACATGCGATGCCAATTATACCACCAACAACTATATCAAAGCTCGCATTAGTTCACCAACACTGACGTGGCACGCGAAAATATACTCATCGTTCCCGTCAACCGACAGAAACCAAGAAATACGCAGTAGACAGGAAAAAATTTCGTATGTCATCGTATTTATACATCGTATACACGATCCACATCCACTGACTCATGTCGAAGGGTAAAGCAAAGATAATAGTTAATCCCAAGGGTTTAATCCAAGAATTAGTGCTAATTAAGAAACACACTACAACTTTATATTCTTTATTTTCCCTTCATATTTTTCGTCCAATATCTTCTTTGTTGCTCATAGAGGGGCTTTGCGCTTCACCACCTGCAAGTAAGTAAGGTAAAATTGATATCTCTCAGGTAAGTAAGGTAAATTATAATCACAAGAAGAAGTTATCTTTTGTTGGATAAAATCAATATCTCTCAGGTAAAATTTTAATGAGATTCTTCAATGGTAAGTTTCATATGCTCACTTTCACCCTTTCCATTTCTTTCCATTTTTGTTTCAGCTTTACTTTTAGTTTTGTTGATATAAAACTCTATTTTGCAGGACTTCAAGAATTGTTTTGTACCCATACCAACTCAGATTTGAAACTCATTATCCTTGCTCTGTTTTCTTTCAGGTTTTGGAAGAACAGTAATGATTGTTCATAAAATCAACTAAATTGGGGAGTCTCTAAACTTTTAGTTTGTTTTATAAGCATTGCTTTTATTAGAAAATTGTTAAGATGTTCTTATGAAACCAAAAAATTTGCAAAGGGCAGAAACTTCTCATTTGCCTCATGACTGTTATTCAATTCACAGTTTGAAAGCTTAATTGCTTATAACTCTGCAAGATAAAATTTATTAAAATCTCATCATAAGACAAACACAGATGCTTGTCTTATTTTACTCTTTATTGAGACATTTTTATAGTTAGTCTTATTGAGGTTTTCTTTTAATTTGGGGTTTTCTTTCAGTTATCCTTCCTCATTTGACATTTTGGATTTTGTTGAATTATTTCGCTTCGGTTTGGATTTCTTTCTCCTTTTTCTATTGGTTATGGTTTGGTTTTGGTGAAACCGCCAAGATTTATTTGGAAGGGATTTTCCATACCCAACATTGATTAACATACATGGGAAATTTGTACTTTGTCTATTTCAATGGGTTTCATTTACCTTAAAGGTATGTCTTTATGGAATCCTAAAGCCCTATTTCCTTAAATATTTTTCATGGAGGAACATGCATCCTTTTCTAAGTGATATAATTCATATTTTAAAAGAAAGAACTAACCTTGATTTTAATTCAATGGATCCCTCCCATCCCTCCACCTTATAAAATCCTCTGAATGAATAGCCATAGAGAAATATATGGGATCAACATTATGGAAGTATTATATCCATTAGCTTAAGTCTCTATTACCATCCTACATTTTTCACTGAGGTACACCATAAACTTAGCCCGCAAATGTGCTTATCAAAAGGGTGATCAAAAGGGGAAGCATGGGAAGTATGAGTAAACTCGTCGGGGATATGAACGGTCGCTGACAACGGGGCCATGCTTGTATGGCACAAAAGAAAATTTCGTCGGGGTACAAACCAGGCTCGCTGGCAACGAAGAAATGTCAGAGACCATTCATATCGATGGATATATGCTTTATCAAAAAACTCCTATATGTACCTTCTTCTATTTCTCATACGAGGTAATCTTAAATATTAGATATTTCCTAAAATTTGGATTCATGACTTTAGACTCAGTTGGTTTGAGTACTTATATTTTTGAGCTTATATTGCTTGATTAATTAACGTGGGACCCATGCGAAATGTTTTACTATTTTTCGACTTGACGAAATTCCTCACTTTTAATCTTTGGGTAAAGCGAAATTCATTATCTTTTAACCAGAGATAATTGGTTCTTCCCCGTGTGTCGCCATTGTTGTGGTGAAATCACAACACCCCCATTTTTAACTTATTATTTCATAATAATAATGGGACCCTTTTTGTAAATTTTGGCTCAATTGTTCTTTAATGTTTTCTTTTAGTTAAGTGTCTGACAATTTTGTGAGATTTTTGTTTTCTTTGAATTTTCGTTCTGATTGCTTCATTGCGTTCAATTTTTCGCTAAGTTTCCATCGGTTCTCATTTCATCTCATTTGGATGCACGATTTGCAAACGATGCTTATCCGAAGTTCAATTAATTTTACCGCCTAGGCTAAAAAATGTACAAAATGTATATTATTTTAATTTTTGTAAATAAATTGTAAATATTGATTTTGTATTAATTTTAATTTTATTTTTAATTTTATTTTATTAATGGTCCTACAAAATTGCTGCAACCAAAATTTTAGAACAATTAAAATTACGTGTTTTCAGAACTCAAAAGTCTATTTCAAACCCCAATTTAAAATAAATAAATAAATAACAAGATCCGAAATGCCAATTTACAAAGTGGTTATAGTCTTTATAACCTTGGGACTTTTATTACAAAGTGGTTGTAATTTATGGAGGGAGGGTCCCACTCCACGTGGTCCTCCTCTCCTTCCTTTCCTCACCTCACCACCCTCTTCCCATTTCAGGACTTTCATTTTCGTAACTCCTATTTTAATTCGCTCCCGAAATCTATACCTCTAAAACCTCCTTATCTCTCCACTCTTTTTCTATAGGAATTTATAGGGTAAGTTCCTTAGATAGAACACTAAAGGACACCGTTCACAAACAGATCACAGATCAGTACACCAGTATTCTTGACGTGGTTAAAACCCTCAAAGAGGGAAACAGTCCACGACCTGAGCCAACGCGGACACTTTAGGAAATTTATTAATTTAAAATAAAGAAAATTTACATAAGCTTCTCTCATGAACGGTCCCCTAACAAATGACTCTCCATGCTCTTTAAATAGAGCTCATGGACCAATCGGGTGTTAAGCCATGGATCAAGTGTCGGTAATACAGAGGAGAGAATGAACCGTCGTATCACTTCATGTCTAGAACATATTGTGACTGTCGGATTGTAATTTACAAAAAGTACATACTAGAGAAACACACTTTACCTAATTATACACTAGACCAAGTTATACTTAATTATTTCCTATGTTTATTAAGGAATTTAGACTTCTGTGATCCATAACATTGTTAAGATAGTCTTCGGCAAAATCACATAACCAATCTTTTGTCGACGCGTTTCGAACCAACCAGTGTGGTTCATCGTCAGGACAAGTTGAAGAACCAATCTGGCTTAGCTAGATTAAATAGAGCGTGCAGAGACTCTAACAGCTATAATGCTAACGGCTAATTTTACCTAATGGTCAAACTACTCAAATATTTTAATTAATATTTCTAGAAATAATTAAAATCGGTAAATAAGGAAATTAATATTATTTCAAATATTAATAATTTAATCTATAATGGTCAATATATAATCTATATTGAATGATTTATTATTATTCAAATTTAAATAAATTGAGTAATAACAACATAGAATAATATTAATATTTTGATTATAATGGTCATTATATAATATGAATTAATCTTAATAAATAATATATCTATTTAATAATAAATATATGTATTATTAAATAATTGAATTCATTAGATAGTATAAAAACAGATATATTATTAATATTATTTCTATAGTATAATATTAATATTTTAATCATAATGGTCATTATATACTATATATTAATGATTTATTATTATTTAATTACAAGGAATGGTAATAAATCCCTGCTATTTTTAAAATTTAGTTACAAAAGTTAATTATGTAATAATTATTTACTGGTCTAATGGTAATTATATAATATATATTAAAAGATTTATTATTATTCAATTATTCTTTAAATACAAGTGAAAGGTAATAAATCACTACTATTTTTATAATTTAGTTACAATAGGTCATTAAGTAATAATTACTTAATGGTGCGTTGGTAAGATAGAATTTCATTATTTAGTTCTTTAAAATATATCATATTCCTTAATTTTAATGACTGGTCCTTAAACTAATAAGTTATATAAAGTAATATTAGATTATTGAATACTCATTCACTATTATTTATAAGGAAAAAAGGGGGGACTCAATTTATCAGGAACTAATTAATAAATTCCGGAAAAACTAATAAACAGCTCAATAGTATCAAATCATGTTAAGGTTAATATACTAATAAGCCCGAGACAGAATCATAACTTATTAACGACTCAAACCTCCAAAATAAACGGAAAAATCAGCCAAAAGAACAAAAAAGGAAGGGGAAGATAGAAACCCTCAAACAAGAACAGGGGAATGAGGAGGCTAGGAAGATAAGGCTGGGACCCAGCAACTGCTAATCTTCCAGCCATCATCCCTATTAAGATTGTTTGGCCTTTTCTCAATCTCCAAGGCCTCTCTAAATTTCCGATGGTGAAACTGCGCAACTTTGGCAATGACTTGAGCCTCCTCAATATCATATTTCCTATGTGTCGGAATATCCTAACATCCCCCCTTAAGAACAACTTGGGATAGGATTGAATGATGTACAAAGATGACACAATAGGAGAATGAATGAGGCATTAGAGCCTATCCCCCCTTAGTGACAACTTCATGAACTCTAACCATAAATCGAAGTTTAGTAAACTTCGCCTCTGTGAGAGCCTTTTTAAAGATGTATGCAACTTCATCATCAGTTGAACAATATTGCACTTCAAGAACATGGTCATGAATGAGTTTTCTCATGAAGTGCATGTGTAGTTCAATGTGTTTGTTGCGCTGATGTTGGATTGGATATTTGCATAGTTGAATGGCACTTTGATTATCACACCAAAGTTTAGTCGGATGCTACTGTTGAAAACCAAACTCTGAAAGGATCTAATGAAGCCACAGGGCTTCCTTACTAGCTTCAACGGCGCCACGATACTCTACTTCTACTGAAGAAAAGGAAATGGCACTTTGTTTCTTGCAAGCCCATGTAATAGGTCCAGAACCAAGAGTGAAGACATAACCTGCAATAGACTTCTGATCATCAGGGTCACCATCCCAATCAGAATCAGTGAAACCAACCAATAGAGGAGATGCTTCTCCACTGTAATGAATCTCAAACTGAACTGTACCTTGAACATAACAAAGTATTCTTTTAGCTGCTTTCCAATGACTTTCATGTGAGTTTTGCATAAATCGCGAAACAAAGCCAACATCAAAAGAAAGGTTAGGAAGGGTATGGGTCAGATACAAAAGTTTTCCAACAAGCTGACGATATAAGTTAGCATCAACTTCAGGGGAAGTACAAGTGACTGAAAGTTTGGCTCCAGATTGAAAGGGAGAAGGGGTTGGCATACAATATTCCATGTGAAAGTGGCGTAGAAGATCATAGGCATACCTGGACTAGGAAAGGGAAATACCTTCTTTGGATTGCAAGACTTGAAGACTAAGAAAATAATGCAAGTGTCTTAAGTCTGTCATTTCAAAATGCTTTTTAAGGCTGGACTTCACATGGCTTATAAGGTTGGGATCACTACCAGTAAGGATAAGATCATCAACATAAAGAACAAGAATGATAAGAGACTTACCCACTTTCTTGGTGTAGATAGTATTGTCAGAATGACACCTAGAAAATCCAGTATCTAAAAGAAAGCTATCCATTTTGGCATACCAAGCCTGAGGGGCTTGCTTGAGACCATAAAGGGATTTCTTAAGCCGACATACAAGGTTGGACTCTATTTGTATAAAGCCAGGAGGTTGTTCCATATAGATTGCTTCATGCAAGTCCCCATGCAAGAAGGCAGATTTAACATCCATTTGATGGACTTTCCATTTGAAAGAGGCAGTAAGGGAAAGAACAAGGTAGATAGAGTTAATTTTGGCAACAGGGGAGAAGGTTTTAGTATAGTCAATGCCTTCACCTTGTGAAAAACCCTTAGCAACAAGACGAGCTTTATGTTTATCAACTTTTCCATCTGGTCCAAACTTGGTTCCGTAAACCCATTTGCATCTAACAAGTTTTCATCCCTTTAGAAGAGGAACAAGGTCCCATGTATCATTTGCTAATAATGAATGATATTCTTCATTCATAGTTGCATCCCAGTCTGGATGGCCTAAAGCTTCTGCAAAGGTGTCACGATCATAATTTGTTAAAGCTTGAGCCAGTAAAGAAGAGGCTCTATTGAAACTGAGAATGTGTATGACGTTGATTTATAGGATCACCTGCAAGAGCACCTGCTGCATCCCGAGTAGTGCGGACCCATTTTGGAAGCTAAAGAGCTGAAGGAGGATCCCGAGAAGGTGGGGGAGGATTGTCATACTCGCTGTCATCACTTAAAGAAGGAATATTTTCAGAAGTAGAAGGGATAGGGAGAGGTGGCACATCCGCCGAACTAGGCTCGTAGGTCGATATATTTTTAGCAAACTTTACATCTCTTCTAATGATAACATTTTTGGACTTAGGTTGAAGAAGTCTATATCCTTTGACATCTTTAGAATATCCAACAAAAATACATTTTTCACTCTTAGGTTCTAAGTCTTTATGTTTCTCATCTGGAATATGGGCCCATGCTTCACTTCCAAAACACGAAAGTGACTTACATCTGGTTTAATTGATCTCCATGCTTCTTCTGGAGTGGTATTCTTTAAAACATTAGTAGGAGTGTGATTTACTATGTAATTTGCACAGTTAATTGTTTCTGCCCAAAAATTAAGACTAAGTCCTTTAGATTGAAGCATACAATTAGCCATTTTCTTTAAGGTGTGATTCTTCATTTCAGCTACACCATTTTGTTGTGGAGTATATGGTACAGTATGTTGCAATTGAATTCCATGCTTAGTTCAAAAGTTGATGAATTTGTTGTTAACATATTCTCCGCCATTATCAGATCTTAGCTTAAGAATTTGATATCCAGATTGTTTCTCAACAAAGGCCTTAAAGGCCAAGAGCATGTTAAAGACTTCACTCTTGAGTTTTAAGAAGTATACCCAAATGCGTATGGAGAAATCATCAATGAAAGTTAAGAAATACTTGTAGCTAGAGAATGAAACATTGGAAGTGGGCCACATAACTCACTATGCACAAGCTGTAAAGGGGTTGAGGCATGCCAAGAAGCACATTTTTCAAAACTATCCCAAAGATGTTTTCTGAGTACACATCCGGAACAAACACCATCTCTGCACGATACCATAGGAAGACCTATCACCATATTTTCTTTACATAGATTTTGAAGGGAGCGATAGTTTAAGTGACCAAATCGATCATGCCAAAGTTTGCTCACTTCATCATTATGAGCAACAAATACCGAGGGAAGAGTTGATGATCCAAAGTTGTTAAACTTATACAACCTTGTAGAATCATCAACAATGTTAGTAGCTAAAATGTGTTTAGGATCTCTTAGGTCCTTAATTACAACATTATGAGGTGAAAATTCAACGGTTTTACCTTCACCCGAATGAGTTATCTGATATATAGATAGAAGGTTGCAGGATAAGGTAGGAACACATAATACATCATTAAATTGACCATTATCTAGATGAATAGTTCAAGTCCCTATAACACTAAGAGACCTATGATCACCAACATATATATTTTTGGTGTTATAATCATTTAAAGAAGAAAACATGAATTTGTTTTTGTCCATGTGATAATAAGCTCCAGAATCAATGAGCCATTCATGAGAATGAGAAGAAGAAGATACATTTAGTACATAACCAGATCGAGATGCTTGACAACCACATGCAAAAAGTGTTATTCCTAAAGATGAAGTTGAAGTTGAAGAGTGCTCCAAATGGATGTTATGATTCTTCATTGCTTCTTCTAAGGCTTCCATCTTCTTAAAGCATTTGGATTCTAAGTGGCCATCATGAGTACAAAAGTTGCAATGTCTATCAGTCTTCTTCCCTTTGTTTTTAGTTGCCTTATCATTTTGTTGAGTTGATTTTTAATTGTGAGACTGAAATTGCTTAGAACTCTTGTTTGGTTTAGGACCATTCTTTTTAGGATGCTTCTTCTTAGGATTATGTGAACTTGGTTGCTGATGGGCTACTAAGGCTTTCTTAGAAGAGTTTATAGTATTAAGAAGACCAAGATGTAAGAGTTTTTCTTGCTCTCTTATTAAAGAATCACAAAAGACATCAAAAGAGGGGGACTTGAAGTCTTGTCCTTGAGAAATGAAGACTTCTTTAGTAGAATGGAAGGTGGAAACAAACACAGAGTAGACTGGTCCTAACTTAGTAAGAATGGAATAGATAAGGCTACCATCTCCTTTCTTAACTTTAACACCTTCCAAGAGAAGTCTAAGGGTCTTGAATTTGGACAAACAATTTTCAATGGAAGAAAAATTATTGGGGTCCAACATAAGTAACTCATTTTCGAGTTGGTGGGCTCTAATTTCATTTTTAATTCCAGAAACTTTATTGAGATTTTTCATTGCTTCATCGGGGGTATCAATTTCCGCAATATGGAATCTAAGGTTGGAGAAATAGACAACCCTATCAACCCACCTGCTTGATCTTGCTTATTTTTCCATTTGGCTTGCTTGCCTTCATCTTGAGGTTTAGACTCTTGGCCTGAGGCTATTTTATAAAGACCTTTACTTCTAAGTAAATCCACAATGTAGGATAGTCATTGGAAGTAGTTGGTGCTGTCAAGAATAACTAGGCATGGACTTTCCATTTTAAAAGAAATTGAAGCTATATATGCTGAAATTAAGTATTCAAATGGAAAGATCTCGAAAAATTAAGCCGATTAGAAAAAAATGGCTCTGAAAACGGCTTCCGGATGAAGAAGTTATGGCTTTTTGAAAAAAAGTTGTTGAAGATGCCAACGAACCATGTGAATGTTTGGAACTGGATGATAATGTTATATTTAAAAAAAATAATCTCCCTTTCCAAACTTAATCTCATTAGCACACTTTAAAAAAAAGATTACTTGATGTGACCCACTTTTATAAATAAGTGAAAGTCACTTTTAAAATGATACTTTAAGAGTTATCTACTAAATTGTAACTTAAATAAAAGATAAAGTGACTTTATAATTATAAATGACTTACTTTTTATAATGGGTGAGAACACTTTTGCATAAAGTAACTTTAAAACACAAGTTACGTGTGTTTTCTGAAAAAACAAGTCAACAAAAAAAAAGACTTGAACCCAAGGCCTCTATTTTCATAAAGTAACTTTAGACCAAGTGAGCTAGTTTAAAAGATTAGTAATTGTTGAAAAGAAGGAAGGTTTTTTTTTGTTTGTTTTTGTTTTGTTTTTTTTCGTCACTGAAGATTTGGGGTACATGTTTATTTGAAAAAACCCTTTTTGCCCCTAAAACCAAAAAAAAAAAAACCACACAAACCAAACGAACAAGCAAAAGTATTCAAACCTTACGCTTTAAGTTAGATTTGACCTGGAACTATATATTTTCCTCAATGTTTCTGCTTTTCCGAGATCACATTAAGGCACGACGGAAAAGAGCATACGCATGAGAAAAATCATTTATTTCTGTTTCTGGTTTGCCTAGATCGCACAGAGTCGCGCGACAAAGAGCATACGCAAAAATGAAAGGTATTGATCCGTTAATAAGAATAAAAAATTATAGAGGACTATAAATCGAAATAAACAGAGAGATAAATAACTATAACTGCAAATAAAGATTGTATACCTCTAGATCTTAAAAATGACGTAGTTAGGGCTACCAGAAACATTTTCGCGTGAAACGAAAGTGGTTCCTCACTGGAACATATGCTCCTAACACAATAAAGCGGTCCTCTCGGCCCAAAAGCGGTCAGAAACAATGGATCTAGGAAACGACAGTCGGATGTAGTTGTATCGGCTTCATATTTGGATCACCAACAAATGCGACCCTCGAATAACTCTAATAACATGTAGGAGTTTACAGGGTAAGTTCCTTAGATAGAACATCAAATGACACCACTCACAAATAGATCACAAATTAGTACACCAGTATTATTGACATGGTTAAATCCCTCAAAGAGGGAAACAATGCACAGCTTGAGCCAACACAACACTTTAGACAATTTATTAATGTAAAAGAAAGAAAATTTACATAAGCTTCTCTCATGAACGGTCCCCTAACAAATGACTCTCCATGCTCTTTAAATAGAGATCGTGGACCAATCGAGTGTTAAGTCATGAATCAAGTGTCGGTAATACCGAGGAGAGAATGAAGCGTTAAATCACTTCATATTTAGAACATATCGTGAGCGCCAGATTGTAAGTTACAAAAAATACATACTAAAGAAACACACTTTACCTAACTATACACTAGACCAAGTTATACTTATTTATTTCATATGTGCCAGAATATCCTAACATTTTCGAGACCTCGACATTACCCTATATCATAACACCCATTTTTTTAAACCCTTCAAAATATATAACCGCGATGACCTATTTAATAACTTCCCCACATTTAATAACCTTGACACTTATTCATTTCAAAATTTCAAAACTTCTATTTTAATTAGTCCCATAACTTATTCCTCCTCCAAAATTTTAATACTCTAAAAAAAATCCTTACACCACCACCTCCACCTCCACCCCCACCCTCACCCTCACCCTATATTTAGCTTACTTCGATACCTCATAACCATATTAGTTTCATAGCTCTTTTTAATCCCCCCTAAATCTCAACTCCAAAATTCACTTCCCAAATCCCTTATGCCTCCCCACTTCACATATAAAAGTCCTCCTCATATCAATTTTTACGACTCCTAAAGAGCTCCCAAAAAGCCACTATGGGAATTTTTCACCCTCACCCTATATTTAGCTTACTTCGATACCTCATAACCATATTAGTTTCATAGCTCTTTTTAATCCCCCCTAAATCTCAACTCCAAAATTCACTTCCCAAATCCCTTATGCCTCCCCACTTCACATATAAAAGTCCTCCTCATATCAATTTTTACGACTCCTAAAGAGCTCCCAAAAAGCCACTATGGGAATTTTTAAAAATAATTTTGTGATTAATTTAATTTTAATTTAATATTTTTTAAAATTAATATTAATTAATTTGTAATTTATTTAGATTCTATAATTTTATTAATTTGTATATAATTAATTTAATTTAATTTTAATTAAGTTGTATTAACATAGTAATTGTAATTAATTATTATTTTTTAATTATAATTATTAATTTAGTTAATTAAGATTAAAAATTTTAATTAAAATTTCTTATTTTTGGCATTTTTCGCCTAGGCATGCATTTTTCAAAATGTTGGCAGTTTTGACACTTCATCTTTGGAGGCTCATAAGTTGAGATTTACTTAGCCAAATGAGGTTCACAATAGCTCGTTGGGAAGCTAAGATTCAAGGGAATAATCTGGGAATGATAAATTTAGCATATTCAATCATAATGACCCAAAAATTCAGCAGAAGGCAAAGTGACGAATTTGCAACAACAATTAGTTTCTCCAAATTTTGATTTGGACAAATTTCATTGGCTTGGGAAAATTGTTGTTACTAATTCATCCTCTAGAATTACTCAAAATCTAATCAAATCCAACAGAAGCAATCGTAGCATGGAATTTCTTTGGATTCTATTTATTTTAATTTAGCAATTTCATGAGAGTTTGTTTTTCTAATTTCTGATTTGCAATTTAATTTATTTTTGTTTTGGTTTTGATTGGTTTGTAGCAAGAGATCAATTGGAGAGGTTCAAATCTGAGACATTTTGGAGCAATGGAAAGAGACCAACAAAGAGAAGAATGGAGAATTTGTAGCTCTAATTCAGGATCTGGAAAACTACTCTCAACAATTCTCTATTTTGAAGATTTCTTGTAATTATTAAATAGCAGTTTTGAGAATGAGGAAGGGGTTCCTCTTCTCTGCAACTAGAGGCTTTGAAAGCACTATTGTAATAGGAGATTATAGTTATAGGTGAGGGGAAAACTTCATATATAAGGTTTGGGGAAAACTCTATGATTTTTCTTGTTGTGCATTTGCACTATTGTAATGTATTGTGAGTTGAATTATGGAGAGACAGAGTATTTTTAGTTCTGAAAGAGAAGCTTGTTTTGCACTATTGTTGATAATTTCTCTAATGAGCTAAAACTACTCAAGGACTGCAAATTCTTTTTTTTTTTTAACTGAAACGGTTATGTTTTATTGATAGATAATAGGTTGGGCAAAGCCTAATCAACCTTTGCAATTTTCAGAATTTACATTGGCTCTCTTTCAGCTTAGGGGATGATTGCCATGGTCGTTGTTTCTGCGTTTATGCTGATCATTCCATCCTATAAAGTGCATCCAATATTCGCCAATCTGTCTGCTTCCTTGTTTAATCCTCTGAGAATGTGGAAGAATTGAACCGATGGAAAATCTTTCAGAATTCTGGTCACTCTTGAAAGTTGTTTGTTTAGCACCGGGTCCTTGAGTCTTTTCTTGTTTACCATCGTTTTTATCAGCAGTTCGGAGTCACCAAAGATTAGAATTTCTTCTGGATTTCCTTTTCTGGCCATTTGGCAGGCTTTCAAGAGGCTGAGAATTTCAGCTTGATTGTTGGTTTTCATTCCAAGACCCCAACTGAAGTCATCTTTTTTCCCATTCTGAAAGAAGATCGCCCCTCCTGCTCCAGACCTCCCTGGATTGCCTTTTGAGGCTCCATCGAAAAAAATGGTGCACTTGCCCTGTGATTTCCACCACTGCTGGAAGCTGTCCTCTGATTCTCGGATCTGCCATTTTCCTTTGTGCATTGTGCGATTGGGTGCTGGTAGATTGGCCTTTCCTGTATAAGCATCCAACCACACCCTTTCTTCGGTTCGCAAGGAGTTGTCGTCTTTGACTGAGGAGTGGTTCAGTGTTTCTAAGAGGAGATTCTTTGCCTGTTCCGCCACTTTTGCTGCGGGCAACTCTGTGTTGTTAAATATTATTTCGTTTCGAGCTAACCAAAGTTTCCAACAGACATAATTTGGTGCGGCTGTCCACACTTTTTGCCAAATTGAATTGCTGACTATGCTGAAGGGATATCTGTCATTCCAAGAGGAGAACATGGTGTCAATCGTGCTTTGAGTTGGAGGAGACACGTTCATCCCAGTGAGGAAGAAAGACCAGACCGCCTTTGCAAATTCGCAGGCTAAAAACAGATGATTTGCAGTTTCCGGGGCTCTTTTGTAGAGGACGCATCTATGTGGTCCAGCTATGTTCCTCTTACACAATTTTTCTCTAGTCAAAATTTTGTTGTGGAACAGTGTCCAGAAGAAGAAGTTGATTTTGGGAATGCCGAAGCTGTCCTAAATCTGCTTCCACACGAATTCTGGGTGTGGCGAATCCTTTTTGCTCTACATATGATAATATCCTTGGTTGGCTGTGTATACCCCGGTCTTACCCCAGCCCCAAACGTCTTCGTCTTCTGTGTGCACCGGGGCAAAGTCAGAGATTGCGGCTTGAAGAGCGTCTAACTGAGTGTTTAAATGTTCAGGGATTCTGGGGAAAGTCCAACATTGCCAGTTCCCTTTTCTGTCCCAGCTGGAGATGTCCTCTATTTTCCTTATACCTTTAGACTGTAGCCAGACTCTTACCTCTGTAATCTCGTGGTTTTCTACTAGAGGGCGATGTCCCATAACACTGTCTCTCCATAGCTTTGTATTTTTGCCATTACCGGGGATTCGATACAAGTGGGATCTGAAAAAATCAATGCTTCTGTTACACAGTTTCCAGACCTGCGTTCCTTTTGGGGATTTCTCCGTATTGTATGTTTTTAGTGACTGATTTTTAAGATATTTCAGTTTGAAGATCTGACTAACTGGATGAGAAGGCTCTGCGTGGAGCTGCCATAATAACTTACAACCTAGAGCTAAATTTGCGTGGACTAGGTCACGAATTTGAAGTCCACCTTCTACCAGTGGACGTTTCACTATATCCCAGCTTACTAAATGAAAACTATTGGCATTTCCTCTCCCACCGTTCCACAAGAAGTTGCGCATGAGTTTGGAGATTTGATCTGAGATTAGTTTTGGAGCCAGCATGAGAGACGCTTGGAATGTGGGGAGAGCCAAGAGGACTGATTTGATGAGCATTAATTTTCCCCTTGAGGTTAGCCAGAAGCCTCCCCACGTAATGATCTTCCTTTTAAATTTCGAGATAACTTCCTCCCATAGGTGATTTCTGTTGGATCCCAGTGTTATTGGAAGGCCCAAATATTTTATTTTTTCCCAATCTGCATGTCCTGTGTACCCCAACTCATTTGCAATTGTCTCAATCTTGTGTTGCTCTGTGTTCCACCCATACACAACACTTTTCCTCTCACTTACCAGTGCTCCCGAGATGCTGCAATATTTCTGAAGAATGATTCTGAAGGATTTGGCTATTCTTGGAGAGGCCCCTCCAAGCAATAGTGAATCGTCGGCGAAAAGTGCATGGTTCACAGGGTCTATGTCTTTCACAATTTTGATCCCTGGTAGACAACCCTTTTGTTTTTCCAATGTTAGTTTTCTGCTCAAGGAGTTTTCCATCAGAATGTAGAGAAAGGGTGAAAGGGGACAGCCCTGTCTCAAGCCCCTGGTGGCTAAAAAAAAGTTAGTAGGTCTACCGTTTATCATGGGCGCAATCCAAATCTTCTCCAGACATGCCTTGATAAGATTAATGAAGTCCTGGCTGATTCCAAAGGATAAAAGGACCCTGTACAAGAAGGAATGATTAACTTTGTCAAATGCATTGCACATATCAAGTTTTATGAGCATACCTTGTTCTTTGCGTGAGTGGCTGGAGTGCAGAGCTTCCTGGACTTGAATGACATTGTCCAGAATGTGTCTTCCTTTCACAAAACCCCCTTGGGCAGGAGATATTAATTTTTGCAAAAGGGGTTTGATTCTATTCGCCAATAGTTTGGCCACGATCTTGTAGGACGAGTTACACAGGGAGATTGGCCTATATTTGTCAAAAGAGCTTAGACTTGCTTCCTTTGGAATTAGGGCGAGGAAGGTGGAATTTATACCGCCTCCAATCTTTGCCTTCCTCATGAAACCGTGAACCATTCTGATGAGATCAGTTTTAATTAGATCCCAGCATTTTCTATAAAAGTGGATTGAAAAACCGTCAGGCCCAGGTGCTTTGTCTAGCTCCATGGACCAGACAATGTTTGCAATCTCTTCTTCCGTGACAGGGCTCAGAAGAGTGTTGTTGTCATCTGCGCTGACTAGCTGTGGAATATTTGTGAGGAATTCTGCAATATCCTCCTCACTCCTGTCCTTTTCTGCGCTAAGAAGGTTTTGGAAGTGGTTCACAGCGGCTTCCTTAATTTGTTCAAATCCTCTGCATACCTGACCCCTAGTTGTGATGATTTCTGCAATGTGGTTTCGCGAAAGTCGAGCCCTGTATTGTCTGTGGAAATATTTAGTGTTTCTATCCCCAGCTTTGAGCCACAAGCTGCGTGACTTAATGCGCCAATATTCTTCCTCGCTTCTAAAAGAGTTGTATGTTTTCCTTTGAGCAATTTTTTCATTATCTAGATCCGTGGATGAGATGTCTTTCTCTTCCATTTCCACTTGGAGATCTTCCAACTGGTTGACTGCATCTTTTCTCTGGCTAGTGGGAGTGATTGTGACTTTCTTTATCCATTCTTTTAATGCCTTCTTTGTATTTTTCATTTTTTGTTCCCAAACGTAACTTGGGGAACCTGAAACTTCTATTCTCCATGCAGTTTGAACTATTTCGTGGAACCCTTCCCTTTCTGCCCAAAGAGGACTGAAACGAAATGGAAGGGGGCCGAGGTCTTCTTCTTCCTTTAAGCATAATAAGATTGGTTTATGATCTGAGGTTAGTTTAGGAAGAATCTTGGAGAAAACAATTCTTTTATTCAGCATAATAGAACTGCTGGTGAGGAATCTGTCCAGCCTTGCAGAAATGTGGTGTTCCCCTGCTCTATTATTAGTCCAGGTGTATTCTCCTTTTACTGGTTTGAAATCTACTAAGTCCCATTGTTGGATGAGGTTTTCCACTGTGGCGAGGAAGGGGTCTCTCAGAGTGGTCCCTCCTCTCTTTTCTTTGGGATCTAAGATTATATTCAGGTCTCCTCCTATGACTATATTCATAGGATTGAGTAGCTCCAAATAGTCCGAGAGTGTTTTCCAGCATTCTTTCTTCTCATCATAATGCACAGGTACATACAAATTAAACAGGGCTAGCTTAAAATTACTTGCTATATGGCGCAGTTCTGTATATATCCAATGTTGGGTCACAAAGTAACTTTCTAAAGAGAAGGAGTTTTTGGACCAGAATGTGCTTATTCCTCCAGCCGAACCTCTTGCGCTGACTACCTTTCCTGAATCAAATTTCCATCTTGTATTGCTAGTGTTTAGAAGGATTTCCCCTTCTATTTTTGTCTCTTGGAGCATGAGTATGTCTATGGATTCCATCTTTAATATATCTCTGATAGCCTCTGCCTTAGTGGGATTCCCAGACCCTTGCAGTTCCAAGAGACCAGCTGCATCATTTATGACTTGTTGGGGTAGGTCCACCTCCCTTAGGGACCCTTGGTCTAGTGTTCCTTCTGAGAGTCATTTCAATGGTGGCTTGACTTCCCAGGGTTTTTTGTCTTTCTGACTCTTCTTCCCTAGTTTCTCCGTTTGATTTCCTTCCCACTCGCTTTGATGTCCTTTCTAGGGTCTCTTCATCCGATGAACCCTCATTTTCAACATTCTTCTTCTTTTGTTTGATTATATCAGCATATGAGGGGGATGAAATATTGCATGGGTTCGGTTTGAAGTATTACCTAGATCTGAAGATTCGATGTTGTTCTGCTGAGGAGGTTCTTCCTGTTCTGCCTCTGGAGGATCTGAGGGTGGAATGAGAGATTCGAAAGGATTTTTGTCCTCCTCTATGCTGATGGTTTCCTTGCTTCCAACATTTTGAGTGCTTTCATTTTCTTGCCCTGATTTGTTTCCTGTCTCTTTGCCTTTGTTTTTGTTGTTCTGCCTGTTGTTTGTTGGTTTCTTTACCTGTTTCCATTGCTCTCCTTTTTCTTTCTCTGTAGCTTCCTCGTTTTTTTTCTTGCAATATCTTGCAAAGTGCCCATATTCATGGTAGTGTCGGCACTTAAAAGGCAGCTGCTCATAGTTGAGCTCTTGGAAATGGGTCCAGTCTGCCAATGAGAGTTTGATGGCTTCGGGTAAACCAACTTCAAGATCGACCTCAATGCAAATACGGGCACAGGAGTATTGATCCTTCCTCGGCGCCTGATCTATGTATCTGCCAAGAGCGTTACCTATGGATTGCAACGAGTTCTGGCTCCAGCAGTGGAGGGGGAGATGTGGGAGGCGTACCCAAACAGGTACCGCCGTGGGCACGTCCTGAGCTGGATCGAAGTCAGGAGACCATTTATTCAGATAGAGCCCTTGAGGGCCCATGAAGTATGGCCCGTTTCTAAAGATCAGACTTCTATCCTCAGCGTTTTCGAACACAAACACAAAGAAACCTTTGCCAACGAAATGACTTTTTATTCCTTCTCTGACCAAAGGTGTCCAGTTTCGCTTTACCCATTCCTCAACAGCTTTTGGGGATGGTCATAACCCTGTGAACTGACCGATGAGGCCTCTTTTAGCGAGATTCAACGCTGTTCTACATGTTTCTTCCACCGGCGGTGTCACCGTGGGAATGCTTCCTAGTTGACAAACTTTGACTGAGAGCCAGTCGTCCGTTTCCCAGATGCTGCAACTAAGGATCTGAACGCTTCTAGTTCTAGGGGTATTGGGGGGCTAGCAACAGAGCCCCCACCAAGGTCCATGTCTGAATCGCACGGAGTGGAAAGGACTTGGCGCTGCTAGGTCAGTAGCAGCGCCTCCATGCGGGAACGCGATGCCAACCAGATGAAATTTTTGACCTAACCCAAAAGTCTATTAATTCTGCCGTTGTCTTCCTGCGAGAGATTGACAACAGCCTCGACCTGAGGATTCCCTTTGAGCCCGTCAACGGTCTTCTTGGCCTCTGTGACGATGGTCAGCGCCCGGGCTGCAGGCGCGAAGGAATGCCCTCTGCGGGATTCGAACAACCGTTCCATGTACTGCAAATTCTTGTAATGATATTTTGGTATGTTTTTAATTAATTTTTATTTCATGTGCATTATTGTCTGAGATTTAAATTAACCACTTTTTATCAGAATTTCTGCAAATGATTTTAATTCTTGTTCTAAATTGTGTATGGCATTTTGATATTGAGAACTATTGTCGTATCGATTGTTTTACGCTATTAAAGTTTTGTAAGAGCTATCTTTGAGGAACACAACAAAATTATAATTATTACGAATTCATTGAAATAGAAATGCATTAAGCAATAACTATTTATTGTTTACATACATTCCCATTTTGTTTTCCCTTTCATTAATTGAATGAACTACTTCATTAATTGATGAAAATTATATAATGGATTCAATCATATAAACAATCCTCTTCCCCTTATTAGTTAGTTCATTTACTCTTGAATTGAGAGAGTGATATCATTTTCCCAATTCGAGATAAGATTAGTTTTGTTTGCATATTAGATTAAATATGCATTTAGATTTAAATTCTGCATTCTAAAAGTCCCCTCACATAGGGGAAAAACTTAGTTGCAGTTTGGCTGAGCCGTAGAGTCAACTTAAACATCACTTTCTTGCAAGAGGGCAGATCTGATTTCTTTTTTTCTTTTGGAAAGTAATAGACATACTATAAGCCAGTAGAGACGGAGAGACGGTAACTGGACCTCGTTAAACTAGTCATAACCACTACACCAAACGGATAAGAGCTTAGTTGGTGCTTTGACTAGGTGGTCTCCCTTACATGTTGATGAGGCCATTTTTGACCATCAACACATTCATGAATAAGTTTAGAGAAATATATGTTTAATGGGTTTTTAGCAATATGAATTCATGAAGTTGTCAAGGCACCTTATTTCTGACCATCATTAACTACTATGTGTAGTGATTTACAAATTAACATTACAGAGAGATAGTGCTAATGCTAATAACCACATGCGCTTTCATACACATATGAACTTTAAATAATAATGTTTAGGTAATATTAGTTTCCAAATGGTTTGAATACTCTAGTGTAAATACATTTTTAACTTTGGATTTATCATGCGTTAAGAAACAATCAAATTCCTCATGATAGAAATATTTCCTCAAGGTTTTACACTATAAATCTACTTTGTAAGCAACTTTTTCTTCACCAATGCAATGGTTTTATCTTCAATTTATATGCTTACCACGTAGACATGTGTTTTAGGAACTCTACCTAAGTTGTAACTCCTCATGTAAACCTTTCTCAACTATTTATCTCTTTTATTTATTTATTGAACACACACTATTCTATATGATCTTACAACAAAATATAAGATATATAACAATTGCTATTGCCTAATAGTGTGGTGTTTGCGCTCTATGTAGGCTAGCTAAAGTTGTTAAGGTGTTCGTGCTTATACCAAATTGCAAAATAATAATTTGGCATGATATTTCAACATGAAGTTAATCTCCAAGGATTAGTTTATACTGACAAGCACACCATAATTTTTATGATTGCTAGTTTATTGTAGTGTATAAATCCTAGTATTCCATGTTCTCTATGCCAAATGACAACATCGACAAGGGTATGGTGTTTCCTATTAACATAATCATTGATTGGTCACAAGGTGAACATGATCATTTGCTTGCTTGCTAGGACATGCCACTCACATTTCCAATTTTCAAGGACATATAAAAGCCTCCAAAATATCTCATTAATGACATAAGACATTTTCCCCATTTTTCTTTCAAATATCTCTCTATTTCATTGAAAGGTTTACCATTGATGGAGGTTGTATTGACTCAATTAATAAAAAGTTTTCCTTTCCTTTTTCCCCATTTCTCTTTCCAAAATCTTTCCATTGGAACCTAAATTGACTTTGAATATGAGTTATCACATTTATGAGGCCTTTTTAACCTACCTCAGAGATTTTCAAGTAAGAAGGATTACTATGTCATAGAGGAAGACTTTGAATATATATTCATGTCACAACTTTCAAATGAAGGACAAGATATTAACACTAGCAGAGTAGGCCATGATCACTACACAAATGTTTGGAGTTACCTCTTACGGTCTCTCCATGTCCATATTCTTTCCTTTTCACTTTGGTTCTTATTCAATTGATTAATCTCACAAACATAGAATTTGACTTTCCCTCTAACTCTACTTGCATTGCTAGCCATTTATTTAGATGGATCTTCATATTTAAAAGCAAGAGGCTTTCCAACATAATCATGGCATGTCATAGAGGAAGACATCAAATACATATTTACATCACAACTCTCAAATGGAAGGTCAATCATTGACACTAGGGCAATAAAACGTGTTCACCACACAATTGTTTGGAGTTGTCTCTTAAGGTGTCTCCATGATTATATGTTCTTCTTCTTTTTCTCGCTTGGCTCTTAATCAAATCACTAGTCTCACAAACATAGAATTTGACTTATCATCTAACTCTACTTGCATTGCTAAGAATTTATTCAAATAACTCTTCATTTTAAAATGTTTCTACTGGTTTCGTAACTTTCTTTCTTTCTTTCTTCTTTTTATTTTTTATTTTTTTCGAACTAGGCTAAGCCTAGGCTGGGGCTAACCCTAATGTTGGATGAAGGAATGGTTTTCCCACTAGTGGGATGATATCGCCAAGATTGTGCGATGCTCGGTCGAGTTTGGACGTCCCTTGGGATAGTTTAATTCCCCCAAAGGTGGCTCTCATCCTCAATCCCTCCCCATGAGATTTGAACCTTTGACCTGGTGGGGACTAAACCCCACACTACACCTCATGGGTATCAAATACATATTTATATCATAACTCTCAAATGGAGGGTTAGTCATTGATCACTAGGAAAATAAGTCATGATCACCACACAATTGTTTGGAGTTGCTTCTTAAGGCCTCTCCATTATCATATCTTCTTCCTCTCACTTGGCTCTTAATCAATTCACTAGTCTCACATACAGGGAATCCGACTTCTCATCTAATTCTACTTGCATTGCTAGCAATTTCTTCATTTAAAAATCCTGCTAGGGCTTCTGCTATCATGGCTATTCATGTCTACAAAGATTAGGGCAAAATAAAATCGAAGTTATTGAGGGCCTAATGGTGCATGTGTTTCCTCGTAAAAGCCATAGGTTCAAAACCAGAGGCGGGTAGAGTATGTATGCCTTCGTAGACTTAGTAAAATCGTTGCACAGAAGTGAGTCGCTTGTCCCACAAACAAGGGGTCTCGTACACCAATTTAGTCACCTCCTTGTCCTACGAACAAAGGGTCTCATACACCAATTTGATGTCTAGCTTGACCGTGACTTTAAAATTGAATAATAATAATAATAAATATTAAAACTACCTTCTTGAAAAATATGATTATAAAAATTTTAAAGATAAATTGAACTCAGGGTCATCAAGAAAAGCTCCCACCAATTTACTACACCAATTTACTAAACCACAACACGACAATCTCTCTCTTTGGTTCCACATTAACACTCCTATTCCTTCTTTGTTTAGGTGATGATCGGACTTTTAGTTAAAGGTTGAATGCATGTGACCACCTAGGTGATGATCGAAGTTTTTAGTTAAAGGTTGAATGCATGTGACCACCTACAAGGACCGATTGCGACGCCACAGCGGCCTCCGAGGACCGAAGCTCAGGTGACCGGGGCGTCGGACCGTGGTACGAGACACGTGCGATGCCAACGACACAACCAACAACTGTATCGAAGCTCGCGTCAGTTCGCCAGCGCTGACGTGGCGCGCTAAAAGATCATCGTCGTTCACGTCAACCGACGGAAACCAAGAAATACGCAGTAGACGGGAAAAACTTCCGTAGGTCGTCGTATTTATACACCGTATACACAATCGACATCCACCGACTCATGTCGAAGGGTAAAGCAAAGATAATAGTTAATCCCAAGAGTTTAATCCACTAATTAGTGCTAATTAAGCAACGCACTACAACTTTATATTCTTTGTTTTCCCTTGATCTTTTGCGTCCAAGATCTTCTTTGCTGCTCATAGGGGGGCTCCGCGTTGTGCTGCCTGCAAGTAAGTAAGTAAGTTTTTAAGTTTCATTTTTAGCTGCTGGACTCGAACTGGTGATCTCACCATGGCTCAGTTCTTCAGCTTCAAAGCTTTCCTGAATGCTGAACGGTTTTATCGTTATTATACTTAAATTGCTTCGAGTTTCGAACTCTTAGGCCACCGAGCTTCAGCGCATTTTGGGTTTTGTGAAGAGTTTCTGTTAGCCTGAAAATGCCCGGAGTCTCATCAGAGGAGTGCCAGGCTCTGTCGTTGGATTCCTTCATGCCTGGGGCTTCTTTCTTCAGCGATAGCAATGGCTACGCCAATGCCGTCGACTTTGTAAGCGGCGTCGAGTTCCAGGGGCCGGATTTGTTGATAGAGCAGTCGCAACCAGGCGCTGAGGGTTTCAATTTCAGCAGCAATGACACACGGTGCTTGTTTCCTAAGAGTCTTTCCTTCGGCTCGAACCCGTCGTCTTATCGCAGCGACGATTTCCACCATGATAGCTTTGCAGGATCGTGGTCAGAGGCCGTGAAAGATGAGGCCTTTTTGTCGGTGCCGATGTCGGGTAATACTCATGTTGGAGCCATGCTTGGATCCTCGCTAGCAGCGTTTCAGAAGTACCTGCCGTCGAACAATGAAGATGAGGCCTCCTGGCCTGCTGTGGACGCGTATTCTTGCGACGAGTTTCGGATGTATGAGTTCAAGGTGCGAAGATGTATGAGAGGAAGAAGCCACGATTGGACGGAATGCCCGTTTGCGCACCCCGGGGAGAAAGCGAGACGGAGAGATCCGAGGCGGTTTCATTATTCTGGAACTGCCTGTCCGGATTTCAGAAAAGGAAGCTGCAGGCGTGGGGATGCCTGCGAATTTGCTCACGGGGTCTTCGAATGCTGGCTTCATCCGGCCCGCTACCGAACGCAGCCCTGCAAAGACGGGCGCAATTGCCGTCGCAGGGTTTGTTTCTTTGCTCATACACCTGAGCAGCTGCGTCTTTTGCCTGGAGCCTCAGTCGGTTCGAGGAATGCCTTCCAGTCAAAGAATCACGAGGGTTCAAATCTCCGTCATGCTGTTTCGTTCGACGGGCCCTTGCTGTTGCTGCTTACGATGGTGGAGGTTCAAGTCCTGTGAACCATTTCGGTAACGGAGGAGGCTATTTCGACGGTTCCCAGACCGGGGGTTCTTCTCCCCGGGGATACTTGTGCAGCAAGTCAAATCTTTCGTGCACGTCGCAGCTTCAAATCTCATCCCCTACATCAACTCTCGTTGGACATGCCCATTCGCCGCCTCCACTCTCGCCACCGCTGTCGCCTTCTAGTTCACCGCGTGAATCTTCCCCCAATTGGACTTACGGGGTTCCGAACTCATCACCTGTTGCTGCTGGTAACAAACCCTTGCATCACAAACCTTTCAATTTCGTGAACATGGACGCCTCATCTCTCTCGCCCAGTTCTGTAGTCCATCCCTCATTTGGCCTACAGAGTACCCGGCGCCATCATTCCATAACAATTCCACCGACAAATGATTCCAGAGGTCTGTCGAGCCCAGTATCTTCTCTGTCCAACGATGGCTCTTGTCAGTCTCCGTCCAACGCAGTCTCAGATCTGATAGGCTCCCTGCAAAGCTTGGAGTTAAATGGTGGGGGATCATCAACGCCGACAGTCCCTACAGGACCTTCTCAATGGCTTCAAGCTGAAGCTTCCTACGCTGCATTGCACAGAAGCTGCTCTCCCCGGGCTTCAAACCTGCGACATTGCTCTTACAGTCTTCCATCGACTCCCACAAAGTCAAGGTGGGAAAAGAACTGGGACTCCGAATTCTTCGCGGAAGAGGAGCCACTGCAGAGGGTCGAGTCCGGCCGAGAACTGCGTGCAAAGATCTACAGCAGACTAAGCCGGGAGAATCTCGATAACACCAACGCTGAATCCCCTGATCTCGGTTGGGTTAATGAGCTGGTCAAGTAGTAAAATTAACATATTCTTCAAGCTATTTTTTTGGGTGTATCTGTAGAAAACCATATCTGTACAGTCAGGGGGATTGGGGCTAGGTGGAAATTGACCCCTTGATCATTAAGTAGTTTATGCTTTACAATTTATTTTTGGGGATTTTGGACCTGTTTGAGAGAACCAATTTTTATCCGACAAGCAAAATGTATGCAGCTATAGCTTCTTGATTTTGTTGGGTTTTTATATACAGCTCGCGAAAGGATTAAAGGATTGTTTTGCGTGCAGCAACAAATTGGACAACAATATATATGTATTTTTGCAGGGGTCTAAGCTGAGAGACCCAGGTTCGATTCTCTGCTTCTTCAAACAAAGTTCAAGCAGTAGCAGCAGTTTCAGCTAGCTTGCATGGTGTAAACCGTTCAAACAGTAACAGCAGAGTGGTATAACGTTATTGCAGGTATATATAACAGTATATATTAATTTTCTATTTACTCTCCAAGGGTATTTTCTTCTGTAAAGGTGAAGAAGTCACAAGCATCTGAATTGAAAGATCCAGATGAAGCATTTTCTTAATTGGCCTGTACAAGGATTGTACTGGTTGAATGATTACCAGGTCATCGTAGCTTAAACTAGTCGATTGTCTGTCAGTATTTCTGTATATATACTTTAGATAGATATATATCTATACACAATTATGATATCCAACTATTTTGGATAAAGTCAAATCTGTAAAGCCAAGCCATTGTTTTGTAACAGGAAGCGCTTAAATTTTTAATTATATATGTTGTAATCCCATGTATGGAAATGTTGAGCATTGAGTTCATGACATAATAATTACTGTTGGACTTTAATTTGTGAGGGGTGTTGTGGTAAAAAGTATTTGGGATGTGTTTGTGATATCATAATCTGGAATTTTACTTTGTGATATCATGATGTGGAATTTTACTTTGTATTGTGGGGTATGACGTGGACAAACGTGAGGTGGAGGTGGTGAGACGGCGATGGGTAGCCGAGTCAATTTCGTGTATCAGAAGCAAAGGATGGGTGGAGGGACCCCCTGGTAAAGGGTCAAGTGGGAAGGGTAAGCGTCAGGTGAGGTGTCTTTGTTCTAATAGTAGGTAATTAGGTGAAATTTGAGGTTTTAATATTATTTTATATTTGAAAACTTGGTTTTCAGTCGTTGTATTGAGTGGTTTTTACTGCGACAAACCAGAAAAGTTGATAATTACGGATTGTGATTGCGGCGGTGGGATTATAACGACGGCTGAGATTAATTAAAGAAAAACAAAATTTTTAATCAATTATTTGACCGGGGCTGAAATAAGAATATTGTTTTAACAAATCTCTATATCGGGAATTGTGATAGAGAGACCACTCTAAATTTAGCTAGTGGAGATTGGGGTGTATTTCTTTATCTGGACGCGTTGCAAAGTTGTGTAAGAATAGTCAGTTCCAATTTTGGAGCAACTGGAGTTGGAATTATCAGCTGAAAGTGCCTTTTAAAAGGCGGTGTTCTGCTATATTGCTATATTTATCTATGATAAAGCAAAGGGATAATCAGTAATGCTTGTGTGTGTTTGGTTATGTTGCTACATTTGTCTATGATATTGGCGGTGCCTTCCCTCTATTTTCTGTTAAAATGTTCGTCATAAATGCGATATTTATGGCTATCTGACTTGACATAAGATGTTAATTACTTGCTATGTTTATGGTGATGATGCTATATGTGGCGGGTCAGGAATGCCATGTTGGTTACGTTACATAAAATGCTAGAAATTTGCTGCCGTTTTTAAATTACTTTATGGACGCCTGACCCTTTTGTTCCCCACATGTCTTGGCAATGCCATATTTGTCAGCTTACATAAAATGCTAGCAATTTGCTGTTTAGGTTTTAAATTACTTTAATAGACTGCTGACTCTTTCTGTTCCCCACATGTCCCCCCATATCATTTTGTGAGCAATAGTGTCAATTATCAAATGTTTACATTTGAAAAATTAATTAATTGAAATGACTTTGTGAAAGTATATACTGTTCAGATTATTTTAATTTGATTATTTAATTTGTCTAAGTCGCATGTTTTTGTGGAAAATAAACATTATTATCATTATCATTATCGATATCAACGATCGCTCTTTAACGGAATCAAGATAAGGTATATATAATAACTTAATCTCGATATAATATAATACTTGAAATTCAAAAATAATAAGGTAACTATATTAACTTAAGCATATATTACTAAATGCAAATGCTATTTTTTATGTAATATTTTACGGATAATAAAAAAAATCTCTATTAACTTAATATTGATGTAATTTTAATAGTAAATAGTAGTATTAACATCTTTATAATAATAATATCTAAATAAACTATTTATTTTGTAGGCGATTTTAATGAGATGTTTAACGCAACGCTGACCTCGTATGGAGACTTGATTTTTTTCCTAATAATTAAATTGTAAATAAAAAATAAATTGTAAATAAAAAATGAATTTGAATAGTAAATTAAAAATTTATATGTAAAATATTTAATCATTTATATATAAATGACCATTATATCTAGTTTACCATTGGACCCTTTGATTTAAACAATTATTATTAAATAAATACACGGTTACCTATTATAACTAAATTCTAAGAATAATAGTAAATCAATACTATTTATTTGTATTTAAATAATTTGGGGATAATAAGAAATATAGGTTATTTAATAAATATGAAGATATAATGACCATTATATTAAACACTAAATTTATTTTAACTAATAATAATCAATTATATGCTTCTATTAATAATAAAATTAGTGGTTTGACTTTGATCCTCTGGTCAAAATTAGCAGTTGGTTCGAAATGCGTCGACAAAAGATTGATTATGTGATTTTGCCGAAGATTATCTAGACATTTATATATATCTGAAATTTTATTTGTGGTTTAAGAATTAAAATAAATGAATAGTGATACTGAAATTTCTTAATTTTTTGTTTTATTGTAAATTAATTAAAAGGTATTTGAAGTTATGTTTATATTTAGTATTTTGAAATAACATGATTTCTTTATAGTTTTCACAATATTAAATTTAATTTTGAATAAATTTTATCTATTGAAAATTTGAAATTAATGGTGGGAATAGAGTTTGTTATTTTTATATTCTTATTAATAAATTAATAAGATTTATATGTGAAAATGGGGATATTTTCAAATTAATGGTGGGATAATAGAGTTTGTTATTTTTATATTTTGATGTAAAAATGAAAATAAATTTCCCAACTATCTTTTTATATTCTTTTTAGATAAAAATAAATAACAATTAAATGTGAAAATGAGTATATTTTTATGTAAAAATGAAAATAAACTTCCTAATTATCTTTTTTATATTTTTATTAAGTAAAAATTAATAACATTTAAATGTGAAAAATGAAAATATTTTTTGATGTTCGCATTAAAAAAAAATGATTGAAAACGTGAAAAAGTAGAGAGATGATGTAGTTTATCATCTTTATATTACTAGAACAATTAAAAAATCATAAATCATTTAATTTATATTTTAATGTAAAAATGAAATTTAATTTTATAAAATATCCTTATATATTCATATTAAGTAATTCATACGTGCAAATAAAATAATTCATGTAATGAATTTTTTATTTATTTTAGAATGCACTTTATATCTTTACATTAAATTTTTATATGTGATTGTTATTACTAATTGGTTACAAAGGATATTTTATTTTTGTAGTTATTAAGAATAAAATTATACCATGAAAATGTATTTTGAAGTTTAATGTGATAATTGGTTACAAAGGATATTTTATATTTGTAGTTAACAAGATTATACCATGAAAATGTACTTTTAAATTTACATTAAATTTTAATTTTAAAATTAATTGTTAAACCGTCACCTTCAAAAGTATTGATAAGGGATGGAGAGTTATCTCCAATATTGAAGAAAATCATGAGATGCGTCTTTCTTCTTGTTAAGAGAGCCTACAAAGCAAGTATCATTATCAGGATTAATCAAATTAGAGAGTAAGTATCATTTTCACGATTTAAAGTTTTTCAAATCAAAGAGAAAAAAGTTTACAATGGCTTCAAAATTTACATTTCTACAATTTGTTATTTTTGGGTGCCAAAACATTTTTGTGGATGTACATCACTAAAACTATGAAAATGAAGAGGATACAGGGTGAAAAGGAAAGGGATATAGGGATGAAGAACTATAGCTTTGACAACTAGTTATTTATACTATTAACAACTAGACATGAATAATAAACTATTAACAACTAGACATGAATAATAAACTATTAACCATGTACAAGTAGATATAATAAAGGAGACAAAACTATTCAAAATTAAGAGAAACTTTACCTTCAAATAACCTAGCATGTCCATTTCTGTTGGAACTCCTTGGTCCAAACCTAGCATGTCCATTTCTGTTTGAACTCCTTGATCCAAACCTAGCATGTCCATTTCTGTTTGAACTCCTTGGTCCAAAATTCTAATAGGTGATGAAACAGTGGAGTTGACTTGAGGGGAGGCTTGTACTAGTTCATTGATGACCACAGGTCCTTGGTGCTCGTTTGACTTGGTGTTTGAGTTGGAAACTACATGGCGTTTGATGCTAGACAATCGAACAACTATGTCATCCAACTTGTATTTGATGTCCCCAAGAATGCACTTGATGTTTCCTTGACCTGCAAAAAGTTTGTAGTTGTCTACATACTTATTTCTTATGACCATACGAAGAAGAGTTTCCATTTGATGGTGATGAGTAATGGAATGTAAGAAGTGAATTTGCCTCCTATGAAACTTCCCCAACTTGATCACCAAATTCCTTGGCCTCTCGTTGAAGAATTTCTTTGCATACCTCCAAAGGCGTCGCATCAAAAAAGTTGGTAATAGATTCCCAACCAAATAACCTCTTGTGCTGCAAGGAAGAGGACCCCAAGGATTTCCCAACCAAATATCCTCTTGTGCCGCGAGGAATAGGACCCCAAGTCTCCTCTTATGTGAGAGGAAGTGCGTAGCCTCGGTGCCACGAGGAGAATAAACTTGCCAAACAAGTTGGTAGGACCTGTGGTTGAATGACTCATTAAAGAAAACTCACTTGTTGGGTGTGTTATATTCTTTCCACGACTAATCACACGCGGGGGGGAGGGGGGCGTCACAAGATCGCCCCCATGTTCGTTGAGCCAGGGGCAGCATGGGGGTTGCACCCCCTTGTTGAGAGCTTTTGTGGGGGGGGGGGGGGGCGTGGAGCCCCGCGGTACGGGGTTTGTCGCAACACCCTGGGAATTTTTTTTTGACACTATATTAGGTGGGTAGACCTACCTATGATTTTGTGCATGGGTCACACATGGTTTTATGCATGATGATTTTTTGCCCATGGTATTTTGTAGATCCAGTGAAGAGAACTATGGTTATATTCTAATCCAGGGTTAATGGACTGGAGTTTATGAATGCTTTGACATGTATATATATGTATTGTAACATTGAAATGAATATAATGAAAAATCAATTTGGTAGTCCCGATTTTGGGATCCAAGGGGAAATCTTTGTGTATTTGTTTTATATTTTTGCCATTGTATATTTTATGTTTCTAAGAATTCATTTGTAGGTAATTTATGTATAGGGTAATTAAAACCTACATTACTAACGAGGCAGAACTAGGAGAAACGAAGGGGGTATAT
Organism: Pinus tabuliformis; assembly: GCA_031772625.1. Lineage (NCBI taxonomy): Eukaryota > Viridiplantae > Streptophyta > Pinopsida > Pinales > Pinaceae > Pinus > Pinus tabuliformis. Next base: position 1,864,887,590 of record CM062817.1, read on the forward strand.
GAAGCATGAAGGTTGCATAGAGACTTTGTAGTGAATGCTTAAACATTTGACGAGGACTGTTTTAAACCATATTTTTAAGGTACTCTAGTACCAAACTCACAAACCAAGACTGGACAAGGAAAGATCCCTGTAGGGTTCATGTTTTCATGAGCCATTGAGGGGAGGACAACAATGAGCTCAAAGGAGGGTCCAGACCTAGAATTCTATAAAAAAAGGACAAAAAAAAATTGACCAAATGGAGAAATAGCCACCGTAATATGAGACAATGTACTACCTAAATAATTACCGAGTGGTAGTAAATGAATCCCTGTCAACCCCACTTTTAAATAACGACGCACAACTAGAATGAGAATCCTCGACAACCCAACTGGTGCAACACTTCAAATAGAGGCAAAAAACCGTTGAATCTACAAATCACAACTCTAGATTGGAGAGCAGAGAAAATTGTTTACCTCTAATAGATTAACCTCCATGGAAGGTACTTGTTTCATTTGTTCAATGATGTAGGGTCCTGGCTTGTACTGGGGCAGATCCATTGGATTGGAGCCTTTCCTTTGCGCTGCATCCTTATATGAGACAAGACCTTCAGGGTTTCTAGGATGTCTCGAAGCACCTCCATGCAACCTCAGGTCTATGATTATAGTGGAGTTTTAGAGATGCAATAATCCCTCACTTGATAAGAAAACTGAAGCAACTTTCCTTAAAAAAGAAGGCATTGGAAATTTATGTGAATGCCCAGTGTAATTTCAATATTCAACTTTATATTTATTACTATCTCTGAATCAGTGACCCAGAACATGGAGGACTTCCCATTTGGTTTCTTAATAAAGGTTTGGAAGGTTTCCTGATTTGGCTCTTCTTGTCTTTTGTATGGCTTAGAACTAAGAATTTGAGAGTGATCTACTTGTGAAATCATGTTACGATTGTGCACAAGCATCTACTCCACTGCGAATCACATTCCCCTCATGATTGTGCATGCATACGAGCCCAGATCTGAAGGAAGAAAGTATTTAGGCAACAATCCTATAGTGCTAACCCCCCACGATCTCTCCAAACGTGGCAAGCCTTTGCCAATGACACAAGCTTTGAAGAACTTGCTTAACCTTTAAACCTTGACTTCATTCTCATTACGAGCCCAGTCGAGGGTGTCTTCCACATGGCTTAGCGTTCCCCTGCCTCTTGGGACGAAGGCATTTTGTGACAGGAAGGTGCCCATTTTTGACTACAGACAGAACCATATTCATCCCTCATCCATCACCATGGAGAAAGATGATCTCATAGTCTCCATTCCTTGGCACGCCCTCGATGCCAGTGTCGAGCTCATGTTCAACGACAACGCATAACAAAGCTTCATAAAGGGAAAAAACCAGGTGCTCAGTGTGAACTCCATCTCTCCCTTCCCAACTCTTCAATTATGATTCTATGTTATTAGCGTTTATTTTAGTTATTTTTAGTTTGCATATTATTAAAGATTTATTTTTTAATTAGAGTTTGATAAAGGCTTAGAAAATAATGGAAGGCTATAAGGACTCTAATGGTACACCTCTAGCAAAATATCATAACTATGTAGAGTGTAAAGGAGGAATGCATATTGGATAGAGACTTTACAAGGTTTTTCTTATTATAATAATAGAGAATGACAAGCCAAATTAGATCTCAAAGATCATGAATATTGAGTTATAAGAAGTGAATTGTAAAAAAAATGATTTTGGAAATAAATTTCAAGATATTTTATGAAGTAATACTAGGTCTTTTTCAAAATTAATGGTTTTTTTAGGACCTTAACAACAAGATTTCTATTAGCTTTGTTAGAACATCAACTAAAAATGAAATAATGCATTATTCACCTTATGCATGGAGATATGGAAAATGAAAATGAAAAAGCAAAGTCGAAATTTAATTGTACTTTGGACATAAAAATACTTTTGAAAATTTGAATATTTTTGAAATCAAAATATTAAGTTTTCAAATTTTTGCTTTAAAATGCAGTTGTAATCCATCTCTAAAATGCAGTTGTAATCCATCTTTATCATTGGTTTCATATATATAATCCATTAAAAAAATATAATGTTTTTATAACAAAAATTTGTAAATATATATTAACTATTATCATAATATCATTATATATATATATATATATATATATATAAAAGAGTATTTGATAACTATTATATAATATCAAATATAACTATTTTATAATATCAAATCTACGTTGTGAGGACTTGATAAATCTCATTACAAGGGGATAAATTTTAGGAGAGAAATGTAAATGATTATTATAACACAATGTATGAAAACGAGATACAATGTATGAGAGACCAAAATAATTTTATTTATTTTTGTTTGACATTTGATGGATAAAATTTTAGGAGAGAAATGTAAGTATGAAGGATATGTAAGCTCATTTTACAGTCCAGTATGAAGGGATGTGTAAGTATATGGGTACAACCCCCTTTAAATTAAAAATGATGTTATAGATAGAAAAATAATGTAGGTTATAATTAAAAAAAATGAATAGAAATAAAAAATGTATGATTAAGATGTTTAAATCTTATACTTTTCAAAAATATTTCAGCAATAAACTATTTGAAGATCTTTGTTAACTAATTTATGTGGATGTCAACTTCATATATATCTATATATAGAAAACAAATTGTTAGAATTAACATTTTAATGTTATATATAAAAAAATATTCAATGTAGGTTATCAATAAAACATTTATTTGGTCCTATGTATATTCTATTTAGCATTTAAAAATACAATCTAAACAATGAAAAATAACACATTGTATTTTGCACGTGAAGAAATTTGATCCCTCTTGGTCATGTTAGATCCCTACTTAAGATGTGAAGAAATTTGATCCCTCTTAGTCATGTTAGATCCTTACTTAAGATGGATCTACACACGTTACAACACAATGTGTAAAAAAAAGATGGTGAGAAATATAATTTTTTAATAAAAAACATGTTTTAAATGTTGATGTGAAAATATGATATAGATATGTTAAATTTTTTTTATTATATTATTTAATTTAATTTAAGTTTATTGGGGCAATTTAATTGATGAGTGCTATAAATATTATATAAACCATGAAATTAAGATTCAAATGCTTTGTTAGTGTAATGTCCCGGACCGACTTATTTTTATTTATTTAAACTTCCCCTTTGCCACGTCAACAACCGCGGGAATTTACCTTATGAAATGACCGCATCACCTCCTGCGTTAACTTCCTCTATGGCTTCTGGCGACATTTAATGATACAACTATCCTGCAGGGTATGGTTTGTTTTGTAATCTTCCCGGTTGTCATTTCAGTGTGCTAAGTTTCCATGTGGCAAGGTTTAACAGATGAAGTAATTTAATATATGCCTGCACTGTTTTATGTGTTCTTTGGTGGACTGTCCGGTCGCCCAGTCCTGCTCGGGATCCTCACCTAGATCCACGGCGATGCACCCTCCAAGGCTATCCGACGGTGGAGAGTTCGCCAGAGTTTTCACAAACCCCAAATGCATAGGGAATGACCTCAGTTGTTTCACATTTTCCTCCGCGGATTTGCTCTGTAGCGACCTGTTACACCTGCGGTGCAGCTTGGTGGTCGATGGCACAGCTTGGGTCCAGCTGCTCGTTCAGGCAGAGGGTTCAAAACGTTTACAGGTAAACTTTAGTTTTCCTCAGGCTCTCGGCCCTTTAGTTTTTTTTTTATTTGTCGAAATTGTATGATATCCTATCTGAAATTTTTGCTAATCAGTTTTTTCTGTATTTCTTCTACATTGCATCAAGGGTTGCTGGAGTTCTTGGAGCTGGTTCGAACCTCGGTTAGACGGCGACTCCACAACAGCTTGCTCTCAGTCACGGGTAAGCTTCTGTTCCGAGAAAGGAGCCGAGATAGGGTTATGACTGTGCCAAGTTTTATGTCTATCCTTCGACTGCACGAGGAATGGCATTATTTAGCGGGTTCGAAGCCCCGATGGAACTTATGTTATTTTATTTTGTTTTTCTGGAAAACACTGGGAGCCTCTCGTTTTCAGGCATTCCCCAGGATATAAGTTTATTGATGTAATAATATAGACTCATCATCTATCCTCTTATGAGGATGATTTTCCCCAAATTGGTATAATTTAGTTCTGTTATGAGATGTAGCTATCGACACCAGCAGTTCTGTGCTGTTGTTCATTGTTTCATCCCTGTCATACAGTTGAAATTCCCATACTTTGTCTCTGAGTTTCACAGCTTTGTTCGGAAATCTTTTCTATGGTGATATACATATATATATATTTAATTCGGCTTCTGCTCACCTATGTGTATGCTGTAAGTTCTTGTTTTCCAAACTTATAAAGAAGGGTTTACGCTATGTATGGTTGAGAATCTATAATTGAATTTTGCAAGCTTGCCGTCCTGTTCACGTTTTCTGGGTGCGTTTGTTGATTTAATCCACCAGCTTGTCTCTGTCCCTCTCCGCTCCTTTCGCTTTATTACAGATTCACTCGTTCCCGCACTTTCCAACTTCCCAGTTGCCCCAAAAGAACTTGTGCCCTTGATACTTCGCTTCAGGATTCCCTCAGCTAGAAGGGTTTTCCTTCCGGCATGGTGAGGGGGTCATGGTCGCTGGACCTCTGCTAAAAAAAAAGGTCAATCGAAACCTCCAGCATCCAAGGGTTTACCTTTATTATTATTTTTTGTGTCTTTGTTCCTTTTTATGGTTAATCTCCATCTCTGTACTCCATATATTCGCACGAGAATGAGTCTCTGTAGTTTTTGGGGCTGTTAAGTTTTTTGTTCGATTCTCATCTTTCAGGGGTTTATTTTTCCTTTTTTATTGTAGTCAGCTCTACTATGAGCGGCCTGCGGGTGACTACCCACCCTCTCCGCGCATACGAGGGCTGGAGCAGTCTTTAGTTTTTCTTTATAGACTAAAATTTCAAGGCAGAGACAGTTACTGATAACCATACTACGATTCTTTACTTAATTCAGTTTTTTTGCTAAACATGCATGATTTTCACAGTTAAAAAAAAAACACTTATCAATAGTCCTCTCCTCAGGCAGTTATTCGCTTACCAATTTTTTTAAAAGAAACAAATATCTTAATAAAATTTTTAATCTACTAACAGGGTTAATTGATTTCCCTCGTTTCCCTGACCATTTTTGGAACCAGTTGACCCACAGGTTATAACTTTTCCTAGACTATAATGTAAAATATTGATAGCAGGTAGTGGAATTTTATATATATATCGAGTTTCTTGTCGTTACATTCTTCAGTAGTCTTGCCTACAGTAAACTACCTTGTCTTTATGCCATAAACACGGATAAGCAGAAAATCTACCACCTTCCTGTTATTTATTAAATTTTAAACTGTAAATTTACAGAAACATTTCTTTATTATTTTCAAACACAAGTCAGAGTTTACATACCTGGGTCGCTTCTGTAGAGCTCTGAATCGTCTTCTGTTGAACTTTTCTTTCTCCCTGATGAAGAGTATTGTTACCACTGCCTTTCGCAGCTAGTCAACCACCCGTCCGTGAGACCGTCTTTCAAGACCAGTCTCCCCCCTAGCTGGCTCGAAGACCCTCATCTTCATTTATAGGCATGTTACGCCCTTACCATCTGGTTCTCACCAGACTTGGTAATTTTTCCCTCCTTCTCTTTTTGTCTGTCCCTACAGCACAACCCACCCCCCTCTTTTCCTCGAGAACACTCCACGGTTGGGGAAAGAAAGGACAGTTAGGGTTTAGCAACCGTTTTTTTTTTCATATCCATGACATAACCAAATCTATCATTATAAAACATGACCTCCTTGTCATTATATTTCTATTTACTTAAAAGAAAAATGTAAGTTTATACAGCTAAAAATGTTCTTGTGTTTTGACTGTGGTAATATAAAAAAAATATTTACAATAAATTGGGGATATGACATCTCCCCCTCCTGAAAATCAGACATCGTCCCGATGTCTTCCGGTGATAAACAACCCTGGGTAAGCCTGCTTCATAAGTTCTTCGTCCTCCCAAGTGGCCTCATCAGGCCCAAAGTGCTGCCATTGCACTTTAACTTGGGTAATATCCCGCTTCTGTAGCGTGACTTCTCTCCGGTCTAGAATGCTCAGCGGTTCGACTCGGATTTCTCCTTCCGGTTCTACCTGCAATATGCAACACCCTGAGTCAATTTCCTTTCAAGAGAAATATTTGATTAATTTACCGGAGAAACTCTTACCTGAATATCCTGCCAATTAATCACATGTTTAGGATCATAAACATATTTCTTTAACACAGAAACATGAAAGACATTGTGGACTCGTATGTGACTAGGCAGAGCGAGCTGATAAGCCACCGGCCCGACCCTTGCTAAAATCTGGAAGGGTCCACAATATCGAGGTGCCAACTTAGCGCACCCACTCCACTGTAAAGTGCTTTTCCGTGCTCGAATTCTCACATATACATGATCGCCGACCTGATATTCCTTAAACCTTCTTTTCTTGTCAGCGAAATTCTTCTGTCTATCTTGGGCTGCCTTCAGATTAGAACGCACCTTTTTAACCAGTTGCTCCATCTCCTGGAGCATTTCAGGACCCAACATCAACCTATCTTCCGGTCCATTCCAGCTTGAGGGGGTGCGGCACTTTCGCCCATAAAGCACCTCAAAAGGGCTCATCTGCAATGATGTGTGATAGCCATTGTTATATGCAAACTCAACAAAGTGAAGATAGTCTTCCCACTTGGTCGGTTGCTGCATCACGTAGGCCCTTAACATATCTTCCACCACCTGATTCACCCGCTCTGTTTGCCCGTCAGTTTGAGGGTGATATGCCGTACTAAAGTTCAGTTGAGTACCTAATTCCTCAAACAGTGTCTTCCAAAAGGCCGATGTAAATTTTACATCCCGGTCTGAAATTATTGCCTTTGGTAATCCATGCAGCTTAAATATGTTTTGCATGAACACATGAGCGATCTGCACCGCTTTGTACGTAGATTGTACCGGTATAAAGTGTGCTGACTTGCTTAGCTTGTCCACAACCACCATGATGGAATCATTGTTTTTCTTCGACTTCGGCAAACCCGTTATGAAGTCCATAGTGATGGTTTCCCACTTCCACTCTGGAATGGGTAATGGTTGTAGTAAGCCCGCAGGATGTTGGTGTTCGGCCTTAATTTGCTGACACTCAAGGCATCGAGCCAAGTACCCAGCCACATCTTTCTTCATGCCCAACCAATAATATTCTTTCCAGAGTGCGGTGATCATCTTTTGATATCCGGGGTGTCCGACATAATGACTTCTATGATGCTCATCCATTATCAAAGTTTTAATACTGTCCTGGTTGGGTACATACAGTCTCCCCTTATAATACAATATTCCAGCTACATCCAATGCATAATCTGGTTGTTTTTCTGTGCTGTTTGGTAACTGTACTTGCTGTTTTATTTGCTGATACTCAGCATCTTGCTCGGCTGCCTTTTTAATCATTTCGCCGAAGGGGCTTCTTCTTTCACTACAAGAAATTTCATACAGACATTGCACTTTCCGACTCAAAGCATCTGCCACCCGATTTTCTTTCCCTTTTAGATGCTTGATCTCGAAATCATAACCGCTTAAGAAATCTGCCCACCGTGCTTGCCTTGCATTTAGTGTGGGCTGGCTAAAATAATGAGTCAGGCTGTGGTGGTCTGTTAATAACATAAATTTCCTTCCCACAAGATAATGCCGCCACATTTTCAGGGCGTGTATTACAGCAGCCAGTTCTAGATCGTAAGCAGAATATTTCTGTTCATGCTCTTTTAACTTCCTTGATTCGTATGCTATCACCTTTCCTTCCTGCGTAAGCACACCTCCCAATCCTTCTTTACTTGCATCGGTACACACTACGTAATCCTTGCTGGGATCGGCTATACTTAAAATGGGTGTTGTAGTGAGTAAATATTTGAGCTGTTCAAAGCTTCTTTGACATTCAGGGGTCCATTTGAAGGTTCTTCCCTTCTTCTGCAAGGATGTGATTGGGTAAGCCACCTTCGAAAATCCCTTTACAAACCGTCTATAATAGCCTGCCAACCCCATGAATGATCGGATATCCGCCACGTCTTTGGGTACTGGCCACTCCATGATGGTCCTTATCTTTTCAGGATCCACAGCGATCCCATCCTTAGTGATGATATGGCCCAAGTACTGAATCTGCTCCTTGAAAAAGTCACATTTACTAAACTTAGCATATAACTGGTGCTCTTGGAGGGTTTGTAACACTAACCTGAGATGCTCTTGATGCTCCTCCATCGTCCGAGAGTAAATCAATATATCGTCAATGAAAATCAGCACGAATTTATCCAAATATTGATGAAACACACTGTTCATCAGGCACATAAAGGTGGCGGGGGCATTGGTCAACCCGAAAGGTAAAACCACAAATTCATAGTGGCCATATCGAGTTCTGAAAGCTGTCTTAGCTATGTCTTCCTCTCTAATCCGAATTTGGTGGTAACCAGACCGCAAATCAATCTTCGAGAAAACTGTTGCCCCCCTTACCTGGTCAAACAGTTCATCAATACGGGGTAAGGGGTACTTATTTTTAATTGTCAGCTTGTTTAACTGGCGGTAGTCCATGCACATGCGGAGAGTCCCATCCTTTTTCTTGACGAATAATACCGGAGCTCCCCAAGGGGACACACTGGGGCGAATGTACTTTTTATCCAACAGCTCCTGTAACTGCATCTTCAACTCTGTCAATTCGGGTACACTCATCCTGTAGGGTGCGCGAGAGACCGGGGCTGCACCTGGCACCAATTCAATGGTGAAATCTATGTCTCTCTTGGGTGGCAGCCCAAGAATCTCTTCCGGAAATATATCGGCAAATTCTTGTATCACAGGAATATTCTCCAATGTGGCTGTTTTATTTTTTGAATCAGCATATCCCACTTGGATAACATAAATCTGACATCCTTTTCTGATGCACTTGGCTAACTGTGAGGTAGTTATGGGTCGAATCTGTACTGGCTGCTTAATCCCCTGCATCTCCTGTTTTATTCCATGCTCGTCTTTATAGCTGATAGTCTTGGTTTTGCAATTAATTATGGACCAGTGTTTTTCTAACCAGTCCATACCAATCAATACGTCGTACGAGCCAAGGGGGAGCACATTTAAATCTGCTGTTACAGACTGTCCTGCTATATTCAATGGGCAGTTTTTGACCTTAGCCATTACCCGTCTTTTTGCCCCTGTTGCCAACTGAACTAGCCAGGGGTCTTTGAACTTAACAGGTTGCAGTTTACAGTGCTCCACAATCCTAGGACTAATATAACTTAATGTTGCACTAGGGTCAATTAAAACAGTTACAACAAGGTCTAAGAGCTTACCTTCAAATTCCACCATAGTCGGCTGATATTCCGCCTGGCGATCCTCTAGAGCGGCATTAATCTTTGGCAGACTCCTTCCCACATCACCGATGGTAGAGGCTTCATAAACCTAGGAGACCTGTTCAGCTCCTTTTCGCTGAGGGCAGTTCTTCACATAATGGGGGCCGCCACAGCCCCAACATTGCACCGGGGGCCTTGCTGTCCCTTCATTGTCTGTTTTCCCAGGTTGATCATTAGTTCTAGATTCGCTGGGGGGCTTTGATCGGAACACATTCCTTTGAGAGTTTCTGCTGTTTTGTCCTTTAACAAATCCTTTGCTACCTCCACCACGGTTCCCTTTAGTGCCACCAGCCAATTTGCTGTTTCTCTTATCGACCCACTTCTTGCCCAAGAGCTCTCCCTTTTGCTTACTCTGCTGATAGCAGATTCGGGCCTTCCGAATAGCTTCGTCCATCGTCTTAGGATTGTCAAATTCGATCCTTTCCCTCATACTTGCGGGTAGGCTACTGACAAATCTCTGCACTTTAGCTTTTTCTTCCCGGATGTAGGGTACATAGCGGAGTAAGGAAGTAAAACGAGTAATAAATTCGTCCATAGTTTGCTGCCCCAATCACAAGTCATGAAATTCCCTTGCCTTCTCATCATAGAAGCGCTCAGTCAGATACCGCTCCTTAAAATATCTTTGAAACTCTCCCAGGTGACAGTCTGTTCGCTTACCCCTTTTACCATCTTAACTTCCTCCCACCACAAGGTGGCCTTCCCCTGCAATTGGAAAATGGCCACTGCGCCTTGAGGTTGTGATCGTATTCATACAGCTGGAAGTATTTGTTCATATTAATCAACCAGGCTTCAGCTGCCTCCTCCTGCTCTCCATCGAAGTGTGGGGGCTTAATTTTACGAAACTCCCCTTGCAGCTCGATCCGCTGCCTTTTAGATGTCTACTGTTCGGAGGCATTGTCCGAGCGTTCCTTCCGACTCCTCGGGTTCTGTGGGGCGATTCTGTTCTCCTGACATTCTTTGTTGTTCAGTGCTAGGATATGGTGGCTGCTGGTTCTGTTTATCTGAAAGGCTCTTTATAATTCTCTCTTGCTCTATTGTTAACCATGCATTATCTTCCCGTAATCTAGCCATTTCATTCTTCAGCTCTTGTACTGTTTCCAAAATTTCCTGATTGGTACTGCGCGCCTCCTCGCCCAGCTGTACCCATAATTCGGGATTGCTCCTAGGACCCGTTGCAGGTCCCTGACCCACCACAAACTGGTGTGTCGCACTGTCTGCCCTCCTCATATTGTTAATTCGTTGTTACCTATGCTTACCACAAACAATCAACAATAGGGGGTTAACGCATGAGCTATTTTCTTTCTGCACATGAGAGATAAAATAAAGGGTACTATATTGGCTATTGACATAAAATTTTGTAAAAACAATGCCCAGAGGCCACAACCTTGCAACCTCGCTCTGATACCACTTGTAATGTCCCTGACCGAATTTCTTTTATTTATTTAAACTTCCCCTTTGCCACGTCAACAACCGCGGGAATTTAACTTACGAAATGACCGCATCACCTCCTAGGTTAACTTCCTCTATGGCTTCTAGCGACATTTAATGATACAGCTATCCTGTAGGAAATGGTTTGTTTTGTAATCTTCCCGGTTGTCATTTCAGTGTGCTAAGTTTCCATGTGGCAAGGTTTAACAGATGAAGTAATTTAATATATGCTTGCACTGTTTTATGTGTTCTCTGGTGGACCGTCCGGTCGCCCAGTCCTACTCGGGATCCTCACCTAGATCCACGGTGATGCACCCTCCAAGGCTATTCGACGGTGGAGACTTCGCCAGAGTTTCCACAAACCCCAAATGCATAGGGAATGACCTCAGCTGTTTCACATTTTCCTCCGCAAATTTTCTCTGTAGCGACCTGTTACACCTGCGGTGCAGCTTGGTGGTCGATGGCACAGCTTGGGTCCAGCTGCTCGTTCAGGCAGAGGGTTCAAAATGTTTACAAGTAAACTTTAGTTTTTATTAGGCTCTTGGCCCTTTAGTTTTTTTTTATTTGTCGAAATTGTATGATATCTTATCTGAAATTTTTGCTAATCAGTTTTTTCTGTATTTATTTTACATTGCATCAAGGGTTGCTGGAGTTCTTGGAGCTGGTTCGACCCTCGATTAGACGGCGGCTCCACAACAGCTTGCTCCCAGTCACGGGTAAGCTTCTGTTCTGAAAAAGGAGCCGAGATAGGGTTACGACTATGCCAAGTTTTAAATCTATCCTTCGACTGCACGAGGAATGGCATTATTTAGCGGGTTCGAAGTCCCGATGGAACTTAAGTTTTTTTTTTTTTTGGAAACACTGGGAGCCTCTCGTTTTCAGGGATTCCCCAGGATATAAGTTTATTGATGTAATAATATAGACTATCCCTCTGATGAGGATGATTTTCCCCAAATGGTATAATTTAGTCTGTTATGAGATGTAGCTATCGACACCAGCAGTGTTGTGCTGTTGTTCATTGTTTCATCCCTGTCTTACAATTGAATTCCCATACTTTGTTCTGAGTTCACAACTCTGTTCGGAATTGTTTTCTATGGTGATATATATATATATATATATATATATATATATATATATATATATATATATATATATATTCGGCTTCTGCTCACCTATGTGTATGTTGTAAGTTCTTTGTTTTCCAAACTTATAGAGAAGGGTTTACGCTATGTAAGGTTGAGAATCTATAATTGAATTTTGCAAGCTTGCCGTCTTGTTCATGTTTTCTGGGTGCGTTTGTTGATTTAATCCACCAGCTTGTCTCTGTCCCTCTCCGCTCCATTCGCTTTATTACAGATTCACTCGTTCTCGGACTTTCCAACTTCTCAGTTGCCCCAAAAAAACTTGTGCTCCTGATACTTCGCTTCAGGATTCCCTTGGCTAGAAGGGTTTTCCTTCCGGCATGGTGAGGGGGTCATGGTCGCTGGACCTCTGCTAAAAAAAAAGGTCAATCGAATCCTCTAGCATCCAAGGGTTTACCTTTATTATTATTATTTTTTTTGTGTCTTTGTTCCTTTTTATGGTTAATCCCCATCTCTGTACTCCATATATTCGCACGAGAATGAGTCTTTGTAGTTTTTGGCGCTGTTAAGTTTTCTGTTCGATTCTCATATTTCAGGGGTTTATTTTTCCTTTTTTATTATAGTCAGCTCTACTACGAGCGGCCTGCGGGTGACTACCCACCCTCTCCGCGCATACGAGGGCTGGAGCAGTCTTCAGTTTTTCTTTATAGACTAAAATTTCAAGGCAGAGATAGTTACTGATAACCATACTACGATTATTTACTTAATTCGGTTTTTTTGCTAAACATGCATGATTTTCACAGTTTAAAAAAAACACTTATCAATAGTCCTCTCCTCAGGCAGTTATCCGCTTACCAGTTTTTTAAAAGAAGCAATATCTTAATAAAATTTTTAATCTACTAACAGGGTTAATTGATTTCCCTCGTTTCCCTGACCATTTTTCGAACTAGCTGACTCACAGGCTATAACTTTTCCTAGACTATATCCCTAAATGTAAAATATTGACAACATGTAGTGAAATTTTATATATATACCGAGTTTCTTGTCGTTACATTCTTCAGTAGTCTTGCCTACAGTAAACTACTTTGTCTTTATGCCATAAACATGGATAAGTAGAAAATCTACCACCTTCCTGTTATTTTTTAAATTTTAAACTATAAATTTACAGGAGCATTTCTTTATTATTTTCAAACACAGGTCAGAGTTTGCATACCCGGGCCGCTTCTGTAGAGCTCTGAATCATCTTGTGTTGAACTTTTCTTTCTCCCTGATGAAGAGTATTGTTACCACTGCCTTTCGCAGCTAGTTAACCACCCATCTGTGAGACCGTCTTTCAAGATCAGTCTCCCACCTAGCTGGGTCGAAGACCCTCGTCTTCGTTTACAGGCATGTTATGCCCTTACCATCTGGTCCTCACCAGACTTGGTAATTTTTCCCTCCTTCTCTTGCTATCTGTCCCTACAGCACAACCCACCCCCTCTTTTCCTGGAGAACACTCCACGGTTGGGGAAAGAAAGGACAGTTAGGGTTTAGCAACCGTTTTTTTCTTCATATCCATGACATAACCAAATCTGTCATTATAAAACATGACCTCCTTGTCATTATATTTCTATTTACTTAAAAGAAAAATGTAAGTTTATACAACTAAAAATGTTCTTGTGTTTTGACTGTGGTAATATAAAAAAAAAATATTTACAATAAACTCGGGATATGACAGTTAGTCAAACCAACAAAAATCAACAGAAGGAAAATAATTTATTCTTAATAATTCTTTTCTTTAGAATAAAGATTAAAGGTTATTAAAATATATATAATTTTATTGAAAGTAATTTTAATAATTATTAGAAAAGGAGGCATTTTTGTTCATAATATTTAAATAAAAATTGTATTTTGGTTTTATAATAAAATTTAAAATTATGTTTGATTGTTGAATGGCTTGCCTTTCTTAAATGCGAAAATATATTCTTTTATAAATCATGAGATTTTTTGTTGTTGTTGTTTTTGATAATATTGAGGATAACAATACTATTTGTGAATCCAGGCCATAGTTTTGGGGTAGTGTTTCTCTTCATGCAACCTTAGTCTCCCACCTTTGATCCTGTTAAGATGTCAATCTCCCTTCCCATGCATCTTTGGAGTCTCCCATCGTTGTCTTTTATTGGAAATGCATTGGGGAAGTTTTATTGGTGCAACCCAGAAATTTAAATGTTTTATAAGACCACTTGTGTTGGAATATGTGTGGAGATGGATTTCAATAAGGGTTTTCCTACTTAGATAAATCTGAGAGCTCCTTGTTATGTATGGGTTCAAAAACTTGATTATGGAAATGTTTCATTTCAATGTTGAGCGTGCATTAAATAGAGCTTGTAATAAAAAATTTCCTAAAACATTTGCAAGATAACGGAGTTCGGATCCTAAAACATTTGCAGAATAACAAAAAAATAACCGGAGGCCCAAATGGTGGGAAGGAGCTCAGAGTGAACATTATATGGTATACAAAGAAGAAGATACTCATGGTAAGAAAGAAGAAAAAATCAAATAGGAAGAAATTATTATCAAGGAAACAAAAATCAACCAGGAAGAAGTGCATGTCAATAAGGACTCTTGCTAGTGGAAACACAACAAACCCTGGTGAACACCAGATTCCCCTTTGAATCCTCAAGGAATAAAGATAGAAAAGTCCCATTAGATGTAGCTAAAAACACAAGTTACATTCAATTGGGGAGGAAGGGTAAAAATATTTCCCTACTGAAAACAAGAAGCTAGTCAAAATCGAATAAAAGAATAGTGAAAAATGAGGAGTAAATGTATTTGGATCTTCAGAGTATTTTGGAAAATATTTCTCTCAAAATGACCTAAATTTTTTGTATCATGGGGTAATTGCTTGAGGGATTGGATTGAATCGTTGTTCTTAATCTAAAATACCCCACGAATATTGGTAAAACGTAACAGTTCTTGGCCAGATCCCAAATTTATCTTTTAATAAAACTCTCATACACGTTTTATTAAAAAAAAGAAAAAGAAAAATAAAAGAAAAGTGAATTAACATGTAGAGGATAGCAATTGATATTTATGTTTAATATTGACTAAACACTCAATTATGATAAATTTTACCATTTTTAAAAAATAAAATGTTAATTTTTGTTACATTTCATTATGAGATAGGATCAGATTTTATAATAGAGACATAAAAGTCATATAGTGTGATAGGTTAGGATTAGATTTTTCCAGGACGAAAAAGCATGATATATTTATATATGATAAAGACATAAAAGTCATATGGTGTGATAGGTTATTTTTCATGAAAATAATGTAATGTTGATTTTGATTTTGAGATGTGATATATATTAGAAATAAATTATATCTAATTGAAAATTAATAATATTAAAGTATATTTAATATTATAAAAATAAATAAATAAATTTTTAAGATTTTAATTAAAAATAATAATATGATAATAATATTATTTGAATTAAATTCATTTAGATTAAATTTTTAAGATATAATTTTTTTATTGAAATATTTGCATTAATTTTTTTCTTTAAATTTAATAATATTTATATAATGTATTGATATCAATTCAAAAATAAAGAAATAAATATTTTTCTATGAATATATACTAACATGAATAAAATAACATAGTGGGTATTATTATAATTATAACATGAATAAAATAATATAGTGGATATTAATAAAGTATTATTTGAAAAAATATCTATTTTGTTTTTAATGAGGTATGTATCTTTAAAATAAATATGTATGTTTGAAAATCAAATTAAATTATTCTAATTTTATTTTTTTTGTTATATAATAATATTTATTTATTTATTTTTATTTTTATTTATTACTCATAAAAATTTAGCAGTTTGTCTGAGACGTAACTAAAATAACATAGTGGGTATTATTATAATTATAACATGAATAAAATAATATAGTGGATATTAATAAAGTATTATTTGAAAAAAATATCTATTTTGTTTTTAATGAGGTATGTATCTTTAAAATAAATATGTATGTTTGAAAATCAAATTAAATTATTCTAATTTTATTTTTTTATTATATAATAAGTTTTTTTTTGGTTATAAATTAAATTATTATATATATATATATATATATATATTACTTAGAAAAATTTAGCAGAGACGTAACTACCAGTAACACGTAACTATTAGTAAATTTTTAGGGGACTGAAGTTAAGTCTTTCAAATTTCAACAATTTCATATTTCTTGGATTAACCAATTGAACTGCTGCTAAACTTCTTATATATATAATCAATTTGATTGGAGAATTGGTAATTATGTAAAATCTCTTCTACTTCAACTTCTAATTTTCATACTCAATATTGTTAATCAAATGTTAAATATTAATTAAAAGGTTTAAATTGTATAGGTAATATTAATATTATTAATCTCAATTATTTGTAATTGAACTATATCTTAAAACAAAATTAATTTAATCAACAAATTTGAATCACCTAAATAAATTCAACATCATTAATCTCAATCACCTAAACTATTTCTTAGAAACCATTTTTATTTTTTTATTTTTTTCTACATGTATTATTTTTTTTAATATTTTGAATTTTATCATGCTTCAAAAGAAGTATTCACTTGTAATGAAAAAGTATATAAGGTGGCAAGAAAAACAAAAATAGCATAAATAAGAATTTGATAGATATTTTGTTTGTTCCTTGAGATTTTGATGCTTTATATATATGTATATGTATATAATTAATTTTGATTTATTAATATTGGTTAAATATTAACTTATGATTTATTTTATAAGGAAAATAGTTCTTATTATATCTCATTATGAGATAAGATCTGATTTTGTGACAGAGACATAAAAGTTATTTGGTGTGAGAGGTTATTTTACAGTAGAAAAATATAAAATGTAATGGTGATTTTGAGATGTGACATATATGGGAAACAAATTAAATTTAATGAAAATTAATAATATTAAAATATATTTAATATGATGATAAATAAATTATTTTTTAATATTTTAATTAAAATATTAAATATGATACAGGTTAAGGATAGAAGTTAATTTTGGGGAATTAAACTATCCAAAAAAATGTCCAAGTTCAATGCACAATTCTGGGATATCATTCCAAAATAAATTGATCAGTCTTTTTCTATCCAATAAAACCTAAATTCAACTTAATCAACTAATTTTTTTTTATTGATTAAAAAAAAAAATGAACATAATATAATGTTAAATTTATGTACATTAAATTAATTTTTTATTAAATTTATTGTTTTTTATATATATATTAATAAATAATATTGTGAACCGATGCGAGCCAGGTCAGGGTGGACCGTGGGAAACACTCCCCATGGTAAAAAAAACTCAAAAATAATAAAAGGTGTGGGGTGGTGTCGAATTACATGTATGCCGACTTAAATATGGCCGATCTCTCGTTGGGTGTAATATGGCAAGGTGGCGAGGGCAGTTTGAGAATGGAACCAACCCTTGTTGCGAGTAGAAAAGCTAGGAGTTTACTAGGACCAAAGGAGGTTGGAAACTCAATTGGCTCCAGAACGACCAACACCAAGCATAAGGGACAAAGCGCTAGTGGGTATGCTTTGAATTGGGTTTGGGTGAATTCACGAAGATTAATTATGTTTTTGGTTTAGGGTGGTGATGAAATTTCAAAATTTTGTTCTTTTATCGAATTGAATTCCTCAAAATTCATACAAGTATTGTGATTTTTGATTGGAGTAAAAAGATAATACGTGGAGAATTATGTTGTTGTTTTTATGATATTTTTTGCAATAAAATTTAGTGTCGTATAATATGTCAATTTTCCATTAAACTAAATTCTTATCTTTACAATTTTTCACAAATCTTAAAAGGTGTGTAACTTAGTCTAAAATGTGTAATTTTTAATATATATATATATATATATATATATATATATATATACACAAACATGATCCATGCAAACTCTGTATTCATATTAAAATTTTGTAGACAACCAAGAGTACCCTTTTGAAGAGGACTTGTAAACGAAGATATTTGTATTTTTTGAAATTTTTTGGTTTTGTATATTTTATGTTAATTATTTTTTATTTAGCCCCTTTGAAACTGTGCAAAAAGTTTCAAGCATTATGTTTAAAATAAATTAGATAAAAAATATATATATCATATGAACTTGAAAATGTCAAACTCATACGCCATTGGATAGAGGGTTCCTCCCTGAATCCAACATGAACAGCTCACCACTTAAGCACAAATTCTACTTGGAGTCCGTTTGGGTACAAAATGGTGTTGTAGAGAACTCTGGAGAAAAGGAGCAACACTGTTTTTTAGGCCCTCAACCGCTGGATCGAATGCTTGAAATAAAATTTCAAATAGCTCGATTGATAGTTTAAGAAACCCTCAGTCTAGCCCTTAACATGGTTAAAGTAAATAACAACAACAACAACGAAACCTCTCAATACTTGTCTTTAAGTGAATCATAAAATTATTTATTCCACAAAAATATTTTTTTATAAATATTCAAATATATTCCAAACTCTAATTTTCCTTAATTATAAATTAAAATTTATTTTATTTTACTAAGAAAATAATTATAATAATATATAGATAACTTTCTATAAAATATTTTTACTTTACTTTTTCAATTTTGAAATTCTTAAAAATGATAATTTGTTTATTGTTTTGATTTTAAATATAACATATTTTTATACTTAATCATTTTATAATTTTTTTTATGTAGAATTTTTTAATAAAGCTAAATCAAATTATAATAAATAAAAAAAATAAAATAAACTAAATTATTTCTCACTAAAATTTATGAATTTTGTTAGGATATTCCGACACATAGGATATAGTTAAGTTCAACTTGGTCTAGTTTAGAGTTAGGTATAGAGTTAGGTAAAGTGTGTTTCTTTACCGTTGTACATATTGTAACTTACAATCCGACGGTCACGATATGTAGTGATCCGACGGTTCACTCTCACCTCGGTATTATCGACACTTGATCCGTGGCTTGACACCCGATTGGTCCATGAGTTCTATTTAAAGCGCATGGAGGATCATTGTTCGGGTAATCCGTGCATGAGAGAAGCTTATGTAAATTTTCATTCTTTGATTAATAAATTGTCTGTACCCACGTTGGGACAGGCCGTGGACTGTTTCCCTCCTTGCACTCTGAGGGTTTTAACCACGTCAAAAATACTGGTGTATTGATTTGAGATCTGGTTGTGAGCGGTGTCCTCTTGGTATTCTTTCTGAGGAACTTACCCTGTAAATTCCTACATGGTATCAGAGCTATTTGAGGGCCGCGTCCGTTGGTGATCCAAATCTGAAGCCGGTAGAACTGCATGCGGCTGTCGTTTCCTAGATCTGCTGTTTCTGACTGCTTTCGGGCCGAGAGGACTGCTCTGTTGCGTTCGGAGCATCTGTTTCAGTGAGGAACCCCTTTCGTTTCACGCGAAAAGGTTTCCGGTAGCCCTAGCTGCGTCATTTTTCAGATCGGGAGGTATACAGTGTTTTTTTTGCAGTTTACTGTCATTTTCTCTCTGCTTATTTCGGTTTCGGTTTATTTAGCCTTTTTTTTCCGGATCTATACCTTTCATTTCTGCGTATGCTCTTTGCCCTGCGACTCTGTGCGATCTGGGCAAATCAGAAACAGAAAGAAAGGATTTTTCTCATGCGTATGCTCTTTTCCCTGCACCTTAGTGTGATCTCGGAAAATCAGAAACATTGAGAAAAATATTTAGTTTTTCGGCTAAAAGCTAACTTTGAGATTTTTTTTTTAAATTTCTAGTTTTTTGGCTAAAGCTAACTTCGAGCCGTAAGGTTCGTTTTTCTTTGGATATTCGTGTTGGGTTTTGTGTTTTGTGTTTTGTAGGGGAAAAGAGCCTTCCCAAGGCAAGCACGCAAATCCAAAAATGGAAAGTCCATGCCAAGTCATTCTTGACAGCACTAACTACTTCCAATGGGTAGCCTACATGAGAGATTTACTTAGAAGTAAAGGTCTCTTCAGAATAGCCACAGACCAAGAGAAGAAACCCAAAGATGAAGACAAGGCCGAAAAATGGGAAAATCGACAAGATCAAGCACGTGGTTTGATAGGAATGTCTGTTTCTCCTGATCTTAGATTCCACATTGCAGAAATTGAAACTCCTCATGAAGCATTAGAAAAACTTGCTAAAGTTTTTGGGATTAAAAATGAAATTAGAGCCCATCAACTTGAGAATGAGTTGCTTACTTTGGATCCTAATAATTTTTCTTGCATTGAAGATTTCTTGTCCAAATTCAAGACCCTTAGATATCTCTTGGAAGGTGTTAAAGTTAAGAAAGAAGATGGTAACCTTATTTATTCCATCCTTACTAAGTTGGGACCAGCCTACTCTGTATTTGTTTCCACTTTCCATTCTACCAGGGAAGCTTTCATTTGTCAAGGCAAAGACTACAAGCCCCCTTCCTTTGACTCCTTTTGTGATTCCTTAATAAGAGAACAAGAAAAACTCTTACACCTTGGTCTTCTTAATCTTGGAAACTCTTCCTCGAAAGCGTTAGCCGCCCAGCAGCAACCAAATTCAAAGAATCCTAAGAAGTCTTATCCTCAAAGGAATGGTTCTAAACCAACTCAGCCTCAAGATGAAAGATCATTTCAGCAATATGACAAGACCAATAAAAACAAATGGAAGAAGACTGACAGACATTGTAACTTTTGTAATCGAGATGGCCACTTAGAATCTAAATGCTTTAAGAAGATGGAAGCCTTGGAAGCCGCAATGAAGAAACATAACATCCATCTGGAGCCTACTTCAACTTCAACTTCCGGAACGGCATTTTCTGCATGTCATCGTCAATCATCTCAGTCTGGTTATGCATTAAATGTATCTTCTTCTTCTTCTCATTCTCATGAGTGGCTCATTGATTCTGGAGCCTCTTGTCACATGGCCAAAAACCAAGCCATGTTTTCTTCTTTAAATGATTGTAACACCAAAAATATATATGTTGGTGATGATAGATCTCTTAATGTTGTAGGGACTGGAACTGTTCATCTAGACAATGGTCAGTTCAATGATGTATTATGTGTTCCAAACTTATCCTGCAACCTTCTATCTGTCTATCAGATAACTCATTCAGGTGAAGGTAAAATTGTTGAATTTTCACCTCATGATGTTGTAATCAAGGATCTAAAAGATCCTAAACAGATTCTAGCTACTGGTCTTGCTGATGATTCCAAAAGGTTGTATAAGTTTCACAACTTTGGGTCATCCCATCTTCCCTCAGTATTTGTTGCTCATAATGATGAAGTGAGCAAACTTTGGCATGAGCGGTATGGTCACTTAAACTATCGCTCCCTTCAGCATCTATGTAAAGAAAACATGGTGACAGGTCTTCCTATGGTATCTTGCAAAGATGGTGTTTGTTCCGGATGTGTACTCGGAAAACATCATCGGGACAGTTTTGGCAAACGTGCCTCTTGGCACGCCTCAGCCCCTTTACAGCTTGTGCACAGTGATTTATGTGGTCCTCTTCCTGTTGCTTCATTCTCTGGCTGCAAGTACTTCGTAACTTTCATTGATGATTTCTCCAGACGCACTTGGGTATACTTCTTAAAACTCAAGAGCGAAGTATTTACCACCTTTTTGGCCTTCAAAGCATTCGTTGAAAAACAATCTGGACATCAAATTCTTAAGCTAAGAACTGATAATGGTGGAGAATATGTTAAAAATGCATTCATCAACTTTTGCATCGAAAATGGAATTCAAATGCAACATACTGTTCCATACACTCCACAACAAAATGGTGTAGCTGAAAGGAAAAATCGCACCTTAAAGGAAATGGCTAATTGTATGCTGCAATCTAAAGGACTCAGTCTTAGTTTTTGGGCCGAAGCAATTAATTGTGCAAATTATATAATCAATCGCACTCCTACTAAGGTTCTAGAGAATATCACTCCAGAAGAAGCTGGAGTTCCATTAAACCAGATGTAAGTCACTTTCGTGTGTTTGGAAGTGAAGCATGGGCCCATATTCCAGATGAAAAGCATAAAGCCTTAGAACCTAAGAGTGAGAAATGTACTTTTGTTGGATATTCTGAAGATGTAAAAGGCTATAGACTTATTCCATTTAAGTCCAAAAATGTTATCATTAGAAGAGATGTAAAATTTGATGAAAATAAATCGGCCTGCGAGCCTAGTCCGGCGGATGTGCCACCTCTTCCTATCTCTTCTATCTTTGAAAACATTTCTTCTTCTGATGATGAAAGCGAGGATGATAATCCTTCCCCACCTTCTCAGGATCCTCAACTTCCAAGATGGGTCCGTGCTACTCGGGATGCAGCAGGTGATCTTGCCGGTGATCCTACAGATCAGCGACGTACACGTTCTCAGTTTGAAAGAGCCTCTTCTTTACTGGCTCAAGCTCCAGTAAATCATGATCCTGACACTTTTGCAGAAGCTTCAGGCCATCCACATTGGGAAACAGCTATGAATGAAGAATATCATTCATTGATGACAAATGATACATGGGATCTTGTTCCTCTACCAAAGGGACGCAAACTTGTTAGATGCAAATGGGTTTACAGAACCAAGTATGGACCAGATGGGAAAGTTGATAAACATAAAGCTCGTCTAGTTGCTAAGGGCTTTTCACAGGTTGAAGGCATTGACTACACTGAAACCTTCTCTCCAGTTGCCAAAATGAACTCTATCCGCCTTGTTCTTTCCCTTGCTGCCTCTTTAAAATGGGAAGTCCATCAAATGGATGTTAAATCTGCCTTCTTGCATGGTGACTTGCAGGAAGAAATCTATATGGAACAACCCATTGGCTTCATACAAACAGACTCCAGCCTTGTGTGTCGACTTAAGAAATCCCTTTATGGTCTCAAGCAAGCTCCTCGGGCTTGGTATGCCAAAATGGATAGCTTTCTTTTAGAATCTGGCTTTTCTAGGTGTCATTCTGACAATACTGTCTACACCAAGAAAGTGGGTGACTCTCTTCTCATCCTTGTTCTTTATGTTGATGATCTTATCCTTACTGGCAGTGATCCCAACCTTATAAACCATGTGAAGTCTATCCTTAAAAAGAAATTTGAAATGACAGACTTAGGACACTTACACTATTTTCTCGGTCTTCAAGTCTTGCAATCCAAGGAAGGTATTTCCCTTTCCCAGTCCAAGTATGCTTGTGATATTCTTCGTCATTTTCACATGGAAGACTGTAAGCCAGCCCCTTCTCCCTTTCAGTCTGGAGTCAAACTTTCAGTCTCTTGTACTTCTCCTGAAGTTGATGCTACCTTATACCGTCAACTTGTAGGAAAACTCTTGTACTTAACCCATACTCGTCCTGATCTTTCCTTTGCTGTTGGCCTTGTTGCTCGTTTTATGCAAAACCCCCGTGAAAGTCATTGGAAAGCAGCCAAAAGAATACTTCGTTATGTTCGAGGTACAGTACAGTTTGGGATTCATTACAGTGCCAAAGCAGCTCCTCTGTTAGTTGGTTTCACTGATTCTGATTGGGCTGGTGACCCTGATGATCGGAAGTCTACTGCCGGTTATGTCTTCACTCTTGGTTCAGGACCAATTACATGGGCTTGTAAGAAACAGGCTGCCATTTCTCTTTCGTCAGCAGAAGCAGAGTATCGTGGTGCCGTGGAAGCTAGTAAGGAAGCCTTGTGGCTTCGTCAGATCCTATCAGAGTTTGGCTTTGAGCAGCAGCATCCAACCACCCTTTGGTGTGATAATCAAAGTGCCATTCAGCTATGCAAAGATCCAGTTCAGCATCAGCGCAGCAAACACATCGAACTACACATGCACTTCATCAGAAAGCTCATTCATGACCATGTTCTTGAAGTACAATATTGTCCAACAGATGATCAGGTTGCAGACATCTTCACAAAGGCTCTCACAGAGGCGAAGTTCACTAAACTTCGATATATGCTTGGAGTTCAGGAAGTTGTCGCTAAGGGGGGATAGGCTCTAGTGCCTCCTTCCTTCTCCTATTGTGTCATATTTGTAAATCCTTCAATCCTATCCCAAGTTGTTCTTAAGGGGGGATGTTAGGATATTCCGACACATAGGATATAGTTAAGTTCAACTTGGTCTAGTTTAGAGTTAGGTATAGAGTTAGGTAAAGTGTGTTTCTTTACCGTTGTACATATTGTAACTTACAATCCGACGGTCACGATATGTAGTGATCCGACGGTTCACTCTCACCTCGGTATTATCGACACTTGATCCGTGGCTTGACACCCGATTGGTCCATGAGTTCTATTTAAAGCGCATGGAGGGTCATTGTTCGGGTAATCCGTGCATGAGAGAAGCTTATGTAAATTTTCATTCTTTGATTAATAAATTGTCTGTACCCACGTTGGGACAGGCCGTGGACTGTTTCCCTCCTTGCACTCTGAGGGTTTTAACCACGTCAAAAATACTGGTGTATTGATTTGAGATCTGGTTGTGAGCGGTGTCCTCTTGGTATTCTTTCTGAGGAACTTACCCTGTAAATTCCTACAAATTTGTCACCATCCAGTCAACTGTGAATATATTCACAGTGTAATACAAAACTAAACACTAATTATAAAGATTCTATAGCACATTACTCATTAATCATTACAAAAAATCATATATTACATTTTTTCAAATCATTTCTTTAAATTTTATAATATTATTACTTTAAAAATAATTTCATACACATTTAAATCTAGATTAGTCAAATTCAAATTAGTAAAATAATGTTTCAAAATTTATGATTTCCTTATGTTTTATTATTTTAAAAATATATATTGCAAACCTAAGAAGTCAGGAATAAATATTTCTTTATATACTTCGCACTTAATTGGTTGAGAGAGATTTATAGCCACAAATACTATATTAATTACAACTTACAACTATTACAACTAACCTAATGATTATTACACTCATTTCTTTCCATGAACAAGTGGGAATATATATATATATATATATATATATATATATATATATATATATATATAAAAGTTTGATTTGAATAGATATGATTATGAGAGAGGGAATCATGGTCCATGGTTTATTAACTCTGGAGGGAATCATGGCTCATAGTTTATTAACTCTTCAATGAATTTTATAAAATATACATTTCTAGCAACTCTAAATTCACATTTTTGAGTTAAGCTTATTCATATAAAAAATTACAATATTTATTAAAATCAAATGAATAAATTTTCTTATGTTTAATTAATTTAATATTTAAATTATATTTATAATAAATTTATTATTTAAATTATAACATTGAAAATTTATATCATATTAAAAGCTAATTTTTAAGTTATCAAAATATAAATATAAGAATATTACAATTTCAATTGTAAGTGGGATAAAATCTTTTTTAAGTCTATACACCAAAATACTAGAAATGTAATGAAAAATTAATCCACACTATTGTTAATTACCTATTCAAATGTAATTAGTAAGCAATTTTTTTTTAACTATCAAATACTTACAATTCTAAACTCTGCATATCTTATTGAAAATCTACATAAATTTTAAAATTTCCAGATGTAAGGCTTAATCGAGCAACAAAGCTCGATCGAGCTCCTAACTTGAGGTTACACAACAGCTCGATCGAGAGTTAGTTTTAATACTTGATAAAGTTGTTTTTTAGCGCTTAAAACGAGCGCTTAAAATGCTGAATTGAGCCATCTTTTTTTCACCTAAACACACCCTCTCTTGCCAAAAAATGTAACCCAACTCCATGCTTTGACTTGATTACAAATGATTAGTTTTTATCATTCTATGGCTCTATTTTCAATTCAACTTGTGTGGAACGTTTGTCTGGAGAAAAACCATAAATGAGATGTATGGCCTCGTCCCTCGCCCGATGGGTAGTTCTAGTAATGCCCACAATTTGGAGGTGGGGGTTTGGAGGCCTCTGCCACATGAAACAGGGAGTTATTCAACAAAGGTTGGCTTATGGGCTAGAGGGTCAGCTCAAGGCACCCAGCCAGGAGCCAAGACCCACTAGGAGAGGAATGCTTTCCTCATAGACCTCAAAGTGGTTGTTGGGTTGTTTTTTGGTAACTTACTTCCAAATGTTTTATTAATTATGGTGTTTTTTACATGCAAGATAGAAAATCCATTGTTCGTGGAACAATCTGAAGGAATTATGTGGCACAAGAGATATTATATCATAGTTGACTCTACACTAACTCAACCTGTTGTGTGTCGTTCTACTAACATAATGTGTACAAGACCAGTTTTAACTTAAGAAACCTCCAAGCACTTGAACTGCCATCACTCAGGACAAAACCTCGTGTTTCATACGAGTTGTAGGTTGAAGATAAGGATGGCCTGTGTGGGACTTCATCATCGAGTTTCCATAATGCCAAGTCGAGGTCAGGGCCGAGGATGAGAGCCCAAAAAAAGCAGTGGAGACATAGGTCAGTATCAAGCTATTAAAGAGAGGGGCCACTGTAGTGGGTCTCGTCCTGAGGTGGAGCAACAACAACATTTAGAGCCTTTTCCTCTCCCACAACAGGGGTTAGAGTGGAAGTATGGGAGGACGCGATAAATGGGGGAACAAAATCGAGCAGAGAAAAGCTCATTCAGGATTGTAGTGACATTGTGATTGACTTGAGACATACTAGAGGGCAAAGGAACCCTTACAATCAGACTCAGATGCTATACTGGCATATGAAGACACTAATGGTTAAATCTATGACAACATAACTAGAGGATCTAGGGTAGTCTTAGGGAGAAATGACTTTGCTCAAATAAGACATTTAATAAATGAAATTTGGCTTGAACCAAGTGGTAGGACCCATAGAAAAAATAGAGAATCACATTCCTTGTATTCGTCCATCATCCCAACATGGATCCATAACAAGGGATATGTTGAAAAAATGTAGCAATAAATTCTCAATTTGATTTTGCCTTAATTAAATTGAGAAAATTCAAATTTCCACATCAGTAGACAACTTGGACGATGTTAACTTGTGTGACATGGCTTGTGTCACCCAATTTACTCAGTAAATTCGATTTGGAGGAGTTAGAGTTCAGTTCTACATGTGCGTTTGCTAATTTGTAGCAATCAAGGTAAGTTATCTCAAGTTGTTTTCAGTTAAACTAGTTCCAACTTTTGGAGGAACTAGTGGAAGGCCAATTATGTAGTGGGACTTCAGTAAAACTTAATGATCATTCAATTAACTGATCAATCAACCCAAAATATCTAGTGCATGAAGAGAATTCTAGTTACCTAGTTGAGGTGGAGATTCCAAGGCAGTGTAACATTAGTTGTAGACTAGTCTTGAGTGTACAGGTGTTGCATGCGGTCAGATGAACAACCTAAAGGAATTGTGCAATTCAGTTGAGAGAAATTCCTAAATAATAGAGGCTAATTCCTCAAGGAACAATGCAAGGAAATAGGAGCTCAAGCAAGAGGAAAATTTGACTAAGTTTGGGTCAGAGGCCTTCAGTGAGAAAAGAGATAGGTTGTGCACTTGCAAGGTGAGATCAATTGAGAAAATAAATTGTAATACATCTCTATTTCATTTGGCTAATGCAAGAGGCATTGGGGTTTTTAGCAGATTTCTTTCCCCAGATAAAAAAACTTGTTGCATGTGTGTTATTTCTTCTTGCATGTTTGAATTTTTTGTTCTAACTTGTGAATTAATGTCCACATAACAGTATTATAGATCCGTGTATTGTGATTTTGATTAAAACTTCATGAGAAGTTGTAAATATACAATCTAATTTCCACATGGTATCAGAGCTAGATTCACATTAGAGCAACAAATTCGAAATTGTTTCTTAGAGGTTCAAATTCGAAGATCAATGTAGTAGGATTTCTTCAAAGTTG
This sequence comes from Pinus tabuliformis, assembly GCA_031772625.1. Lineage (NCBI taxonomy): Eukaryota > Viridiplantae > Streptophyta > Pinopsida > Pinales > Pinaceae > Pinus > Pinus tabuliformis. The sequence goes on from CM062817.1 coordinate 1,864,915,294, forward strand.
AGAAGATGGCCTTCGATGGACTAAGGCTAGAGTATGCCTTAGAAGGCACTTGTAATTTTGTTGCATGGAAGGACCGCATGGATGTAGTATTGAATGACAATGGATTGCTAGAATACATCAAGACAGATGTTGTGAAACCTCAAGCATCTAATGCCCAAAACCTTTCTCAGTGGAAGAAATATGTAGCCAAGGCAAGGAGAATCATCTTGGAGGGGGTACATAATCATATTGTCTCGAATTTCCATGGAAAAGAAACTTTGAACTTTGCGATGTGGAACCCATTGACAAAATTGTTTGAGAATAGTAGTGACCACAAGACGTTGGCGCTCAAGGATAAAATTCGAAGTATCAAGATGCAAAAGAATGACATAATTATGTAGTATCTAATAAAGTTTAGACAATATCGTGATGAAATTGGTGGGGTTGAGGTTAATGTCCCTAAATAATACTTGGTAACCTTAGCCCTTTTGGGCCTTCCTAAGAGCTGGCATAATTACTATAAAGATTCAGTGAATGGGAGGGAGAAACTACTGAGTTGGGAGCACTTATCGTATTACTTGGAATACGAGGAAACAAGGCAGAATACCAGAGATGGGACTTCATCCAAGGGTGAGGATGAAGAGAACTTTGAATTGGTTGGAAAGGAAAAGAATGGAAAATGGAAGAAATCCTAATCCAAACTAGAATCTAGTCAAGGGGGGAAGAAGAAAGATTTGTCACAAAATAAATTCTTCCTTTGTCATGAATTCATGCACTATGCCACAAAATTTCCACACAAGAAGACAAGAAAGAAGACCTCAGGAGTAGCAACAAGTGAATCTTTGGCTTCAAGATTCAAGCTTGACTTTACCCTCATTTCATGCGTGACCAACATAATGATGAGGAGTGTGTGATACTTGGACTCAAGTGCATCATTCCACATGACAGGTAATAGAGATATTTTCAGTGACCTAGAGGAGAAAGATTTACAGATACACATCGAGATGGGGGATGAAGGAAGGAATATCATGACCGAGATTGGTACAATCACCTTTGAGAGGGAGTTGGGCTCCCCCTTTAGGATCAAGGATGTCATGTTCGTTTCGGGCCTAAAGAAAAATCTCTTCTTTGTTGCAGTTTTGGAAGATCGTGGTTATGATGTGATCTTCAGTAAAGGAAAGGAATTCCTGAGACATATGGCCATGGGTTAGGTGAAGAAGATCAGGGTTCATGTGAAGAACCTATAAAGCTAGATGTGGAAGATTGTGTTACATTGAGATCAAAGGCAGAGAAGGTGAAAAGCCACAATGTCAGTGAACTTTGGCATAAAAGACTTGATCATTTGCATCATGGCGCTTTGAAGATCACACAACAGATAATCACATGCCTCCCCAAAGGAGCACTTGAGTAGAATGATGTATGCAAAGGATGTACTTTGGGGAAGTACACAAAATCCACATTCCATGATTGGGACAAAAAAGCACATGCAGTCCTTGAAAGGATCTACTCTGATGTCTGTGGACCTTTCTCGAAAACCTCCGTTGTTAGGGACAAATATTTTTTCATTTTAATTGATGAATTCTCATAGAAGTGTTGGATCTTCTTCATGCGAAAGAAGGATGATACATTCTCCAAGTTTGTAGAATTCAAGGCAATGGTTGAGGAAGAAATGAGCAAGAAGTTGAAGGATCTCAGGAACTATAATGGAGGTGAGTACGTGTCGAATGAATTTAAAAAATTATGTGCAAAAGAAGGCATTCGATGAGAGTTGACAACACCCCACAAACCATAGCATAATGGGGTAGATGAGAGAAAGAACTGTATCATTGTGGGAGAAGCGAGGGCGATGTTGCATTATCAAGGCCTACCCTTGAATTTGCAGGCCGAGGCATGTAACACAACAATCTATTTTTAAAACAAGAGTCTTCATCGGATTCTTGGCATGATTACACTAGAGGAGGATTTCTCGGGGAGAAAGCCGAATGTGTCACACTTCAGGATTTTTGGAGCCTTTATTTACTTCCATGTCTCCAAAGAATCAAAGAAGTATCTAGAGCCTACAATAGAATTGGGGGTATTTGTGGGTTACCAAAAACTCCCCACAACTACCATGTGTACTTTCCATCCCTCAGAATGATATTTGTGTAAAGGGATGTAAAATTTGATGAAGAAAAATCCATGTGGTGCTCTCTTGATAGGGAGCTTCAGATCCCACCAGAAGAGGAGCTTTTAGCTCAATAGGAGGAACCTCAATAAGTTGTGGTGCAACCGCAAATTATGGAGCAAATAGTGGAGACAACCACTCAAGCAGAACCATCTAGAGAAGGCAGGAAAAGGACTAGGGAAGCTGAGAGACTTGTGCAGGATGTGAGGGAGAATGTGGTTTCTCCTTCAAATCAGCATAGGTAGAGAAGGTCACTAGGTTAATGCACTAGCTACATGGATCGAATGACTAATCTTGTAGAGACTGAGCAATCCTCTTTCGAGGAAGAACTAGAGAAACTAGTATGGGTTGATGCAATGGTAGAGGAATACAAATCCATTGTAAAGAACAATGTTTGGGAAGTGGTCCCAACACTAGCAGATAAATCAGTTGTGGGTTCGAGATGGATCTTCAAGGTGAATCATGCAGCAAACAAAAGCATAGAAAAGTACAAGGCCAAATTTGTGGCCAAGGGGTACTCTCAAGTTGAGGGATTGATTATGAGGAGACCTTTGCTCTTGTAGCAAGGTACTCATCCATTAGATCAATTCTTGCTCCGAAAGTACAGATGGGGTGGAAGATCCACCAGATGGATGTAAAAACAACATTCCTTAATGGATTTATTGAGGATGAGGTGTATATCGTGCAACTAGAAGTATTCGATAGTTTTGATTGGGAGTCTCATGTTTTCAAACTCGATTGTTGTACGGTCTCAAGAAAGCACCCCATTTGAGCTTCACCAAAAGTGAAGCGGATGCAAACCTCTATCAAATCTTAGTAGAAGGTAAATTGTTGATTATTGTCTTATATGTTGATGACTTGATTTTAACTAGTGATTAGTTGATCAGATCTTGCAAGGAGGACCTTTCAAGAGAGTTTGAAATGAAGGACATGGGTCTCATGCACTACTTCCTCGGATTTGAAGCATGGAAAGGTGATGGGGATTTTTTTTTCTCTCAAGGAAAGTATGCCAATAAGATACTTCAAGTTTCTGAATGGATAGTTGCAAACCCATGGAGACACCTCTAGCGACCAACTAGAGGAAGGAGGATGCCACTTCAAGTGAGGAAGTGGATGCTAATGTTTACCGACAGTTGGTGGGTTCACTAATGTATCTTGTGAACACACGACTAGATATGTGCTATGCAGTCAACGACCAAGCTATGGATAAGCCAACCAAATTATTTTGGATGGAAGCTAAGCATGTTCTACGGTACCTCAGAGGCACTACCCAGTTTGGACTATGGTACAAACGAACAAAGGGAGTGGAGTTGTGTGGCTTCATAGATGTAAATTGGGCAGGGAGTCCATCAAACCGAAAGAGTACATCAAGTGGAATTTTTAGTGTTGGGTTTGTTAGCACTTCGTCATTCCTCTAGGCTAAGGAAAGGAACCCAAAGGTAACCGCAAACCACTTTAAAATTGGAATTTAACCCTTCCAGCTTGAGAGAGGGATATCTCTATATGAACCTTTAGCCAATTAGATGACTGGTTGTCTTACGTTTTAGGCTAGGTATTAAGATCATATAGGAATAGGTTTTAACAATTTGATGGTAGGGAAGAGGGAAAATCCATTGGGCATGGAGTTATATTGAGCTAATTATTTTTAGTGATATGATGGGAAAAAGAGGAATCCTTAGACAGGGGCAGGGTAGGCAATTCTTATAGTGTCTTTGTAAAATTTTGTTGTAGAGAGGTGAGCACAGGATTAGTGGAATTTATAACATATAAAACATCTAGTTGAGGATGAATTTTAGATATTATAATGGAGGAAAAACACTAAAATGTTCAGTTAGCCATAATAGAGCACTTAAAAGTGAATTCTGAAATAAATTTTGCTTAACTAAACATTGAAGACATTAAATTTAAGCATGGAAATAACATAATATAATGAAATAAATATAGGAGATAAACATCACCATAAGAGACTTACACATGAATTCCTGAACAATTAGATTTCAACCTTCATCATTCACTGTAACATTTTAATGAAAATGTACAATGCTCAATGTCTTCTCTATCAAACCTTGACCAACCAACCCTTTTCACACTAAAATTCATGAAATATATACAATTAGCTCATCCCTGGACTAAGGAAGTCGAAATCCATCCTTTTCCCAAAGATAGGAAGAGGTTACAATGCTTTAGGAATAAAATATTTGGAAAATATGCCCATATCCTACTATCTAGGGTTTGGTTTTTTACTAACCAAAAATATGTTAATTGAAGAGAAAATCATGGGATTTGGTATAAAAATATTCAAACTTCATCATCCAAATTAATTTGGAGTCAATTATGCCAATTTGGAGGTCCACCAAGTCGAATTTCAAAAACTTCTAGAACTTTGTCAACAAATCTGGCTTGGCGAAATTGTGAAAAATGGTATCAAAGTGACACCTTTAATTCCCAAAATGTAACACTTGTGTAAAAACTAAGAGAGGTTTTTATATATTATCTTTCGATTGAAATAAAACTCTCTCATGTCTCTAATATTATTGTCCAGATACTCATAATCCATGCTTAAAAAGCATGACTAAAACAGGAAATGACGAAATCTAAAAAAGTAGGTTGTAAAGATTCATTTGAATCTCCCAATATATCACACTTGTTACAAAACTAAAGGAGATTTTTGTTATTTACCTCATGTTTGAAAAAAACCTCTTTTTTTTTTCAAGATTTATCTCCATTTTGTCAGAAACCGATTTTGAAGTTAACTGCTAAAAAATAAAAAACACAACAAATCACCTGGAGCCAAAACACAACAGGTTCATCCTTTGCATACTTACGACCCTATCCCGTACTTATGAATGTGTCAAATAGGTGAAAGAAAACCCCTGAATCACCAAATACGTATTATAAATTTTTTTTCAAAATTTCAAACCTCACTTCTTGAAAATCACCACCTACAAAAAAAGTGCAACAACAAAGCGCAACAAATTCCATTTGCATGGGTTTGACCAAGTGTTGGAATCTTTGACTAAGATAAATATTTGATATATGATTTTTACAACCTCATGAACCCTCTTTGAAACTCCAATTATTAAAATAAGTGCAAAATCATTGATTTTTTCTTCATATCTTATATTCTTTGACAATAGCGCAACAAAAAAGCGCAACGATGAAGGAATAAATGTGAAACTGACTAGCTGAGCATCCTCTTGAACATTTTGAGATGAATTTTGAGGTATTAAAAACTAAATGAACAATAAAAACAAACTTATATAACATGGAGGTCGTCAAGGTGCAAGAAACCATAGAAAATATAAAAGCAAAATGCAAAGGAGAAGCACAACAACAACTTGTGGTGATAATGATATGATGAAGTATTTGATGTGACTTTGCAACTGACTTGAAAAGACACCAATGAATTGTAACAATGATGAGAAAACAAATACCCACTACTATCTTCACTTATGATTTGGATAACACATTACTGTAGACTTACTAAGCCTGGACCTTTTAAGACTTTGACAACTTGATCTTTATTTACCATTCAAACTTTCATATATCCTATTGACACTAAGACTTGATCTCAATGAGATCATAGCAGCACTTTACAAATTGAAAAAAATAAATAATAAATACTAATCTTGGCTTTGAATACTATAACATAGGACACTAACAAGGTTTTCAACGATTTTTTGGTACAACAAGAAGCAAATATCTGTGGCACTCATCTCGGTAGAAGAAGAATACATGGCTACCAATCAAGAAGCATATGAGGTGATCTGGATGAGAAAGATACTTGTTGTATTATTTGGTCAGATGATGGATCCAACCATGATCTATTGTGATAATCAGAGTTGCATCAACATATCTGAAAATCTTGTTTTTCATGATTGATCCAAGCATATAGATACCCAATACCACCATTTATGGGACAATGTGCAGAGGCAGATAATGTTGTTACAAAACATTCCGAAAGAGGAAAAAGATGTTAATATTTTGACAAAGGCCTTGTCAAGAGGGAAGTTTGAGTTCCACAGGTGTAGGATAGGGGTGATTGATAATCCCTTTCTTTTTGAGAGGGAGTGTTGAAAAAATGCAGCAAGAAATTTTCAACTTGATTGGCTTGATTAAATTGAGAAAATTCAAATTTCCACATCAACAGACAGCTTGGATGATGTTAACTTGTGTGAAATGTCTTTTGTCACCTAGTTTACTCAGTAAATTTGAGTTGGAGGAGTTAGATTTCAGTTTTGAATGTGTGATTGCTAATTTGTAGCAATCAAGATCGGTTATCTCAAGTTGTTTTCAGTTGAACTAGTTCCAACTTTTGGAGGAACTAGTGGAAGGTTAGTTAAGCAGTGAGACTTTAGTCAAACTTAGTGATCATCCAGTTAACTATTCAATCAACCCAAAATAGCTAGTGCATGCAGAGAATTTGATTTACCCAGTTGAGGTGGAGATTCGAAGGCAGTGTAACCTCAGTTGTAGACTAGGCTTGAGTGTACAGGTGTTGCATGCAGTCATATGATCAGCCTAAAGGAATTGTGCAATTCAATAGAGGGAATTTCCTAAATAATAGGGGTTACTTCCTCAAGGAACAATGCAAGTAAATAGGTGTTGGCTAATTGACATTGTCGGATTATGGCAATTGGTATGTTGGCATTGAAGTCAATCAGACTAGCATTGGGGCAAAGAGATTTGCAGCCATGTTTCAGGTAATAGATGGGCTCAAAGCCTACATTAGACTTCATCCACTAGAAAGTGCTATGAAAGATCTTTCCAATGGTATGTGGAAGTCCATCGAGATAAAAAGTTATCGATAACCGAAGAAAAGGAGCTTGGAGTCCTTTGAAGCAAGTCAAATATCGGGAGGCAAATTTTGGAAGGCTGAATATCAGAATCAGGGAGCCATCGGGACCTCAAAAGTATATTTAAAAAAACCCGAAAGGAGCAACCAAATATCAGAGATGATTATCAAAGGTTTGGAACCTCAGGAGCCTAGAGATTTCAAAACCCAAAATATCAGAGTAGGTCATATAGGTTCCTTAGAGCAGAAAGCATATCAAAATATCGAAAGTTGGAGGCCATGGAAACATCAAAGGTCGGAGAACATCGGGACCTGATATCGAAACCTCAGAGTAGAGGGCATTTCAGAATTTCAGAAATTGAAAATTTCGTAAGGCCTTAATAAGGCAGTTATTTGAAAGCGTCGAGGTGGCGAAGAAGAGGAATTAACAAAGGAAATCGTTGAAAAACCAAGGATCGATGGACCCTTTGTCTCTCCACCAATTGGACACATGGAAACAATTGATTGGCCTTGGGGAGTTGACATGGCATATGACTTCAACATGACATGGCAGTATGGAGAACATGTGGCAGTCATATATAGTATTTTGGGTGGCCTAATAGGGCAAATCCCAGTGACATGTGTCACCACTAAGGAGATGCCACGTGGAGATGGTGACTTGAGCATGCTGTCATCATGGACGATGGAACATCAGAGGTCAGGATTTTGTTACCTCTTATTAAATCATTTTGAAAAAGTTCTGATCCGATGAGACTGGCACATGGTCGTGGGAGACCCAAAGGACCAAGTACGTAGAGCGGGGTTAGCACCTAAGTGCTATAAAGAATTTCAGAGCTCAGGTTTTTGTAACTCTTGTGGAAATGCTTTATAAAAAAGTTTTGATCTGATAAAGGAGCTATGATGTAGACTGGCGCTTATTCGTGGGATACCCAAAGGAACAAGGGTGCAGAGCGGGGTTAACACCTAAGTGTTATGTGATGCCACGTGGGAAGTATTTCAAAGGTCATAATTTTGGAACTCCTCCATAATTGAAATTTAAGAAAAGTTATGAAATGAGGATCTTCCAATGTATTAGCACCTAGACAAGAAGCTAAAGGAACCAAGGACCCAAGAGAAAAATACATAGGGAGAAAGACCCTCGATAGGAGCTTGAAGGCCTTAGAACCTAAGTGTTATGCCCTCAGTCACGACACCTGGTCCTATGAAGGAAATGCGATAAAGGTCTAAGCAGAGGGAGCTAAACGCAATCGAGACTTCATAATTTCATAAGGTTTGTTCAATAAAAGTTACGATATGCAAGGGTTGCAATATAACACTACAATGGTATGTGAAGCCGTCAGTCATAGCTCTCGGTCCCATGGTGAAATAACAAACAATAAGGGCTAAGCGCTAAGGAGCTAAAGGCATCAAAATTGTGTAATTTTGTAAAATTATTTTCATATGAGTTATGATAAGTTATGGCTTCAATACTACAGTACAAAGTGAAACGATGAATGGGTCAGCAGCTAAAGAGTAAATGCAAGCCAAAGGAGTTGGTTGATGAAGTAATGGCCAATGTCAAATATCGTTGGGTCAAGGCAGCGAGGACCACTACATGAAGGAGTAGATAATGGAGTCTGTCTCAAGCATAAGTAAGGGATCACTACTCTTGTTTGCACGCTTCAATGAATTAAAGGAAGAACAAAGCCATGCTGGAGTACATTTTGATATTTGTGATCAATTTAATAAGCATGGGGAGCCTTGCCAGAGTGCATAGGTGGACTGAGATTAAATTCTCAGCATGGAGGATCACACAGAGAGTTGGTGAAGTGCTCAGGAGCCCATCCTAATGTTTAATACAATGAAAAAACTCAAGTAGTAGACACAACAGCAGTATGGAGGTGTCATATAGAGGTACACTTGGGTAGTGTGGAAACTGGTAGTAGAGAGAACATTGAGGAAAGTGAAACAAAGGAAAAAAACTAGTGATTTCCATAGAGATGTGTGGGGAAGACAACAGTTTTGGATGTGCTGAAGAGAGTAGAGATGAGTGTATGAGAGTTGTGCAACTAGACCAAGTTGTTGGACTGTAGTAGACTGTTGCAGAGAGATTGTAGAACAATGGCTAGAGTAGGTGGTGGCCTGCATTCATAAGAGGTTGGTGCCTCTTGGCAAGTAAGTGCTTGCTATCCTAAGGGGTTCGGTGCCTCCTGTGAGTGGGTGCTCACAAACAGACTGATTTAATTAAGTAGGTGCTTAATTTACATCATAACAACAAAAATATTGGTGGTTTTTTCCATTTGGTTTTCCACGTAAAAATACCAGTCAATATGTGTATGTTTCTTATGTTATGGATTATATGTACGGATTAATGTCTCATTTTGCGGCTCATTTGTATTATGTATGAATGCTCTCATAAGTAACATACAATAGAGGAAATAACTAAAGACATATCCATGAAAAAGTTTTAAGAACCTCACTATTACTGATTCACCCCCCCCACCCCCATTAATTCATTTTTCCAACAATTTGTATCAGAGCCAAGTTCCTTTTGGAATAATCTAACCACTGGAAGGTAGATCCAAAAGGAATTATGTCTAAGCAAGAGAGTCAAGAGTCTTAGTCAAGCATAATACCAAATTTTGATGGGACAAACTATGCCTTCTAGAAAGTTGTGATGGAAGCTTATCTTATGTCCCTAATGTGCTTTGTACTAATAGATTATGATGTCCCTGATGTCCCTCCCACTAACGCGGATGGTAAAAAATTGTATGGACATAATTATAAATCCAAGAATTCCATTCTCTTTGGCCTTATTCAATCTAAGCTCGTAAAGGTTATGCACTGTAAATCTACAATGGAAGCGTGGGTGAAGCTCAATTAGAATCATGAAGGAGATGACAAAGCCATGCAAGCCAAACTTCAAAATTTCAGAATGAGGTTTGAAAGTTTAAAAATGAGTGAAGAAAAAAGCATAGCAAAATACTTCCTTATATTTGATGACGTAACCAATATGATTAGAGGACTTGGTGAAGAAGTCAAGGAAGATATGATTGTTCAAAAAGTCTTAATATTCCTGCCCATGGGATTTAATGCCAAAGTCTCAACTATTGAAAAAATGGCTAATTTAAAGGATCTCAAGATGGACCAATTGCTTGGTACTCTCATAGTCTATGAGATGAGAGTAGGAAGAGAGAATTTGGAACCCAAGGAGGCAACATTCAAAGTGTCCAAGAAGGCCAAGGAGCACAAATATCATCAAAATTTCTCCAGCTGTGAATTTTTTCAAGAGTTGGCTCAATTTTCTAGGAAACTAAAGCGTGGCTCATGAAAGAATATATAAAGGGAAGCTTCCCTTTTAAATGCTTTGAAGGGTTGGACATTTTTTTTCCAAATTCCCTTACAAGGAAAAGATAGAAAATGAAGATGATAAAAAGTTCAGAAACAAATCTAAAAAAAAAACAGAAGAAGAAGTTCTTCAAGAAAAAGGGGCTCTATTACAAAGAGGACAATTGAGCACCAGAATCAGACAAAGAGGACTCTTCAAAAAAAAATCAAATGAGTATTTACTCATGGCATTTGATGCAGACTCCAAGAAAAAAAATATTACTAACTCTGAAGAGGAAGAATAAGAAGTAGGAGGAGTGGATTTTTAAGGAGAACTCATTGGTGCTCTTGATGAGTTAAATAAGGAAAGGAAAAAGAACATGAAACTAAAAGAACAACTGCAACGTGTTGAAGAAGGTATGTACAACTCAGATAATGAAGAGTTTGTTTATCAAAAATAAAAACTTGAAGAAGCCATTAAAAGCAAAGATAGTTTAGCCCTTTTACTAGAAGAAAAACATGGAACATGTGAGAGACTAGAAGAAGAGAAAAATAATTTAAAACAAGAGTTGTTCAAGGTGTAGAAGGAAACAATCACAAAAACATGCAAAGATGAAATTATGTCCTTGAAAGTCAAATTAGAAGAAGCTAAGTGAAAGGAAGAAGTTCTTTGTGATTTGATCCATGAATGGGAAGAAATTTGTTAGTCTTGAGGTAAAGGTCATCTCACTGAGAACGAATCTTGAGAGAGTGGAGACCAAGAAAGGTTTAAATGAAAATTTTGTAGAATGCACAAGAAAGCTAGATCAGATTCTAAACAATTAAAGGTCTTCATGAAAAAAAAAGGTCTGAGATACTCAAGAACACAAGAATCCTCTATGGGAAAGATAAAATTAACGTCCATAGGATTTGAGGAACCACAGAGCTATGCAAATAAGATTCAAGAAAGAATCAATGAAGATAAAAGGGAAGCAAGGTAAAGAGGAAATCATCACTGGAATAATAACTCTATCCACCCCAAGGAGGCACACCATGGAGAATGAATCAATTAACCAGACAACAGAGCTACCTACCTGCACAAACTCATAAAAATTCCAACAAGAGGTACACTTATTTATTTTAAGGTTATTGTTGTAAGTGTCACATATTTGGACATAAGGTTGTTTGTTGTAGAAGGATCAAAGTTGAAAGAGATGAAAATCCTATATATAATAAGAATCAAATTTTAGATCTCAAAACTCTCCTCTGAGAGATTGAAATTCCTTCTCTCCCTCGTTAAGTGATGTTGAGTGTTTCAAGTGTAATAAGTTTGGGCACAAGGAAAGTGAGTGTATAATTAGGTTTGAGTACCTATCTAGGTCCTAGAATAGTCGACAACCAGATTCTCAAAAGGATAAGGAGAATTGGAAATGAAAAATTGAAAAGAGAATGAAATGTGGACTTGATCTATCCGCACATAATCAAGAGAACAAATGATATGTGGATAGTGGTTGTTCCAAGCATATGACTGGGGATAAGACAAATTTCTGTTGCTAAAATAAAAAGACAGAGGGAACAATGTCACTTTCAGCAACAATGCCCCAACAATAATTAAGGGTAAAGGCATAGTCAGTCTGGATCAAAAGATGAAAGCTCAAAATATGTTGTACGTGGAAGGTCTCAAGCACAAATTTCTTAGTGTAATCTAGATGTGTGATAATGGCTATGATGTGATCTTTCGATCCAAGGACTGTGAGATCTGAAATGAGAAAGATGGAAAGCTGGTGGGAAAAGCAATCAAAACTCACAACAATGTATATGTGTTTGATGACTCCAGAGTAAAATTCTATTTAAGAAAAACGAATGAAGCATGGTTGTGGCATAGGAGACTTGGTCATATGAATTTTGATAGTTTGATAAGAGTCAGCAAGCTGGGAGCGGTGAGAGGTTTTCCAAGACTATCAAGGCATGATAATTCAATCTGCAAGTCATGTCAATTTGGTAAGCATAATAGAACTCATTTCAAGTCAAAAGAGTTATCTTTATCCAGACCGTTGGAGTTTATTCACACAAATATATGCGGCCCAACTAGAGAAAAAACCCTAAGAGGAGAAAGGTATTTTATGCTGCTCATTGATGATTTTACTAGGGCCACTTGGATTGTGCTCTTAAAAGAAAAATCAGAAGAATTAAAGCTCAAGTGGAAAAAGAGAAAGATTTAAAGATCAAATGATTAAGATCATACAGTGGAGGAGAATACACTTCAAGAGAGTTTTAAGAATTCTGCGAGGAGCATGGCATTAGAAGGAAATATTTTGTGGCTAGAACTCCACAACAAAACATATTAGTTGAGAGAAAGTACAAAACAATCTAGGAAATAGAAAAAGCTATGATGGATGAAGTAGATGTATCCCACATATTTTGGGGAGAAGTAGCACAAGAAACCGTGGACCTATCAAATAGAACACAACTAAGGCCTAATAATGATAAAAATCCCCATGAGTTGTGGAAGGGAAGACCTGCATCAGTTAAACACTTCAAGGTGTTTGGGAGGAAATGATTTATCAAAAGGAGGGATAAAAATCCCAGAAATTTTGATTCATGCGTTGATGAGGGTATATTACTTGAGCACTCTGCTCGAAGTAAAGGTTACAAATGTTACAAAAAACTGAAAAAGAGGGTTAAGGATTGCATTGATGTGGTAATAGATGAAAATGCTTCACAACCTGAGTCATCCAAAGGAAACATGAACTCAGATGGAGAAGAAATTTCAGACATTACCTTAGATCATGATGAAACTGATCTAGATAATGAAGACGTGGAAATGAACACAACTCCAAGGCCCAAAACACCCTCCAGGTATGTACAAAAACAACATCCTGAGAGTCAAATTCTTGGAGATCAGAGACTTGGTGTTCAGACTAGGAGGAAACTTGTTGGTAGTTCAAGTTATTCAAATCTTGCTCTGCTATCTCAGATTGAGCCTAAAAATCTCAACCACGCAAGTGAGGACAAGTTCTGGGTGAGAGATATGAATGAAGAACCTGATCAAATTGAGAAGAATGAAACATGGGAGCTTGCTCCAAGATTCAAAGAGAAAAATTTCATTGCAACAAAATGCATTTCTAAAAACAAGTTAAATGAGTAGGGTCAAGTAATTAGGAACAAGACTCGTTTGGTCTGCAAAGGGTATGCCCAAATAGAGGAGGTAGATTTCAAGGAAACCTTTGCACCAATAGTGAGACTGGAAGCTATCATAATGTTTTTTTCCTTTTCTAGTCATAAAAATATAAAAATATATCAAATGGATGTGAAGTCTTCCTTTCTTAATGGAGATCTAAAAGAAGAGGTTTATATTGAGCAGCTAGAAGAATTCACACTCACCGAAGATAAAGAGTTTGTGTGCAAACTGAAAAAGGCCTTATATGGACTCAAATAGGCTCCAAGAACTTGGTATGAAAGACTAGATCGATACCTTTAGCAACAAGGCTTTAAGAAAGGTACTGTATATAACAATTTATACATAAAGTTTAAAGGCGATCATCTACTAATTGTAGTAGTATATGTGGATGACATAATATTTGGAAGTGACATGGAACAATTGGGACATCAATTCAAAAACTACATGCAGATAGAGTTTCAGATGTCCATGATTAGAGAGTTTATTTATTCTTTGGATTACAAACTTCTCAGTCTCAAAATGGAGTCTTTATCTCCAAATCCAAGTACCTACAAGAAACTCTGAAGAAGTTTGGGCTGGAATATTGCAATCCAGTTAGAACACCTATGGTTACAAGCTACAAATTGTGCAAAGAATATGAGACACCGCTGGTAAATCAAACTGAATATAGATCCATTATAGGAAGCTTGTTGTATCTCATAGCTTCATGACTGTGGTATGGTAAAAGTTTCGGTTCGATGAAAGGGGATTCGATCAGACTAGCACATGGTTGTGGGAGACCCAAAGGATCAAGGGCACAGAGCAAGATTAGAACCTAAGTGCTATAAATAATTTCGGAGATGAAAGTTTCATAACTCCTGTGCAAATTCTTTATGAATTTTTTTTGATTCGATAAAGGATCTCTAATGTGGACTGATGCTTGGTCGTGTGAGACCTAAAGGACCAAGGGAGTAGAGCAAGGTTAGCACCTAAGTGTTATGTGATGCCACATGGGAAGTATTTCAGAGGTCGGAATTTCATAACTCAGTAATTCAAATTTGAGAAAAGTTACGAAATGAGGAGATTTTGATGTATTTGCACCTGGACGAGAAGCTAAAGGAACTGTTGACGGTGCTGGACCCACCAACATTTAGGGGATATCCCCGATATGAAGTCCCAACTAGACCTCACACCGTTTGGTGTAGGAGTCCCATATGGTACAATGGCCTGGTTTCCATTATCTTAAAGATATGCCTTAGCTCTTGCTTGTCAGCACATGAGACTGGTTTACTTAGTCTTCAAACAACAAGGTTCGCGTCTCTGGTGAGTGCTTAGTGCCGCTTGTGTCAAGGTTCTTTCATTACAGAGGGAGATGGTGAGAGTGAGTCTCAATTCGAAAGGGAATAGTCCCAACTTTGTTAGAGACACACAACACAGTAGGATCTGCGCAACTTCTGGCAGAGCATTCGATGCGGATGCGGCAATCACAAACACAAAGTGAGTAGATAACACGTACAACACCCAATGGAATAGTCCACACGAGTGCGACGGTTGTTATAGTAAGTTTACGAGAATATTTGTTGAGTGTCCGGCGAAATAGTCCACACGGGCGATACAAAATTAACAACTGACACAACACATTTCCAAGAGCATATGTACTAAAAATACCAAAATAGTTCAACTATCTTAATAAAAGTTAAAGCAACATGCATTACAAGCATCCAAAGAATAGTCTTACAAATGAATAAAATACATGTGTGAAAATGTGTTGGCCTATTAATAGGCTTCTCAATTAAGTGAAATTTCCAAGACACATCATTACACCATTACATCAATAACCTTGATAACATGGTGTTGGAGCCATTTCTCGCTCCTCAAAGAAAAGACTACAGACTCTCAAGGCTATGTGGGAGGAGCCAAGGTGAAAAGTCTTTTTCATGTAAAAATGAGGGGCATATATAGCCAAGGGTGAAATTGACCCTTGTGATTGTTCGACTTACATGACTCTTTGACTTCATCTATGGGTCTCTTGGACTTTCACGTTACATTACATTGATTACATAGTTATGACCAAAATATTTATGTGGTCGAGGTGACTCATGACACAACTCGACATGATACTGCTAGTATGCACATGCTGGTTTTGTTGTTCATGTCGAGTTGTTGTGCTGCTGAGTGATGAGTGTGCCCGTGGTGTACCATAGCTTCACCTCTGCGTGGAAGAGTGAGCAGAATCTTCAATGGTCTTGATGTTTGCTTGATAGTTCATGCATGCACATGTGTCTCCTTCGCTTGATACTTGATATTATTTGTGTGTTCATCCAACCGCGAGCAAGTCTTCTAGCATGTGCTCCTTATTCATCCCGTTCGTCGTTGCGCCATGTATCATCCATGTACTTATTTTTTCAATCACTCATGACAGGACAACATCAAATCGATAAATCACCTAGTATACCATGATGCATTATCCTTTGTTTTCGGGTGCAGGTGACTGGGAGAGATGACAAGGCTTTGAAACAGTGCAGAGCACATGTTAGGCCGGATGCAAGGCTTTGGGGCACTATCTAGAAAAATTGCACAGGTTTTCAGGGGAGGCTGGGAGTGGGCTGCAGGAGCTTGCTGGCCAAATTTGTGCAGAACTAAGAGGCAGTCATGCTGAACATGTCTGCGCAGTTTCTAGGCTGAGTGGGGTGTTGGGCAGTTGTTCAACAGTCCAGGAAAACTGCACAATTTTCCGGAGGAGCAACAGGTCGGCTATCAAGGGGACTGACTCACAAAACTGTGCAATTTTTAGATACAGTGCAATGACAGGCATCGGGTGCCTGTCCCTTGTGTTTGCGCAATTTCTTTGGTCAGGGGAGGCAGGCATGTTGACAGTTTCTGTGCAATTTTTGGGAGGAGTGAAGCTCAGGGTCATTGCCCGGTAAAACTCTCTAGTTGACCAGCGAGAGGCTTGATGGATTGGCTTGCACGCAGTGTAGATTGAGATGGCTTCTTGGGAAACTTATGTGTTGTTCTGGGTGACAGTCAGTCAGGTTGATTCCAGGATTTTGTAGTACAGACTGCCTGGGAGGGAGCCTTAAGCTCTACACAATTCTAGGAAAGAGTACTTGGTCACTGAGGGTTGAGACTGCGGAGTGCATCTCAGCGAATGTTTGGCTGATGGAGGGTGGTCACATCGTCAGATATTCAGCAAAATGGTTAAGTGTGTGAGCGAGTGAACTCATGTATACATGACCTTGTGAACACACTCTTAACATGACTTGATGAAAAGGCATATCGAACCAACAAGACCACATATGCTCAGGGTGACTGACTGTGGGGCTATCTAATGTTGAAAGCGACAAGGGCGACACTTCGGATAGACCTTCGGACGACCGTGACGACACTTGTGTGACAGTGCTTACAAAATCACGTGTGAGTGTGATAGATGTTTACATAAACACAACTCATTCACAAACCTTCAACATCTATAGAACAAGGTTGCAAGCATGGGATAGCAATCAACATGCTGAAGATGATAGTTGGTCAAATAAGTGAAAAATAAGAAAGACATGTAGATGAAACACATGAAATGACTTTTTGTGTTTGTGCACATGCATGCTACTGAGGACAAGATGATATGAAAATGACAAGCAGTCCTACAAAATCAACTAAGAGGTGTACTTCGAAAGGTATTCTTTACTTACCGTAATTACCCTCAAGATGATCATGCGTCCGACGAAGTTTCCATGCGGTCTTGATCTTTTTCCTTTACTTAGTCTCTTAGTCCTTCTCCCTGACTCCTTGGGAGTGATCTCAACATGTCACCTTTTCCTATAGTCACTGAGCGATGGATCAACACAATTTTAGCGGGAAGTGACTGCTGCTAGGATGTGGCCCTGGGAGGCCCATCTACGTAGTTTCTGCATGCAAAACCGACAAGACAAATTGGACAACACTGCACAGTTTTGAGGCACAGGACACTGCTGTGGGATGGGGGTCATGGGAGGACACCGCTGTAGTTTCTAAATGGAGGGAAGTTGCACTTCTCTACGCATTTCTGCAGAGTAGCATTGGTTTCCTGACTGCTTTGCACATTTGTGGACAGAAGTGTTGGCTGGGGTCTCTGTGCACTATGAGGTTTCAACAGACAAGGGAGGAAGGTTGATGGTTGCAGAAGCAAAGTGCACAGTTCCAGGAGGCTGGATGAGGCTAAGATTCTTAGGAAATTGGCTAAGTGTGAGATCAATGAAACATATCTAAACATTGATAAGACTTGACTGTGATCACACACTGACACTTAGTGATATAACATAGACCATCCATAATGTAAAAACATACACTGCTTGATGCAACAACTTTTGTGACAAGAGTGCGTGTAGTGAATGTGAAACATGTCTATGTGATGATAACAACTCATGTGCGCATGCTTTCCCTTGATGCAAAACAACATCCCCTTTGCATGACAAACAACAATTCGTATGCCCAAAGATGACACATGCTGCATAAAGATGAGAATACAGATAACCCTTAAAATCAAGGAGGGGAGCTTGAAATCATCAGCTTACCACGAAGTGACCAAGGATGATCGATTGCAGGATCCAAGGTAGGCTCTGAAATTTGCATGCGAGCCAAAATTTTGGAGGGATGTTGTAGCCGCTACACATGGATAAAGGCCCCTGGAAGGATCTTGAATTCCTTAGCACCTAAGATCTATGCCCCCAATCAAGGAACCTGGTCCTATGAAGGAAATGCGATAAAGGACTAAGTAGAGGGAGCTAAACGCAACTGATACTTTTCAATTTCGTAAGGCCTGTTCAATAAAAGTTATGATATGTAGGGGCTCCGATATAACACTATAGTGGTATGTGAAGCCATCGGTCATAGAGCTCGGTCCCATGGTGAAAGAACAAACAATAAGGGCTAAGAACTAAGGGGCTAAAGGCATTGTAATTGTGTAGTTTTGTAACATTATTTTTATGTGAGTTACAATAAGTTATGGCTTTGATACTGCAGTACAAAGTGAAAGGATGAATAGGTCATGTTGTAGAGGATACAACCACCCTCCAAAATTTTGCCTATGCTTCATTTTGAATCCTCCCTTATAAATCATAGTAGCTCATCTTGCACTGATCCAAGTACTTATGCTTTGATTGAGCCTCATCCTTTGAATCGCAACATGTTTTTTCTTACTTGGTTTACTAGTCTAACCCACAAGCTGATCTCTTGATTTGGTCTTGATCGAGTACCGAGATTCCCTTAGAGAACTATGCAATCCTTAATGGCAACTAGCCTTGCTCCTGGGAATTATGCAGTCCAAGATGACAGTGAGCCATTAGCTCAAGAATTATGTAGCACTAGATGAAAGCCAACATGTAGCTGGGATATTGCGCAGAACATGAGAGGCAACTTAGAGCCACTGACCCCAGAAATTGCTCAAACCTCACTGTGTTTAGAAACTGCGAAGTGCATGAGCCAGAGATTTTCTGAGTCCATCCTAGAAATGTGCAATATTTCTGGTAAATGCGTGGTAGGTTCCCCCCTCAGAAAAGAAAGAAACAAAAGGGAAAAATAATCCCTAAGAAGCAGGGACCCATTATTAGTTTCATGAAGGTGGCACATTGTTATCTTTAAAATTTTCGCTAAGTGTTGCTTTTTTCCTTGATCTTAGGCATGCACATCATAAATTACAATTTGTGTAATGGATTCCTCTAGAGATCATTTATACATTCGATCATCAAACTCTTGCATTCCTGAGGAGATAAAGAGCCTTCAGAGCATTGTCATCGATTGTTCAGGTGAGTTCTATTTTTATCGTCTTTTGCCACTTTTTCTGTCACTTTTTTTGTTTAGATTGTTCGAGCGTTATTTCACTTGTTTCTTTGCACAACTACTGGCATTTTAAATTGTTTTAGCTTGTATAAGTGTTGTTTCTAGTTATATATTTCCTTTCCCAAGTGTCACGTGAGTTTTCTCGTTTTTGCACCAATGGTCACCATTGTGGTGACTCTCTTCACATGCTTCGTTTACCTTCAGTTTAATCAATTGTTGCACTTGTTTCACATGCATGCATCTACATTTAGTCATATCTACACTTAGCATCACACCATCCTTCATATATGCTTGTGTTCACACTCCCCTTGGGCAAATTTGGGCTCCCCTCTCCCAGATCTCACACTTCAACGCATGCATTTCACAATTTGGGAGTTCAAGGCCTCTGCCTTGGATTTATGAATTGCATAGAGCATGTCCTAGCCTAGCTCCAACTGCACACTGCACAGTTCTGGGAGTTAGTATCCCAATTCGGTCACTGACACTACGCAATGCGTAGTCTCTAATAGCTTTGGACCCTAAATGAACTACGCATTATGCAGTTCTAGTTAGCAAGCTTCTCAAATGACTGTTGGGATTGCGCAATGCACAATTCCCACAGTCAGCCAGTGACCCCTACCAACCATAATTGCACAGTCCTTCCCATCTTGAGCATGATTTGTTGCTTGATATTTTCTTGAAGTTTCTTTGATTTATGAGCTGACATTTTCTTTCCATGAGCGTTCTCTTTATCCCACATGTACAACAATTTTTTAGCATCTCTCAATCAGTTACAGTTAACATGGAATCCGAGAGATATGCATAAAAGGAAATCACCGAGAGAAGTACTGGGGAAGCAGTTGAACATATATTCATTGATTTACCAGTCTATGCAAACACTCAGTTGTTCATTGAGAAGGGCACAAAGTTGACATGGTAGAAAATCAAAGATACTTTTGCAGAGGACTTCAAGGAAGATGTAGAGGACTGGAAGGTATATATCAGTATCCAATGGTCAAGCTTATACAAGGTTGCATGCAGGTACCCCGCCTTCCCATGTGGGAATGTTATCAGCTGGATTTTCTCACACATAGATCCATAGACTATGACATTAATAAATTCCAGCAGGATAGAGCTTGACACCTTCAGGGCAGAGAAATTTCAGCAAATGTATCATTTACCTCAGTTAGTGAAGCACATGGATACACTTTTCTATGCCACCCATAACTTTGTGAACACTAGAGATATTGTCAAGCGCTGGTTGAAAGAGCCGTCAAAGTTCAGGTAGACACCCAATCATGTTTACAAGACAAAGTCTCTCAAGAAGGATTATCAGTTCTTGATCATATTTGCATGCCGAATATATGGTCAAGAGAGCACACAAACCTTTCATCAAGGTTGGGTAGTTGTAATGGACCAGTTGGTGAGTGATGGGAAGCCATTCAAATAGTCATATTTGTTGGCTTATCAGTTGAATATCCATGTGAATAATGCCTATAATCTACACAAGAATGAGCTAGTGAGATTCCACATGTCTGCATACTTACTGGATGAAATCTGTACCCAATAGTTGTTATAGACATTTTTGGGCACTGCAAACCCAAGCATAAAATGTCCATAAACCAAGGGCTCCTAAGTCCCTAAAAGTGTTGTTCTAACCCCTAAAGGAACAAGGTCAACTGATTACAGCTTCTCCCAGAAGTTCTCCATGAAAAAATGCTCAGAACTGGTCAAAACAGGATCATTTCACCTGTTCCATAGGCAAAGTGCGTTGCATCTCACCTAAGTACACTCTGTGGGTGCATTGCATTTCAAAAAGCCCTTCTATGGGGTGCGATGGGCAAGAAGTGACAAATGGCAGTGTCAATCCACGAGGTGGAGAGGCATGGAATCTTCAAGAAACTTCTCCTGTGACACTTGCCTCTCTGAATTCGACCAAGGATCAGTAAGAGATCATAAATCTCCAAGTGGAAGCAAGAACTATCAGAGGGAAGACACTAATCAAATCACAAGCTGACTCATCTCCCTTACAGATATCTATATATGGATCCCTCGTCCCAGAGATCCAGAGGCTGGAATTTTACATCTTGTAAGGAATTGCTGTTGGTTTCTTGAGACAACATCATAGTGTTGGGTGATCTAAGCTTTGTATGAGGTGAAGAAGGGCTTACTTGCTGAGAGGATGATGCTGGGTCAGAACAACTAGTTGTAACTCTCTTGGCTCTTTCTTGATTATCAATAAAAGCTATTCAAGTTTTCCTCCATACTCTTGTGTCGTTTATGTTTTATGCATTTGTATGGTCAATTTACATCTGATCCTAGATTGTTTATGATAATAGATCCATGTTCTTGTATAGTGTTATGCTACTTTGATTCTACAGGTACTCTGTGAAGCTGGGTGTACAAGGAAGCAAGTAGCAAAGGACTATCAGAAGAGAGAGGAATCAAACTAGGAGCCAAGCGCAAGACAGAGGTTGGTCTCCTTTATTCTTCTCTCATCTATCTTTCATAAAGGAAAATGAAAGTAGCTTTACTTTGTTTGTTTCTAAGGTAGTTACCACACCTTAGTGGGATAAGCAGTTTGTATAGACACTTTTCCCTGTAAAAAAATGGCGACTCCACTGGGGAGTGACTAGGTTGTTTGTTCATCTACATTTTTGTTTACATTATAAACTTACAGACGGAGCCTGAAGTCGAGCCAGGTAGCTTTCGAACTGCATTTGATATGCAAAGGAAAAGTAGATAAATGTCGCTTCAGTCAATCTCCATGTTTTGTTTATGAATTAAACAACTGATTTACAAACTCTCTAATTGCCCTTGTGGTGGCTCTAGCAACCTCCTTAGATCTACCCCTGTTGTTGATTTACTGATTACCACTTGCTCAGCCAAAATCCCTGAACTGAACTGCAAACTGTGACCCGGAACCCAAGAAAAGTCTTGTCTCTAGCTCAGTGCAGTCTCTGTTCTGTGAATCTGAAATTCAACGCACTTCCCGAGTGTAGTAGGTGCGTTGCATTTCAAGTTCACTGTGTTACAGGTGCGCTGATCAAACTAGGAATTGTTCTTCAATTTTGGTTTCTGTGTTCATTCTTTTCAGTTCTATTCATGAGTTTTGCTGCCTGTAGTCAGTATACCTCTGTTTGAAACCCCTTTCCTTGCTGATATTCCACCTCCATTGTGCAAAGAACTGTAAATGTTTTTGTGTATTTGTTGAGTCATTTTCAGTTCTCCTTTGCAAAAAAGTAACGTAATTGTACTGTCGTTTCTTGATTTGAAAGTGTCACAAGTGTCGTTTTCAGTCATAGAAGAGAGTCTGATTGCTCTTGATAGTCGATTACTCTGTTACTATTGTATTTGATCTGAATTAGTAGTCTTTCTAGTGTCGAAAGCAAGTTTTCATTTTGAATTTGAAAAGAAGCTTGTTAGTAATTGTCGCTTGAAAGTAATTCAGATTTGCGCATTAGCTTTCTTTTTATCATTCACATATTAAGAAGGCTGAAAACAAATACATGCATGTGCATTTGCATTTAAACTATTTGATTGGTTTGATTTAGGACAATGCATATAGTGTGTGCTCTTTTCTCTTTGTTGAAAGAATTCTATCTTTCTTTCCTTAGTAGCTAGGATTTTCATTGCACAAAGAAGATAAAAAGACTGTTTATCATCTTAGATTTCATTTTAGGAATTGTACATCTACATCACGCGGTGAACCTGAAAGGAAAATTTCTTAAGCAATATCAACTATAAAATAAATTTAATGAATCTAACAACGCTTTGGAACCTAACGCACAACATCTATAATTCTAGGCTAGAGACGTATTCCGATGTCGTAAAGCCTGGCAACTGTTGTTCTCACTGTTGGTTGGGTGATTCCTCCACTTTGAGACGATAAGTACCAGTACAGACTTGTGCTCCCACATACCGTCGAGTATATTTTGGGAGACCACAATAGGCTTAATCCTTTATCCATAGGAAGCTGTGTCTGCTGCCATATCGATCGCAATGCATTGAACACAACATTCAGGAAGATTGACTACCGTACCGTAAAAAGTATTCTGCAGTTTTGCGATTGGTTTGGTAATCCCTCTGCCTAGATTTCCAGAGTAGTCCCTTTCGTTCCTTTTCAGACTCCTTAACGGAAAAGGACCATCTGAGCACTTGTCACTTCAGGCTCATTAAAAATCGAAGGCGACTAGAGTCATCTTTTGTTTTTCTCGACTCTTAAAAATTGAAAAAAAAAGTTGTGTCAAAGCGTCTAAAATTTATTTTAATTAGAATAACATCACTGTCCCTTCGTTGGTCTTAGAAGTTAGTCTCCCTTCATTGCAAGTTCTTGTAGAATCGCTAGAAAATCTTTTGGATAGACTAGATATGTCTGAACAATCGTCGACATCCAGGACTGTGTCATTCGACACAACAGCGGCAGAGCCTTTGCTGCTACTCCAACTATGTTCGCCGATATACCATCTGTCCCGGCAAGTTATCAACAACAAGCCGGAGTACAATCAGGGACTGTTTCGACGACATGGTCAGTTCCTATTTCTTCATCCGGATTATCATCTGGTATTTCTTATGTTGAAACTCAACAAATTGATCCAATGTGTCTTCAAAGGCCAATCTACCCTTTAAGTACTGGATTGCCACCATATGGAGGGCAGTATGCCTTTTCATTGTTCCCTCCCAGAGAACAACCATATGGGAGTTTACAACAAAGTTCAGGTCAAACTGGAATTACATCCAGCGGTTGGGTACCAATACTACCTCAGCAACCAAGAGTTGTATATTCAATGCAACTAGTCCACCCTGTGTCGAATATTCCCACTATACCTGCTATGGTGACTGTGTCGCAAGTACAAGCGCTACCTGTTGTATGTCAACCCCAAGTTTCTCAGGTTGCAATACAACGGTCTCTTGTCTCAATGACTCAATCACAACCTCAGGTTAGTGCCTCCTTATCTGGAGCGACTCAGGCTCAAACAAGTACTATGACTTCTCATCTTGGTCAATCATCCAGTATTGGGCAACAGAAAATGGTCCAACAACCATGGCTAATTCAATCTCAACAACCTCCATTCCAGCAATCATATCAAGGACCTGAGCAACAAGTCTTTGTAAGTAATGGGCAACCGCATTTCCAAAGCAGTTATCAACAACCATATTATAATGGTTATGCCCATCAACCTTGTCCAAGTTGCCAACATCAAATATATTATGCTGGTATGCAAAGACCCACTGCTCAGGCGATTCCATCTTATCCTGGGTATGCTTCGCCTAACCTGAATCAACAGTTTCCCTTTGTAGAAACTCTAGAATTATCAGATCTAAACCGGCTGATGAATCATCCAATTGCTTATGCCCCTTGGTGGCCAGTGATTCCGCATAAACTTCCGTAAGATATTCCTAAATTTAATGGAAATCCGGGTGAAGACCCGTCGAATCATGTGATGACATTTCATCTGTGGTGTTCATCAAACACCCTAAACGATGATTCGATTAGGCTTCGCCTTTTCCAGAGGACGTTAACTGGTCTGGCAACAAAATGGTATATCGAGTTACCCAGAGCTTCGTTTGACAACTTCAGTACCCTAGCCACAACCTTTTTAACCCATTTTCAGTTACCGATAAGGTACGAAACAGGAACAAAACTTCTTACCAATTTCAAACAAACAACGGCCACTCACATATCTAATCATATACATGAGTGTTGACGTCGTCGTAGAATGGTAAAAACGTAAGTTCCTGATCAGCTTTTAGCTGAATGGTTTATTAAGTCTTTGTTACCTTCCATTACAGAAGATGTGGCAAAAGGGGGAGTCGTCACCGAAGAGCAAGTTATTGCTCATGCGCAATATTTGGACTTGATTTACACTCAGTCTGGCACGCTCTACAATAAAATACCTGACGCGCCCAGACCGGAATTTTTGGTCCCCCCTCCTCCTAAATCGAACAATGACTCTCATGCCGGCGACGGCGTGATTGGCGCGATAGACACGAAATCGACAAAGGCTACATCTAAGAAAGCCCGTAAGATTTCTGATCAAAATGCAAATGAAGAACTTCTTGCCTTAGAGGTAAATGCCGTGTCGATTGACAAGGGCATACAACTGAAGCAACCAGGAGGCAAGAAGAAAAAGAAAGGGAAGAAGAAGAAACAGGAGGAGTCGTCTCCTGAAAAATCTTTTGTAAACCCTTCTGGAAATAGGAAACCAAATCATCCATGCTTTACATGCGATGAGGATCATCGGACGAGAGATTGTCCACATAAAGTTGAAGTTAAGAAACTCTTTAAGAGTTCAAAAACCTCAACAGTATTGACTGATCCGTTTCCAAACCTGGAAACCAAACTGGTTGCTAATCAAAATGCTTCCCAATCCCAAGTGCTTATGTTGTCTATCTCAAAGCAGCAAAATGATGCTTTGACAAGGAATAAAGATTACAGGAATCCACAGCTGTCGAATAACAAGGCTAATGAACAACCTAGTAGTTTGACAACAACTTTGACCGAAGTTGTGCCACCCATCATTCCTGAACCAATGATAAAGTTGCCAAAGGGAGTAGTACACAAATCGACATTTAATCCTCGTGCAAAAGTAGCACAGAATTATAATATAGTAGAGGACCTAGCCCAATTACCGTCCGCTATGTCGAAACTTGAGGTACTCCAAAATTGCCTCTCCCAAAAGCAAGCTTTATTATCAGCAATAGGTGGGATTGACCCAATGGATTCCAATCTTGTATCCTTTAATCACAAAGGATATGACCCTCAGTTACCAGCTCAACTAGCTTTCCTTATTCAAGTGAAAGCCCTCAACAAAACTGTTCATCGAACAATTATTGATGAGGGGGCATCTACATGTATTATGTCGATGAGTTGCTGGAAAAATTTAGGCTCACCACCCTTGTCGCAATCGTCAACGATTTTAAAAGCATTTGATGGACGATCATACACTCCATACGGGATTTTAAGTAACTTGCAAGTTGAACTGGGGGGAAAAACAGTAGAAATTGATGTTGAAGTAATCGACGGAAACCTCGATTACAACATCCTACTAGGAAGGCCCTGGATATACGCCATGGCCGCAGTTATGTCGACCTACTTTAGGAAGATTGCATTTCCCTTCCAAGGAGGAATTACAATCGTCGACCAACAAAAATTTCTCCCCAACAGTTCACAAGTTACGGGAAGCATTCCAATGATCCATGGAAACAATCATTTGCTTCAAAATATTGGAGTAGGCCTCCTAAAAGACCCTGCCTTAATGGGTAATTTTGCCCTACCGCCTCCGAGTAATCTAGCGGAAGTGGCCATAGTGGAAACCTATAATATGAAATCTTCTATATCTAATGGATTCGGAAGATTCCTAAACATTTTGTCAGCATGGATCATCGCCATTTTAGAAATATTGTAGCAATCAATTTTCTTGGCCTGGGAGGCAAACCCAAATCAACGCTCATCGAGTGTTTGGATAGATAGGTCTAAGGAATATGGCACCTCTTCAAATCCTTCGTCTCATGTACATTCAACAGAGGAAGGAATCATTCATTCAATGATGATAGGAGAGGCACCATGGGAAGATTACCACCATCGCTCCCGTCTTCCAAATTACCACGAAGATTATTCCAGCAACCTTAATCATCCTTCAGTTTTTGATTCTCTATCAAATACTGTAAATATGGTGGATTCTGAGGACGGTTCTTGTCTCGTGTCGACCTCGTTAAAAAATGAAACAAGGATTCATGAGGATAGTTCTTTTACTGTGCCAACCTCATTAAAAAATGAAACAACTCCCTTTCCAAGTCGAGACTTTCAAAGATCTTGGAGGTAAACCTTCATTCCAACCACCGAGTTGAATGCAATGAAGCTTGGGGGGCATGCACCTTGATTTGCGTTATCATGCTGGGGGCATGCAAACTTATCATGAGCAATGTTACCACAGGGTTCAAGCTCATTAAAAAATAAACCCGCCCCGAGCAGTTTTAGCGCATAGTTCAAGCTCGTTAAAAAATAAACATAAGTCATGTCATGAGCAAATGTTTCTCCCCGCGTTTAAGCTCATTAAAAAATGAACTATTCCCCGGTAAATAACCATCGTGAGTGTAGTACTTCAGCCTTTAAAGCCTTGGTCGTGTTCTCATCATCACCTCCACTCTGTATTGGCCGATCATTCACCTCCATTTGATTGTTTACCCCTTTTGAGGAACAGCTGTGAAGAGTGATCCCGCTAGCCATCCTTGTAACACTACCGTGATTGGAAAATTTCAAACCTTACCTGGAATCATCTGCTACCCAATTTTATCACTCGTTCCTCAAAGATGAGTCTCCTTTAAGCTCTTTTCAACTGACTCGTAAAATATGAAAAGATTACCGAGACATTGGCCTCTCCAGCTCATTAAAGGGACCGGAAGTGCTATCCCTCCTTTAGATTTTAATCTTTTTGGACCTGAGGGATTATTACACAAAAAGATCGAGCGCTTGTTTTGTTTGGCTCGTTAAAAGTATCGAAAATTCATCCCTTCTGTATTGTTTTATACTTTTTCGGACTTACGGGATTAGAAGACGAAAAAGGAATTTTGGAGTTTCATTTACGTCCCTTTTCAGACTCTCTAAAATTGAAAAGGACCGAGTTATCTTTGTCATTAAACTCGTTAAAACCTAATAGCGACAAACTTGTCCATAACAGACAAGAACGAGTTTCACTATCGCTAGGCTCGTTAAAACATAGCGATGGGTTTGCCCGAAGGGCAAATTATAGAACAAGCATATCTTATCCTCCTCAAGCTTGAAAAAAATAAAGAGGTACTGGTCAGCAATGACTGGGGAAAAATTGGGAAGAAAACTTGAAGAAACTTTGTTCGTAGCAAGTCGCTCTTGAACATGACACTTTCACTCCGCATCCAAGTCGGGTTGGGTTGTTTCATTCACCGGTCACATCACCATGGTCCCATCACACCATCCACATTTGGGGTTAATGCTACCGATCCATCACGTCAGTGTCACCGATATGTTCAAGAGAAGTCATTCAGAGAATTCACTTGTGTCTCACCCGCTGCAATACATTTACGCTCCATTCTTTCACGACCGCCACCCTGAACCTTATATCACCAGATCATTTTCACCTCCATTAAAATCATTTGCTCCGTTCCGTGTCATTGATGTGGGATTCATTAAGGCCCTCCTATGACGGATCGCTTCTTGTCGACATCAGCCATTATCCAAGAAGTCGATCTAGGGACACCCATTTCAGTACTTTGAAGCTTGCATGCCTCAATGGCAAGTTTCTCACTTCTGGTGACAGGTTTACATCAATGGCCTTCGACCGAAATATTTTGCGTGGTGTTCGATGCCAAGTCCTTTATTCACACCACGTGAATTGTACTGCAGTACCTTGAGGGTCATTATCATTATTGGTGACTCCTCTCGCGCCTGTTAACAGCTTACATCATTGGCTGGTAATCAGGCGATGTCTTTCCATGTTCGACTCCAGAACATCTCTCACATGGATAGACTTGTACTTCGAGTGAAGATCGAACGAGATTGAAGACCCCGGATCTAGTTTCATCCATCCGGGCTGCGATATATATTCAGGGAAATAACGACATCAAATGTACATCATTGCTACACAGATAATCATCCAATCAAAGGGATGATGGCTCTACCAGAATCATCAGTCTACACTCAGACGATTGTTTGTCCTATGCACATGAAAATGAATTTATAAAGTTGAGCATGGGAATGCCCGCCTCAGCTAGATCATGAAAAAATTATGAAGATAATGTATTGTATTGTATCTTATTACAGGTCTCCTCCCAGCTTGAAAGAACTTCGGATCCTCATGATAAAGCATTTCACCCGACATCAAAAAGATTAACGACCTCATGCTTTAGGGGGCAACTGTTATAGACATTTTTGGGCACTGCAACCGCAAGCATAAAATGTCCATTAACCAAGGGCTCCTAAGTCCCTAAAAGTGTTGTTCTAACCCCTAAAGGAACAAGGTCAACTGATTACAACTTCTCCCAGAAGTTCTCCATGAAAAACTGCTCAGAACTGGTCAAAACAGGATCATTTCACCTGCTCCATAGGCAAAGTGCGTTGCATCTCACCTAAGTACACTCTGTGGGTGCATTGCATTTCAAAAAGCCCTTCTATGGGGTGCGATGGGCGAGAAGTGACAAATGGCAGTGTCAATCCACGAGGTGGAGAGGCATGGAATCTTCTCCTGTGACACTTGCCTCTCTGAATTCGACCAAGGACCAGTAAGAGATCATAAATCTCCAAGTGGAAGCAAGAACTATTAGAGGGAAGACACTAATCAAATCACAAGCTGACTCAGCTCCCTTACAAATATCTATATATGGATCCCTCATCCCAGAGATCCAGAGGCTGGAATTTTGCATCTTGTAAGGAATTGCTATTGGTTTCTTGAGACAACATCATAGTGTTGGGTGATCTAAGCTTTGTATGACGTGAAGAAGGGCTTACTTGCTGAGAGGATGATGCTGGGTCAGAACAACTAGTTGTAACTCTCTTGGCTCTTTCTTGATTATCAATTAAAGCTATTCAAGTTTTCCTCCATACTCTTGTGTCGTTTATGTTTTATGCATTTGTATGGTCAATTTACATATGATCCTAGATTGTTTATGATAGTAGATCCATGTTCTTGTATAGTGTTATGCTACTTTGATTCTACAGGTACTCTGTGAAGCTGGGTGTACAAGGAAGCAAGTAGCAAAGGACTATCAGAAGAGAGAGGAATCAAACTAGGAGCCAAGCGCAAGACAGAGGTTGGTCTCCTTTATTCTTCTCTCATCTATCTTTCATAAAGGAAAATGAAAGTAGCTTTACTTTGTTTGTTTCTAAGGTAGCTACCACACCTTAGTGGGATAAGCAGTTCTGTATAGACACTTTTCCCTGTAACAATAGTAGTTTCCTAGCATGAGCTGGACATGGACACCAAAGGAGACTGTCGTCAACATTATTGCAAGTTTCTTTCCAATTGCAGCTACTGAGGAGTAATGGCAAGTCTAACTGTCCATTTCATAATGTCGTTGTACAAGCTTTTATTTGAGCAGGATCCACTTTGCATGTCCCAAGAAGCAATGAAGGCGATGCTAAACATTGTAGATTTGTATGTGTTTGTCAACTTAATTGTCTTAAATTGATTACATAAATTATCGACTGGCGTTGGTAAACTTGTGAAGTGCAAGTGCACAATATATGATAGAAGCCTTTTTATTAAGTTGGATTTATTAATTGATTGATTTATTGGAAATGTGTCTATAAGTTTTGTATTCTTATTTCAAAATGAAATTAACACTACTATCTAGTGAAAATAAAATGATTGTGAATGTAAAGAAATATTTCTTACTTGAAAAATGAAACCGTTAAGAACTCACACTAGTAGAATGAAAATTATATTAACTCACACTTGCAAAAATAAAAACTAAATTAACTCTCACTTGCTGAATGGAAACTATATTAACTCATTATTGCTTCAAGATTGAAAGTTCAAGAAAGTAACTGCAAACAAACCACTGTTCTTTTGAAATTGAACTAAGAAAACTTTTGAATAAAAATGCTCTTAACATAACGCTGAAAGAAATCTATATACCCAAATCTATAGAGAGAAACATTTTATGCTATGAATTTGAAAGGCTTTTTTTAATGAAATTCCAAAGAAATCACAAGGAAATCACCGGTATTTTGATGATTCAAATCAACTTCAGAAACTATAAGAAGATAACGAACATATGTGAAAATGCTACACCAAATAATAACAAAAAGGAAAATCTACAAGTTAAAAACCCTCACTGTTTACAGGGGCCCTCCACAAACAGGTGGTCTCAAGCTTCAATAAAAAACTAATTGCACATCAAGTCTTCAAAGGCGCTTCCATTAAACAAAATCACAGAGTTTCAAAATGATTACAGTCACAAAATATGCATTCACCGTCGTCGTTTGTTTTGTCCTGCCTTATGGTATTTATAAAAAGCCATTCAATAAATGTTGGAGGATTTCATGCCTAATTTTGGCTAACAGAGTTCTAATTCAAACTATCAAACTGAGATTCCTAATTTTAGCTTCTAACAGATAGCGATTCGCTCACGATTTTCTATTTAGCAAAGAAAATCGTGAGAAATTTTCATCTCGAACTCTCACTCGCTTTCTCCAGCTACGTGTTGATTTTTTCCTTTGACCACGCGATTCAGGCTTTCTTCTAATGATTTGGTGTAGATAAATAAGAGGAGATCGTTGAGGGGATCAACCTCTTTCTTCCCATAGCTTCTTTCCTTGAATGGCACCTCAGACCCTATTCAACAGTGGATTTAGTTGCAGAAATGGATGTTAGCTGCAGAATTGCATGAATATGGTAGCCAAAGCAAATTTTAACTTAATAATAAGAAACATTTTTGAAATATGAAAAATAGGATAATTAGTACCTTACCTATGTCAAAAACTTGCAATTTGATGCCTATCAAGTCAAAAATAACGGTCAAGGAGAAGGAAAATGAGTAAAGAAGAATGTCAAGATGAATCATTCATGAGGCTCTACATTCCCCACATGGAGGTCATTGCATGTCCTCATGCAAAAATGAAAAAATTAGTGCCCTTCTCAACTACTGCATCTCCTTTGAAACTCGAGTTAACACATCTAAATTTGTCTTTTTCACCTTTTTCCTTGCCACTGCCATCCTTGACTTCTTCATCAGAATTTTGTATTTGAGATTTATCACTTTTCTTTTAAGGACCTTATTCTTTTGTTTCAACATCTTATTTTTCTTATACCATAGGTCCAAATGTAAGAGAATATTTTCGTTTTGGGTTCTTTGGATTTCATTCTGCATATTCAAGTCTTCATGTTCCTTTTGTATGTGTCTATTTAGCGTCTCCAACTCAAATAT
Source organism: Pinus tabuliformis (assembly GCA_031772625.1). Taxonomy (NCBI): domain Eukaryota; kingdom Viridiplantae; phylum Streptophyta; class Pinopsida; order Pinales; family Pinaceae; genus Pinus; species Pinus tabuliformis. The sequence continues at coordinate 1,864,947,373 of CM062817.1, forward strand.
TTCTTGTGGGATACTAGATTGATCTTATTTTTCATGCATTGTTGAACCAAATGTTTTTTATGAATCTTATTTTCCAGAGATTCGATATAATCATATATCTCTTGTTGTACTAGATCTCTCTCTAGTGTTCCTCGCCTTGGGCTTTGAATGGGTGAAATGACTGTGGGTGAGGGAGTCCTCTGCTTCTCTGTTTTCTCATATTCCATGACTTTTAAAGATGGTTCCTTTAGTTCTTGATTAAGCCTGACACTTCTTCTCACATTTGATGGAGGAGAGTTTTTGATTTGAATTCTTTTATTTTTTGTTTTGACCTCCTCTACCTCCTTGGACATGTTTTATTCTTCTATGATGAATTTCTTTCTTCTAACAGTTTATTTTTTGATGCTTCCTAAAATTTTTGCAATAGGAATTTCATCCTCTGATTGTTCTTGGGACTATTTTTGAGGTAACTTTTGAATAGGGCTTTCAGATACTCTTTTTCTCCCTCTTTTTCCTTTACTACCACTGTCATGTTCTTCTTCTTCTTCCTTAAAATAGTTTTGAAGTAAGAAGTTTTCCCAATCATCTCCTAAATCCTTAAGGTGGAATTAAATAATCATTTTGATGAGACCATGATGATACATAGTGGTTTCTATAAACTGAATATTTTTTTGTACATTTCCTAATATTTTTCTTAAGCTATTCAACAAAAAGTATGGGAGATTGATCTCATTTCCTTCCAAAAAATGCATCATTAGGCGAATGTGATAAAAGAACATGCAGCTAAACCTTCCTTCACAAGAGATGAATTTTTGAATAACCAGTAATAGATTTCTCCATTTATTTTTAATTGCAGTGCTTGGGATTCCTTTCTTAAAAATGGATATGTCCATACCTGGATTTTTTAAGAAAATTTTCCATTTTTCACTTTCTGTGCCTTTGTTTTTAAACCATCACTCTCCTCCTCTGGATAGGCCAATAGCTTGAGCAATAGGGACTCTGTCACTGCGAATTTAATATATCCAATATCAACTTCTAATCCATCAAAATATTTGGTGAACGATTTGGTCACCTTTTTGTTGAAACCATCAAATTTCTCGACAAAATGTAGCCACTACGCTTTCTGCAACATCTCTTTCACTTGTGGGTAACCTTCCATGAAATTTATTCCATTCGGTTCAGACCTCACAATGACCCCCATGATCAAATTTGTTTTCCTCTGACTTGCTTCTTGACAGAAAATGGATCAAGGTTTTAGAATGAAGGGTTTCAGTAAGGGTATAAATGAAAATGAGGACGAGAGATGAATGAGTGAAGTGACCGCTCTAGAGTATTTAATGAATGTGAGTTGGTGATTTCGGCGATCTCTTTAATGAATTCGAATTTGAGTTGGGAGTGTTGTGAAATGATTGGAGACAAATGGTGGTTTTATGGTTATATGACCAAATATAATTCAACCTTAGGCATTGATGGGTTTTTTTTTTTATTTTTAAAACTATAATGGTTATATTAATTGTTTAAAACCATTTGGGCTGAAACCAAAACAACCATCAATACAATATTCAGGATTCCTTTTTGTTGCAGCTCTCCTTTTCCTTACATAGATGTAGTTTTACACTAGATTACGGGATCGAGTTCCATGTTGGTTCTTTGTCATTCTTTCTTAAGGTTCCTTGTGGCAGGAGGCATGCCAGGTTTTCTTTTGCATCTACTTCCTTATTTGAGCCATGTAGAATATGGAAAAGGATATAGGAAGAGAAGTCTTGGAGCATGTATCTCAACCTTTGAAGTGTCTTGTTGAGCGCCAGATTGCTGAAGTGGTCCTTCGAATTTAATATCTTTATCAAATTTTCTAAGTCCCCGAAGACTTGTATTTCCTTAATGCCTTTTTCACGTGCTATCTGACAGGCTTTTAGCAACGCAAGAATTTCTGTCTGGTTTTTGGTTCTCTGTCCAAGTCCCCAACTAAAGCTATCTTAACAAATACCCTCCGGGGAGTAGATCACTCCACCTGCTCCTGCTGTCCCTGGATTGCCTTTGGAGGCACCATAAAAAAATATTGTTGTTTTACCCTATTTCCTCCACCACGCTGGAAAATCTGCGTCCTTTTCTTGTAGTCTCCATACAAGAGGTTTACTGGGGCAAGTGGTGTTGTTTATCCTGTCTCGAAATATATAAGTTCCCTTCCATTTTTTTTCTTCCAGGAGAAGCATGTTATCGTTTTTAAGGGGACGATTGGCCATAGTCTGAAGGAGTAATGCTTTTCCTTTTGTTGCCACCTTCAAAGGGGAGTTTAGAATGCTGTTGAAGATTTGGTCGTTTCTAGCGAGTCATATTTTCTAGTAGACATATTTAGGTATTGCTTTCCAGATTCTGTTCCATACTGTCTTTATTTGGGTCATGTGGGGATAATGCATTTTCGAGGTGCTAAAAAGGTTATCTACTTTGACTTGTGATGGGGCTGAGACATTAAGGCCTTGAAGGATGCAATCCTAGACTTCTTGAGAAAAAGAGCACTCCACAAACACATGCTCCATGGTTTCTTGGGCTTTGTAGCAGAGAGAACACCGATGTGTCCCGTGAATACCTCTTTTAGTCAGATTGTCACTAGTTAGAATTTTCCCATGCATTAATACCCATGTGAAGAAATTTATTTTGGGGAGACCGAGAGGGTCCCAGACTTGGTTCCACATAGATGCAGTATGGCTCGAAGCTTGTTGTGGTTGAAGAGAGGCAAATCCATACCTTGCGTTGTAGATTCCAGTCTTTCCCCATCCCTATTTGTCCATCAAATGCATGTGAACCGGTGCCAGTCCCGTTAACGCTTCTTCCAAGAGGGTCTTTTCACTGCGCATTTGATCTGGAACTCGAGGGATTTTCCAAGTTCACCATTTTCCGGAGTCATCCCATGTCGAGATATCTGCTAGGGTGAGGAATCATTACTGAATGAGCCAGTTCCTGATTTCTTTGATTGCTTCATTTTTTCTCAAAGGCGACTATCCCATTATGTTGTCTTGCTAGAGCATCATGTTTTTTCCATTGCCAGGAATGTGATACAAGTGCTTTTGGAAGAACTCTATCCCACGGTGGCAGAGATGCCATATAGACGTCCCTTTGATGCTGTTATCTATCTGTATGTTCCTTAGCAATGAGTCTTTTAGATATTTTTTCATTATGACCTAACTGACAAGGTGTTTGTTGTTTGAGAAGAGGGTCTAAAGTATTTTACCTCCAAGAGCTAGATTGGCAAGGCCTGAGTCTCTTATTTGCAGGCCTCCTTCAGAGATGGGGCATTTAACTGTATCCCAATTCACTAGATGGAATTTTCTTTCGTTTCCTCTTCCTCCTCTCCACAGAAAATCCCTGATAAGTTTGGAGATCTGTTCCGTGATCTTCTTTGAAGCCAGAAGAAAGGAAGCCTGATAAATAGGCAGGGAGGACAATACAAATTTTATAAGGATGAGTTTGCTAGCATTGGTTAGCCATTGACCTCCCCAAGCTGTAATCTTGGACTTAATTTTGCTTATTACCTCTTTCCACATCGATAATTTGTTAGGGCCTAGGGTTATTTGTAACCCGAGATATTTGATTTTATCCCAAGAAGCGAATCCCAAAAGGCCTAAGGAGAGGGCTATTCTTTGAATTGCTTGTTGATCCACATTCGACCTGTATATTGCACTTTTCCTTTTATTTATAAGAGCTCCTGATATGCTGCAGAATTTTTGAAGAATTCCACTGTAAACTTTGGCTATCTTGATGGAGGCTCCACCCAAAAGAAGATTATCATATGCAAATAGTGCGTGATTGAGAGGCTCTATCCCTTTCGTCAACCTAACTCCTGGAGTTGTCCCAACTTTTTTTTCAGCTGTTAGTTTTCTACTTAGCGAGTCTGCCATCAGAATGAACAAGAAAGGGGAGAGGGTCCAACCTTTCCTTATTCCCCTCAAGGCTTGGAAATAGTTTGTTGGCCTTCCATTAACTAAAGGAGCTATCCATGGATTTTCAGTACAAGCTTTAATCAAATTGACAAAGTTAGAGCTGAAACCAAAGGAAAGGAGGACTTTGTACAGGAAAGAAAGATTTACCCGGTTGAATGTGTTTGCCATGTCTAACTTTATGAGCATACCTTGCTCCTGCTGAAGATAACTGGAATGTATGACTTCTTGTACCTATATTACATTGTCCAATATATGTCTCCCTTTGACAAAGCCACCTTGGGTGGGAGAAATGAGTTTCCCAAGCAGTGGCTTGATTCTGTTTTCCAACAGTTTTGTCAGGATTTTGTATGATGCATTGCAGAGCGAGATTGGCCTAAACCTATCAAAAGTGCCCAGATTCACTTCTTTTGGAATTAATGCAAGGAAGGTAGAGTTAGTACTACCTCCCACTTTGGATTTTTGATGAAAAGCTTTGATCATCCTTAGAAGATAAGTTTTTATTATTTCCCAACAGATTCTGTAAAAATGAATTGAGAATCCGTCAGGTCCTGGTGCCTTTTCTGGTTTCGTGGACCATATTAATTTATAGATTTCTTCCTCGGAGAAAGGTTTCGTAAGACTAGTGCTTTCCTCCTTTCTTACCAAAGATGGAATGTGGGAGAGAAATTCGGAGATGACTTCTTCACTCCCATTCCTTTCCTCTTTATACAGATTCTGGAAATGATCTTCTACCGCCTTTTTAGTTGTTCTTGTCCTTTGAGAACAGTCCCATTTGAGCAAGTGATTTCAGAGATATGGTTTCGAGAGAGCCGGGCTCTATATTTCCTGTGGAAGAAAGAGGTATTTCGATCTCTAGCTTTAAGCCACAGGCTACGAGACTTGAGCCTCCAAGTCTCTTCTTCATGGCGGAAAGCGCGAAACGATTTGATTTGGGTAGCTTGTTCTTTTTCTAAATCTGAAGCATAGATCTCCTTACTTTCCAAATCCATTTGCAGATCTGATAAAAACTGAATTGTTTCCTTTCTATTGCTGGTGGGAGAATTTGAGGGCTCTTTAATCCATTTTTTCAGGGCTCTCTTGGTTATTTTTAGTTTTTTCTCCCACACGAAGCTGGGAGATCCTGTCATAGGTATGGACCATGCCTCCAGAATAGTTTCCATGAACCATTCTTTCCCTGACCAAAGCGGGTTGAATCTAAAGGGGATAGGGCCCAAATTTTCTTCCTCTTCCAGTTGTAAGAGAAAAATTTTGTGGTCTGAGGCTAGCTTTGGGAGAATTTTTGAAAAGATCAGTATTTTTCCTAGCAAAAAAGAGCTCTACGCTAGGAAGCGATCTAGGTGAGTAGAGATGTGTTATGCCCCAACTCTATTTTTTGTCCATGTGTAAAGAGATTTCTTCGGTTTGAAGTCCAGAAGATCCAAATGAAGTATCAAATCATCTACTAATGGAAGCATTTGGTCCCTGCCACTATTGCCACCTCTCTTTTCTTTTGGATCAATGACGAGGTTGAGATCTCCAGCCACTATTATATTATGAGGGGAGTAAATGTCTAAGAAATCAGACAAGGTATGCCAGCTTTCTTTCTTCTCTGTAAGCTGGAATGGAACATAAATGTTGAAGAGCAAGATGGAGAGCTTACTAGAGAGGTGCAAAAGTTCGGTGAATATCCAATGTTGGGTCTCAAAAGAGCTTTCTAGTTGATACTTGTCCTCCGACCACAAAGTTACTAGGCCACCAGAGGTACCTCTTGTACTAATGGCCTTTCCTGCATTTTTTCCCATTTTAATTTGCTGATCTCAAGAAGGGTTTACCCTTCAATCTTAGTCTCTTGGAGCATTAAGATCTTGGGATTTTCTATTTTCAAAAGATCTTTGACTGCTTCAGCTTTCGAAGGGTTCCCCAAGCCTCTGCAATTCCAAAAGACTAGTTTCATTATTTAACGGAATTGGAGTGAGTTGATCCCCCCTTAGAGGGCCTTGTTCCAGTGTTTCTCCCGATAGGCATTTCAATGTTGGATTCGCTGCCTTGCATTTTTTTCCTCTCCGCCTCTTCTTCCATGGTTCCTTAAGGGATTTCCTTCCAACTCTTTTAGAGGGTCTCTCGAATGTCTCGTCTTCCGACGACCCATAGGTTTCCAGAGGTTTTTTCCTTGTCATTTCTGCATATGTGGGTGAGGAGGAGGTTCCTGCTAGGGAGTCAAGTTGGGTTACTTCTATGTTCTTCTTTTCTGCTTCAAGTGAGGGGACTTGTCATTCAATCTCCTCTGTCTCTGTTTCTGGAATTTCGATTAAAGTGCTGAGGGTTTTGAAAGGGTTTATTGAGGCCGTTGTCTTTGGTTGTTCTCCTCTTCCTTCTATTTGGACCATTCCTGTTAAGGGGGTTCCAGACTCCATCGGTACCTCTTTCCCTTTATTCCTGCTACTCACCTTGGCCTGGACTGTTTTATGCACCTAGATCCATTTTTCTCCTTTCAATTTCTCTAGATCTTCCTCCTTTTTTTTTGCAGTATCTTGCGAAGTGCCCATATTCATGGCAATTTCTTCATTTGAATGGTAGTTGCTCATACTCTAACTCTTGGATATAAGACCAGTCTACTAGTGTTAACTTTATGGCTTCAGGTAACCCTCTTTCCAAGTCGACTTCGACGCATATTCTTGCACATGAATACTGATCCCTTCTCTCTACTCTGTCTATGTATTTTCCCAGGGTGTTACCAATCATTTCTAGTGACTTCGGGTTCGAGCGGTGCAGTGGAAGATGAGGGAGGCGCACACACACTGGAACTGCTGATGGCACATCTTTTGTCGGATTGAAGTCTAGTGTCCATGAGTTTAGATATAAACCCTGAGATCCCATGAAATATGGTCCATTCCTAAAGATGAGATTTATGTCTTATACTGAATCAAAAACAAAGACAAAAAAGCCCTTACCAACCAGGAAGCTTTCGATGCCTTCCTTTACTAGTGGTTGCCAATTCCTCTATACCCATGCCTCAACAACCTTGGGGGAAGGCCATAGCCCTATAAATTGACCAATGAGCCCTCTTTCAATTAATTTCAAAGCAGATCTGCAAGAATCTTCAACGGGCAAGGCGACTATGGGGATGCTATCAAGTTTCTTTATAAACTTTCACTGAGTTTCCTTTGCTGGGCATTTACTACTGTCGCCAATCAGCTTCCTGAATGCAAAGATCTCTGGTGGAGGAGGCGATGGAGGAGGGGCCTCAGGGCCCCCTCCCGGGGCCTGGCATTGGAGGGAGTGCTGTACCAGGGGCTGCTGCTGCACGAGCGAATCATCTCCATCCTGCTCCTTTAAAAAAAAGGCAATGATGGTTTTTAACCAGTGGTACAATCATCATAAAATTCATATACTTAATGTTTGTTTATCCTTATTACTAAATTAAATGTTTGCATACTTTTGCATTGATATTTCTGACCTTTGTTTGCTCCTTTCTTCATTGTCTTCAAGTGCTTTCAAGAATGAATTTGATCATTACTTCAATTGCTCCAATTGGTGGTTGCCGTTAAACATCAGTTGCAGAATTATGTGAAAGTTGCAGATTTCTTTCTATTATGTAGCTATTTTATTTATGAAAATAAAAAGAGGGACAAAAAGAAAATGGGAATGGGAAAGAAAATTTAGAATGCCAAAATTACTTAGTTTTCACCATAAATTTTCTGTATAAACATGCCAACAGTGTTGGTTTTCATGTTTACACAAATTTTATTATATATTTTTATAATTTTTATTTTTATTTTTATTTTATATATATATATATATTTTTAGATATAAAAAACATATAAGTCATGACGGAGGAGAAGGAAAATCCTTTTTAACCAACTAGAAATCAGTGTTGTCTTGCAAATATTTGATAAACGCTTCCTTTGTCAATGGCTTATGATAGATTCTTAATCGATGACCATTCACAAGAAAAGTGGTTCTTTCTTCATCAATAGTTTTGATCCTAACTGCACCATTATCAAAGATTGTTTCAATCTCATAGGGCCCAAGCCAATGAGTTTGAAATTTCCCTTGGAAATATTTGAACTTTGAATAAAAAATTAATGCCCAATCTCCTAGCTGGAACTTTCTTTCTTTGATATATTTGTCATGCCATCTAGATCTTTGTTGTTGAACTAGACTGGTTCTTTGGATTGCATCTTGTCTTATTTCATCAAGTTCATTTAACTGCTCCATCCTTTGTCTTTGTGCTTTTGAAAGGTCAAGACCCAATTTAATTGTTGTCTTGAAAGTTTTGACCTAAAACTCAATAGGAAACAAGACTTGCTTCCCATAAACAAGCTCATAGGGAGTGTGCCCTGTAGTGTTTCTCCATGTGGTACGGTATGCCCATAAAGCTTCTGGAAGCTTTTTTGCCCAGTCTCTTCTATGCAGATGCACAATTTTGGTGAGAATTGCTTCAATTAATTTATTGGTGGACTCCACTTGTCCATTTGCTTATGGATGGTATGGAGTGGAATTCCGATGTTTGATTTTGTACTCCTCCATTATATTATGTACCAACTTGGATGTGAATTGAGTACCTTGATTTGTTATTTCCCTTTTCTATCTTGATGATGGATTAATTGGACCAACAAAATCCAGAGCCCATTTTTCAAAAGGCTCAATAAGTACCTGAGGCTATAGAGGCATTTCATTATAGGGAACAGGTTTCCCCATCCTTTGACAACTATCACATCTCTTGACATACTCCATGGCATCCTTAAAAAGGGAAGGCCAATAGTATCCTAAGAGAAGGACTTTCTAAGAATTTCGTTTTTCAGCGAAGTGTCCTTCACATGGATCATCATGACAAGCTTTCAATATCTCTGGTACTTCATCTTCTCTAACACACCTTCGGATGATCAGATTTGGTCCTGTTTTATATAATTCTTCATTTATCCATGAATAAGATGCACTAATTTGAATTACCTTCCTTTTTTCTTGAGGAGATAAATATGATGATAACTTCCTTGTAGCCAAATAATTAGCAATATCTGCAAACCAAGGTGATTTAGTAGATACTGAAAAAATATATTCATCAGGGAAATTGTCTTCTACAGGTACATCATTATTATCATTTTGAATTCTAGACAAAAAGTCAGTAACTGTATTTTGTTTCCCAGGTCAATCCAAAATAGTGATGTTAAAGTCTTGCAACAACAACAACCATCTTGCAATTATGCCATTAGTGACAGGGTTATTCATTAGGTACCTTATTGTAGAATGATTTGTATGTACAAAATTTTCGTAACCAGTAATGTAATGTCTGAATTTATTGATAGCATGGACAATAACTAAAAACTCATTTTATGTTAAAATATAATTTAACTCTGCAGGAGTCAAAATTTTACTAGTGTAATAAATGGCATAAGGAGTTAAATCCTTTTGTCCTAGTACAAATCCTAAAGTTGTGTCTGAAGCATCAGTTGAAAAGTGAAAAGGTAATTTCCATTTTGGTCCTTTAAGAATGGGTTCTTCAGAGATTTTCTTTTTTAATGTTTCAAAGGCCTTTTGGCAATCAAAATTCCCATTGAATTCATAGTCTTTTGTGAGTAGTTTGAAAGGTGGAGATGCAATTTTTGTAAATTTTTCTATGAAGCTTCTATAATAACCAGCGAAAGCAAGAAATCTTCTAACATCTAGTTGACAAGTTGGAATTGATAATTTAGAAATAACTTCTACTTTAGATGTGTCCACTCTAATTCCATTTCCTGAGATATAGTGTCCTAAAACAATTCCCTTAGTAAATATCATAAAACATTTTTCATGGCTTAATGAGAGATTTTCATCTTTACATCTAATGAGAACTTTTTCCAAATTTTTAAGAGCTTCTTCAAAATAATTTCCATATACTGTAAAATCGTCCATATACACTTCCACACAATCATGAATTAGATAAGAAAAAATGCCTAATATTGCTCTTTGGAATGTTGTAGGTGCATTACATAATCCAAAAGGAAGTACTCAGTAAGCATAAGTTCCCCATGGGCAGGTAAAGGTAGTTTTATCTTGGTCTTTTGGGGCTACTTGGATTTGATTATACCCACTAAAACCATCTACGAATGAAAAATATTTATTTCCTACCAATGTATCTAAAACCCGATCTATGAAAGGAAGTGAAAAGTGATCTTTTAAAGTGTATGGATTTATTCAATTCCCTATAGTCAATACACACTCTCCATTTTCCAATCTTTTTAGGAACAATTACTAAGGGTGAAACCCACTGACTGTCTGATATTGGATAGAAGAAATTGACATTCAACAGTTTTTGTAGTTCCTCCTTAACAATTTCCTTAGATTTGGATTCATTCTTCTTTGAGGTTGTCGAATTGATTTGGCGTTTTTTTCAATGCAGATATGATGTATACAAGTATTAGGATCAATTCCCTTCATGTCAGTATATTCCCATGCATAGGCAAAGGAATGTTCTTGTAACATATTTATTAATTCTTTCTTTTGAAATTCTCCTAAATTGTTGTTGATATTCAAAAATTTTCCTTGAAAGATTCCAATTGTAGAGTTGTAAATTTTTTCCATAGAATGCAAGGATAGTTGACGAGATGATAAATATTCAATATTGTATTGTTCTTAAAAACTCCGACTAGATTCACAATATGATGAAGATTCATTATTTTCTATTAAATTCAAAATTTGATCTTCCTCATCTATTTGTGAAGTAGCAAAGATTGGTCTTATATCAATGTCATCATCTATCCATTCTTCATTTTCAACCTATATTGTTGTTTTTTCAGGTGGATACAGTGTGAATTTCTTTGTTGAGCTCCCATAAAAAATGAACATACCACCAGATCTATAACATATAAAAGCATTAGTTGTAGCTAGCCATGGTCTTCCTAGAATCAATGGATGTCCTCCTAAGTTATTATTGGGTGTTAAAATCATAAAATCGACAGGGTATTCCCAAGAATCTAAGGATACATATATATCCTCTAATACACCATCAGGTTTTATTACAGATCTATCTGCCAATTGTAATAGTGTAGGTGTATATTGAAGATTAGAAAGTTTTAATTGATTCATAGTTTGTTTACTCATGATGTTTATAGCTGCTCCTAGATCAATCAATGTATTTGGGATATCTACACCATTGATGTGTGTTTTCACAATGGAACTTCCTGGATCAAGATATTTCTAAATTGTTGTCCTACCCATCATGATATTTGCAATTTTTCCAACAAGTTGGATTCTTTTGATTTCTTTTCTTTTTCTTCTTGGTATTTCGTTAATGGCTTGTAGCAATGGAATATTTATGCAAAAATTCTTTAGTTCATCTAACATATCATAATCAGGCAATAAAATATGTTTTTCTACCCCTTCATCAATTTTTAATCTCTTAGGAAAAGGTGGCTTTGAAACAGATACTGAAGTTTGTTCCATAATAGGATTTGATTTATTTGAATGTGTTGGAGTAACTTGTTTTTTATTTTCTTCTTTTCCATTAAGAGACTTCTCTACTTCAGAGATCTTTTCTTTTTCACTTTCTTGAATAACAATTGATGGGGACGTTTTTTCTAATATTCTACCAGATCTAAGTTGAACATTGTTTAGATCTAGTGGAGTTATCATGTAAGTTTGAAAATTTTGTCCTTCCATATTGTAAACAGGTTGTGAGTTTTTATTATTGTTCGGATTTGGGAGTGGTTGGGCAAGAAATTGGTTTGGTCTTTGAGGAAATGGTAATGAAAGTTGTGGATTCAAATTGTGAGGTTGAGTTTGTTGAACGAGCTAAGGATAATATTGTGGAGGAAAAGTAGGATATGATTGTTGAAATTGTGGAAATTGAGGATATTGAGGGTATTTTCCATAAGTATTTTTCCATCCTTGTGACCAAGGTTGTGGCCAATATTTCCAAGGCATTGGTGCGGTCAAATTACTTTGTGATGATTGTGCAAATGGTTGAGTGTTAAAGCCTTGAGATGTATTTGGTTGTGGATTCTGCCAAGGTATTTTAGCAATAAAACAAAGAGGATCTACTTGATTTGGTACTCCTTCTTCTTGATAGACAACTTTAAGACTTGGTATTGAGGGACATTCTTTTGTATCATGATTTTCTACAAATATAGCACAAGTTTCAACACTCTTTAAATCAAGAGGACATTCTCTCGAGGCATGTTTCTTTCTGCACTTAGGGCAAAAAATGGACAATGCAACATTTTTATATTTTTGCTTGGTTTTTTTATTTTAAGGGTGTTAATTTGTTCATTAAGACTCCATAAAATATTTGTTTTAAAATTATCAAGCAAATTTGATAATTCTTCTCTACTTATTGTCCCAGCTACAAATTTATTAATCCTTGATAAAAGAGGATCTCTTGGATTTTTCCTGGTTATTGCTTTGCCTCTTGAAATGTGTATGCATAACTCACAACTTTATCCTAGTGATAACTGAGAAATGTCTCCCTTACCCATTAGATTGAGAATATCAATCCACTCATCTCTAATGGATTTCAATAAGAGACCTTTCAAAATTTCCTCATCTAGATTATTCATTTTTTCCCTTTTAACATTATAAGAAAATATTTCAATGAAGTCTTCAAGATTTTCATCTTCTTTCTGTACCATTTTAAAGACTTCATCCTTAATATTATGGGGCATACAGTAGTCCTTATATTTATCTAAGAATGTAGTTTTCATTTGTTCCCATGTTATTATGGAGTTTATTCCTAAACTCATAAAACATTTTAATGTTGCATCTTTAAGGGTTTCAAGTAATAATTTCAACTTTTGAGCATCATGCAGATAATCATATGATCTACACAATACTTCAAATTCAAAGAGAAATGTTTCATGATATTCACTCCTTAGTCCATGAAAGTTTGGAAGGATAGAGGGTGAGCTATTTTTCATTGTCACAGTTGTATCTTCATCGATGATAGGAAATCCAAAGGGTTCTGGATTTATATCTTCTCCTCCTCCTCTTCCTCTTCCTCCACCTCTTCGACCTCCCCTGTTTCCTCCTCTTCCTCCTCCAATCTTAGGTTTTTCACCATTCAAATTATGTACCTCTCCTTCCCCTTCTCCAGCCATTGTAGATTCTTCAAAACTAATATAGGGTTCTGGTTCCAAGATTGGGTTTTTAACTTCTTCTAGTTCCCTTGGTTCTTCTATCAATGGTTTGTTAAAATAGACTTCTTCTTCCTTTTCTTCAGTAGGAACTTCCAACTCTTGAGCTAGAAGTTGTTCTCCAGTTGAAGATAGGAAAATTACTCATGTTGTTGGGGATATGGGATATTATTCTTCTATTATGGCTTTTGTTGATGAATTTGGTGAATCTCTAGGTTGGATTTCAGATATTAATACATCAGGGAGTTTGTGTTTGCCTGTTATGGATGGAATTTGAGTTTATGTGGGTGGTGTGGCACTACGAGGTCGTGGTGGGGTAAGTGATGTTGTTGGAATTAAAATCTTTCCTCTACCTACAAATCTACCCCTAGAGTATCTTTCCCTATGAATATCATGTTTTTGTTTTTGTTGTTTGTTTGTTTGTTTTTTTATCTAAAAGAAATAAATACTTATAATTACACTTCCCCGGCAACTGCGCCAAAATGTTTGCCAACTTAGTTTTCTTAAATTGATTACATAAATTATCGATCAGAGTTGGTAAACTTGTGAAGTGAAAGTGCACAATATATGCTAGAATCCTTTTTATGAGGTTGGATTTATTAATTGATTGAGTTATTGAAAATGTGTCTTTAAGTTTTTATTCCTATTTCAAAATGAAATTTAACACTGCTATCTAGTGAAAATAAAATGATTGTGAATTTAAAGCAATATTTCTTACTTGAAAAATGAAACCATAAAGAAATCACACTTGTAAAAATAAACTCACACTTGGAGAATGAAAAATATATTAACTCACACTTGCAAAAATAAAAACTATATTAACTCACTATTGCTTCAAAATTGAAAGTTCAAGAAAGTAACTACAAACAAACCACTCTTCTTTTGAAATTAAACTAAGAAAACTTTTGAATAAAAATGATCTAAACAAAAGCGGAAAGAAATCTATATACCCAAATCTATAGAGAGAAACATCTTATGCTATGAAGTTGAAATGCTTTTTTTAATGAAATTCCAAATAAATCACAAGGAAAACACTAGTATTTTGATGATTCAAATCAGCTTCAAAAACTATAAGAAGATAATGAACATACGTGAAAGTGCTACAAAAAATAATAACAAAACAGAAAATGTACAAGTTAAAAACCCTCACCGTTTGCAGGAGCCCTCCACAAATAGGTGGTCTCAAGCTTCAATGAATAATTAACTATGCATAAAGTCTTCAAAGGGGATTCCATTAAATAAAATCACAAAGTTTTAAAATGATTACAGTCACAAAATATTCATTCACTGTCGTCGTTTTTCTGTCCTGCCTTACGGTATTTATAAAAGCCACTCAATAAATGTTTGAGCCTTTCATGCCTACTTTCGGCTAACAGAGTTCTAATTCAAACTATTATACTGAGATTCCTAATTTTAGCTTCTAATAGATAGCAATTCGCTCACGATTCGTTATTTGACAAAGAAAATCGTGGGCATTTTCATATCGAACTCTCACTCTCTTGCTCGAGCTACGTGTTGGATTTTTCCTTTGACCACACGATTGAAGCTTTCTTCTAATGATTTGGTGCCTATAAATAGGAGGAGATTGTTGAGGGGATCAATCTCTTTATACCCATTTATTTTTTTCCTTGAATGGCACCTCAGATCCTGTTGAACAATGGAGTTGGTTGTAGAAATGAATGTTAGTTGCATAATTGCACAAATCTGGTAGCCAATGCAAATTTTAACTTAATAATAAGGAACATTTTTTAAATATGAAAAATAGGATAATTAGTACCTTCCTAATTCAAAAACCTACAATTTGATTCCTATCAAGTCAAAATTAATGGTCAAGGAGAAGGAAAATGAGTAAAGAAGAGTGTCAAGATGAAGCATTCATGAGGCTCTACAGTATGCCTCACTCGATGGCACCTTCAGTAGAGTGTTTGGAGGAGAGAAGTGTCTGCATGTTCTACCAAGGTATGCCAAGGTCAAGCTGGTCATGCAAGAAGTCTCATATCACCTCTCCAAAGGGTTATCAGCAGGACTACATGGGAAGAATAAAGTGCCATGGTCCACTCTTCGTTTGTAGATCAGATGGTACGAGATTAATAGCTTGAAAGATGCAGATGTTGAAGCTAAGGATATATTGAAATTCAAGTTCGACACCAAATACTTTAATTTGTATGATCCCCACGATATTTATAAGAACTAATGTGCAAAGGTGTACTATTCGTGGATCCACGAGGCATTTCACTAGCACACGAGGAGGACCCTTGGAGGTACTACTACAATGCCTCCAAACTCCATGAGCCAGTCAGTATGGAAACAACTTGCAAGGCTTCTCTGTAGGTAGCAACAACACAGGAAGCAACAACAATAGTAGTAATAAATAACAAACTAGTGTAGGACATGGGAAAGAGGAAGGTTACTGAGGATCTAGAGGCAGAAGAAAGCTACAAGATGAAGGTAGATCCTCTCTTGGAGAAAGAAGATTTGGCAGCTGAAGCAAAGAGGGAGCAACGTATAAAGAGAGCAGAGCGAAGGAAGAGAGAAAATCAAAGGTTGCAAGAAGCGGAACTAAAGGTGCAGGAGACGGAGAAGAAGTTGAAGGAAGAGTAGGAGCTAAGGAGGAGAGAGAGAGAAAAGAAGGATAAACAACAGGAAGAGGAAAGGTAAGGCATAATGACGGAGCAAATAATTCCCATACAAGTTGCGGAGTCGGAACAACCAACAACTGAGGAAGACGGTGAACAAATGTATGATCGAGAGCTTGTTGAGAAAATTGAGAAACTAATTGAAGTGACAGACATGGAATTGGAGCAAGAGCCATAGAATGAAGACACTGACCTTATGTCGAGAGTTCCAGAGGTGATCTATCAGTCTCCAGCACCTCTAGTGTTAGAACCAATCCTGAGCGAGAAAGGAGAGGTTTTTCTCCTTGATGATGATTCGGTCATGGATGTGTACAATCTATCATTTGACGAGTTGCAGAAGAATATTATACATGCATAGAGGAAGAAATTTCTGGATGATCATGCATCACCTACATTCATGAAGGAAATGGTGATAGTGTCATACACAAGGAAGCATCCAACTGCCCTTGTAGATGCCAGCTTGGCCTATGTAGGAGCAACAAGCTCAAATGTTAAGTTCCTATTGACCGAGAATGAACAATTGGAAAAGAACTTCCAGCTGCCGAGAAAGAGGGAGAATAAATCAGAGAGTAGAGTACAGTTTCTACAATGAGGGAGATTAGGAAAGCGATATTTGTTGAAGTATAAACAATTGAGACTACCACGTGGAAGCTCTATGACAGATTTGTCACTGTGCATAAAGAAATTGTCCATGTGTATGGCCTACAACAGTGGAGCAAAGAGTTTGTTCAAAATATCAAGAATGTACATGTTTCATCACCCATGTGCAAGAGTGGACAATGCGGTACAAGGGGGCCCCGCTTCACTTAGCCAAGAAGATGAAGCCATAGGTAGAGCTAGAGAAAGCAAAATTCTAGATGTTGATCCAGAACTATGAGAACCTCGCTCCATTCATCAACAACATACAAGCCTCATATGCATGCTTGTACAATAGTTTGGATGTCATGGTGAGAACGCACATGATCCCATCAATCGGTTCCCTCACCGAGGCTAAACCAAAGAACCAAGTCCGACTAGAGATCGATGAGTACATGGAACAACTAAGGCGAGAGGTCACCAGGGAAGACTTGGAGCTAAGCACACATAACATGCAAAAGTACATTGGTGGTCCTGTCATGGTCAACGCCATGTTGCACATGCTTCAGAATGAGTTGGACATAGGTTCCAAGACCATATACTCGGATGTTATGGAGGCAAGAGTCTGCTATCAGAAAGACACCATAAAGCAATTTGGCAACATCATCATGTAGAACCAAGCTTGGCATCAATATGTGACCAAGAAGCACCAAGTGGAGGTTGCCGAGTTGGTCTTTCCCTAAACTTTGGAGTTAGTCTCTAGCCTATTTTGTCTCACATGGGTACATGTGGAAAATGTAATATTATTTGTAAATATGTTGTAAGTGAAATCCCAAGTTTCATTAGTGGAATGTGAAAGGTCATCATGCTATGTAATGAGTTATTTGTAAAGAAGTTGAAGAGTCATGAGGAAAGTCAAAGAGTCATAAAGGGGGAATGTCGAGTGTCACCCCACACTTCGTTATAAATAGAACTTCATAACTCATAGAACAAGATTTTGGGAGCCAAGCTTTTGGCTAGGTTTAGGCTTAGAGAAGGCTTGGGAGTTTTGTGTCAGGCTTGGCTTCTCCATAGTGTAGAGGGAGTATACTTCTTTGGGAGGAGAACGTGTTGTTGAATACGTGTTCCACTATTGGGGTAAGTGGTTCTTCATGTTGTATGTATGAATGGAACTTTCACTTATCATATAATCAGAGTCGACACATCTTCATGCATATATTGTAAATGTAGTTGGACTATTCTGGTTATGTTTGTGATGCATGTTGTTTAACTTAAGCATATGATTATGAAATATTTCATTTGTATTTGTACGAATCTTGTTGAATGCGTGCTCATGTTATAATCCATCATTTTTAACTTGTGGACTACTTTGCTTGTTAGTTTGTGTGATGTCTTTCCAGCTTGTGTGTTCCTTTCATGTTGCGCACTATTACAGGCTTCCAAGGGGCACATTTCCTTCCCCCTTTGCTGTTAGAACCTCTCATGCATCATATTGACTTTCCACAGGGTCACACACTTGCTTTAACCAAAGACACCATACACCACTCTATGTATTTTGCAATCTAGGGCATATCATTAAACACCCCATTGTTGGGACTCCTACTCCAAACAATGTGAGGTATAGTTGGGACTTCATATTGAGGGGATCCCTTGAATGTTGGTGAGTCCAATACTGTCAACATTGTTGGTGCTAGAAGGAGGGATAGATGACAAGCTGAGACCTTGAAGTCTTGTTTGAATTTGTGCACATATTTCATGACTTCTGTCCAAAGCACAACCCCAACATGTTTCTCTAACTTTGTTGATTTCAATGTACCGACCAACATTATAGATGACTTGTCCAAATATAAGTTCAATGGCGATAATGGAACACCCTTTTTTAGGCACACAGTTTCCTTTGTTGGCTTCTGTGACAGGCATGATGTCCCCTTGGATGACATTTCCTATGGGTTGTTCACTTTCACGTTCGAAGGGTGTGCAAAGAAATGGTGTCACACATTTCCCGCAGCCTCTATACACTCTTTTGATCACATGTTCAGAGAATTATGTTGTGCTTTTGTTCTTTATGACTGTAAAGCACTTAATCAAAATTTTTTTGTGAAAATCACTTGACGAATCTCTTGAGAATTTTCATGAGTGTTTTCTTCATTACTGTTATGAATTTCCTGAATATGAAGTTGAATGGAAATTTTTGGAGGAAATATTTCAATATCTTGTCCACATTTTTTAGAATCCACTTGAATTAGAATCTTTTGAACCTCTCCCAACATACCTCAGTTTTAGAGTTTCTAAATATGAGATGGACAAGGTTGTTGTCCCATGTGACCCTCTTTACCCTTCTCATCAAACAACTCTAGCTCCGTAGGTTGAGGTGGGAGAAGTTGAGAATCTGCCTGTTGATTTGTCACCATCTCCTCCTACCCCACCTGCTCAGGATTTATGCGTAGATCTAGATTGTAAGCCCGATGGTTTTCATGTGGTATCATCTCCTCAACCTCTGTCCTTTGGTTTCATTGATCCTCCAGATTTTGGTGTGTTGCATGCATCCATCTCGGATCTCACATGTGATGTTCATGAGGATCAAGTTCTGGATGGAGTTGGTGTTGAAAAACGAACCTGCACTTTTTTATGAATAAGTGTGGGAGTTTGAACAAGAATTAACGGTGAAGGATGACCTCCTTTTGTCTGCACCTCGTCCACTTTATCCTGACTCTTCCACGATTATGCCATTTCTATTCCATCTTGTGAAAATTCATTTCTGACTTTTTCAACTTCTGATCACTCACAAAACACGTGAGATGTCAGTATTTCATTTGATTGTGGAAAGGACAAATCTATATTCGTTGATCCACCCAATATCTCATCTCACCTTTCTGAAAACATAGGGGGTGAAAATTCTCATTTTTCATTGTCCCCTCTTTATGATTTGTCAGATCATGAGGATGTCATTTTCCCTCATCTTGAACTTTTTTTTCACGGTTGACATGATCTCTTCATTCATTCATCCGATTACGATTATGATTTTCCTGCTATTGATATTTCTAAGCCACCGATATTTTATGATCCATCTTCTGATGAAGTGAAAACTCCTCAAGTTGTCGAGGCACTTTAGCCCGAGCTGATGGTTATGTCAGGGTATCATAGCCTTAAGGTTAGTTCCACTTCTCATCAGAAAGTTGTTGAATTTGTCCAAGATCCTCATCACAATGTTGTTCACATTGAAGATAAATCTATTTCATAGTTTTCACATCCTCCACCATAATCACAGGATCCTATTGCTCATGCATTAGAGGATTCATACATAGCAAGCACTGTTTCGAAACATAAGTTTTCTTCTTTCTTTATGTTTGCTCGTATTTCAAGTTCGAAGGTGTGTACATGCTTGTCTTTCAAATGAAATATAATAAGAAACCATGTGTTATGAACATAAATTATGTAAAAATAAATAAAAATAGATAATAAATAATAATCATAATAATATAAAAATAATAATTAATAATAAGTAAATTAACTAATGATTAGTTATTTAATTATGAAAAGGCATGTCTTAGAGACATGCATGTTCATGAAAGGGTACTTACTTGGCTATATATACACGACCCTCATTATCATTTGTAATCATCCTACATCAATTCTTTATACAATATACAATTTACAATTATTGTGGTAAATGTAACGGCCAAAAGTCGTATACGCAGTGGAAATATTTAAAATACTTCACAGACAAAGACATCCATGATAGGACAGTAATTGTAAATTGTATAAAGAATTGATATAGGATGATTACAAATGAGAATGAAGGTCCTGTACATATAGCCAAGTAAGTACCCTTTCACGAACAAGCATGTCTCTAAGGCATGCCTTTTCATAATTAACTAACTAATCATTAGTTAATTTACTTATTATTTATATTTATTTTTATATTATTATGATTATTATTTATTATTATTTTTATATTATTATGATTATTATTTATTATTAATTTTTACATAATTTATGTTCATAACATTGCCTTCCCCTTCAAAAATCTTTGTCCTCAAAGCTTGTTGATGAAAGGACTTGAACTCTTTTTCTGCTACAAATATCTTCTACTTGATCTCTTTTTCTTCTACGAATGTCTTCTTGTTTTGGAACAGTCATCTTTGTCGATACAAGTTGATGTGATCCTTGGAGTGATGCATAAAATTATCATGATGAGAATGGATCATACCATCCTAGATTAATCTTCTGGGAAATCTTCTGACCCTTGGAGCTATGTGGTGAATAGTTATCGTATGACTGGATTGAGCTCACTTTAGTATTCTTCGGAACATAAGTTTGTTGTTTATGTTCTGTGTGATATAGATTTATAGATTTATTAAGGCATCTACTCTTGTGATTCAGATGTAGATAAGGATTTTTTCTTGTTTGAACTTCCTTAAATGTTTTTATGGTAGTTTCCTGATTTCCATCAGGCATTGTTGTTATTGACTTAACTACTGAATCTTTATTTGGGGTGTCCTATGTTTGAACGACAACCTTTGAGTATGTTTTTACTTCAATAGGGTTTGGATTTTCCTGAACTGTGATATTAGTGGTCTTGATGTTTGTTTCTTTAGTTTGGACTGCTATGTCTAGAGATTTTGATGCTTTCTTTGCATTGGGATAGGGTCCCCTAGGGTAAGGTTTTGTAATAAATTTTGGTATGCTTGTAAAGTCTCCGCGTTTTGAGGGAGTGGAGCGTGAAGGTAATAGGAGTCAAAAGGGGCTTTAGTCCCTTAATTTTCTAGAATATAGGGAGCTTTGTGACCCGCCCATGGTCTGCAGACCATGGTATTGTAAAAGTGAAGACTATATATAGACGAGCCATAGCGAGTCTAGTAAGAAATTCGATAATAGAAGATCATTGTATGAGCAAGTAAGCTAAGGCATGAAATTCTATTTCCTGTACTTAGGTGAAGGGGAAGGCTCCTGCAACTGAGTGTGCTGAGACCTTGGTAAGTCAAAAGCTTGAGTGCGAGGGCATTGCAGTTGAGTGTGCAAGGAAGAAAAGTCTGTAACTGATCGATTATATCAATAAAATACTGTTTGAAGCTCTACTTGTGTATCTGTGAATTTATCTTTACTTATGCAGTTTATGTACATTTGCTCTGTTTTTCTAGATTTGTAAGAAGTAATGCTTAATTGATGCGTGAAAGTAATAGATCTTCTTATTTACTTATTGTTATGAATGTCTACAGCATTTCGTGAAGGGTTAGATTTTGTTTCTGTGAGTTACTTCAATTAGTTATATTTTAAGGGTTAGGGTTCGCGAAGACTGAAGGAAGCCTTAGAAGCCGCAGGAACCCATCACACCGACCTCTGGATGCAAAAACCTGGTTCTGCCATCCCCCAATACTACTTCGGGTGAGACTGCAGCCTGTGCTACGTGGGTTGTTGCTGAAAGGGCTAGCAGTTAGGGTTTTGTTGGTTGGCACAACTAACTCTGAACCTGGGTCAGGACCCCTCAAGCCAACACTTTGTGATAAGTTCTTTGAACCTATTTGTCAATGATTTCATTTCATCCTTAAGTTTTTTAATCTATTTGATCATATTTTGATTATGATTTTTGAGACGTAAGCATTCCTCATTCTCTAAGTCAACTTTATTGTTATGAAACTAGCTCACAAAAAGATAGAAAAGATAGATGAACGCCTTAGAAATCAACCTCTTCAAGGGGGAAACCTCCTTTACCTTACACAAATGAACAATTCTTGGATGATACAAATGACAAGACCTCCTTCTGTATATAGGAGTCTAAGGGGTCATAATATAATCAGAGCCGACATAACAATAATAATGTAAGGGCACAATAATAACAATAGTGGGCTTCTATGGGGCACAATAAAAGCAATATGGGGACTACATGGGCACAATAATATAATAAGGGGGTTGTACTAATAACAATAGGGGTTACGCTAGTAGTATAGGGACCTAACATGCCCCTCTCCTTCAAAAAGTGTTGTCTTCAATGCTTGAGTAGTTCTTGATGCTTCTATATAAAATTCTTGTCCTCCCATGTGGAATCCTTAGCGGGTAAGTTCTTCCACTTGATGAGATACTCTGAAATTGATCGATTTCATAACTGTCAGGTTCTTGTTTCTGTGACTTCTCCAATATGGTTTTTACTTCCTCGTCAAGTTCTAACAATTTTGTTTGAACTGGGATCTTCTACAACTTTTGAATGAGTGGTCAACAAACTTGTGATAGTACCCTGTCAACCCGAGAAATCCTTGCAGATGCTTTATGGATGTGGGGATTTTCCATTCCTTAATGGCTTTAACTTTTCTAGGGTCTATACCTTCATGAGATACAATATGACCCATATATTCCACCTCTTGTACTCAAAAGAAACATTTGGAGCTTTTTGCATATAATTGTTTCTCCTCCAATAGTTTGAGCACCCTGTCAACATGTTGAAATGATCATTCCAAGACTTGCTGTAGATTAGTATATCATCAAAAAATACTATCACAAATTTTCTAAGGAAGGGTTTGAAAATGGAATTCATCAAACCTTGAAATGTAGAAGGTACATTGGTAAGGCCAAAAGGCATGACCAAAAATTCATAATGACCCTCATGAGTTCTAAATGTTGTTTTCAGAATGTCTTCAGTCTTCATTCTGATTTGATGATATCCTGAATGAAGATCCAACTTGGTGAAGTAAATTGATCCATGCAATTCATCCAATAATTCATCAATGATAGGAATGGGAAATTTATCTTTAATAGTGAGCTTGTTGAGCTCCCTATAATCTGGACACATGCGCCATGACCCATCCTTCTTGTGCATCAATACTACTGGAGTAGAGAAAGAACTTTGATTAGGTTGAATTATACCAGCCTCTAGCATTTCTGCAACCATATGTTCAATTTCACTCTTTTGGGCATAGGGATATCTATAAGCCCTGATGTGTGGAGGAACACTTCCTGGAATGAAATGAATAGAATGATCATGATCGCGAATAGGTGGGAGACCTTTGGGAGTTTCCAATACCTTGGAATTATTGTCCAAGACTTTTTGGAGATGTGGAGAAATAGATGATTTCGTTATGGGAACCTCTAGCGAACATAACTGTGCAATTACGCCTCGTTTTCCTTTCTCTAGAAGCTTTGTCAGTATGTTAGAGCTGATTATATTTCCTGGTTTCCCTGTGATACCCCTTAATTCAACTTCCTTTCCTTCCGAAGAAAATTTCATTAAAAGTTCTTGAAAATTAAACGCTACTGTACCCAGGGATTGTAGCCATTGGACTCCTAGTACAACATCAGCACCACCCATTGGAATGGAAAGCATTGGGCTATTCAATACATATTTCCCCATGGATAACTTGATATTATGGAACTTTCCAAAGCAATTTATGGTTCCTCCACTTGCAACCATCACTTGACACTCTGGTGTTGGATATAGGAAGCAATTCAATTCCTTGGCTATCTTACAATGAATAAAATTATGCGTACTGCTTGAATCAATCAACACTATTACCTTTTTCTTCTTAATATGTCCTTCTATATTGATAGTTTGAGAAGTGGTAATTCTAGCCAATGCATTACAAGATATGGTTGGATTCATTTCTTCTTTCTTGATGTGATCTTTCACTTCTTGAACCTTTTTCTTCTTGATATGTCCTTCTATCTTGAGAGTTTGAGGAGTGGTAATTCTTTCCAATGCTTTACAAGATATGTTCAGATTCATTTCTTATTTCTCTGGGGTTGGTTCCTGGTGTATATCCTCTTCTTTTGATGTTTCTTGATCCTTTTCTTCCTCCTATTCACAATCTATGTAAAATAATTTCTTCTCAGCACACTTATGACTTTTAGTGTATTTTTTATCACAAATGTAACAAAGCCCTTTTTCTCCTTTTTCTTCCAATTGTTGTCATGTAAACCTTGTAGGTTGTGGAAGGCTAGAAGAAAAAACACTTCCATATTTATAGTTGTGAGTGGTAGTATTCCTTGTTTCCATAATTCCGCTTTCAATTTTTCTTTCCAACCCGAATGCCTTCTCCAATGAATCAGGTTCCCAAAGACGAACCTCATGTTGAATGTTATCCTTTAAAGTCCCTATGAAGACATCAATCCTTTTCTTCCCTAGACTATCATTTACCCTTATATTCAATTTTTTGAAATCCTCAATGTGTTTTACCATTGAACCCTTTTGTTTGAGATTTATCAATTGGCTAAAGAAGGTGTTACTCTTTGTATCCTCATAATGTGCTATCATTCCTTCCGTGAAAATTGACCAAGTGACAAGTGCTTTACGAGAACATAGACCTTTATACCATAAAAAATGATCCGGTTCTAAATATGAAGATGCAATACGTACCTTTTGTAACAGTTGCACCTCATGTAGATCAAAATATTGCTCCATCTGTAGTATCCAATTTACCGAATCCTTGCCATCAAACTTCCTCATTTTTCCTTTTCTTGATTTTAGGAGCTTGATCTTGAAACGACTGTAACTCTGTAATTTCGAATTTTCCAGTTCTAAAATTGCACCCTGTAGTAGCCCTCTGCATCCTCTTTCCAATGCCACCAGTCTGATCGAAATTGGATTCTCCAAGAAAGAGTTATGCATAATCTCCCAAGATGATCTGATTATATACCTTTTAAGAAGAGCGAACTTCTATGAAGTGCCACGTGTCACTGTTTTGACCTTCGGATCTGAAAAATATAAAAAGGAAACTAAAGTCCATCCTCTTTCTATAACTTCTTAAGGAATTCCAATCTGATACTCAGAGAGAAAGTTATGACGATTTTCCCAAGGTCACCTGTTTAAGATGTAATTTGGGAATCTGCAAAAACCCTAACTTCCTTAGATCATATATTCGAAAATATAGTGAGACAAGATATGAAATTTGGACTCGAGGTTCAGACCACTTTATTCTCAAATGGGTTTTTTTTATCTTCTGAAACTTCGCAGCGAACACATTATAGCGAAACTTCCACGATGACCTGTTTTAGATGAAATTGTGGAGCTTGAAAAAACCCTAACTTCCTCAGATCATATATTCGAAAATATAGTGAGACAAGATTTGAAATTCGGACCTGAGGTTCAAAATGATTTCAAATCAAATGGGTCTTTTTGTTATCTTCTGAAACGTTGCAAACAAAATTTTTTAGCAAAAATTCTACGATGACCTGTTTGGAGCAGCGAAACCCTAGAATCCAAAGCTCTGATACCAAATGTTATGAAACCAGCTCACAAAAAGATAGAAAAGATAGATGAACGCCTTATAAATCAACCTCTTCGAGGGGGCAACCTCCTTTACATTACACAAATCAACAATTCTTGGATGATACAAATGACAAGACCCCCTTCTATATATAGGAGTTTAAGGGGTCATAATATAATCAGAGCTGACATAACAATAATAAGGTAAGGGCATAATAATAACAATTGTGGGATTCTATGGAGCACAATAATAACAATATGGGGATTGCATGGGCACAACAATATAATAAGGGGGTTGTAATAATAACAATAGTGGTTACAGTAGTAGTATAGGGACCTAACATTTATTTTGGCCTTCACTCTTTTCGTCTTTTAAACACATGATTTGTTCTACTAATGTTTGGTTAAGGTTGTTTAAATGTAAATTTTCTTCTTCTTATTCTAATAAATGCTCCTTAAGTTCCTTCTTTGATGCTTTAGCTTTCTTGACTTGTTCGAGTAATTTTTCTTGGTGATCTTTGAGGCACGAAATTTTTGTCTTTGCTGCAGATGACTTCTTCAAGCTCTTTTTACTTCTTT
Organism: Pinus tabuliformis; assembly: GCA_031772625.1. Lineage (NCBI taxonomy): Eukaryota > Viridiplantae > Streptophyta > Pinopsida > Pinales > Pinaceae > Pinus > Pinus tabuliformis. The sequence continues at coordinate 1,864,973,360 of CM062817.1, forward strand.
GATATAGGTTTTTTGTTATCTAGAAATAATGAGTATGAGATATCCTTAAGGTATTCTAATGAATATTTTATTGATTTTGATTTACTTTTTATGTCTCGAAACGTGACCATCTTCCCTTTATAAGGAAACGTCAAAACTTGTTTCTCTATGTTTAACATGAATGTACCCAAATCCTTAAACCAAGGTTGACTGAGTATGATGTCAATCTTTTTATCCATCTTTACAACATGAAATTGAGATATGTATTCATAATAACCTATTGTCACTTCTAGATCACTAATTTTATACTTTTTTTGGTCAAAATTATTTTTCCTTACACCAATTCTTAGCTTTGGAATTAATAGCTGATTTGCTAAGTTGATGTTGATATATTTTTTATTGTTGCTTGGGTTGATGGCAACATTAAATTCTCTGCCTTGGATACTTCCTTTTAATGTAATTACTTTGTGATCTATAACTGAAAGACCATTATAGGAAAACCTTTCTTCCTTCGTCATTTTAGAATTGAGCTCCATCATTTTTTTCAATAATTGATCCCATTTGTTTTGTCGAGATGACTTAAGGTATTATATAATCACATTATATCTATATCTATATATATATATATATATATATATATTAATAAATATTAAATTAATTTATGATTTATTAATTATGTGATTATTTAAATATATAGTTGAAAATGAATGGTGGAGTACGTTGTTTGGCCCCGTCCTTTCGTCCTTAGAAAACGATACATGTTGGTTGTTTGTGTTGTCAAATACATTGGATCGACGAAGGTCTTCTCGCTTGATGGCTCCCACAGAATGACGTCTTCCCATAACCAAGGGTCAACGTAGTAGGGGTCTCGGGTTGCTGTGGAGGGCACATGGATCGTGGCAGTCAGGAACACGGGGCTGTTAGAGCAGGGATCAATCGTGGAAGGGTTACAGGAAACATGTGAGGTTGTGGAAAACGTAGCAATAGTTCAGCCAAGGGTTGGCAATTGGTTTTTTGAAGTCGGCTGAGGCAATGATCGAAGCCGAAAAGAAGGTTTGAGGAAGTGGTCTATCAGAGGCAATGTGGATGTGTGGTGTGGTAAATTTGCAGCATTCAGTGAGTAGGCAAGACAGTCGGGCAAGGAAGATAGTGTGTGTTGCAATTGAGTTAATACGGTGGTGGTCAGGTATGTTGTTTTTTTTATTTTATAATTAAATTTTCCATAATTTATTTGTTTATTTATTTTTCTATAATGCTTTGTTTTAATTTTTCTTTTTTTGAATTCCAGAATATATTATTTTCTTCCTATAAATGTATATTATATCTTTTTTTTATATGATTTTTTTTTTCTTCCTTTTTTTATCCTATATATATATCTACATACATACATACATACATATATATATATATATATATATATATATATATTCAATTTTTTTTAATAATTTCTTTTTTCTAATAATGGCTAAAGGCTTAAATAACAAAACCACTAGAATGGAGAATCTCCTTCTTTGTAGTGAATTCTTGACTGACGACAACAAAATTGACGATGAGTTGAAGGCCAAAGGCCAGGATTAGACATGGCTTTGATTGTAATGTAACAACCAAAAGTCGTATACGCAGCAGAAATATTTAAAATACTCCGTAGACAAAGACATCCATGATAGAACAATTATTGTAAATTGTATATTGTATAAAGAATTGATATAGGATGATTACAAATGAGAATGAGGGTCCTGTATATATAGTCAGGTAAGTACCCTTTCACGAACAGGCATGTCTCTAAGACATGCCTTTTCATAATTAACTAACTAATCTGTTATCACAAAACCAGTACTAGGGACTGCAACCAAGCAAGGTCTCATGTAACTGTTTCAGACCATACTTTAGATTAGGAATTAGCCTTCCTAATCAGAGAGGGCTCTCTCACGACTCTTGACAAAATCCTTCAAACACTAGAGGGCTAACTCTTCACACACTTATAAAAATATAGCTGGCTGGACATACATCAAATTAGTCTTCATTGGGCTATGGAGTCTCTCACAGTTAATAAATCAAATCACAGTCATCTCATAGAAGCCAAGGCTCTTTGCATCATCAAAGGTTCAAACATAATTTACCTAAATCAAAGCCTGCTGAACATACAGGAAGTCAGAGCATTAAAAAATGAATTCTGAGTGATGTTCAAACATGCTTCACCAAAACCCACAGCCTGTCAAGCACACAGGAAGTCAGAGCATATAATATGAATTCTGAGGGATTGTACCATAACAAGGCTGTAAAAAGAACATTAAGAAACTAAAACCACCACCACATTTGAACAAAAAGATGCATTGAGAATCTTGGGAAGAAAAAACTCTGTTTGCTATTACTGTAACAGTCTTTTCATAAGCTCTAGAAAACTCTGTTTTTGTATATACAATCCAACCCTTTTTACATTCTAATCTGATCCCTATATAGGCAAGCAAACTCCCCCACCTCGAGCTTCCTCCTCCAGCATGAGGGGAGCCTCGAAGGTGGCTATTCATTATCCCTATCTATTGCATAACTAATCTATTAATTACATAATGGCTAAACTGAAATCACAAATAGTTTTCATTTAATCAAAATCCTAAATCTTTGCTCCTTGTCGCATGATGCTTTTCTGGCTTTTGACACATGTCCTTTGGCTGTTTAGGTTGAAGTATCTTTGAAGGAAAGTACATAGAACGAACTAGCTTTGGATTCTAGTTACGTGTATGCTTATTAATTGATCAAGAGGAATGCTCTGTTTTCACGGTCTTTGTCTCCCACATTTTCCCAAAATATAGCAGCATGTTCTCAAATCTTTTAATCACCCCATGCATGGAATGCTGCCATGTTTTAGATGTGCTGTAAGTAATATTAATAGACAGGTGCTTCTCTTCCTTAACTCCCGCTCACAGTATCACACTAGCTGCGCTGCACTTTAAACTCATCACCTACAGCAGTTTCGTAGCGCGCTACGAAACTGCTGTGTGATTTAAATAAACCACAGTCTTCCTTTAAACTTCTCACAGACTTGAATAGCTGATGTTGCCAATCTTCAGTTTCACCTATTCTATACTGAGATTCAGAATCACAGTCCCTATAACATAAACCTCCAATAGATGAACCAACTGCAATTTATGAGACCATCATGATTTTACCATCCCACTGACTCAACACAGCGTCATATAAGCCAAAACAGAGCAAGTTTGTTAGAAATATGCTATCTGCATAAGTGTGATGAGGAGGTATCTGAAACCCATCAATCAAAGGATGTAATCCATTGTTGTCAGAAACATCAATATTAAACAGATGGTACAAACCATGGTTGCCATGACGAGCAATGGCATTATCTTTCCCAAATGCCATATTGCCGGAACCTTTCAGGATGATTGAGAAATAGTTTGTTGATGTGGCCAGGCTTGGGATCTGAAATGAAAAATTCTGCAGCAGTGTGATCTGGTAAACCTATCTCTCATATAGTAGGGCCATCTCTTGGGGGCTCATAGATCAAAATCCCAACATCTATCCTACAACCTGAATATATGTTAATCAAGCCTTCTTTCATATAATCACCAAGAACACCCGGCATCCAACCATAGAGATTGTAGGTACCAGGGCAAACATTTTCTATAGAGAAAAACCCATTCTCATCAGCTTGACTCCAAAATTGGTAGCTCTTACTCTCTAAATATTAATATTTTTCCAAGGGAACACAACTATATTTTCAGTTCTTGGTTACAGAGCTTGATTTCAGAGCTGCATTCAGCCCAGAAAATGGCCGCAACACCAACAATGTGTAGACTCAGGGTCAGAGTGAAGATCATCTCCTCCCGGTAGCCACACAAAGATGATACCCCAGCCACTCAAATCTGTAATAAACTCGGCCCTTGATAGCTCAGAGCTCAGTCTTCAGTCTAATCGCTCTTATCTATGTGCATAGACTCATTCCCTGCAGAGAAGATGCACCATATTACAGGTTTATGAGGGAGCTCCACTCGCTGCAATGTACAACATATATTGATCTCTGTTATCAAGTCACACTTTTTTTAAATGCATACTTTCTCACTATGACTCAATTACTGGCACATCAGTACAAAATCTGAGAAACTTCAACATGTTCCATTGATCGCACTGTCAGTATGAGATTAGTTTACATTTGTTTTCATAACTTGTGCTTTGGTAATTCTTTAAACTCCAAAACTTCTGTGGAGCTTGAGAAGTTTCTTGGTCGCCAGCTGGAGCATGTAACCGGCACGTTACCGCGTTTGTAGAAGACAACATCGCATCCACCTTGACAAAGGAAATTCATCTATTTCGAACTCAGCCATTTGCGCCATCTGTATCATGACTCATGTCGGTGCCAAACCAACGACCTGAAATTTCGATTCTTGTTTAAAAGCGCATTATGTCCACTTTAAATTACATTATCCTTTATCCTAAGATTGCTCAGATAGTATACGTGGATAGGACGGAAGTCTAAACGAAAGAACCCTGTTCGGATGGCGCAGGTGTGCATCTTCATATCCTTTCGAAAAACCTTTAACCCTGCTGTTTGGTCCGCCAATGACAATTCTCCCTCAGAAAAATCAAATGTCACCCAGAGGTGGTGAACCTACATGCCATAAATTAATTTAAAAAGAAAAATTAATACAGCACAGGTTGGCTTTCAAATAGTTATGTCGGCCCATTATACCAAGAGACGTGTCTCTTCATAGACTCTAACAAGTATATATATCCAACTGAGGTTGTCCATTTCAGCCCAGAACTTTCGGTCAAGATAATGAGCTCGGTTCTGAAACAGAACAGAAGCGAGGAAGTGCAGAGAAGATAGAACAAAAGTGAAGATCTGAAATTGGTTCTTTTTTTATAATCCCTCTTTTTCTGTGCAAACCCACATCAACTTCAAACCTGCGATAACACATCATCCTTGCACCTGAGATGATATTCTGCCTCGACCCTGTGGTAAACTTTTAAAGGCACTCTACTAAGGATAATTTAGTAAAGCAACGGCACAAAACTTGGATTTGAAGGAACTTAAAGCTAAAGAGGACGAAGAACAGGTGGATCATTGTTTGGACAACAAATTAAATCTGTGGAGAGATCAGCTTCGGATTTGTTCAGAATTTTGGAACTATCCTCATATTTAGAAGCAAGTCCTCCTTTGGTGAAGTAAGACCTTGAATTTGTAAACCAGACTTCCTCTTGTAGATCACAGATTAATAGCAGACTTGAAGTCACCACTGAGAAGCAGTTCTTGAACATTCAAAGAGGTGTTGAAGACATTGTTTTGGGCATAGCTGAACTTGGTAACATTGTTAAGTAGTCTATTAAAGGACCCCTGAAACATTTTTATAACACCTGATGTTGCGCCCTATATGTTTTCAGGCATGCTAAATGTAACCCAATATCAAAGACCAATTTAAGTGATAGATACACCACCAGTGGATCAATGACTAAAGCATAATCTTCAGACAAACAGAACGCTGACAGAAGACCCAGATGCTTCAAGCATGCCAGCTGAGAACATAATACTCTCTATGTTTTGTGGAATTTTAATAGATTTTTTTGTTTGAAGGATTCAACACAAAAACTCCTGCAAGTCTCCCACATTAGTATGCACATCTTTCACAATCACCCATGAGCCAGAATTCAGAGATAACTCCCTTAATGTATTTGATGGCAATCCCACAATAGCTGCATCATCATAGGGTGTCTCCTCGAACACACTGCCACTGATCTCATCAACATTCCTGGAGGGAAGTAGAACTCTGTACAATAAGCATGCTAGGATTTGGACCTTCACTGAAAACTCAAACAAATCCCCAGTTTCGTAGCACGCTACGAAACCACTCAAACAGGTAGCGCTGCGAAACTGCTAAAAAGAATTCTGGCGCTGTGAAACTGCTCGATCTTTAAGCTAATCTAGAAAAATTTTGACAACATCATTTTCAGTGATAACAGTGGCTCCACTAGGGATAGTGTGCCCTTGTGGTGCGCTAAGAACACGCAGCTCCAGTGCCTTACCCATTTGTAATCAAACAGAAATTTGCTTGATAAGCCTGACTGTAGGAGAAAGAAACTAATGCTACTGAAAAATAAATGCTCAGCCAACCTTGAGCTTATTTGCAATTTACCTACCTACCTACCCTAACCATTTAAACTTTCCTCAGCTCAATCAATATGAAACTTCCAATGCAGCCAATCATTTGCTTTATCTGACATTTGACTTCTTTGCCTATCCCGAAGTTCAGCGCCAATGTGATAGAGAAATGACAGCTGCCACTGAAAATGTCTTTGACTGCATCGGATTTCAGAGCCAATGTGATAATGTAATGACCGCTGCCACTGACATAGTCTCTGATCTTCATAAGAAAACGGAAACACTGGAGAGTAAAACTCTTCCATGTAATCAGCTATAGGATCCCAAAACACATGATCAGCTTGTCTTTCCACGACACTTTCCAGTTGTGCAAACTGATCTTCAATCACAGTGTTCAGTTCCTCAATCATGAAAGAGAATGGAAGCAGCATAGTCTCCTTGCGCTCTGTCACAGGAAACTTTTGAGAATAATAATCATGATCATGAAAATTGTATGTCTGAATCTGTCCTTCTAAACCTTCAATTTCTTTCTCAATATCTTTGGCAATTTCATCAAAAAATTTCATTTTATCCTCTGACTTGCAGTCAAAAGATTTCAGATATGAAGATAAGGACAAAGAAAAAGATTCATTTGTTTCTTCTTTATTATGATCATCATTCCACTGTTTAAAACCTTCAACTGAAGGAGATTTTACTTCCACCTCTGGCCTATCTATCCATTCCTCCAAGAACAAAAGCCAAAAGTCTGGCAATGACTTAATGGACTTGGCAGGCAAGCATTCAACCCACTGTTTGCATTTCCCTTGGAAAGAATCATAAAATAACCTTATGCAAACATCTTCATATTTAACTCTAAGAACCTCAGCAAAATGACAAAAATCTGAGATATGATCCAAGGTTAAACTCAAATCTTCTCCGTTAAATTTTGGACCATTCTTTAGAAAATAAACATCCTTGGGAAAATGGTTTGGGAAACCATGTAGTCCTGAGAAATCTATGCATGCATACCTTGAACAAATAATGGCAGCTTCTGGGTCTTTCATAGCTCCAGTGGAATCACCCTGAATGTATGAACTTTGAATTTTTCAACAATGGAGTCGCCAAGGTAGTTTTGCAGCCATGAAAATCATTTTGAACTCCTGCTACCTTCAGAAATCCAAACTTAAGCTCCCGGCAGACGCACCAAAATGTTATCACAAAACCAGTACTAGGGACTGCAACCAAGCAAGGTCTCATGTAACTGTTTCAGACCATACTTTAGATTAGGAATTAGCCTTCCTAATCAGAGAGGGCTCTCTCACGACTCTTGACAAAATCCTTCAAACACTAGAGGGCTAACTCTTCACACACTTATAAAAATATAGCTGGCTGGACATACATCAAATTAGTCATTATTGGGCTATGGAGTCTCTCACAGTTAATAAATCAAATCACAGTCATCTCATAGAAGCCAAGGCTCTTTGCATCATCAAAGGTTCAAACATAATTTACCTAAATCAAAGCCTGCTGAACATACAGGAAGTCAGAGCATTAAAAAATGAATTCTGAGTGATGTTCAAACATGCTTCACCAAAACCCACAGCCTGTCAAGCACACAGGAAGTCATAGCATATAATATGAATTCTGAGGGATTGTACCATAACAAGGCTGTAAAAAGAACATTAAGAAACTAAAACCACCACCACATTTGAACAAAAAGATGCATTGAGAATCTTGGGAAGAAAAAACTCTGTTTGCTATTACTGTAATAGTCTTTTCATAAGCTCTAGAAAACTCTGTTTTTGTATATACAATCCAACCCTTTTTACATTCTAATCTGATCCCTATATAGGCAAGCAAACTCCCCCACCTCGAGCTTCCTCCTCCAGCATGAGGGGAGCCTCGAAGGTGGCTATTCATTATCCCTATCTATTGCATAACTAATCTATTAATTACATAATGGCTAAACTGAAATCACAAATAGTTTTCATTTAATCAAAATCCTAAATCTTTGCTCCTTGTCGCATGATGCTTTTCTGGCTTTTGACACATGTCCTTTGGCTGTTTAGGTTGAAGTATCTTTGAAGGAAAGTACATAGAACGAACTAGCTTTGGATTCTAGTTACGTGTATGCTTATTAATTGATCAAGAGGAATGCTCTGTTTTCACGGTCTTTGTCTCCCACATTTTCCCAAAATATAGCAGCATGTTCTCAAATCTTTTAATCACCCCATGCATGGAATGCTGCCATGTTTTAGATGTGCTGTAAGTAATATTAATAGACAGGTGCTTCTCTTCCTTAACTCCCGCTCACAGTATCACACTAGCTGCGCTGCACTTTAAACTCATCACCTACAGCAGTTTCGTAGCGCGCTACGAAACTGCTGTGTGATTTAAATAAACCACAGTCTTCCTTTAAACTTCTCACAGACTTGAATAGCTGATGTTGCCAATCTTCAGTTTCACCTATTCTATACTGAGATTCAGAATCATAGTCCCTATAACATAAACCTCCAATAGATGAACCAACTGCAATTTATGAGACCATCATGATTTTACCATCCCACTGACTCAACACAGCGTCATATAAGCCAAAACAGAGCAAGTTTGTTAGAAATATGCTATCTGCATAAGTGTGATGAGGAGGTATCTGAAACCCATCAATCAAAGGATGTAATCCATTGTTGTCAGAAACATCAATATTAAACAGATGGTACAAACCATGGTTGCCATGACGAGCAATGGCATTATCTTTCCCAAAGGCCATATTGCCGGAACCTTTCAGGATGATTGAGAAATAGTTTGTTGATGTGGCCAGGCTTGGGATCTGAAATGAAAAATTCTGCAGCAGTGCGATCTGGTAAACCTATCTCTCATATAGTAGGGCCATCTCTTGGGGGCTCATAGATCAAAATCCCAACATCTATCCTACAACCTGAATATATGTTAATCAAGCCTTCTTTCATATAATCACCAAGAACACCCGGCATCCAACCATAGAGATTGTAGGTACCAGGGCAAACATTTTCTATAGAGAAAAACCCATTCTCATCAGCTTGACTCCAAAATTGGTAGCTCTTACTCTCTAAATATCAATATTTTTCCAAGGGAACACAACTATATTTTCAGTTCTTGGTTACAGAGCTTGATTTCAGAGCTGCATTCAGCCCAGAAAATGGCCGCAACACCAACAATGTGTAGACTCAGGGTCAGAGTGAAGATCATCTCCTCCCGGTAGCCACACAAAGATGATACCCCAGCCACTCAAATCTGTAATAAACTCGGCCCTTGATAGCTCAGAGCTCAGTCTTCAGTCTAATCGCTCTTATCTATGTGCATAGACTCATTCCCTGCAGAGAAGATGCACCATATTACAGGTTTATGAGGGAGCTCCACTCGCTGCAATGTACAACATATATTGATCTCTGTTATCAAGTCACACTTTTTTTAAATGCATACTTTCTCACTATGACTCAATTACTGGCACATCAGTACAAAATCTGAGAAACTTCAACATGTTCCATTGATCGCACTGTCAGTATGAGATTAGTTTACATTTGTTTTCATAACTTGTGCTTTGGTAATTCTTTAAACTCCAAAACTTCTGTGGAGCTTGAGAAGTTTCTTGGTCGCCAGCTGGAGCATGTAACCGGCACGTTACCGCGTTTGTAGAAGACAACATCGCATCCACCTTGACAAAGGAAATTCATCTATTTCGAACTCAGCCATTTGCGCCATCTGTATCATGACTCATGTCGGTGCCAAACCAACGACCTGAAATTTCGATTCTTGTTTAAAAGCGCATTATGTCCACTTTAAATTACATTATCCTTTATCCTAAGATTGCTCAGATAGTATACGTGGATAGGACGGAAGTCTAAACGAAAGAACCCTGTTCGGATGGCGCAGGTGTGCATCTTCATATCCTTTCGAAAAACCTTTAACCCTGCTGTTTGGTCCGCCAATGACAATTCTCCCTCAGAAAAATCAAATGTCACCCAGAGGTGGTGAACCTACATGCCATAAATTAATTTAAAAAGAAAAATTAATACAGCACAGGTTGGCTTTCAAATAGTTATGTCGGCCCATTATACCAAGAGACGTGTCTCTTCATAGACTCTAACAAGTATATATATCCAACTGAGGTTGTCCATTTCAGCCCAGAACTTTCGGTCAAGATAATGAGCTCGGTTCTGAAACAGAACAGAAGCGAGGAAGTGCAGAGAAGATAGAACAAAAGTGAAGATCTGAAATTGGTTCTTTTTTTATAATCCCTCTTTTTCTGTGCAAACCCACATCAACTTCAAACCTGCGATAACACATCATCCTTGCACCTGAGATGATATTCTGCCTCGACCCTGTGGTAAACTTTTAAAGGCACTCTACTAAGGATAATTTAGTAAAGCAACGGCACAAAACTTGGATTTGAAGGAACTTAAAGCTAAAGAGGACGAAGAACAGGTGGATCATTGTTTGGACAACAAATTAAATCTGTGGAGAGATCAGCTTCGGATTTGTTCAGAATTTTGGAACTATCCTCATATTTAGAAGCAAGTCCTCCTTTGGTGAAGTAAGACCTTGAATTTGTAAACCAGACTTCCTCTTGTAGATCACAGATTAATAGCAGACTTGAAGTCACCACTGAGAAGCAGTTCTTGAACATTCAAAGAGGTGTTGAAGACATTGTTTTGGGCATAGCTGAACTTGGTAACATTGTTAAGTAGTCTATTAAAGGACCCCTGAAACATTTTTATAACACCTGATGTTGCGCCCTATATGTTTTCAGGCATGCTAAATGTAACCCAATATCAAAGACCAATTTAAGTGATAGATACACCACCAGTGGATCAATGACTAAAGCATAATCTTCAGACAAACAGAACGCTGACAGAAGACCCAGATGCTTCAAGCATGCCAGCTGAGAACATAATACTCTCTATGTTTTGTGGAATTTTAATAGATTTTTTTGTTTGAAGGATTCAACACAAAAACTCCTGCAAGTCTCCCACATTAGTATGCACATCTTTCACAATCACCCATGAGCCAGAATTCAGAGATAACTCCCTTAATGTATTTGATGGCAATCCCACAATAGCTGCATCATCATAGGGTGTCTCCTCGAACACACTGCCACTGATCTCATCAACATTCCTGGAGGGAAGTAGAACTCTGTACAATAAGCATGCTAGGATTTGGACCTTCACTGAAAACTCAAACAAATCCCCAGTTTCGTAGCACGCTACGAAACCACTCAAACAGGTAGCGCTGCGAAACTGCTAAAAAGAATTCTGGCGCTGCGAAACTGCTCGATCTTTAAGCTAATCTAGAAAAATTTTGACAACATCATTTTCAGTGATAACAGTGGCTCCACTAGGGATAGTGTGCCCTTGTGGTGCGCTAAGAACACGCAGCTCCAGTGCCTTACCCATTTGTAATCAAACAGAAATTTGCTTGATAAGCCTGACTGTAGGAGAAAGAAACTAATGCTACTGAAAAATAAATGCTCAGCCAACCTTGAGCTTATTTGCAATTTACCTACCTACCTACCCTAACCATTTAAACTTTCCTCAGCTCAATCAATATGAAACTTCCAATGCAGCCAATCATTTGCTTTATCTGACATTTGACTTCTTTGCCTATCCCGAAGTTCAGCGCCAATGTGATAGAGAAATGACAGCTGCCACTGAAAATGTCTTTGACTGCATCGGATTTCAGAGCCAATGTGATAATGTAATGACCGCTGCCACTGACATAGTCTCTGATCTTCATAAGAAAACGGAAACACTGGAGAGTAAAACTCTTCCATGTAATCAGCTATAGGATCCCAAAACACATGATCAGCTTGTCTTTCCACGACACTTTCCAGCTGTGCAAACTGATCTTCAATCACAGTGTTCAGTTCCTCAATCATGAAAGAGAATGGAAGCAGCATAGTCTCCTTGCGCTCTGTCACAGGAAACTTTTGAGAATAATAATCATGATCATGAAAATTGTATGTCTGAATCTGTCCTTCTAAACCTTCAATTTCTTTCTCAATATCTTTGGCAATTTCATCAAAAAATTTCATTTTATCCTCTGACTTGCAGTCAAAAGATTTCAGATATGAAGATAAGGACAAAGAAAAAGATTCATTTGTTTCTTCTTTATTATGATCATCATTCCACTGTTTAAAACCTTCAACTGAAGGAGATTTTACTTCCACCTCTGGCCTATCTATCCATTCCTCCAAGAACAAAAGCCAAAAGTCTGGCAATGACTTAATGGACTTGGCAGGCAAGCATTCAACCCACTGTTTGCATTTCCCTTGGAAAGAATCATAAAATAACCTTATGCAAACATCTTCATATTTAACTCTAAGAACCTCAGCAAAATGACAAAAATCTGAGATATGATCCAAGGTTAAACTCAAATCTTCTCCGTTAAATTTTGGACCATTCTTTAGAAAATAAACATCCTTGGGAAAATGGTTTGGGAAACCATGTAGTCCTGAGAAATCTATGCATGCATACCTTGAACAAATAATGGCAGCTTCTGGGTCTTTCATAGCTCCAGTGGAATCACCCTGAATGTATGAACTTTGAATTTTTCAACAATGGAGTCGCCAAGGTAGTTTTGCAGCCATGAAAATCATTTTGAACTCCTGCTACCTTCAGAAATCCAAACTTAAGCTCCCGGCAGACGCACCAAAATGTTATCACAAAACCAGTACTAGGGACTGCAACCAAGCAAGGTCTCATGTAACTGTTTCAGACCATACTTTAGATTAGGAATTAGCCTTCCTAATCAGAGAGGGCTCTCTCACGACTCTTGACAAAATCCTTCAAACACTAGAGGGCTAACTCTTCACACACTTATAAAAATATAGCTGGCTGGACATACATCAAATTAGTCTTCATTGGGCTATGGAGTCTCTCACAGTTAATAAATCAAATCACAGTCATCTCATAGAAGCCAAGGCTCTTTGCATCATCAAAGGTTCAAACATAATTTACCTAAATCAAAGCCTGCTGAACATACAGGAAGTCAGAGCATTAAAAAATGAATTCTGAGTGATGTTCAAACATGCTTCACCAAAACCCACAGCCTGTCAAGCACACAGGAAGTCATAGCATATAATATGAATTCTGAGGGATTGTACCATAACAAGGCTGTAAAAAGAACATTAAGAAACTAAAACCACCACCACATTTGAACAAAAAGATGCATTGAGAATCTTGGGAAGAAAAAACTCTGTTTGCTATTACTGTAACAGTCTTTTCATAAGCTCTAGAAAACTCTGTTTTTGTATATACAATCCAACCCTTTTTACATTCTAATCTGATCCCTATATAGGCAAGCAAACTCCCCCACCTCGAGCTTCCTCCTCCAGCATGAGGGGAGCCTCGAAGGTGGCTATTCATTATCCCTATCTATTGCATAACTAATCTATTAATTACATAATGGCTAAACTGAAATCACAAATAGTTTTCATTTAATCAAAATCCTAAATCTTTGCTCCTTGTCGCATGATGCTTTTCTGGCTTTTGACACATGTCCTTTGGCTGTTTAGGTTGAAGTATCTTTGAAGGAAAGTACATAGAACGAACTAGCTTTGGATTCTAGTTACGTGTATGCTTATTAATTGATCAAGAGGAATGCTCTGTTTTCACGGTCTTTGTCTCCCACATTTTCCCAAAATATAGCAGCATGTTCTCAAATCTTTTAATCACCCCATGCATGGAATGCTGCCATGTTTTAGATGTGCTGTAAGTAATATTAATAGACAGGTGCTTCTCTTCCTTAACTCCCGCTCACAGTATCACACTAGCTGCGCTGCACTTTAAACTCATCACCTACAGCAGTTTCGTAGCGCGCTACGAAACTGCTGTGTGATTTAAATAAACCACAGTCTTCCTTTAAACTTCTCACAGACTTGAATAGCTGATGTTGCCAATCTTCAGTTTCACCTATTCTATACTGAGATTCAGAATCACAGTCCCTATAACATAAACCTCCAATAGATGAACCAACTGCAATTTATGAGACCATCATGATTTTACCATCCCACTGACTCAACACAGCGTCATATAAGCCAAAACAGAGCAAGTTTGTTAGAAATATGCTATCTGCATAAGTGTGATGAGGAGGTATCTGAAACCCATCAATCAAAGGATGTAATCCATTGTTGTCAGAAACATCAATATTAAACAGATGGTACAAACCATGGTTGCCATGACGAGCAATGGCATTATCTTTCCCAAAGGCCATATTGCCGGAACCTTTCAGGATGATTGAGAAATAGTTTGTTGATGTGGCCAGGCTTGGGATCTGAAATGAAAAATTCTGCAGCAGTGCGATCTGGTAAACCTATCTCTCATATAGTAGGGCCATCTCTTGGGGGCTCATAGATCAAAATCCCAACATCTATCCTACAACCTGAATATATGTTAATCAAGCCTTCTTTCATATAATCACCAAGAACACCTGGCATCCAACCATAGAGATTGTAGGTACCAGGGCAAACATTTTCTATAGAGAAAAACCCATTCTCATCAGCTTGACTCCAAAATTGGTAGCTCTTACTCTCTAAATATTAATATTTTTCCAAGGGAACACAACTATATTTTCAGTTCTTGGTTACAGAGCTTGATTTCAGAGCTGCATTCAGCCCAGAAAATGGCCGCAACACCAACAATGTGTAGACTCAGGGTCAGAGTGAAGATCATCTCCTCCCGGTAGCCACACAAAGATGATACCCCAGCCACTCAAATCTGTAATAAACTCGGCCCTTGATAGCTCAGAGCTCAGTCTTCAGTCTAATCGCTCTTATCTATGTGCATAGACTCATTCCCTGCAGAGAAGATGCACCATATTACAGGTTTATGAGGGAGCTCCACTCGCTGCAATGTACAACATATATTGATCTCTGTTATCAAGTCACACTTTTTTTAAATGCATACTTTCTCACTATGACTCAATTACTGGCACATCAGTACAAAATCTGAGAAACTTCAACATGTTCCATTGATCGCACTGTCAGTATGAGATTAGTTTACATTTGTTTTCATAACTTGTGCTTTGGTAATTCTTTAAACTCCAAAACTTCTGTGGAGCTTGAGAAGTTTCTTGGTCGCCAGCTGGAGCATGTAACCGGCACGTTACCGCGTTTGTAGAAGACAACATCGCATCCACCTTGACAAAGGAAATTCATCTATTTCGAACTCAGCCATTTGCGCCATCTGTATCATGACTCATGTCGGTGCCAAACCAACGACCTGAAATTTCGATTCTTGTTTAAAAGCGCATTATGTCCACTTTAAATTACATTATCCTTTATCCTAAGATTGCTCAGATAGTATACGTGGATAGGACGGAAGTCTAAACGAAAGAACCCTGTTCGGATGGCGCAGGTGTGCATCTTCATATCCTTTCGAAAAACCTTTAACCCTGCTGTTTGGTCCGCCAATGACAATTCTCCCTCAGAAAAATCAAATGTCACCCAGAGGTGGTGAACCTACATGCCATAAATTAATTTAAAAAGAAAAATTAATACAGCACAGGTTGGCTTTCAAATAGTTATGTCGGCCCATTATACCAAGAGACGTGTCTCTTCATAGACTCTAACAAGTATATATATCCAATTGAGGTTGTCCATTTCAGCCCAGAACTTTCGGTCAAGATAATGAGCTCGGTTCTGAAACAGAACAGAAGCGAGGAAGTGCAGAGAAGATAGAACAAAAGTGAAGATCTGAAATTGGTTCTTTTTTTATAATCCCTCTTTTTCTGTGCAAACCCACATCAACTTCAAACCTGCGATAACACATCATCCTTGCACCTGAGATGATATTCTGCCTCGACCCTGTGGTAAACTTTTAAAGGCACTCTACTAAGGATAATTTAGTAAAGCAACGGCACAAAACTTGGATTTGAAGGAACTTAAAGCTAAAGAGGACGAAGAACAGGTGGATCATTGTTTGGACAACAAATTAAATCTGTGGAGAGATCAGCTTCGGATTTGTTCAGAATTTTGGAACTATCCTCATATTTAGAAGCAAGTCCTCCTTTGGTGAAGTAAGACCTTGAATTTGTAAACCAGACTTCCTCTTGTAGATCACAGATTAATAGCAGACTTGAAGTCACTACTGAGAAGCAGTTCTTGAACATTCAAAGAGGTGTTGAAGACATTGTTTTGGGCATAGCTGAACTTGGTAACATTGTTAAGTAGTCTATTAAAGGACCCCTGAAACATTTTTATAACACCTGATGTTGTGCCCTATATGTTTTCAGGCATGCTAAATGTAACCCAATATCAAAGACCAATTTAAGTGATAGATACACCACCAGTGGATCAATGACTAAAGCATAATCTTCAGACAAACAGAACGCTGACAGAAGACCCAGATGCTTCAAGCATGCCAGCTGAGAACATAATACTCTCTATGTTTTGTGGAATTTTAATAGATTTTTTTGTTTGAAGGATTCAACACAAAAACTCCTGCAAGTCTCCCACATTAGTATGCACATCTTTCACAATCACCCATGAGCCAGAATTCAGAGATAACTCCCTTAATGTATTTGATGGCAATCCCACAATAGCTGCATCATCATAGGGTGTCTCCTCGAACACACTGCCACTGATCTCATCAACATTCCTGGAGGGAAGTAGAACTCTGTACAATAAGCATGCTAGGATTTGGACCTTCACTGAAAACTCAAACAAATCCCCAGTTTTGTAGCACGCTACGAAACCACTCAAACAGGTAGCGCTGCGAAACTGCTCGATCTTTAAGCTAATCTAGAAAAATTTTGACAACATCATTTTCAGTGATAACATAATCATTAATTAATTTACTTATTATTTATTATTTTTTATATTATTATGATTATTATTTATTATCTATTTTTATTTATTTTTACATAATTTATGTTCATAACACTCTTGCTGCTGTGTGCACGAAGATCTTGGTAAGTCTGCAGTTGTGTGCGCAGGCCCCTGCAACTGAGTGCGCAGGGTCAGAAGTCTGTATTATCGAAGAATTGAAGTAATAAAAGAATATTTTAACACATATTTGTGTTTTTTTATCTGTTTTAAAGTTTCTGTACTTATGTTTGAATATTGTTCGTTGTAGCATATTTTCCATATAATTGCATCGTGAAGACCTGGATATTGTTATTTATGCTGAATAATACATATAGAAGTAGTTACATGCAGCTTATGAATATGTTAAGTAAGGAAACTGTTCTATGACTGTGTTTATGAAGTTAATGGTTCACGAAGGTCGGATTGAGCCCTAGATTAGAAGAAACCCTATAGCCACACTTCATACCCCTTTGGATGCAAAAACCTGGTTCTAGCATCCCCCCATATTACCTCGGGTGAGACTGCAATCTTCCCTGCGCAGGTCATTTCCGAAAGGGCCAGTAATATATGGTTTTGTTGGTTAGCACAACCTAACTTCGAACCTGGGTCTAAGCCCCCGAAGCCAAAAAATGTAATCTAATGCAATTCGAAAAGTAAACTTTGAGATGAAAGCTAAGCATATGCAAATGTCATTTCTTTTATGATTTCCAAAAGAAATAATAATTCTCTAATCAACAACAAATCAATAGTCCTTCCACATGCACAAGTAGCAAACGGTAAATTCAATTGACCTAAAGAACTAAAGACTCAACCAGAATTCATTTTCACTACTTCAAACAATGGGATGGACTTTTGCAAGCCAATAAGAAACCAACCAAAATAATGGAAAATTAAATGCACATAGAGCAAGAGGACACTTCAACGATCAAGAAACACTAGACCTTTTTGGTATAAACCCTAAAAATTCTCAATTTGCAAGGATCAGTGTGTCTATAACAGTCAAAACCCATGCTGATAGGGCTTTCATCATGATTGTAAAGGAAAAAATCACGTTGGCAACGTGACTGTTTCTAGATAAAACACATTGGGTGAGAAAGATTTAGGAAAATAAAAAATAAACTCAAACTTGACACTCTAAAGAATACACTACTCAGAATGCAGACCCATAATGAACATGAATTACAGATTACTAGGAGGGACACCAAACTAATAAAAAATACCAAAGATACAAAGGAGATTTGAAGCGTTATAAGCTCCCCAACGGAGACACCATTTTGTTGTGTAGGCAATCCTTTCTCCAGAAAAAAATGATCCCTCTATTCCTCTGGGAGGATCTAGAAACAAACAAAGACAAATATGTGCAAACTTTCCTAGTTTATACCAGAAAACACAAAGGAGGATAGATGACTTACCTCACTCTGATGCTAACATCCATTAGTGTCATACTTGATTCTTCCGCTTCTAAGCTCAATATCCTCTTCACTGTTATTTATGAATACTTGCAAGGAAAATCACGTGGAGACAACAAACGCATACATAGAACAAACAATTTTGATATAAATCATAATACATATCAAGGAGTATTATTCTAAATGAGCAATGATTGACACATTTATGGAAAGAAAACACATAATGTATTATTAATAGATGGTAAAGGGAGCATTACAACCACTTAAGCCTTGATGTTGAAAGCCTCCTTTAGGTGAGTTTCCAAGTCCTAGCCTTAACCTTCAAGCACTCCTTTCTCCTTAACAAAATGGGCAACATTTGGGCATAGTTCAGCACTAGGAAGGCAACCAAGAAATAGCCAACTAGTTGTGGATAGTATGGATCTCATTTATAGGGAAGGAGAGGGAGTTAATGATCCATAAAAGGAGGGATAGGTTCCACATCTTAAGGGAAAGATCCATGAAAGTAGGATAAAGGACTAAGAATGGGAGATCTTGTTCCAATCGTTATTCACCTACAACCAGCTCGTCATTCTCGAGACTTCTAGTAAGAGAAATTTCTCCTTAACTTTAAGAAAAACTACCTGAAGAGGTTCAGCACAGGTTTTCCTGATAAAATCCGTGTTGGCAGTGCTAGGAAAGTATAGTGCAACAAGGTACTAGTATGGGTCACTATTGATGCAAAGAGCGTTGATCCTGAAAACAAGGTTTTTTGACAAGTTTCTTCAGAATTATTTCTAGGCAAGTTTTCTTTATTTTTTTTCAGGGATGTGTCTAAACCTGTTTCATGGTGAATACACTGACAACTTTCATCATTTTGACACTTCAGGATACGAGACAGGGAGTGTGACAAAATACTGTATAACACATTGTGTCCTACATTTGGCCTATCATTCACCCATATTACATGGACCATCTATGTTACTTCATTCGCCTCACCAACCCAACACAGAGACCAACCAATGGGGCCACTACCTTCAGCAAAAGCACCACACCTCCATCCAAGTCACCATCATCATGGGGCACCCGTCTCAATGTATTTACATACAAATCATCTTCATATTCTTTTGGAAACTGTACAAAGATTTTTTTAGGAAAAATACTCCCACCCATATTTTCATGTCTTTTACCTGGTGGAAGTTTCTAGTCACCCTTGGTCGGAGCTCGCACATCACCCATAGTCATTTACCATCTTCATTCTAGTCAAAACATACTCACACCCACCCTAGAAATCCTACTGACTCCAGGTCCATCCCTATCAGCAAACATGTTTTGACTTTTGCCATTCTTTGCATAACAGCTTAACCTTGGGCCAGTTGTCCACATCCACTCATATCATCAGCTCTCATTATCATGCCTTATCTAACCCATGCTATTACAATATGTTTACATCTTATACTGATTCCCCGACATAGCATGTCGAGCTGTTGATGCCTCTTTCCTGTCGACTTCAACACTTGTATTCCAGGATGGAGGCAGTACCTTGGATACTCCCCCCTTGAAGGGATATCCTCGGGTGGCATAATGGGAATCACTATTACCCATTAATGTCATCGGTCCCCTTGAAATTCGACACCAACACAAGTTTTCATGTCAAGGTGGTACCGTACTTAATGACCATTGTAGTTATTTCATTTAGTCGAAGACCCCCACATCACTAAGCACCCCATTCAAAATTTCTTACATCATGATATAGGGGGCGTACCCAAAGTTGAAGACCCATGCATACTGCAACACCTCATTCATTAGTCCTTCACCTTTGTTATGCATGGGGGAACCAAATTCAGTCTATTTATCCAAGAAGCGCCCTTTAGGGTGTCAGCAATTGTCATTATCAACCATCAGCATGTCAACCACCATAGCATTGAATGGACAGAAACATTTCCTGTTTGATTGTAATAATTCGTCACTAGTCATCATAAGGAGCATGGGACATGCCCGCCTCGTATAGGCAATTTATTTTTCTTTACTCTTTAGGTTTTCTTTAGACCATGGTTATTCATTATACTCATTCAATGGGCTTCCCTATTCATCTCCACAATAAGTTATCCTCTCTCTCAAAAAGTTGATCAGATTCTCCGTCAAAATAGAAAACATGATGTATTCCGACTATACGTTTGCTCTAACCTCATACATAAAGGGGAAATTGTTAACACCAGAAAATTGTACATGTATTTTCACAATCCAGAAGACACTAAAAGACCTCCACCAGAAAGCACAAGTGAAGATTTTCCAGCTGAAGACATCATGAATTTAAAAAAAATTAATTTCCCCTAAGGTCCAATGTTTATAAGGTTAAAAAATTGAGGAAGTTGTGGCTATTTATTCGATAGTCGTTTGCACACGGAATTTCCTTCGAAAGTCATGCAATCGAAGAAATGGATGAATCAACAAATTTGGGACCACTTCACACACTTGGAGGTGATTGTCTAACAGGATCTCAATCCAGGACAACCGAATTCGAGTCACCCTGAAGATATGCAACCCTCAATGGATCATCTTGTCCTACTCATGAGTAATTTTCATGCATGAACAAAGAGAGGGAATATGGATTCAAAAAATTCTATATAAATAGGCCATGGGAGAACCAAAATATGAGACATTGTTATGTTGGCCAAATTTCTATCAATGTTGGCCAAATTTCTATCAAAGCAAACCAACATTCCATTGTTGAATCCAAAGAAAGTAAGATCACTAGCATGTTGGCCATATTTCTTCTAAGAAATCCATCATCTTAGTGAGAGAAGAAGAGTCCACCATTGGAAAGTCTTCATACATCTTTAAGAGAGAGGAGAAGATTTCAAAGAGATTGAGGAAAAGACCCCCCCTTGCTGAGGATTTTTTAGCACCATAGCTCAAAGAATTCTCTTCAAGTGTCTAAGATTCATTTATTGTATTCAACCTCTACTACCAACAGTCAATAAAGGGAGCCTTTTACATTATTTTCTTGACTTGTTTGCTTCATTGAGCATCATTTATGTATCCATCTCTTTGTTTTAGTTTATGTTTTTTTATGCATTGTTTTCATTATTGGCAATGCTTTGTTTATTTAAGTTTGTTCGCTAACAACACAAATTATACCTATGATCCTTTGTAGGGAACAAACAACTATTAAGGAGGTGTCTTTTGGTACACCATTGCCACAAAAACACTACCACGGGAGCTTATCAAGAAAGGTCCATAGACATTAGAGTGGATCCTTGCCAAAAATTCATGTGCTTTCCTATCTCGATCATGGAATGTGGATTTTGTGTACTTTTCCAAATTACATCCTTTGCAAACCTCTTGCTACTCAAGTGCTCCTTTAGGGAGGCCTGTGGTTTTTTTCTGCATAATTTTCAAGGCGCCATGATGAAAATGGCCAAGTAATATGTGCCAAAGTTCACCGACATCACGGCTCCGCAACTTCTCCGCCTTTGTGCTTAATGCAACACAAAAATTCCACATCTACCTTATATAGGTTCTTCACACGAACCCCGATCTGCTTCACCTATCCTGTGGTTATCTGTCTCAGGAATGCCTTTCCTTTGCTAAAGATCACATCATAACCACTGTCTTCCAAAACTACAATAGAGATGAGATTTTTCTTTAGGTCTGGAATGAACATGACATCCTTGAGCCTAGGAGGGCAACTCGACTCCCTCTAAAAGGCGATTGTACCAACCTCATTCATGTTGTATCTTTTTTCATCTTTCAGATCAATGTGCATCTGCAATTCTTTCTCCTCCAGCTCACTAAAAAATATCTACACCCTATCATGTGGAACAATGCACCTAAGTCCAAGTACCACACGCTCCCCATCACTGTGTTGGCCATGCATGTGATAAGGGTAAATTCAAGCTCGAACTATGAAGCCAAGGCTTTACCTACTGCTCCTCCTAAGGTATTCTTTCTTGCCTTTTTCTGTGGACACTTCATGGAATAGTGCCCAAATTCATGAAAATGGAAGCATTTATTTTGGAAAAATCTTTAGTCTTGCCCCCATGGTTGGAATTTGGTTTGGAATGAGATTTCTTCCCATTTCTTCCCTTTTCCCTTCTTTCCCTTTCCAACCAATGTAAATTTTTCTTCATCCTCGCCCTTGGATGAAGTCCCATCTCTGGTATTCCATTTTATTTCCTCTTGTACCAAATAAGACCATAAGCGTTCCCAATTCAGTAGTTTCTCCCTCGCATTCACTAAAACTTTTTAGTTATGCCAACTCTTGGGAAGGCCTAGAAAGGCTAGGCCTACCAAGTCATCTTTTGGAACATTAACACTAGCCCTTTTGGGTTCATCATGAAATTGTATGAACCTAGTAAGATATTGCAGAATAGTGTTATTTTTTTGTATCTTGATACTTCGAATTTTATCCTTGAGTTCCAGCGTCTGTGGTCACTATTTTTCTCTAACAATTCTGTACGTGCTTTCCACATTGCAAACAAAGTTTCTTTTCCATGGATATTTGAGACAATGTGATTCTATACTCCCTCCAAGATTATTCTCCTCGCCTTAGCTACATCTTTCTTCTACTGGGCAAGGTTCTAGGCATCAAATTCTAGTGGTTTTGCAACATCTGTCTTGATGTATTCTAGCAATCCATTTCCATCCAATACCACCTCCATCCAATCCTTCCATGCGATAAAATTATAGTTTCCTTCCAAGGCATACTCTAGCCTCAGTCCATTGAAGGCCATCTTCTCAGCCTTGAAGAGATCTTGTTGCACTTAACTTCAAATTCAATTCTTTTGAGAAACAACTTTTAATTTCCTTCTCTAATGTGAATCCTGATATGATACCATGTAGAAATTATGGTGTAGATTTGAAACTTCTCATTAATATTTAATCAAAATCAGAACACATAAAACTATTCTATTGCTCTATGAAATTTAATTCACAATTTAGAAGAAGAAAAAAATTAGACATGCAATAAGAAATAACACACGTGCACTCAATATTTTTCTAGGGAAAGAAATCTACTAAAAACCCTAATGCTTGCTTGCATTAATATGATGAATAGAGATGTATTACAATTAATTTGCTTAACTAAGAACAACCTACAAGTGAATAACCCCTCTCTCATCTAACTGAGAAGATCTAACCCAGACCTAGTCAATTTCTGCCTCTACTTGAGCCCCTATTTCCTTGTGCAATTCCTTGATAAATTAGGTCCTTATTATTTAGGAATTGACCAAAAATGGATTGTGCAATTCCCAAGGTTGATCATTTGATTGCATGCAACACTTTTACACTCAAGACTAGTCTACAAATGATGTTACACGGCCTTGGAATCTCCACCACAGCTGGGGAACTTGAATTCTCTGCATGCACTAGCTATTTGGGTAGATTGATTAGTTAACTGGATGATCACTGAGTTTGATTGAAGTTCCACTGCACAAATGACTTCCACTAGTTCCTCCAATAGTTGGAACTAGTTTAACTGAAAAAAACTTGAGATAGTTAACTTCTATTGCTACAAATTATCAATCACACATGCTTAATTGAACTCTAACTCCTTCAACTTTAATTTACTAATTAAACTGGGTGACACAAGACCTGTCACACAAGTTAACTTCATCCAAGTTGTATGCTGATGTGGAAATTCCAATTTTCTCAATTTAATAAAGGAAAAAACAAATTGAGAATTTCTTGCTGCATTTTTCAACAGCTCAAGCAACATATAGGCATCATCCACAACTTCAATATATGTAATTCATGCATCAATGACATAACATAATGGCAACAACATATGTGACTTTAGTAACATCAGTTTGTTGTGCCATGCAACAACACCCCATTTATTTTTTTTAATCCTTAGGTAATTATTGTACAAATAAATGGGGACCCTTAAAAAATTAAAAAACATAAGAATATAAGTTTAATTTAAAGATTTTCTTAGGAATAAATTTGATTTTACTTTTAATAAAACCTCACTAAAGCTTGAATGACCAAAGAAGGCCACTTTAAAGGCAAATCCGACCATATCACATATCGCAGTCTTAAGAGTATAATAGTTCATCTACCGAGTCAAGACTTGCAATTGCGATAAAGGATAGCCCCCAGGGAACCCAAACATATTCATTCTTTATAAAATCTTAAAAAGATTAATGAGAATGCCTTATGGCAGAAGAACCCCGCATCGCAATTCATGTATCTGAAAGGCCTCCCTCTTGTGAAATGCGATAATCATCGGACCTGATGAAACATTAAACCATACCATTAAAAATACAATCACGTCCAATGTATCACAAGAATGCTAATAATCTAACAGTTTTGATTGCGATGAAGTTATTCATTAAAGGAAAGTGCCCAAAGAAATTATTAAGCTTAAACGAAAGCTCCGCTTAAATATAAACCTAAGGGCCCACTACACTGCCACGTCACTTATCACAATCACAAATTGTTAAAAGCTTTTTGGGTAATGTATATTCTCCGTTGTCCTGAATCGCCTATTGTGATATTGTGATAATGTGGTTATCACAATCACAAATTTCCCATGCTTAACACACCGATACGGTGATATCGCATATTGATGTAGCACTTAAAGAATGAACTTGGTCCACCATCTGAAGAAATCTTGTGATGTGATATATTAATGAATAATAAATAAAACACGTGGAGCCATGATTTCAGTTAATAAATGGGTTCTAACAGTATTAATGGTTTTAGGGCCCAAGGAGATTTGGTGACTTGTTTAGATTGATTTTCATTAAAAATTCTCTTTCTATTTCAGAAGCTTTATGTGTTCTCATAATTTTACATTTAACTCATATTTTCTCTTCAGTTTCTCTGTATTCTTTGTATTGCAGGATTTCTCCTGAAAGAGAATTGTGTAGCAAAATGACTAAGTCTAAGAAGGGAAATAAGTCTGGTGAAGCCACTCGATCATCTATGTCTGATGTAACTTAAATGACTCCATTATTTTCTGACACAATATGCACTAAAGATAGCAGGACTTCCTCATGGGAAGCTATATACAATCTGCTGGAAAATGAGGGTCCAAGAATAATTGAAACCAAAGCAACAACAGATGTTACCACTTCTTCTAAAACTTCTTACTTTGAAGTTGCAAGTTCTTTCCTACACAGAATTGCTGCCAGACTGAAGATTTTACCATACACTGATATGGTAAAATGGATTATAAACAACATCAACATTTCAGACCGTGCATTCTAGACTTCAAGACAAGAAGTTATTGGTTCCTTCATAGCACAATACCTGAAGAGAATGTATCATATATCATACACACAGAAGGTATATGATAAAGCCTTTCTCGAGCATTTCACGAAGGAGAATGAAGAATCATTAGACCCAATTCAACAATGGAAGTCTAGTTCAAGCAAATTCAAACAAGAGAAATCAGGTATGTATCCTATAGCATCTCTTGCTTCTCTCTACTGTTGTGTCGGAGCTATGATGTGTAGATTATTTGGGCATGCCGATACAACCAAGTTTTTTGTTGAATGGGTTCCCCTAATAGATGCAACAGTGAACTCTTTTGTAATGGATTGGGGTACTATTTTGTCTAATAACCTGGCTATGCAAATTCAAGAATATAGGCAAAAGTGATTTGTCTCTACTCAAACAGTCCCTCCATTTTTTATGAGTGCCTATATTATGGATGCAGTATGTTTCACCACTAGTTTTCCACTTATGGGGTGGAAATGGACTATTCATGATCTAAAATGGAGCAGATAAGTAATGTTGAGCTAATTCCTGATTCAGAATAAAATCCAAGATGCTTATGATTTTCTTATCAAGTGTTTAAGGATTCACCATTTTTGCTGAATTAAATGATTCCCACGAGAGTTTCTTATGTAAATGTTATAAATAGTTTAACATAAAAACATATGCTGAACAACAGAAAAATAACAATAAAGAACATCAAAATACAACACACAACACAGATATTTGATGAGGAGTTCACCCGTCCTAGGATACATCTCCTTGGTCCAGCTTCCAATGCTTAGCCCTCTCTATTTTGCTCAAAATTACAACAAAAGTGTGTTTACAATGCTCAAATGCCTCCAAAAATTGTCTCAATGAGTTCAGAATAGCCAAAACTGTTAGAATAGACTTTTTTTGCACCTAATTTGGATAAGGACTGAAGAAGTTATGACTTCTCCTAGTTTTCCCACTATTCGTTCCACAATTTTCACCACATCCGGCATGATCCTACAAATTATCCCCAAAAATGCGCTAACTGGGAAAATATTTTGCCACACAATGGGCCATATTATTTCAGTTGAGTCAAAAATTGCAATCGGTGAAGTTTGGTAGGCTTAAGGTCTGTAAAAATAGCAGGTGATATGTGATTGCGGTATCAGCGGACCCCATGACACTATAAAATGGAATTGATAAATATATCGCATCCGGGAACTTATTGCAATTGACGGAGTACCGATGGTCATAAATATGCGAGACCTGCCATGTTTCGATATGCGATTGTGATATCGCATCACAACCCGAACTCGTCGAGGGTCGATTACTGTAACTGTCCTCCCCTTACTGATATGTAATTGTGATTTATCACATCGCATCTCTTCTCTACTCGAGGCTAATTTTGTATCACTTTTCTGCCTACAATTGTGATTTGTGATATGTGGGGGCCAATGGTGGCTTTCCATTTGGTGCATCCTCATTTGCTGAAGGGCCTTGCCACATCATCCAATCCTACCATGTGGACAAGTTAAACTTGAACTTTGACTTGCTATAACTTCTACATACAAGCTTGGATTTGAGTGTCGTTCACACCATTGGATTTAGAATGATGAGCTCTTTGATCTGAAGCTAAGTTTAACAAAATTATGACACTTTAATTTTTGAATATAATTTTGAGCACCTGATCACTCCTCCCCACTGGAAGTCTTTTGGACCCCAAAAGATTATATTTAGTTGCTGAATAAATGAGGGTATTGTTCCCTCACCTTCCCCTCTTCAATCTATTTTTCCTTAGATTGATTTGTACCTTTGAGACCCACTCGAAGATAATCAACATTTCCCCTCTTTGATGACCTCATTATTCTATCAAGTATGGTGTCTTGTCAAAGCTCATTAAGAAATTCTAGCGAAAAATATTCAATTGATGGAATCTGTACACTTTCTCCTTGATATTCAACCAAAGGAGGCTCATACAATCTCAAATTTTCAACATTAACAATGGAATAAATTTTCATATATGAAGTAAAATCAAGCTTGAAAGCATTATTACCAATCTTTTCCAGAATTTTAAATGGACCATAACGGATTGGTTTTAGTTTTTTACCTTCACCTTGAAGCCTTTCCTTGCTAATGTAAATCCAAACTTCATCATCTACTTGAAACTGATGATCCACATTATTCTTATCATGCCTTGCCTTATACTTTCCTCGACACTTTTCTAGTTATTCTTGAATTGTTTGGTGAATCAACTGACTTTTCTCAATGAATTTCTTTGCTCTATCTACGTCGCTATGTCCATCTGCAGCTACATCTTTCTCAAAGATGAAATCCAAAAGCGATTTAGGCAAATAACCAATACATGCCTGAAAAGGCGAAGTTAGAGTAGAAGAGTGTTTTGCTCGGTTGTAAGCATGTTGAATATAATGCAACTGTTCATCCCACAAATTAGGATGTTTGTTGTAATATTCTCTTAGCAAATGAATAACTGTCTTTCTAACCACTTCAGTTTGACCATATTTTTGTTGATGGAAGGTTGTACTTTTCTTGAACTTGGTGTCCATCAAGTTCCATAAATTTGATCAAAACTTCCCAACAAATCGGGAATCACGATCACTTACAATAGAAGTAGGTAATCCAAAATGAACCCATACATATTGAAAGAAAAGTTGAGCTATTTGTTCAGCTGTATTTTTTTCTACAAGGCATTAATATGCACATCTTTCCAAACCTATCCACAACTACGTAAAAATAATCATGACCTTTTCTTGATAAAATAAGACCTCCTACAAAATCGATAGAAACACTCTCCCATGGACGTGAAGGCACTGGAAGTGGTGTGTACAATCCTAGTTTCCTATTACTAGGCTTACTGACTGCACACAATGAACAACCTCCGATAAAACATGACGCACTTTCAAGCATATGAGGCCAGTAAAAATACCTCTGAATATTTTCCATTGTTTTACTTACACAAAAACGTCTAGCAATAAGAGAAGTGTACGCTTCCCTTGTGACATTTAGTCTCTCTCCATGTGGAACACAAATTTTCCCCAAATGATACACATATTATCATGTACATGGTAGTCTAATTCCTCAACTTGGTGGCCTTGACTCAAGTTTGAATATACCTCTTGAAAGTCAGCATCATGTGCGTATTGTTCAACATAACTTTCAGGAAAAACAAAATGATTCTTGAGTAAAATGGCTACATTAACAACTGGTCTAGAAAGCATATCAACAACTTTGTTATAAATACCTTTCTTGTACCTAATTACCAAGTGGAATTGTTGTAAGAATCCTATCCAATGTAAGTGCCTTAATTGCATGCTATAAAATAATTGCACCCATGGCATAGTCACTTTCAGCCATTTATATTTCAAATGGTTGTTTCAAATCCGGAAATGTTAAAACCGGGACTGAACTGATCTTTTGTTTTAAAGCATCGAATGATTTTTGTTGTTTGCCTTCCCAATGGAGGACAACCTTCAGTTGGTCAAAGCATGTAGTGGAGCTATTATGGAAGAGAAATTGGCAATGAACTTCCTCCAGTACTGCGTTGCTCCCAGAAAACTCCTTACTTCTGTGACTGATTTGGGTATTGGCCAATTCACAATGACTGAAACTTTAGAGGGGTCATTCTTCATCTCACCTCCTCAAATGTGGCCCAAATACACTAAGGGAGTTTTCTCGAATTCACATTTAGACATCTTTAGAAATAACTGTTCTTTTTTCAAGAAATCCAACACTTTCCTCACATGATTGACATGCTCTTCTCGTGATTTCTTTAATATCAAAATATCGTATAAATATACAATTACAAACTCATCAAGAAAGGATCTTAAACAATCATTCATAACTCTCATAAATGTAGCTGGAGTGTTGCAAAGACTGAAAGGCATAACCAACCACTCAAACAATCCATGTTTGGTTTTAAAAGAGGTCTTCCAAATATCCTCCTCAGCTATTCTAAATTGATGATATCCACTTCTCAAGTTTAATTTAGTGAAATATTTTTCATTCTTCAACTGATGTAGCAAATCATCTATTATGGGTAGTGGGTATCGGTTCTTTATGGTAATTTTATTCAAAGCTCAATAATCTACACACATGCACCAGGTCCCATCTTTCCTGGGTACCAAAACAATTGGTGAACCACATGGCAAAGTAGAGGGATGAATTACACCTTTATCTAACAATTCCTAGACTTGTTTCTTAATTTCTAAACTTTCCAGAATTGACATTCGATACATACCGATATTTGGGTGGATAGTCTTGTTGTTGCTAAATTTTGTGTTGAATTCCCCTTTTTGGTGGAAATCCATTTGGTTCTTGAAACACATCTCCATATTGATTGAAAACATCAACCAATTCGGCTTTCAGTTTCACGTCACGGCTTGCAAAGGATTCATGCTCCGTGTCATTCTTTTGCTTGATCATAAGGAGCACAATATTCTTGCTAGAATTGACCAGTCACTTCATTTACCATGCGCTTGCTAAAGACAGATTAAGCTTTCTACAATGGGCTCTCACAATATACTCCACTCCATCTTTGAACAAATGATATTTGTTCTCAAATCTATGGAAAATGATTTTTCGGTCATACAGATAAGGGCTTCCCAACACAATTCCATAAGTATCCAACGGAACTACATCTAATTCGACTTCATCAATGAAATTGGCAGTATTAAGAAACCTGGAAATGCATTTCCTTGTGACCGGAAGATTTGCATCCTTGGTTATCCAACCCAACGGATACAGTTTATGATGAGGCATGATTTCCAGATTCAACTTCTTGACCAAGTTTGTAGAAATTAAATTTTCCTGGGATCCACTATCAAACAACGTATCAATCTTGGTGTGTTTGGAAATAACTTTGATATGGAACAACTCAATTCTATTTTCTTCATTTGACGCGTTGTTGGAATTATTTCCTACTCTGGTGATTGCCATGGCTTCCTCTTTGGTTTTTTTTCCACGACTTTCCCTTTAGTGACTGTGGCTACAATCTTTGTTTCATTACCTAAGTTGAAACCCAAGTCTTGTTGTATAGCAGTGTTTGTCTTCTGTTTCCCTTTATTGTTAAATTTCTTAAGTCTTAATTCAGGATGAATCTTCTAGCAATGCGCTTCATCATGGCCCTCTTTGGAACAATTCTTGTACATGGGTTTCTCCCCTTATTTCTTAACAGAGGCATTGTTCTTCTACTTTCCTTTAGATTTATTTCATTTTTCACCACTTTGGAATGGATTCTTATTACCTTCTTCTTGAACATTTTTCCCTCTTGCTTCGAGGTATGTAGCTTGAACACAGATCTCATCAATATTCGTGGGATTAAACATAAGAATGGTGTGTCGAAGATAGCTATGGAAACCTCCTATGTAATTCAGTAAAGTATCTTGTGATTGTAAGTCTACTCCTAGCATAAGCTATCTTCTCCTAAACTCTCGAGTATACTCTTGCACATTTTTACCTTTTAACTGTCTGAAATTTTGTCAATTCATGATAGCTTTTTGCATATGAGCTAAAGGGTAGAATTTTCTTTTTATAGAAACAATTAAATCATACCAAGTAATAGAGATCTTACCATGTTTTTTGATCTCGTCTTGAGTCCTTGCTTCCCACCAAATGAGTGCTGCACCCTCCATTCTCAATGAAGCCAACTGAATTTTGATAGCATCCTCTTTAAGGTTCTGAATTTCACCATTATACATTGGCAACTCGAATTTAACATCAAGTTTTAGAAAAGGTGATTTACCTGTTCCTTTTGAAGAATGATGATGATTATGAGTAAGGGTTGTATTAGTGGAAGAGTGTAAAGATGCTTGTGAAGAAGAGGATGAAGAAGATGGTGGAGAGAGTGGAGGTTTATCTCCATTCCCATTAACTCCTTTTCCATTACCTCCTGTTGGAAATAATACTAAGGGGGGGGGGGGGGGGGGGGGGGGGTGAATCAGTATTATCAAATCAATAAAACTTTTTCATTTCCATACTTAGATACATATACACTACTTCAGTTAATGGAACCCGCGTGTATACGCAACTGTGTCTAATGCAACTAGCGTATATCCAGAATACTTATGATACAGTTAATCCATTCAATGTTGATCTTTAGTTAGTGCATCAGAACTTCATTAACCATATGAACAGTAAGCAGGTGCAGTAAAACAGAACAGATCATCACACACAAGAAGCACACAGGAACACCATGATATAAGGTGGAAACCCAATGTGGGTGAAAACCACCTGTTGCAAGTCATCTCTATCTTCCTTTAATAAGAAACTTCATTTTACAATATTTCTGTACTAGTACAGTCTTATACTAGTACACAGGCTTCTACCTGCAGAAGGCTACAACCTTCTCTCGTTCTCGAGACTCTCCTGGATGGGAGCTACAACCCCCTTAGCTCTTGTACTAGTTGATCCATTTACTAGTACGTAGGTGCCTGCCTACTGAATGCTCCAATCTTCACTTGTTCTCTAGCTGCTACTGGAAGGGAGCTACCACCCCCTTTGCTCTTGTACTAGCTGATGTACTAGTATGTAGGCACCAACCTACAATCTCCTTTCATCCTCCAGGGACCACATTTCATACATTTTCATACTGGATACTCCTGAAGCACAACACTATAATCTGAAGGCCACGTTTCATCAAATTTTCATACTGGACCCATAAATAACATTGAAGCACAAAACAATCAATACTAGCATCATCAATTTCTGAATCGCTGAAACACTGAAACCCTGTCAACAGCACAGTCACCAGAACACAGAGCAGAACACTGAACTCTGCAACAATATTCAGAACCAACTGTATTATCAAAATCATGCATCAGAGTGCATACGCTACTTGGAAGTGCTGAACCAGCGTATATGTCATCAATTACTTACTTATAACTTGATGCACTTCTTGACTTCAGACATATCTAGATTGTTACATATACAATGATAATATGTGTGCTAGCACCCAGATCTAGTCCATCAGATCACATAAATATGAGTCATTATGATCTTGATCCAATATTAGTTCTCATCCATCAATACTGAAGCTAAACACAATCAACTAAATATGATATGCAGAATACTGACACCATTAAATTGTCATCAGAACTCATCAACAACTAGAACCACCTGTAACTTCAAACATCAAAGCTCAAATGGTATACACTACTACCATGAACCAAACCTGCGTACATATGCTCTTACACCAAATCCAACACGCGTACAGATCTATAAATATTCAATCATGACTTGCAGCAATTTCAAACTTACGTTATACCTAGTTCAGATCATTACATGTGTCAGTATACATATCTAGAATAAACATAATCAATCATATAGAGATAGTTCATTTCAAACCATTTGATCCTGATCTATCCTTAGATCTTGTTCTCCATCAACCAGTGAGATCCCTCCTTAGCTCAGATCAAGCAATGCATCATCAACCCATAACCTGCATACTGGATCTCATACTTCATCAGATATTCAAGACTTTTTCCATGCACTTGCCTAATGATCTTCTTCTCCTTTTATAGTCTTAGGCCTTTCTCAATACCATGGTCCAAAACCATAACAAACCAATACCATGGACCAAATACTTGGGATCAACACATCGGATGAGATATTATGGTCCAAAACCATAGGTTCAAATACCAAGGACTAACTACCATGGACCAAAACCCAATGTACACGCCTTCTCTTGCATGAAAGTGCGTGTATATGCATACGCGTCTTTTC
Organism: Pinus tabuliformis; assembly: GCA_031772625.1. NCBI lineage: Eukaryota > Viridiplantae > Streptophyta > Pinopsida > Pinales > Pinaceae > Pinus > Pinus tabuliformis. Next base: position 1,865,006,589 of record CM062817.1, read on the forward strand.
AACGACTAACCCGCATGTATACGCAGCTTGGTCACAATGAACCTGCGTATATATATTTTCTCTTCATTCTTGTAGTTTGATCATCAAATCCTTGCTGCTGACCTGCTGCACTATGATTTGTCATCTGTGTGATTTGCCATCAAGGACAACACTTGTCTCATAATTCCAACAATCTCCCCCTTTGGACTTGATGGCAAAGCTAACTTGTCACACTTAGAACTATCATCTGATTCCTTTGAGCTGTCCTGCATCCCATGCATTCAGTCACATCTGATATCTCTTCTGAAGATTCATCTAGTTATAACTAAGTGAGATGTTCTTCTATGAGTGGGTTGCCATCAAGTACAACACATGCATCATAATGCCAACAATCTCCCCCTTTGGACTTGATGGCAACAACACCAAATCACTCTCCCCCTTTGACATCAAGGGCAAAGGGCGGACCAAGATATTCACTTTCTTTGATAAACATCCCGCTGACCATATTCCCCCTGAGTACCTGCTGAAATTTCTGAATGAGCTCCCCCTTTGTATATGCCAAGGTGTACTAATCTGTCCATGCTCCCTTTGAGTACATGCTGAAGTCTCTGCTCTGTTGAAGTGTGTTGTTCATGCTCCCCCTGACTGTAAGCAAGGTCTGCAAAAAGATGTTCTACAGGAAAGAACATGACTCTATCATAAATGACCTTCCTATCATCAAAGACTCATACATACATCCATCTCCCATCCTAGTGGGGATATACCAATATTAATTCATCCACCCAACCAAGTGGGGATACATGATAAAACAAGAACATTACATCATCCATCCCAGGCATAGTGGGGAAACCGATATAGGTCGTTACATGACCTTGATATGACTGAAATATTTCATCATCCTTCTTATGCATAAAGGGGTTATAAATTACATCATGTGAGTACAATAGATAGAGACACGTTATTACATCATGAGTCTTGATATGACCTTTGCATGAGACCAAACATCTAAATAAGACCATGATAATCATCAGCAACTATCATAATGTATGATCTGCGCCTTAAGCATCTGTCAACAACATCTAGACCAACAATCATGTTTTCCCTCTGTACCTGTTCCATCTGTGCTAGATGGTCTCTGTTAGGCCCATATCAGACTCTTCTCATCCTGAGTTTGGCCCACTGATTTCCTTCAAATAAACATATACGCGACTGTATCCACAGAAATAGGCGTATATATGCAGATCCTCCTCATGAAACTCGCGTACAACCACTTCCAGATCGGCAACTTGTAGATATCAACTCATCCTTTTGAACATCATCATAAAATCATTCACATTATATCATATGTGTAAGACACCATAGCCATCTCATCAACAAGATGATCTTATATATCATCCATGTATCATCACTTGAGAATATCTGCATCAATCAACATATGTAAGTATCAACCTATATAAGTAAGAACTCATCATCATCATGTCTCCAACAATGCAACTTTGAGTAACCATTCATGTATCCAGCACTATGTATCTTGAGCTCAAGATCTTTTGTCAAGGCTTTATATGAACACCAAGAACTATAGGAATCCTGCATCATAACTGTATTATATGATCTTTATGCATATGACGACAACATCATATGAGAGACTTATCATCAAGTAATGAAGTTGTGTATTCAAGCTTTTTACTTCTCCTTATCCTTATGAAGATCACCATGTAAGCATCATATATGCACCATCTAAGAATCAATCCACAAATATGATCTGAACATCAACTATGTAACCCCAAGAATCATATGAAATTTTATCATGGACAACTCATAACCACATCATAGCAAGATATATCATTTAGCCATATAAGCATCATCACCAAGGACTATTAACCATAATGCCAACAATGCATTATTAAAGGCATATGCTCCCCCTCAACCTGTGCCATCTGTTTATTGTTAGATTTGATCATGCATATATCAGCAATAAGCATCAAGACATCATCATCATCAAGTTAGGATCAAAACACTTCTAAAAATCTTACAAGTATCAAGACATTTCCACACATCCTCAACAGACTGTAACTATTAACCAATAGAGCAAATAATGGACTGAATCATGTCAGACCCTTTTTCTGAGCCTGTCCCTACTGCTTTTCCTCAAAATGACATATACGCGACTGTGCAGTGTCTAAATCACGTATATACGTGATTCCCCTTATGAAACTTGCGTATGAGATTTAGGACACTGAAGTTTTACACTTTCAGCTCCCTCTGAGTCTGTTATGTCCGTGCTGTGCTATGTCTGAGTATATTGTGCTGTGCCACATCTTTCTGATTGTACTTCCTTCTTCTTCCATATCTTCAAGTGTGATGATGTTTCTCCTATTGGTGTGGTGCCCAAACCTTCTTCCTGCATTCCTTTGCTATATGTCCAAGCTTGTTACATGCATAACATCTCATATGTTTCATATTCCTCTTGTAGCAATCAACAGCTTTGTGACCAAACATATTGCAAGAAAAAAAATATCCCTGAAAGTACTTGGAATGTGATGATATTTCTGTGTGATGATCTTGAACCATTCTTCTTCTACATCTAGCTGCAACATGTCCAAGATTATGACATACATAACATTCAACATTATGCATTGGAGGAGTAAAAGATTTCCTTTGAAGAATTTCTTTCCTTGGCTGTTGATGGGGTTTTCTTCTCATCTCTTCGTTGTGCATTTCAGATTTCTCATTAGAGTTTCTTGCCTCTCCTTGTGAGCTAGATTCACTTTCAGTGGATTCATAAAAACCAAGACCAGTTTTGATAGCAAGAGACCTTTGACTACTAAGAATATCATCCAAGATTTTAGTACTATCTTGAAATCGTAAGAGCTTATCCTTTTCTTCTAATTTATCATTTAGAATATTTACCTCAACCTGAATATGCTCTTCATTTTCACGATAGTGCTTCTTCATGTCTTCTTTAGCTTTCCTTCCTTCTTCCAACTAATGCCTTAATTCAAGAACTTCGTTGTCTTGTTTTTCAAGAGCTTGGAGTAGATCTTCATTCTGCTTCTTTGATTCTTCAAGATCTTCCTTTAGCGAGCGGATCGTAGCTTCAAGTCTTTCATAATAACTGGATCTATCTCTGAGTTTCTTGATGATTGTGCTCCTTTCATTGACTTCATTTCTTAATGATGTCACTTCATCCTGCAACTTTTGACATTGATCTTCCTTGTTCTTGAATAACTTCCTTACCTTGTTTCCTTCCTCTAGTTGAGCTTTTAGTTTGGTAGCTTCTTCTTTGAAAGCACATTCCTTTGTTTTCAATAGATATTGTTGATCTCTAATTTTGTCTGTAAGCGTTTTAAATTCTGCCTCTATTTGATATCTTTCTTGCTCACCCATAAGTGAAAATTCAGTTGTTTCGCTATCACATTCATCATCTTTAAGAGGATAAATAGATGTATCACCAGAGGATAACAAATTCATACCTGATAGATCTTGTTCATCTTCATTCTGAAGTGATTCTGAATCTGATGTGCTCCTTCCACATATTCCCCAATCAATACACCCACTATCATAGATCTTCTGAGATGTCTTCTTCTTCTTAGGTGCTTTCTTCTTAATCTTCTTTCCCATAGTTCCACGGATCTCCTTCAAGCGATCAAGCTTCTACCAAAGGACCTACTCTGATACCAATTGTTGGAAATAATACTGGGGGGTGGGTGAATCAATATTATCAAATCAATAAAACTTTTTCATTTCCATACTTAGATACATATACGCTACTTCAGTTAATTGAACCCACGTGTATATGCAACTGTGTCTAATGCAACTAGCATATATCCAGAATACTTATGATTCAGTTAATCCATTCAATGTTGATCTTTAGTTAGTGCATCAGAACTTCATTAACCATATGAACAGTAAGCAGGTGCAGTAAAACAGAACAGATCATCACACACAAGAATCACACAGGAACACCATGATATAAGGTGGAAACCCAATGTGGGTGAAAACCACCTGCTGCAAGTAATCTCTATCTTCCTTTAATAAGAAACTTCATTTTACAATATTTCTGTACTGGTACAGTCTTATACCAGTACACAGGCTTCTACCTGCAGAAGGCTACAACCTTCTCTCATTCTCGAGACTCTCCTGGATGGGAGCTAAAACCCCCTTAGCTCTTGTACTAGTTGATCCATTTACTAGTACGTAGGTGCATACCTACTGAATGCTCCAATCTTCACTTGTTCTCTAGCTGCTACTGGAAGGGAGCTACCACCCCCTTTGCTCTTGTACTAGCTGATGTACTAGTATGTAGGCACCGGCCTACAATCTCCTTTCATCCTCCAGGGACCACATTTCATACATTTTCATACTGGATACTCCTGAAGCACAACACTATAATCTGAAGGCCACGTTTCATCAAATTGTCATACTGGACCCATAAATAACATTGAAGCACAAAACAATCAATACTAGCATCATCAATTTCTGAATCACTGAAACACTGAAACCCTGTCAACAACACAGTCACCAGAACACAGAGCAGAACACTGAACTCTGCAACAATATTCAGAACCAACTGTATCATCAAAATCATGCATCAGAGTGCATACGCTACTTGGAAGTGTTGAACCAACGTGTATACGCAACTTCACCAAGGTGAACCAGCGTATATGTCATCAATTACTTACTTATAACTTGATGCACTTCCTGACTTCAGACATATCCAGATTATTACATATACAAGGATAATATGTGTGCTAGCACCCAGATCTAGTCCATCAGATCACATAAATATGAGTCATTATGATCCTGATCCAATATTAGTTCTCATCCATCAATACTGAAGCTAAACACAATCAACCAAACAGGATATGCAGAATACTGACACCATTAAATTGTCATCAGAACTCATCAACAACCAGAACCACCTGTAACTTCAAACATCAAAGCTCAAATGGTATACGCTACTACCATGAACCAAACTGGCGTACATACGCGCTTACACCAAATCCAACCCGTGTACAGATATATAAATATTCAATCATGACTTGCAGCGATTTCAAACTTACGTTATACCCAGTTCAGATCATTACATGTGTCAGTATACAGATCTAGAATAAACATAATCAATCATATAGAGATAGTTCATTTCAAACCATTTGATCCCGATCTATCCTTAGATCTTGTTCTCCATCAACCGGTGAGATCCCTCCTTAGCTCAGATCAAGCAATGCATCATCAACCCATAACCTGCATACTGGATCTCATACTTCATTAGATATTCAAGACTTTTTCCATGCACTTGCCTAATGATCTTCTTCTTCTTTTATAGTCTTAGGCCTTTCTCAATACCATGGTCCAAAACCATAACAAACCAATACCATGGACCAAATACTTGGGATCAACACATCGGACGAGATATTATGGTCCAAAACCATAGGTTCAAATACCAAGGACTAACTACCATGGACCAAAACCCAATGTATGCGCCTTCTCTTGCATGAAAGTGCGTGTATATGCATACGCGTCTTTTCAACGACTAACCCACGTGTATACGCGGCTCGGTCACGATGAACCTGCGTATATATATTTTCTCTTCATTCTTGTAGTTTGATCATCAAATCCTTGCTGCTGACCTGCTGCACTATGATCTGTTATCTGTGTGATTTGCCATCAAGGACAACACTTGTCTCATAATGACAACACCTCCCCCTAAAGAGCTTTCTCCTTTGGGAGGTTTGGAACTTTCTCCTTGCAACCTGCTATTCCACTCTTCATATAGGACCTTCACCATCTCGCTCATATCAAAGAAATCGTTTATGAAGGTTTTCTCATCTTCTGTCATGTTTGTAGGTTCTCCTTCATGAGACATGATCTTTGGAGTATAAACTACAACTAGAGGTTGAACTGGTGTAGAAGACTTTGGCAACCTTGCTCTTCTTCCACTTGACCCAACTTAAGGGCTTCCAACCAGCTTTCCTTCACCTCTTTTGAGTTTTAACATTGTTAGCATGACACAAACTAGTAAACAATACTCCTTCTTTGCACAAGCAAATCTAATAAGCAAAAACTAGTGCTCTGATACCAACTTGATCTGAAATGGAGTAGATTAGTAATGTTGTGCTAATTCCCAATTGAGAATAAAACCCAAGATGCTTATAATTTTCTCATCAAGTGCTTCAGGATTCACCATTTTTGCTTAATTAACTAATTCCCATGAGAGTTTCTTATGTAAATGTTATAAACTACTTAACATAAAAACATATGTTGAACAACAACAAAATAACAACAAAGAACATCAAAATACAACACACAACACAAATATTTGATGAGAAGTTCACCCCTCCTGGGCTACGTCTCCTTGGTCCAACTTCCAATGCTTGGGCCTCTCTATTATGCTCAAAATTACAACAAAAGTGTGTTTACAATGCTCAAATGCCTCTAACACCTGCCTCAATGAGTTTAGAATAGCCAAAAAGAATAGACATTTTTTGCACTTAATTTGGATGAGAACTGAAGAAGTTTTCCCACTATTCGTTCCACAATTTGCTCCACATCCGGTATGATCCTACAAATTAGCCCCAAAAACGTGCTAACTAGGTGAATATTTCATCGCATGGCTGGCCATATTTTGTCGGAAAAATCGCAAATTAAAATCAGCAAAGTTTGGCATGCTTAAGGTCTATAAACATTGCGGGTGATGTGCGATTGTGATATCAGTAGACATGACAACACTATAAAATGGAACCAATAAATATATCCCATTCGAAAGTTTATTGCAATTGGCGGAGTATCGACGGTCGTAAATATGCGGGACTTGACCTGTTGCGATATGCAATTGCAATATTGCATCGCAACCCGAACCCGCTGGGGGGCAATTACTGTAACTTTCCTCCCCTAGCTAATCTGCGATTGCAATTTATCGCATTACATCATTTCTCTGCTCGGGGCCGATTATGTATCACCTTTATGGCTGCGATTCTAATTTGCGATATGCGGGGGCCAATGGCAGCCTGCCACTTGGTTTCTCCTCATTTGATGAATGTCCTTGCCACATCATCCAATCCTGCCATGTGGACAAGTCAAACTTGAACTTTGACTTGCTCTAGCTTCTGCATATGAGCTCGGATTTGAGTTATGTTCACACCATTGGATTCCAGATGATGAGCTCTTCGATCTGAAGCTAAGTTTAACAAAATTTTGACATTTTTGATTTTTGAGCATAATTTTGAGCACCTGGTCAATTCAAAACCCTACCCCCATTCACATATATCACAAAACTCTGTGGGAAGTCCAATTACCAAGCCCATTTCTACAAAAGCTGTCAAGGAATCATGTTACCCATCCACTAAGCAGTTTTTTACCAGAAGGCCCCAAGGTTATCTGATGAGGCCAAGATTGATATTTTTCCAATAGGTAGGTGGTTTGGGGAAGAGTTGTTTACTTATGTCTGGGTTTTTGGAAGTATAGCAGCCCCTCATGTCCTCCCTTGGTATGTACCAGATAAGCTTCTTGCCAGGGAAATTTCTTACAAGACTGTAGGGGATGGGATAACCAAAACCTTGAAAGAATCCAAAAAATCCCTTTGGCCTTCTTCTCCCCTTCAATGTGGTGTCTATGTGTTGTACGATTTCAGGCATGTTGCCCTTGAAATCGAAGACATTTTAAGTTTGAAGCTCGCTACCATTCCTGGCAGGTAGTATGACCCCAACAAAGTCACACACGACTTCACTGCTTCAGTCAAAATAAGGCAATTCAACCATGAGGAGGATGATTTTGATTATCTATTTGAGTCAGTCAAGCTATTTTCACAAGTCCAACATCTGGCTACTCTAAGACTCAATCCACCAGATTTGTCCTGTTTCCACCAGTACAGGAGGAAAAGGTTACTAAAGGTGCCTTTGGACCTATTAGAAATACCTAATCCAGGTACTCAAAAGGAACAAACATCAAGCCATAGCTTGGAAAAAGGCTCAGAACATGATTTTGAGCATGATTCAGAGAAGGTCTCAGAACACGATTTTGAGCATGATTCAGAAGAGAAATCAGAATAGGATTAAGAATAGACTTCAGAGCGGAGATCGTCCCATAATTCAGAACAAGTCTCATAGCATGATTCAGAACATGACTTAGAGCATGACTCAGAGAATTTTTCACAAAAAAAACCAAAAAAGGGTCCTGAAAAGGACACTGAAAAGGAATCTGAAAAGGCCTCAACAAAGAAATAAGTGGAAGATGCTTCCACTAAAATACACACAGAGGAGACCCCCTTGAGAAACCAATCGGATGAGGCATGGCAACAGTTTGATAGACAACTTAGAGGACAACAAGGGGAGGAAAGTATTGAGAGAGAGAAAATACTCAACACACCCCAGAATACTGAACAAAGATCACACACTGATAGAGCTACTGACAAAGTTGTTGCCACTGAAGAGATTGAAATCATCCTGGCCTTCCCCTCAACAGAAACTGTTCTCTGAGTAGACGAAATTCCTCCTCTTGATGTATTTTACAATCCAATGCAACGGGCTTTGGTAAAACGACAGAGGAAGAAAAGGAAAATAGAAAAGTCCTCAGTGCTAAGTCCTAATAATGAGCCAACGAACATCGTTTGGAAGGACACTCCTATGGATATTTCAGAGAACTTAAGCAAACTGTCACAGTTTTAGGTGCTTATTCATCTGCCACTATTGATAAAGTAGTGGAGGTCAAACAACTAATAAGGGAGAAAGATGAGAGGATACAACAATTAGAACAACAATTGGCTAAAGAAAAGCAGGATGTGAATCATCAAATGGAAGCACAAATGACACAACTACAACAGAGCTTTGATCCGTTAAAGCTCCAATATCAAGCAAAGATAAGTGTCCAATATGCTCAGATACAACAACTGCAATTCTTTGTGGGACAACTGAAAGATAATCCCAAAATCGAGGATTTTGACAAATAAACACTACAACTAAACTCCTTGTTGTCAAAGAAACAAGCAAAAAAAATAAAAAATAAAAATAAATAAATAAATAAATAAATAAAATAAAATAAATAAATAAATAAATAAATTGTTAGAGGATATCAATCATAAATCCGATGTGCAAGGAAAGTGATTCACCGATGAATTGAGTATCCGATATGAGGGTCAATTTCAACAAGATTGATGAGAAATTTTCAAGATACATTTCATGGCAAGACACCCCAGAAGGAAGGGTAGTAGATCTCCCCAGGATAGAAGAATCTCACAAAGATATCCTCTTCACTGATTGGGATATTCAGCTAAAATAGGTAGAAAGGGAAGTCACAAGAGCGTATTGGAGGTATATGGTAAAGCCACACAGTCAGTGGCTAGCACTACGCTGCCTAGTTGACTCAGCCATGCACATGTTGCCTTCCTTTTCAGATGTAGTTTACACCAGCCAAATGTGCACAAGGATGAAACAACCTCCTGAACTCAAGTCAATGATGTATATATATCAGCTCAAAGAACAAATGAAAGAGTAGATATCGTTGCATGCTGGAATTAGCAATTTTAATAATTTGTCTTTTATGTAATTCTGTCACTTATTTTAAGGAGAGTTGTTTAACCCTCCTAAGAACTTCATGCAATGCCTATTTTTGTACTTATGATTTATTATTTAAGCCCTTTCATGTCTTTTAAGGAAGGGTCCAGAATTTTATAAAGAAACTCCTTATTTGCTTTTACTCTTGTAATTTAAAGTTTCTCTTGTTAGAATCCTTGGATCGGAGTCCTGAACCTTTGTTGGAGAAGGCTTACAAAAGCTTTCACTTTTGTACTTTTACAAACCATCTTAATAAGACAAGTTGGACTAGAGCTACTTATTTTATGAGCAGACTGATATGCATCGGGTACTTCTATATTTGTGTATTTATTTGTTAATGAATTAACAACCTTTTTTATTATACGGTTTATCACATGTATATTTTTACATATATTGTTGTATCCATTCACTTTTGAACATACTAGGACTATTATTTCTTTAATACATTGATGAGAAATTGGTCAAACGATATTTGATGCGATATATGTTTTATAAATTATTTTGATTAATTATTTAATCAAAACCATTATTTCAAAGGTTTTTCATTTCTATTAGTTTTTCGTTAATCTTCATTATCAAGTACTAAGGATCATCATTTTAGATCACATAAATATAAGTAAAAATTCTCAGGTAATACATATAGATAAGTTACATATATGTGTGTGTGCGTGTGTGTGTGTGTTTTAGTTGAAAAACCACCCCATCTATCGCTTAGTTTTAACAAGAAAACACCATAACCATCCTATCACATTTTGATTGGGAAACTGGTCCCATTATATCCAGTCAGAGCCACTAATCCAAACAGAAAAGGGACGATATTCAAGTCCCTGACCAGGTGGTTTTCCCCCATGTTGTTGCAGCAATTTTTAAGGCTTCAACCCAGTCATACGTCGATATTACCAGCAATGATATGTACTCATCATTGTCAACAATAGTTCTCAAGAAACCATAATGAAAACAATGAACTATTATAATCATAGTAGATGCTCCCCCTAAACCTGTGCCACTTATTTTTCATTATAGAGAAGAATATGTGACTATCTAGATCATGAACCTCATATACATGCAGTTGTCTTTCATAAGATCTGCGTACAGAAAATAAATTGTTGATTATTTATAGCCACATTGTAGGTTTTAACCCCGTACAGAAAGTACCTGCATTCGAATTCTAAAGCACATATACACAGAGATTTTCCCCTGGATCCCAAAACCGGGACTGCCAGCTTGATTTTTCATTATGTTCCTTTCAATGTTACAATACATATTTATACATGCCGAAGCATCCAATACCATGGACCGAAAACCATTGCGTCCAAAACCATGGACCAAAAACCATCGCGTCCAAAAAACATGTGGGAAAATCATGCACAAAACCATAGGTGGGTATGCCCAACCTAACATAGGGTCCAAAACCAAAATTTTCCGGGGCGCTGCCCCGAAACCCATAAAGTGGGGTTACGGGTATGCCTCAAACCCCCTGTGACCCCCCCCCTCCCCCCAACCCCCGGTTAACTACGTGGGCTAGTTGTGGAAAGAACATAACACAACCCAACATTCTCCCACTTGTTGTTTTCTTTCCACAGGGGGCCACAAGAGAGCTTAGTCATTTATCCAGCCCTGCAATGCCCATTGTTTGTCTACACCAAGAGAACTTCTCAGAGCTCACAAATTTTGTCAATGCATCTGCAGTATTCTTCAAAGTGTCCACCTTTACCAACAACACCTTTTTTTCTTCTATCACATCCCTCAAAAAGTGATATTGAACGTCAATGTGCTCTGTCTTTGAATGATATGTGGGGTTCTTTCCCAAGAAAACTGCACTTTGGCTGTCACAGTCTATCCTTATAGCTCCCTGTACTAACCCCATACTTGAACACAATCTCTGCAACCAAACTGCTTCCTTGCTTCCATGAGTGGCTGCCATGTATTATGCCTCTGTAGTTGATAGTTCCACTTCAGATTGTTTCTTACTCATCCAACTGACTGCACCTCCAAATAGGTTAAACACATACCCACTTGTAGATCTTCTCTGATCCAGATCTCCAGCCCAGTCTACATCAACAAAGCCACGGATATCCAACACTTTAACCAATCCTGGTCTTCCTTGGTAGCACAAACCATAATCACTAGTGCCACGCAAATACCTGAAAACCCGCTTCACTTCTATCCAGTGCTCCTTCCCTGGTTTTGACATAAACCTGCTCAATACTCCCATTGCATGTGCAATGTCTGGTATAGTACAGACCATTTCATACATCAGGCTACCGACTGCACTTGCATATGGAACACAGGACATGTCCTCTTCCTCTTCTTGTGTCTTGGGACACTGTTCAACAGATAACCTCACACCTACAGGAATAGGAACCTTCATCGGTTCACTATCCTGCATATTAAACCTCTGAAGTATTGTCTTGAAATACTTCCTCTGGTTTAACCAGAGCTTCCTCTTTGCCTAATCTCTTTTAATTTCCATGCCCAAAATATAGTTTGCAACACCAAGATCTTTCATGTCGAATTTGGAGGACAATTGGGTCTTCAAATCCTGGATAATTTCTTTGTCATTTCCAACCAGCAACATATCATCCACATACAAGACCAGATAAATAACAGGGTCACCAATTAATTTAAAATACACACAGTGATTTGCTTTTCTTCTGGTGAAGCCAAGTCCCCATATAAATGTATCAAATTTCTAATACCACATCCTTGGTGACTATTTTAACCCATACAGAGACTTCTTTAACTTGCATATCAGTTCTTTTTTACCCTTCACCGCAAAGCCTTCAGGTTGCTTCATGTAGATTTCATCTTCCAAATCCCCGTGAAGAAATGTTGTCTTCACATCCATCTCTTCTACCTCAAAATCAAAAGTAGCAACAACAGATAAAAGTAATCTAATAGAAGTTACCTTGGCAACAGGAGAAAAAATATCACCAAAATCAATTCCCGACACCTAGAATAGCCTTTTGCTACCAACCGAGCTTTGTATTTCTCCACTTTTCCTTCTGCATTTGTCTTCTTTTTGAACACCCATTTGCTACCAATGGGTTTCCTTCCAACCGACAACTCCACCAAATCCCAAACCTCATTTTTGTGCAAAGATGCCATTTCATCAACCATGGCCTCTTTCTAGAGTTTTCCATCCTCTGAATCCACTGCTTCCTTCACAGTTCTGGGATCATCATCTGTAATAGATAAATCAAAATTTGAACAGAAAGTAGATGGACTATACCTTTCTGGCTGCCTTCTTTCTCGAACTGATCTTCTCACAACTGGAGTTTGTGGCTCTTCGTCTTCTGATTCCTCCTCTATTGTAGAGTCTGATTCTTCCTCCTTTAGCTCAAACTCTATCTTCTCAGGTTCATTTGGTTGGACTTCATGTTTAATAACATCTTTCACCTCTCTGAACACCACATCTCGGCTATACACAACCTTCCTTGTTACTGGGTTCCAAAGCTTATAACCATTTAAACCATCCTTATACCCAATAAAGATGCACTTTTCAGATTTACTATCCAACTTGGTTCGTTTCTCCTTTGGAACATGTACATATGCATCACATCCAAATACCCTCAGACGTGAAAGAGAGGGTTTCTTACCAGTCCATACCTCTTGTGGAGTCTTATCCTCCAACGCTGATGAAGGTGACCTATTGATCAGGTAACATGCAGTATCCACCACCTCTGCCCAGAATTCCTGTCCTAACCCGGCACCATTGATCATGCTTCTTACCCTTTCCATCAATGTCTTGTTCATTCTTTCTACAACTCCATTTTGCTGAGGTGTATATGGAGTAGTCTTCTGCCGTGCTATACCACACTTCTTACAGAATTCTTCAAATTCCTTGCTGCAAAACTCTCTAATATTATCTGTCCTCAGCACCTTTATCTTCTTCTCTGTCTGATTTTCCACGAGAGCCTTAAACTCTTTAAACCTGTCAAAGACTTCAGATTTCTTCTTAAGGAAATATATCCATGTATTCCTTGAGAAGTCATCTATAAATGATACAAAGTACACAGACTTACCAAGTGATGGAACCTTCATAGGTCCAAACACATCACTGTGCACAAACTCTAATATTTGTTTCGCCCTCTTACCACCAGAGGGGAAACTCACCTGATTCTACTTCCCATGTACACAATTTTCACAGAAATCAAAATCCAGAGAGCTATTACTCATACCTTCTACCATACGTTTACCATGAAGTATTCGAAGGCATTTCTCTCCAATATGTCCAAGCCTTTGATGCCACAACATGGTCTTCTCTCCACAGACCACTAGATTTTATGCTCCACTTTCAGGAACTACGAAACTTTTTCACCCATCAACAATAGTGCTACCTTGCAGCTTGTACAAAGTTCCAATCTGAACTCCCCGCATCAATACCAATGCTCCTCGAACCATCTTGCAAGTATCCTTCTCGAACACTGTTTTTACACCCGCATCACCAACTTGCTTACAGAAATCAGATTTCTGGCTAATGCAGGAATATGCAGAACACCTGGAAGTGTTCTAACCCTTCCACCTTGCAACTTCAATTTTACTTTTCCTCAACCAACGATTCTAGCCTTCCCATCATCCCCCAAGAAGACATTATCACCATCGTATTTCTCATACTCGCAGAACCACTCTCTATGGGGAGTGAAGTGAAAGGATGCATCTGAGTCAATCAACCATGCCTCATGATCTACATGTGTACTTGAAGAAGCCAAGTACATATCCCCACCTTCATCTGAGGTGGTTTTCACCTCTGCAGAAGGAGCCCCATCAAATCCCTTTCCTTTGTCAAGAGCTTTAGTTTTACAATCCCTTTTGTAGTGGCCTTCCTTTCCGCATTTCCAGCATACCACCTTTACAGGTTTTCCTGGAGATTTAGATCTCCCTCTAGATTTAGATCTCCCACTCGATGACTTATTTTTGTTTTTGTTATGGGATTGTCCTCGTACAGACAAGGCATCACCATTCTGGCTCTCCATATTTTTCCATCTCATCTCCTCCGTCAGCAAGGCTGAGACTATTTCATCAAATTGCAAGGCAATTGCATTTCTACCTATTGCAATAACCAGACTATCCCACGAATCTGGTAGAGAACACGACAAACTAATGCACTTACCGTCATCTGAAATTTTAATATCAACAGATGCTAACTGACTTACCACAGTATTAAATGCATTCAGATGCTCTGTCACTGAGTCTCCATCTTTCATCCTCAAGTTATACAACTTTTTCTGTAGGAATAGTTTATTCACCAGAGACTTAGATTGGTACAAAGTCCCTAACTTGTCCCACAAAGCCTTCGTTGTAGCTTCCCCTGATACATTCAGCAATACTGAATCTGAGACACACAATCGTATTGTGCTCTTTGCCTTCTGATCCAACTTCTTCCATTCTTCATCGGACACTCCCGTTAGTTTAGTACCCAGATCTACCGCGATCCGCTGATCTTTATCCACCAACAGATCCTCCATCTTGAGTTTCCACAACTCAAAACTCTGACCATTAAATTTCTCGATCTCTATCTTTCCACTGCACGCCATCTTCTTTCACCACCAGAATTGATCTCGCAGATCTCCCACTGAACAGGGTCTATCACAGGCCCGAGCGAAACCCATTAGCAACAAAGGCGTCCCCTTGAAGCCAAAATTGCTTTGATACCAAATGTAGGTTTTAACCTCGTACAAAAATTACCTGCATATGAATTCTAAAATACAAAAAATAAAAAATGCGAGAGCATAACACATAAAACACATATACATAGAGATTTTCCCCTGGATCTCAAAACCAGGACTACCAGCTTGATTTTTCATTATGTTCCTTTCAATGTTATAATACATATTTATACATGCCGAAGCATCCAATACCATGGACCGAAAATCATTGCGTCCAAAAGCATGGACCGAAAACCATCGCGTCCAAAAAACATGTGCGAAAATCATGCACAAAACCATAGGTGGGTCTGCCCAACCTAACATAGGGTCCAAAACCAAAATTTTCCGGGGCAGTGCCCCGGACCCCATACAGTGGGGTTACGGGTACGCCTCAAACCACCTGTGACCCACGCCTCCCCACCCTATAACCCCCGGTTAACTACGTGGCCTAATCATGGAAAGAACATAACACAACCAAACACACATCTCCCATAATTTTTTTTTATCTGTTCCTAATTTTTGTTACTTCATCAAATGAAATTTCAGTAATATACATATTACAAAAATCATCATCAAGATTCACAAGCATAGCCCCCCCTGAGATCACATACCATTGATCTTGTGGACCTAATAATCATCACTTGTTCCTTATGAGGTTATGTACCTCACATTCACTTTTGCGGTCATTGTTAGTAGAATGCATTAAGCAAAAATAGACTGCAGTGGGGCCCATCTTCTTTTACATTGAATTTGAAGAAGAGGAACTATAACTCTTATTTCTACTCGAATTCTTCTTTACTAGCACATATAATTTTTTTGCATTTTTGAATCCTCTTGCTATAACCTTTCCAGTGTCTTGTTCTATAACTTTGAATTTAGTTGATGTAAACACAATTATATGTCCTTTATTAGCTATCTTTTCTACACCTAGAATACTATTTTTTATCCCTTGAACTAATAATACACTAGTTGCTTTTGTATACTTATCAAGTTTGGCTCTACCTTTTCCTAGAACCTTTGTTGGAGCACTATTTCCAAGAATAACCTTACCATATTTATTTTTCTTGAGAGATTATAACTTGTTCTTATCTCCAAACATGTGATGAGAGCATCCAATGTTTATGTACCATTCATCTTCATCTTGAAATGAACATAGAGCAAGGGCACATTTAACTTGTTTTTCTTCCTTTTTCTCTGGTATTTTGGAAACAATATTATTGTATGGTTTCTTTCCTTGGAGGAAACCAACATGTTGTTTGTGTGAATCCATTGACTTGTTCCTGCATTATTTTGCTACATGCCCAAACTTGTTACAATTATAACATCTTATATGACCAGAAAAGGGAGCAGAGGAATCATGATATTTTTGTTTCATATTGCTCCTATTGCAATCAATAACTTTGTGATCAAATATGTTGCAAGAAAAACAATATCCTTGAAAGAAACTTGAATACCTAGGAGTTTATGATCTTCTTGTGAAGTGGCTATTTTCTTGAGATCGAAACAATCTTCTTTTGAAATTGGTTGCAATGTGTCCATAGTTATGACATGTATTACATTCAACATCATTGATTAAAGGAGAGAATCGATTAATGTTTCTATTATTGGGAGAAAATGATTTCCTTTGAAAAATCATCTTCCTTGGATGTTGATATGGTTGACTTCTTATCTCTTTATCAGAATTTTCTTTGTTAATCTCATAATTCCTTGCACAAGCTTGTGAGGTAGATCCTCTTATATTTTCATGAAAACGAAGACCAGGTTTAAGGGAGGGAGACATTTGACTACTAAGAATGTTATCCAAAATCTTAGTACTATATTGAAATTTCAAGTTTTTATATTTTTATTCTAATGTACCTTTTAAAATGTTTATTTCGACCTCCAGTCTTTGACATTGTTCTTCCTTTTCCGGATACTACTTCCTCATTCCTTCTTCAACCTTACTTTCTTCTTTAAGTTGCTCTTTTAATTTGATAATATCTTCCTTCAGTCCATTCTCTTATTCTTCAAATACTTTAAGTAGCTCTTCATTTTGTTTGTTTGAATTTTCAAGATCCTACCTTAGAGAGACGATCTCAGCTTCAAGTCCTTCACAATATTTATTAGGTTCTACTACAATATTTACCGATTTATCATGATCCCTATTCTCATATGCCTACAACTTATTCTTAAGATAGTTAATCTTTTTCAAAGAACAAGGAAGTTTTCCTCTAAGATTAAGAGTTTTATCTATCCATTCTTCTTCTAAATCAGTAACTTCATTTGACATAGCATACCCATCTTTTGACACATCGTTATTTCCTTTAGAAATAAGATTACCCGTTGGTTCCCCCGATGAACAAACTTCCTTTGTTTTTCCTTCATGGACTACCTATAGATTATCCCATAATTCTTTTGCAATTGCATAATGCATAACATTTCCTAATGTTGAATCAGGTATGTTACCATTGATTTCATTTAATGCCACATTATTCGTTTGCAATTCATCACCTGATGGAGGAGTTTTGATGCAACATACTAAATTTCAAACATCATATCCAAGGTTAGTTAACTTATACTTCATCTTTTCATTCTATTCCTATTCATTAAGCGTAAACATACCTTCATTGTCCATTTTTGTTTTCTCTTTAGAATGATTTCTTTCACTTCTACCCATGAGAGCAATTTCAGTTCATTCACATTCATCTTAAGTATCATTATTACATAGAAAATGAAATGGACCACAATTAGAACAAGAACTAGTACCGATAATTCTTTGTTATTGTCTTCTTCATTCTTGATCAATAGAAAGTGGGGTGTTCTAGTAGTTGAATATTTGATGAAATCTATAACCGTCACTGTCCCTGATCCACTCTCAAGTGGTTAAGCTTCTTCTGGAGCAACATGCTCTAATACCAATTGTTGGGAAAAATACTAAGAGGGAGTTGGGGGGTGGGGTCGGGCACAATCAATATTTTAAACTCACTTTAACTTTTCATTTCATATTCTAAATTATGTACGCTACTATTCTTTATGCAACCAACGTATGTATATGACTTCAGTGAATTCAAACATCATATATCCAAATTACTTAATTTATCATAACTTCCATTAGTGAGTTAGCTTAATAATTGCATTACTAATTCAATCACAATTCATTATGCAGTAAATAAAAAATAAATCATAGCACATAAGAAACACACATAGGACACTAGGATTTCAGGTGGAAACCCAATGTGGTAGAAAACCACCATTGTCGTTGTCTCTATCTTCTTCGTTTATTATAAAGAAAACTTCACTACATCTTGTATTGGTGAAAACTCTTACCAGCACCCACCTACAGGAGGCTACAACCTCCACTCATTCTCCAGTACCCACTGGAAGGGAGCTACAACCCCTTGATCTCGTTTACCGGCTCCTACCAGAAGGGAGCACCTACCCCTTGAAAATTTTTACCAGATACCACTAGAAGGAAGCTCCTACTGTAGAAATTCCCACTGTAGATCAACAAATTATGCATAATACTAAAGCAAAATACAAGATCTACTTCTACAACAAACTTTGCGGAAGCTTAATCGAATTGAGCAAGATCAATGAGAACGCATATAATTGAGAATGAGAAATCAATCACACATAACACAGAAGAAATAAGCCGGGGAAAGTCTTAGCCTAAAACCCCAATCTCTATATTATCATACAAGTGGAAATATGTTCAAGTTACAAAAAGAATCAACTCTCAAGCTATCCTGCTCTCTCTGCAATCAAACAATATAGCTCATAGACAGAATAGACACAGTATATGTCCTCCTCAAGCCTTCCAACCCTCCTATTTCCTTGCGCAATTTCTTAGGGTCCAATGATGCCACATGTGTGAATTTGCCTCATCACACTCACAAAAACTGAAGAAGTAACTGCGCAATCCTCAAGGAAAGAATTCCTTTTGCATGCAAGAGATATTCACAATGAATATTCTAGCAACCGATAGTACACTACCCCTCCATCTGATCTCAACTAGGTCTTTGTCTGAACTGACATGCATGAGTTATTTATGAGAGAATATTCAATTATCTAAAGTGCAGCAATTACATGCATGCATGCATTAACTAACTGAACTCACAATTAATTCAACAAACTATTTGAATTAATCTAACTGGACTTGACTCGGTTAACTGAGCCAACTAATTACAACTAATCCTTATCTCTTTAACTGATGGATAAATTCCTCAATTAATGGAGAAATTGTTGCATGTCCTCACATAGACTTCATGTTTGATTTTCTACAACTAATTAACTCATGGCGAATTAATTAATTATTTTACAAACAACTGCTAAGATCAAATTCGAATTTTACTTCTCTATTTTAGTTCAGGGACTAACTAAAATAGGAAGGTATCCCGAAATGTTATTTATAGCAGTACTAAATTTAGCACTTCTAAATTTAGCATTTCTTGTTGCTATTTTCAACACTCCCTCTCAATAAGAAAGGGATTATCAGTGACCCCAATCTTGTCTATGTGGAACTCGAACTTGCATTCTGACAATGCCTTAGCCAAAATATCTGCATCTTGTTCCTCGTTCGAAACATACATCAACAACATGATCCTCTTGACCACACAGTCTCAAAGATGGTGATACCAGATATCAATGTGCTTGGACTTGTCATGAAAAACTAGATTCTCAGAGAGTTTGATACAATTCTGATTATCACAGTAGATCACGGTTGGATCCATCCTCTGACCAAACAATCCCACTAGAATCTTCCACATCCAAATGGCCTCACATGCAGCCTGACTAGTAGCCATGTATTCAGCCTCTGCTAAGCTAAGTGCAACTGACCTCTGTTTCCTATTGTACCAGGAAACTACAGCTGAACCAAGGTTGAAGATTCCTCCAAAAGTGCTCTTACGGTCTGATGGACTCCCTGCCTAATCCGCATCTGTGAAGCCTTGAAGCTTCACTCCCTTTTTCCGTCTGTACCACAATCTAAACTAAGATGTGCCTCTGAGGTATCTCACCACATGATTTGTTGCCTTCCAAAACAGCTTGGTAGGTTGAACCATAGCTTGACTCAGCTGGTTCACTACAAAGCATAAGTCGGGTCGTGTGTTCACCAGATACATAAGTGAATCCACCAGTTGCCGATAAACAATAGTAGCTACTACCTCACTTGAAGTAGCATCCTCCTTCCACCAGTTTCTAGCTAGAGGAGTCTGCATGGGCTTGCACTTCTCCATGTGAAAGCGCTGAGTATCTCATTGGCATACTTGCCTTGAGACACAAATACTACACCATATTTCTACCACACCTCCAAGCCTAGAAAGTAGTGCATAAGACCCATATCTTTCATTTCAAACTCTCTTGCAAGGTCCTCCTTGCAAGACTGTATCAGCTAATCATCACCTGTCAAAATTAGATCATCGCCATAAAGAAAAATGATCAATGGCTTACCTTCTACCATGATGTGGTAAAGGTTTACATCTGCTTCACTCTTGGTGAAGCCCAACCTAGTGAAATAGCTGTCGATCCTGGTGTACCAAGCACAGGGTGCTTGCTTCAGCCCATACAGAGCCCTCTTGAGTTTGCACCCATGCGACTCACGATCGAAGGTCTTGAAACCTTTTGGCCGCTTAATGTACACCTCCTCCTCAATCTTCCCATTGAGGAATGTTGTCTTCACGTCCATCTAGTGGATCTTGCACCCCATCTGAGTTGATAGTGCCAACATCGATCTAATCAATGAGTACCTTGCTACATGAGCAAAAGTCTCATCATAGTCGATCCCCTCAACCTATGAGAAACCCCAGGCAACAAACCTTGCCTTATGTTTCTCAACACTGCCATCAGCTGCTTGCTTTACCTTGTAAAGCCATCTGGAACTCACCACTGACTTGCCCCGAGGTCTTGGGATAACATCCCACACACTGTTCTGAATGATAGAGTCATATTCCTCTACCATTGCATCAACCCATACTGGTTTTTGCACTGCCTCCTCGAGTGAAGAAGTTTCGGTATCTACACACTCGCCAACCAAGGCCATGTACCCAGTGTACCACTCGGGCGACCTCCTCTGTCTACGCTGAGAAGATGGATGTCCCACATTCTCCTGTGCATCCAGCATCAACCTGTTAGCTTCCCTTGAGTGTTTTTACCCATCTATGGAAGTCTCAGCATGAGTGGATGTCTCCACTCCTGGATCCTCTGCATGTGGCTGCTCCGAATCAATCTGAGGCTCCTCCTCCTTAGGATCTGAAAGTTCCTCCTCTACATGCAACTTGAGCTCCCTCTCAAGGGATAATCTCATGGCTTTCTTCTTGTTGAACTTTAGATCCCTACATACCATAAACCTCAGACTAGTAGGTAGGTACACTCGATAGTTGTGGGGTGTATTCATGTACCCCACAAGTATTCCCAACTCAACTGTTGGATCCAGCTTCTTCCAGGCATCTTTGGTCACATGAGAGTAAACTGATGATCCAAAGATTCGGAAGTGACTCACATCTGGTTGCTTCCCAGAAAAGGCCTCCATAGGTGTCTTCATTCCCAGTATATGGTACGGGCTTCTGTTCTGCAAGTATACTGTTGTATTGCATGCCTCAACCCACAAATGCAGTGGTAGGCTTTGGTCATGCAACATCGCTCGAGCTGCTCCCATAATCGATCTATTCTTCCTTTTAGCCACCCCATTCTACTGTGGGTTATGGGGTGCTGTCAATTCCTTTTTAATTCCTTTTGCAACGCAAAAGTCTTTAAACTATTGGGAGACATACTCTCCACCATTGTCGCTATGCAAGGCTTTTATTTTCTTTCTAGATTCTTTCTCTACCAAGGGTTTAAACTTAAAAAACCTCAAGAAGGTCTGATCCCTCTTTTGCATAAAGTAATCCAAAATCTACAAGAAAATTTATCAATAAAAATAACATAGTACCTTTGTTTAGCGATGGAGGTTGTATAGAAAGGTCCACAAACATCTGAGTGAACTCGCTCCAGGATTGCTCCAGCTCTACTGTCTCGATCTGGAAAGGAAGATTTCACATACTTACCCAAGGTATAACCTTGCATGTATTCGTCTGCTCAAGTTTTCCCTTGGGTAATCCGGTAGAAATTTGCTACATGATCTTCAGGGCTCCATGGTGCAAGTGGCCCAGTATTCTATGCCATAGCTCGCCAACATCTTGGCTCTGCACCATCTCAGCTTTGGAACTCAATGCAGCACAGTCATCTACCTCCAGCTTGTAGAGATTCTTTACTCAAATCCCAATTCGCTTTGTCTGTCCAGTACCGATATGCCTCAGGAATACCTTTCCTTTACTAAAGACTACATCATAGCCTTTGTCTTCTAGCATAGCGACAGATACAAGATTCTTATTCAGACCTAGTACATACTTTACATCAGTTAGGGTGAGGGGAGCTCCATGCTCCCTCTGAAACACAACCGTACCTTCACCTGAAACACGGTACTTTCCATCATTTCCCATCTCGATCTGCATCTGGAGATCCTTCTCCTCCAAGGTACTGAAAAGATTCTTGTCACCTGACATGTGGAATGAAGCTCCATTGTCCAGGTACAACACACATCCACCATGGATGAAACCATGCATGCAATAAGTGAGAAATCCAGCTCAAACTATGAGACCAGTGCCTCACCATCAGATACCTTCAAGGAACCATTCTTGGATTTCTTTTGTGGACAATTTGTAGCATAATGGCCCACTTCATGACAATGAAAGCATCACACTTTTGATTTGTCAAACTTCTTCCCACCATGGGAAGAACTGGATTTGGGATGGGACACCTTCCCTTTCCCTTTCCTCACCTTACTTGCTAAGGCTAGATTTTCCTCATCATCTTGCTTCGATGAGGATCCATCTCTGGTGCTTCTTCTTATTTCCTCCTGCATCAGATCCGACAAAAGTCATTCCCAATCTATTAGTTTTTCTCTTCCATTAACTGAGTCTTGGTAGCTATGCTAGCTCTTAGGAAGACCGAGGAGTGCAAGACTCACCATGTCATCATCAGCGGTCATGATCCCTACACTTCCAACCTTATCCCTATAGGTGGTGAGCTTGTTCAGATATGTAGAGATTGTGTCACCCTTTTCACACTTGATTTTCCGAAGCTTGTCTTTCAGCACTAGCTTCCTTTGATCGCTGCTATTCTGATATAGATCTTTCAATGTTTTCCACATCGAAAATGGTGTCTCCTTCCCATGGAGACTCGAGACTATGTGGTCTTGAACTCCCTCCAGAAGGATTCTCCTTGCTCTAGCCACACATTTCTTCCATTCCGCCAATTGAGTAGCATCAGTCAACTTGGGGACTTCTTGATCAATGAATTTCTTTAGACCGTTATCCTCTAATACTACTTCCATGAGATCCTTCCAAGCTATATAATTTGAGCTGCCATCAAGGGCATACTCGAGTCTTAAACCGCTGAATGCCATTGGTGAAATTGAGATGTGATAAGAACTCGATTTCTATATTCAGGAACCTCAAACTTCGAACTTCTCCCTTCTTGTATATTTTTCTTCGCTTTGATCACCTTCACTCTGATACCATGTAGAAATTACCATTATAGATCAATAGATTATGCATAATACTAAAGCAAAATACAAGAGCTACTTCTACAAAAAACTTTGCAGAAGCTTAATCAAATTGAGCAAGATCAATGAGAACACATATAACTGAGAATGAGAAATCAATCACACATAACACAGAAGAAATAACCTAGGGAAAGCCTCATCCTAAAACCCCAATCTCTGTATTATCATACAAGTGGAAATATGTTCAAGTTACAAAAAGAATCAGCTCTCAAGCTATCCTACTCTCTCTGTAATCAAACAATACAACTCACAGACTAAATAGACACAATATATGTCCCCCTCAAGCCCTCCAAGCCTCCTATTTCCTTGCGCAGTTTTTCTTGGGGTCAAGTGATGCCACATGTGTGAATTGGCCTCATCACACTCATAAAAACTGAAGAAATAACTGCGTAATCCTCAAGGAAAGAATTCCTTCTACATGCAAGAGATATTCACAATGGAATATTATAGCAACTGATAGTACACTGTCCCTCCATCTGATCTCAACTGGGTCTCTATCTGAACTAACATGCATGAGTTATTTATGAGAGAATATTCAGTTATCTGAAGTGCAGCAGTTACATGCATGCATGCATTAACTAACTGAACTCACAATTAATTCAACAAACTATTTGAATTAATCTAACTGGACTTGACTTAGTTAACTGAGCCAACTAATTACAACTCAATATTACAACTCATCCTTATCTCTTTAACTGATGGATAAATTCCTCAATTAATGGAGAAACTGTTGCATGTCCTCACATAGACTTCATGTTTGATTTTCTACAACTAATTAACTCATGGTGAATTAATTAATTATTTTACAAACAACTGATAAGATCAAATTCGAATTTTACTTCTCTATTTTAGTTCAGAGACTAACTAAAATAAGAAGGTATCCCGAAATGCTATTTATAGAAGTACTAAATTTAGCACTTCTATATTTAGCATTTCTTGTTGCTATTTTCAACACCTACCCCTTCACTGAAGGTTGCAACCCTCAACGCCCTGTAGACCACTTTTCAGAATGTTTTAGACTGGATCCACTTGTCAATCTTCAAACAACTAGTAGGCCACCTTTCATCATATTTTCAAACTAGACCCACACCCAACATTATGCTCAAATACCAAGTAACAACTCTGAAACCAAACACTGAATCAATTCATCCAATCACTAAACATACCAAGATACCATACTAAATCATAAAATAGTGAATTAATATTGAATCACCATAACCAAAACATACCAATGTACAACCATTCATGAATATACCAAGCCATACATTGTTATTCATCACAGAAGCCAAGTGTTTTCACTCCAAACCTTGATTAAATTTACTTCACAATGTATACACCATTGTTCTAAAGAGAACCTGTGTATATACGCACTTCCTCTGCATACAACCTATGTACAGGTATCGGATTACTGAATACTAAATCATTTAGCTAATTTAATCAATGTAACATTGAATCAACCTATGAATCAAGTACTAAACCATTCACAGATCATTCAACCATACCCAGTCACACTTTTGCATCATTAACACAATTAATTAATCTCAATCAAAATTGCCAGACAAAGTTCAGTATGATCAAGACATCATCAACAGATAGCAGCAAATAGAACATACATCATCATTTTTCATCATGCAGCAATTCAAACATTGGTATGTATACGTTACTTCCATTAGACAGATTTGTTTATATATGTTACTACCATACATAACACCCACATACAGATCTGTTGTTGGGAAAAGTATCTAATGCAGAATGCCCCTATCCCACTCTGAAGGTGATAGTACTTCAGCAACAACTGAATGCAAAGCTATTCAAAGTTTCTTCTTTATGAGATGAGAGAGGGAAGAAAAGGATGATCTACTAACCGTTATCTTGTGCTAATAGTCGATCCAGTCTTCACTCCTTGCTGCTTGCTCCTAGCTCCTTGCTCTTTCACCGGCCCAGCTGCACATAGATCCTGTAAAAGCACAAGAAAAGGAAACTACAAGAAGCATGCATCCATAATCGATTTAAGGATTAGCATAAACCAAATATACAAGCATCAATTCATCATCAAGACACATGCATATAGAAGAACCTCAAATACTTTATTGATAAGAGAAGTAAAGTTCTGAGAGAGTTACAACCATAATAGGCCCAATCCAGCAACGCCTCCCAGCTAAAAGAAATCTCCTCTTCACCTCCTTCAAGCAAAACACCCAATAGATCTATACTCAAACCAACAGCACTTCCTTACTTGCACAAAATTCCCGCCTCCCTAGACCTCATGAGAGAGCTCTATATATAGGGTTTTGGAGAAAGGATGAGTCATCTTGAGACTGGCATGAAGCTGACTAGTGTCCTCTCCCACTTTAGTTAATCTTCAGTTCTTGAGTCCACTTGGAGATTCTTGCTTCCACTTGGAGATCAAGACCCTCTTACTCATCACAAGGCGAATTCCTTGACCCAAGTGTCAGTTTGGAAGCTTCCTGGGTAGTTGACACCTTGCAGAATGACTGTGCCACTTGGCCAATCTCGCCCAGCGCAGGTAGCCTTCATTAATTTTGACCTTCAGCGTAGGTACAGAGAGGAGCAGTTGACATTCAACGCAGATGCTCAGTGGAGCAGCTGACATGATCCAGAAATAGCCTGTTTCTGAGTGTTTTTAGGTGGAGAACTGATTTTCAGTGCTGTGGTTTGCAGACCTTGTTCCTCTAAGGGTAAGAACAACATGTTTAGGGACTTTGGATCCCTCAGATTATTGACATTTCATGCTCCATGCTGTTAGGCACAAAAATGTCTATAACAGTTGCCCCCTAAAGTATGAGGTCGTTTATCGGGTGAAATGCTTTATCAGGAGGATCCGAAGTTCATTCAATCGCTGAGAGGTGCCCTGCAATAAAATACAATACAATACATTATTCTTTATGCTGCTTTCATGATCTAGCTGAGGCGGGCATTCCCATGCTCAGCTTTATAAATTCATTTTGGTACATATAACAGACGACCGTCTGATGATAGACTGATAATTCTCTGCTGAAATTATCATCCTTTGAGTAGGATGATCATCTGCTGCAATAATGTACATATCAAATGTCTTTATATTTCCTGAATATATATCGCAGCCCGGACAGATGAAACTAGATCCGGGGTCTTCAATCTCGTTCGATCTTCACTCTAAGTACAAGTCGATCCATGTGAGAATTGTGCTGAAGTCGAACATGGAAAGACATCGCTTGATTACCGGTCAATAATGTAAACCATTAACAAGCGCGAGAGGAATCACCAATAATGACAATGACCCTCAAGGTACTGCAGTACAATTCACGTGGTGTGAATAAAGGACTTGGCGTCGAACACCACGCAAAATCTTCTGGTCGAAGGTCATTGATGTATACCTGTCGCCGGAAGTGAGAAACTTGCCATTGAGGCATGCAAGCTTCAAAGTACTGGGGGGGTGTTCCTAGATCAACTTCTTGGATAATGAGCTAAAGTCGACAAGAAGCGATCCGTCAAAGGAGGGCTTTAATGAATCCCACATCAATGACACGGAACGGAGCTAGTGATTTTAGTGGAGGTGAAAACAAACTGTGAAATATGATTCAGGGTGGCGATCATGGGTGGATGAAGGATAATGTATGGCAGTGGATGGGACACGGTTGACTCTTTCTGAACACGTCTCTTGAACATATAACGACACTGATGTGATGGATCGGTAGCATTACCCCAAATGTGGATGGTTTGGCGAAGACCATGGTGATGAGACCGGTGAATGAAACAACCCAACCCGATGTGGTATGGAGGACAAAGTGTCATGTTCAAGAGCGACTTGCTACCATTATAGCTTTGAGGTTCTCCCAATTTTTCCCCAGTCATTTCTGACCAGTACCTCTTTATTTTTGTCAAGCTTGAGGAGGATAACATATGCTTGTTCTATAACCTGCCCTTCGGGCAAGCCCATCGCTATGTTTTAACGAGCCTAGCGATAGGGAAACTCGTTCTCGTCTAAAGACAAGTTTGTCGCTATTTAATCTTTTTAACGAGTCTAACGACAAGGAAAACTCGGTCCTTTTCATTTTTAGAGAGTCTGAAAAGGTACAGAAAGTTAACTCCAAAATTCCTTTTTCGTCATCTAATCCCTTAAGTCCGAAAAAGTATAAAACAATACAAAAGGGATGAGTTTTCGATAACTTTAACAAGCCGAATAAAACAAGCGCTCGACCTTTTTGTGCAATAATCCCTCAAGTCCAAAAAGATTAAAATCTAGGAGGGATAGCTCTTCCGGTCCCTTTAACGAGCTGGAAGGCCAAAACTCGGCAATCTTTTCATATTTTACGAGTCAGCTGAAAAGAGCTCAAAGAAGACTCGTCTTTTGAGGAACGAGTGATAAACAGGGATAGCAGCAGATTCCAGGTACAGGTTGGAATTTTCCAATCACGGCAGTGTCACAAGGATGGCTAGGTGAAATCACTCTTCGCAGCTGTTCCTCAAAATGGGTAAACAATCATATGGAGGTGAACGATCGGCCAAATGAAAGGTGAAGGTGGTAGGTGCACATACGACCAAGGCTTTTATGGCTGATGAATTTACGGTCTCAAATGGTTATTTACCGGTACTGGGTTCATTTTTTAAAGAGCTCGAATGCGCCAAAACACTGCTCAATCTTATGTTTATTTTTTAACGAGCATGAACTATGTGCTAAAACTGCTCGGAGATAAGTTTGCATGCCCCCAGCATAATAATGCAAATCGAGGTGCATGCCCCCCAAGCTTCATTGCATCCAACTCGGTGGTTGGAATGAAGGTTTACCTCGGGGATTTGTTTCATTTTTTAACGAGGTTGACACAAGATAAGAACCGTCCTCGGAGCCCACTGTATTTACAGTATTTCCATTAGGGCGATGATCCATGCTGACAAAATGTTTAGGAATCTTCCGAATCCATTAGATATAGAAGATTTCATATTGTAGGTTTCCACTGTGGCCACTTCTGCCCGATTTCTTGCAGGCGGTAGGGCAAAAGTACCCATCAAGGCAGGGTCTTTTAGGAGACCTACTCCAATATTTTGAAGCGAATGATCGCTTCCATGGATCATTGGAATGCTCCCCGTAACTTGTGAACTGTCGGGGATGAAAGTTTGTTGGTCGACGACTGTAATCCCTCCTTGAAAGGGAAATGCAATCTTCCTGAAGTAGGTCGACACGACTGCGGCCATGGCATATATCCAGGGCCTTCCTAGTAGGATGTTGTAATCGAGGTTTCCATCGATTACTTCAACATCGACTTCTACTGTTTTGCCCCCCAGTTCAACTTGCAAGTTACTTAAAATCCCGTATGGAGTGTATGATCATCCATCAAATGCTTTTAAGGTCGTTGACGATTTCGACAAGGGTGGTGAGCCTAAATTTTTCCAGCAACTCATCGACATAAGACATGTAGATGCCCCCTCATCAATAATTGTTCGATGAACAGTTTTGTTGAGGGCTTTCACTTGAACAAGGAAAGCTAGTTGAGCTGGTAACTTAGGGTCATATCCTTTATGATCAAAGGCCACAAGATTGGAATCCATTGGGCCAATCCCACCTATTGCTGATAATAAAGTTTGCTCTTGGGAGGGGCAATTTTGCGGTACCTCAAGTGTCGACATAGCGGATGGCGATTGGGCCAGGTCCTCTATTATATTATAATTCTGTGCTATTTTCGCACGAGGATTAAATGTCGATTTGTGTACTACTCCTTTCGGCAACTTTATCATTGGTTTAGGAATGATGGGTGGCACAACTTCGATCAAAGTTGTTGTCGAACTACTAGGTTGTTCATTAACCTTGTTGTTCGACAGCTTTGGATTCCCGTAATCTTTATTCCTTGTCAAAGCATTATTCTGCTGCTTTGAGGTAGACAACATAAGCACTTGGGATCGGGAAGCATTTTGATTAGCAACTAGATTTTGACCTGGATTAGGAAATGGATCAGTCAATACTGTTGGGGTTTTTGAACTCTTGAAGAGTTTCTTAACTTCAGCTATATGTGGAAAATCTTTCGTCCAATGATCCTCATCGCATATATGACACCCTGCCGGGGGTTTCCTTTTTCTCCCTGTCTTTTTCTTCTTGCCCCCTGGTTGCTTCAGTTGTTTGCCCTTGTCGGTCGACATGGCATTTACTTCTGAGGCGAGAAGTTCTTCATTTGCATTTTGACTATAAATTTTGTGCTTGCCAATCACGCCATCGCCGGCGTGAGAGTCATTGTTTGATTTAGGAGGAGGAGGAATTGAGAATTCCGGTCTAGGGGTGTCAGGTATTTTGTCATAGAGTGTGCCGGACTGAGTATAAACTAAGTCCAAATACTGTGCACGAGCGATAACTTGCTCCTCTGTTATGACTCCCCCCTTGGCCACATCTTCCGTTATAGCAGGAAGTAACGACTTTATAAACCATTCAGCTAACAACTGATCGGGAACATATGTTTTCACCATCCTACGACGACGACGCCACTCATGTATATGATCAGATATGTGGGTGGCAGTCGTCTGTTTGAAGTTGGTAAGGAGTTCTGTTCCCGTTTCATACCTTATCGGTAATTGAAAATGGGTTAAAAAGGTTGTGGCTAACGTACTGAAGTTGTCGAACGAAGCTCTAGGCAATTCAATGTACCATTTTGCCGCTGGACCCGTTAACGTCCTCTGAAAGAGGCGATGTCTTATCAAATCATCATTCAAGGTATTCGATGAACACCACAGATGAAAAGTCATCACGTGATTCGACGGGTCTTCACCTGGATTTCCATTGAATTTAGGAATGTCAGATGGAAGTTTATGAGGAATCGCTGGCCACCAAGGGGCATAAGCAATCGGATCGTTGGTTAAACAGTGTAAATCAGGTAACTCTAAAGTTGCCACGAATGGTAATTGTTGATTCAGGTTAGGCGAAGCGTAACCAGGGTATGATGTAATCGCTTGAGCAGTGGGTCTTTGCATACCAGCATAATGTAATTGATGTTGGTACGATTGATACGGTTGGTGGACTTGACCACTGTAAAGTGGTTGGTTTTGACCATTTTGGATATACGGCTGTCCACTATTCGCAAAGATCTGCTGCTCAGAACCTTGGTACACTTGCTGGAACTGCGGTTGTTGGTATTGTACAAGCCATGGTTGTGACGCCATGTTTTGTTGCGCCATGCTAACCATTGGACCAAGGTGTGGGGTAATTGTACCCGTTTGTACTTGTGTCGACCCACCAGTTGGCGATTGTGGTTGTGACCCATGGTCAAGCGACTGTTGCATTACAACCTGAGGTTGACATGTAATAGGTATCGCTTGAACTTGCGACACGGTTACAATAGCCGGTGTGGTTGGGATGTTCGTCACAGGTACACACTGTTGCATAGAATATACAATCCTTGGTTGTTGAGGTAGCACAGGTACCCAACTACTTGATGCAATTCCAGTATAACCCGAATACTGTTGAGAACTGCCATATGGATATCCTCCCGGAGGAGGTAATGAAAGGGCATACTGCCCCCCATATGGTAGCAATCCGGAACTCAGAGGGATTGTTAGTCCTTGAGGACTAGATGGCCCAAATTGACCTCCATGAGGATCAATCTGTCGAGTTTCCACATAAGAATTACCAGGTATTACTCCGGATGAACAAACTGGAACAGACCATACTGTCGAAATAGTCCCTTGGTGGACTCCTTCTAGCTGTTGAGAGCTAGTTGGGACAGCTGGTATGCCGGCAAACATCGTTGGAGTGACGGCAGGGGCTTCTGCTGTCGCTGTGTCATTTGACACAGTCCTAGATGATGACGGTTGTTCAGACATTTTAAGTCTATCCAATAGATTGCCTAGCGATTCTACAGGGACTTCCACTTGTGATGGATTAACCTCTGATGAAGGAAAGAGAGTGACCCCTACTCCAAAATGAGTTGGAGTACTGGCTTGCGGATCCTCTACAATTTCTTCTATCGCAATCAAACCAGGTGGAAGAGGAAGACCGTCAGGTCCGTAAAATATTTCTGGTGCCGAAGAAGTGGTTGTTTCGACAGCGACAGTTGTTTGGGGAACAAAACTTTCTGGACCGGTTACAGATGGAACTGGTTCAGTTACACAAGTATTTGCCCCCAGACTAGGATCAGTATTACTGTCCTTCTGTGGCTGTTGAACTTCTTCTATAGAGGCAGGGTTTCCAGAAATGTTAGGAGTAACCGGAACCTCGGATGTAGTAGGAACACTTGTTCTAACTTTCAAAGGAGATTTTGAACCGGTTAAACGAGTTCGCTTTGCCCGTACTGTTTTCGATTCCGGGGACAAAGACGGTTGACTCGCAAGCCTCCGCGAACGACAGATTTTTAATTGACTTTCTTCCACGATTGCGGATTACTCGATCAACTAAAATATTAAAAGGGGAAATTTGTGTTTCCGAATTGAATGAATTTTATTAGACGCTTTTAGACACAACTTGCTTTTTCACTTTTTAAGAGTTGAGAAAAAGCTAAAGATGACTCTAGTCTCCTTCGATGTATTAACGAGCCCGAAGTGACAAATGCTCGGTTGGACTTTTTCAGTTATAGAGTTTGAAAAAGGCCAAAAGAAACTGCTCTGGAGATCTAGGGAGAGGGTGTGCCAAACCTTTCGCAAAACCACAGAATACGTTTTACGGTACGAGTGGTCGATCTTCGTGAATGCTGTGTTCACTGCATTGCGATCAGTAGGGCGGCCGACACAGTTTCCTATGGATAAAGGCTTAGATCCTATAGGGGTCTCCCAATATATACGCGACGGTACGTGGGAGCACAAGTCCGTATTAGTGCCACCGACTCTCAGGAGGAATCACCCACCTTCGTCGAGATCGACAGTCACTATGTTTAATGACGTCGGAACACGTCTCTAGCTTAGACCTCTAGATGTTTGCGTTATGTTTCAAAGAGTTGTTAGGTTCATTCAATATATTTTAAGTTGATCTTTTTAAAGTTTACCTTTCAAGGTTCACCACGAGATGTATTGATACAAATTCTTAAATGCAGTCTAAGATGAGAAGCAAGCTTTTTCAAATCTTTTCGACTTATGAAAATCTTAACTACTGAGGGAAAAGAGAGATAAAATCCTTTTCACACAGATCAAAGAGCACTCGCTAATGCACTTTTTCCCTAAATCAACATACAAACTTAATGCAAAATGCAAAAATGCAAGTATTTCTTTTCTCTTTCTTAATGTTGATGAAATGCAAAAAGAAAGTTGTTGTATAACTTTGAATTCAATTTCAAGCGAAAGTAAACAAGTTTGTCCAAAATCGAAAGACACCTTAAGATTTACTTGTTTCGACACTAGAAATATGTAAATTCAAACCATATAATGAAAGCGACAAGCTCAATCAGCTATGAACAGCAAACAAACTAACTCTTAAGATCAAAACGACACTTAATCACAGGTCTAGATCTAAGAGGTCACAGCAAGACTGGTTCACCTTCGTTATGGGAAACTGTAAATGACGCAAGAAATACAAAAGAACAAACACAGTTTCTTTATACAACTGAGGCAGAATAATGACAAAGGAAGTTGGTTTCAGTTAGGCCCACTGACTGGCAACAAACAGCAAAAACAAGAGTGAAAACAAGGCAAGACACAGCAGGAAACCCCAGTAGCTCAAGCCAAGACTGGTCCAGCGCAGGTGTAACACTGCCTGTTTGACCTTCAGCGCAGGTAGCCCCTTCGGGAACTGTGCTGAAATGCAGACAGCCTTTGTACAGCCTGCACTGAAGAACGAGACTTTCGTCCGTCTTGGTTTCCGGGTCACAGATTGCTCAAAAATTCACAGTTTTTGCTCAAATCAGAAGCTATCAGTCAAGGACACACTAAGGGATGTAAAGGAGGATGAAAAGCTATCACTAAGAGCTTATTAGAGTCCTTGTGGATCAGCTCTTCAAATCATAAACCTGCCCAGAAACTGAGCTAGAGTAGCTGCCCTCTACTTTGTATTTGATAGATTCAAACACAGTTCGATTCGGTACTCCCTTTGTTTATGAAATGAATAGCAAGAAACACAAACAACCAACAAGATACGATCCCCAGCGGAGTCGCCAATTTGTTGTTGGGAAAAGTATCTAATGCAGAATGCCCCTATCCCACTCTGAAGGTGATAGTACTTCAGCAACAACTGAATGCAAAGCTATTCAAAGTTTCTTCTTTATGAGATGAGAGAGGGAAGAAAAGGATGATCTACTAACCGTTATCTTGCGCTAATAGTCGATCCAGTCTTCACTCCTTGCTGCTTGCTCCTAGCTCCTTGCTCTTTCACCGGCCCAGCTGCACATAGATCCTGTAAAAGCACAAGAAAAGGAAACTACAAGAAGCATGCATCCATAATCGATTTAAGGATTAGCATAAACCAAATATACAAGCATCAATTCATCATCAAGACACATGCATATAGAAGAACCTCAAATACTTTATTGATAAGAGAAGTAAAGTTCTGAGAGAGTTACAACCATAATAGGCCCAATCCAGCAACGCCTCCCAGCTGAAAGAAATCTCCTCTTCACCTCCTTCAAGCAAAACACCCAATAGCTCTATACTCAAACCAACAGCACTTCCTTACTTGCACAAAATTCCCGCCTCCCTAGACCTCATGAGAGAGCTCTATATATAGGGTTTTGGAGAAAGGATGAGTCATCTTGAGACTGGCATGAAGCTGACTAGTGTCCTCTCCCACTTTAGTTAATCTTCAGTTCTTGAGTCCACTTGGAGATTCTTGCTTCCACTTGGAGATCAAGACCCTCTTACTCATCACAAGGCGAATTCCTTGACCCAAGTGTCAGTTTGGAAGCTTCCTGGGCAGTTGACACCTTGCAGAATGACTGTGCCACTTGGCCAATCTCGCCCAGCGCAGGTAGCCTTCATTAATTTTGACCTTCAGCACAGGTACAGAGAGGAGCAGTTGACATTCAGCGCAGATGCTCAGTGGAACAACAACATGTTTAGGGACTTTGGATCCCTCAGATTATTGACATTTCATGCTCCATGCTGTTAGGCACAAAAATGTCTATAACAAGATCTCAACAAATCTTATAATATATATGTGACTTAGCAGAAATAGGTTCGCGTATGTATGCAACTATCCTGAAGAAAACCTACATACATATCTAAAATTACTGAAGTATACCTTCTCTGGAAACACAACACATACTATGCATACCTTACTGTCAAATCACATATCACATTCAGATCACGTATTCACTATAACCATAGATCTTGCATAATTAGCTACTTAAACATTTGCAACAAACAAATTAAACAATCATATATTTCAACATGTCTTCGGATATTTCAGATATGAGTCTTCTCCTTACTCTATAGTGCACACCTATTTCAGATATGATCTCATATGAATAAATCATTTACTTGAACACCCAACCCCTTGATCTCGATCTCTTTATATAGATTTTTCCTTAGCCAATACTGTTGAAAAGTGTGCAACAAGAAATGCTTGTTGAGATTGCAACAAGATGATGGAGCTTAGTGAAAAGAGTCGCCTTCACTAAGTGGGCCCGCAGGTTATTTTTGGCGCAAGTCTATTTTTAGACATATGGATCATGTCTATGGATTGCAGGTTGCTTTTTATGGATGATTGGTCAAAGTTGGGAAAAATAGATGGACTTCTATTTTTGATGAAAGTGTGAGTGATCACAGTGTGAGTGATCAAAGTCTATTTTTAGACTGGCTGTCAAAAATAGAAAAGTCAAATATTATTGTCTCATAATAATATTTGGACTATAAACTTGATCTTATTCTCTTGGAGCACTTCAGTTTGAGCTACAGAGGTGGCACATGCAGCTGTAAGAAGGAAATACGATTTTCTTATGAGTCAGTTGAGTTGTTGCATGCATGACTTCAGTTAGAACTCAAGTGAGTTGAGTTTAGTGGACTGGAGGTGCAGTTGATGGAGTTGTGTTCAGTTTAGCTTTGTTAAACTAGTTATATTTAGTCTAACTGATCAATAGACTAGAGATGAGTTGGGTGAATTAGTTATTAATTAATTCACAAGTTATTAACTCATAATGCAGCTATAGAATACATCAGTTAACTCAGTTGCATGTCAGTGCATGTTCAGTTCAACAGGGACAGGTGGTAGAGAATCAGATTGCTATCAGTTGTGACTATAGTTGTGCACCAGATCTTGCACAATCAAGGGATTGAGGATGCCAATGAGTTTTCTCACGTATTTGCCCACATTGTAGCCTTTGCTCACGTCCAAAAAAGTGTGAGTGATTATTTTGAGGTGAAATACGAGTTTGGGAAGCCATTCGCATCAATTCTTGAGTAGGTATTGAGCAGTGGAGGCAGGCAAGCAGTGGAATAGATTTGGAGATCAGATCTGAGCTGTATTGTGTGTAACAGGTGGAGATACTTATGAGAAGTATTATGCTGTGTATTGTTACATGATTCAATCAATATAATATACAGATAGTGTGGGGTTTTTAGTGAGATGCTTTCCCCGGGATACATACTGTGTTAATGAGTTTGATTGATGCTTCTATGTGTGCCTGTGAATGTTTCTGCTTCTGTAAATTGATGATCAACGTAGAGGAGATTACGTATTATACATGTTCCGCTTATAATTGTATGATCAGGATAATCTCTGTGAATATGTGTTAAATTATTCAAAATTTCTACAAATACCTTAGGTAAATCCTTTGGTAATGTCATTAGAATTTGTTGATGGGATCAAATAACATTTCCGAAACAACAATGGGCCAATACCACGGTATTACCCCCCGTATCCAAATTGACATGGTTCAGATTTTGTACGCGACTTTTACTCACAAGAATTGCATATGTACACAACCCATCTTTATAGGAACCACGTATACTTTATCAAAATTAACTAAAATATCATCCATCTATCATTTCTCTATCCACATTATCTGTGACATCTATACCAATTTTCATTAGTTCCACATTCATCAATGTTGACATCAAGTACATATTTATCAAGCAAGTTGCCATCAAGGACAACACATAAGCCATAATGCCAACAAACACATGTGCTCCAAGAGGTGGATCAAAAGTTGTTGTTGAAGGTGGACATTGATCCTATAACAACTTTGCAAAGGTGTTGTAAGTGCCCAATACCAAGGAAATGAATCTCTAATGGCTTCATGATAGTTGGTTCTTCATTCTGGTGCTTTTAAATGTGGTCTTGCAGGGTTGGTGCATATAGCTACAGGATTGTATTTCTTCTTGTAACAGGCACACAAACCCCTCTACGAACACGATATCATTTAGATAATGCTTCCAAAACACTGATAGTTCATGATCAATCTATGGACAAGCGTCATAAGCCTTTGTTATGGTGGAAGTGGTTAAAGAAGAGGTGAAAATGGGGAATTTTTATGAACATGGGTGGATATTTTGGTGGAAAAGAGGCTAAATGGTGTGGGGGATGGATGATGAGGGTGTGGTGGACCCCTCCTCTTGTTCTAGATGAAAAACACAAGATTTGAACCCTCTTTCTATAATGTTCAAAATCATGTAGAAGAATTTATTAATCCATATCTCTCAAATGGTAGATTGGAGTCAGCTAAAAAAATTGACCATGTTGTCATCATCCTTATGCATCTCCCCATAAAAAATATTTTCCAATGAATCCATGAATATAGAGAAAAATGAAAAATGGTTCTAGGTGATGGTGGTTAATTTCTCAAAAAATATGCCCTGGAGTTTGCTGAAATTTTTTAAGCATGTTACCATCATCCTTATGCATCTCCCCATGAAACAATTTGACTAATGGATCCATTATTTTCGATATATGGTCAAAACAATTTATTCCCTGTGCTTTTTTGAAATCTTGTAGCAACATGAAACTTTCCTATATCAATTATATGACAGCGAGGAAAATGAATGAAAAATGCTTGGGAATGACAGGTGAAGGTTGGAAATGGATGAGGATGATGGATTGGCATGGCCTTGGTCCTGTTTGAGCATCTTGGCAAAGGAGGTGAAAGCTCAATCTTCTTATTATGGTGCTAACTTGTTATTGTTGCTTGCATAGGTTAGACAGAACATGCATTCATCAGAGAGAGATACCTGGAGAATTTTTTTTTTTTTTCCTTTTCATGTTTTACCTTTTTTTCTTAGGCCTACTAGCTACCTCAATGAGGTTTTCAACAAGCAGGTCTACCTAGGCGCCTTAGAGGAGGTTTTCACCTAGGATTTTTTTTCCTTTCTTTTTCTTTTTTTTTCAACCCATTGACCACTTCGTGGAGGTTTTCAATCAGTGAATCAATCTTAGGCGCCTAACAGGAGGTTTTCACTTGAGATTATTTTTTCTCTTCTTCTTTTTTCCTATCCCATGCTACTTAAAATAAAAAAAAAAAATTCAAGTATAGGAATACTTCCAATGGAGCCATGTGCATAACAAGATGAAAGATAGATTCATGTGTAGGCTTGAAATATATAATTTGACATGTACCTAAATATGAGAGACCAACGGCTTTAATGATGTCAAGAATTGTTGAAGAAGAGAGTTGTGGTCCAGCTTAATGATTTTCTAGAACCAAATTTCAATATAGTTTTGATGCCCTTGGTTCTTTTGTTCATATAGATCACCCTATATGCCTTATTCTACCATGAAATTTAGACCTTATATTATATTTTGATTAGTCTCTTGAACACATGGAGGATTTGATGATAAGCATAGTATAATTTCCTCAATATCAGACCCCAATGGCTACTCTCCATCAAATGTAGTACATGATTCTTCTAGATCTTCTCCTTTTGGATTTTGTTCTTCAATGATAGCAAGGGAATCTATTATTTCCAACACTCTTCCAGATCTAAGATGAATATCAAGAGGAGTTGTTTGGAAATTGTGTACCTCGACATTATAAGTGGGTTGAGTTACTTTATTTCTTGGGTTTGGAAATGGTTGTGCATGTATTTGAGTGGGAGTGGGCCTTTGGAATGGTTGTGGTTGATTATGTGGTTGTGGTGGAGGTGGATGGTATGGATAGCATTGAGTTTAGTATGGAGGATATGGATCACCCCATTGAGGAGGTTGGTGTTGATATGGATAAAAGGGAGGCATGACATATTGGGGAGGATAAGACCATGAATATGGATAACCCCATTGGGAATGATAAGACCATGGAGACCAAGGTGAGGTGCTAGGTAGATACCAAGGTTGAAATTGTGCATTATAGATTATATTAAAAGAGGAGGGGTAGTCCATATCTTGCTGATAGGGATTGAAAAAGTAGGTTTTCTCCATGTCTCCTTCCAATTTCTCGACTACCTCTTCTTCTTCTACCTACAACAGTGGATGGTGATGTGGTTCTTATTACACCACATGATTTAGTGGGGGTGGTTTGTGGTATTGAAGATTTTTTTTTTTGCTTTTATAAAAAAAATTGAATGAGAATGCTAATGTAATGCAATGAAAGATGCCTAAAGCATTATTTTGTTTTTGCAGAAAATATGAATGCAAAAAAGAAAGAGGGAATCATTTAAATAACAAGAGAGTGTAACACACTCCTCCCACATCTACCAGAGTAACTAGCCAGACGCGGTAAACATGTGACGAGAGGTTACTATGATTTGATTTTACCTCCTATGTGACCTTAAGGAAGTGGAATTGACGAAAACATAACACACAGACATTCAACTTCAGCTTCAGGACCCCCAGGAACCAATCCAACACTTCAGACAACTTGCCCTTGGGTTTTGACCACCTTAAGCCTCAGTCACTCTCATGATATAGGCATGACAATGTCTAGAAGCCTAGTGTCACTCTCACAGGCTTGCTTGCCAATGTCCAGAGACTCATTTTTCTAGTTATGTGCCAGCGTCCCCAGGATTTGAGCCACTTTTTTAGGCCCAGAGCCCAGGTCACTGCCCAGAATGGATAGATAACTTAGGAGTATTAAAAAAATAGGGAAATAATGATGCAAAAGAAATAATTTAAACATGACCTTAATCAGACCCCTACTAGCCATGACAAGCATTTCGTCAAACATATTGCAAACATGTAATCCATAGTTGTTACTAACATAATTAAACATAGGGATTCCGTGCTTATTTGAGAACCACTAAGAACCATTGTTACCTCATTTTATTTGTTGTATTATCATCTAT
This sequence comes from Pinus tabuliformis, assembly GCA_031772625.1. Classification (NCBI taxonomy): domain Eukaryota; kingdom Viridiplantae; phylum Streptophyta; class Pinopsida; order Pinales; family Pinaceae; genus Pinus; species Pinus tabuliformis. Next base: position 1,865,046,452 of record CM062817.1, read on the forward strand.
TAGGTCATAGATACATTATCCATTCATTTATAATTAAAAACATGCTGAGAGCTATACATAGCCGTTGTCATAAAACATACATATAACCAACACAGTAACAAAAAAGATATCATAAATATATCAGTCGTAAGATCCACATATAAATCATTACATTTACACATGAAACCAAGGGAATGAATTCTTCATTAATGAAAGTAATAAACCAACCAGAGATGGGACTACCATGTTCCACCCAATGATAGACTGGCCAAGCAATTCTCTCTTCATCCAATCACCCCCATGCCATATTCTAAGCATGAATGTGGGACTCGTAGAACACACCAAAAAAACAAAAAACAAGCATGAATGCCACCAAATTTCTCCACCTACACCATGAGGAATTTGAGTGCCTCCTAGTCTCTCAGGCTTTACCGTAATCCACAGTGTGATCCAGGGATCACTAGGCTCTACACCGAGACACATTCTTCGGGATTTACCGTACATCACATCCAGGGACTACTAGGCCCAATAGAGAGAAATCCACCTCTTGGCTTTACCATATATCCTGCCATTCACCGGCAAGGATTCCTAGGCCCACCAAGGCACACAATCCTAGCTTTAACACAACCCATAGTCTAGCTCAAGGTAGGCTAGTGGTTTTACCATGATCCACAGTCTAGTTCAGGGACCACTAGGCCATGTGTTTATCATTTTGGAGATCCATGCCATTGAGCTTCGAATCCATCCAGTCATCCTAGCTCAACCAAATATGAGAACCCATCTCATCAAAGCTATTAAGAAATGGAAATGCTAAGCTGAAGAACATTGTCACACCTGGCAAAACCCATGCCATGATAGAAATGAACCACATGGAATATCATGCATGCCAAATATAGCAAGGAAAATACACATGCAAGTCTTTACTTGCAATGAAGCATGTTGTAGTTGCTTGATCCTGCCTCTTCCTACTTGATCTTTGATTCCTTTTGCCTTCTTTGTCTTTCTTTCTCCAATGCTAAAGTGCTCCAAGAAACTCTAAGTGTCCAAGAGTGAGAGAGAGAGAGAGAGAGAGAGAGAGAGAGAGAGAGAGAGATAATAATGAGAGATATCCAAAAATCAACTGACAAAAGGTTACCAACTGATCCTCGAAATCCTTTCTATGAATGAGGCCTTTATTTTCTTCATTTTCCATTATTTCCCTTCATTTTCCTCCTCACATGCAACATGTGACCTTTCACCTCTTTTTTCTTCTAATTTCCATTATTTTCATAAATAAATGTTCCAAAAATGCCATTTTTCCTTACCAAAGCCTTAGCCATTGCCTTTGCCAATTTCCTTATCCATAAACAACCAAATGAACACCCCCTAGGATTTCTTGCCCAACATTCAACTTGGAAGTGTCCCATCAACCGTGGTTATTATTTTTAAATTTTATTGCATGGAATTTTCACTAGGGTTGTTACAGAACCCTCCCCCTTGGGGGACATCGTCCTCGATGTTCAATTACACATATGCCTCAACAAATTGCTGGAAAGAATACATACTGATCATGGAGATTTATAACATAGCTCGATGCAATATTTACAATGATCACCTTGCTGAGTACCAACCCATGTGACATCATAGCAACATGATAACATAACCACATGATAGCATAGTAACATGACAACATAATCATAATGATATGACACCCATACCGATTAGTGGAGCTTTATAACATAGCTCAAGGAAGTATTTACATTCATATACATATACATATGTACATATAGCAATATCACCAAAACATATACCAAGACATCATATAAAAACATATACCAAAACACCATATCAAGACATGTACCAAAACACCATATCAAAGCATATACAAAAATAGCATCTTGAGATTGTTTTGCCTCAACTATCAAACAAGGAAGGATACATAGCCTACATCTGATCTATCATCTCCCATGTAGCTTCATCGGACCCAAAGTGCTTCCACTACACTTTAACTTGCTCGATTGCTTAGTTTCAAAGCATGAGCACCTTTTTCTGCAATATACATTGAGGCTCCGATTGGAATTATCCATTTGGTTCCACCTACAATACAAACCAGACAATCACATGATCAACATCTTTAATATACTTCCTAAGCAATGACACATGGAAAACATCATGGACTTTCACTATCGAATGCAGTGCAAGTCGATAGGCTACAAGCCGAATCCTCTCAATGATATTGAAGTGTCCGCAAAATCGTGGTGCTAGCTTGGCACATGATCCAATCCACAAGGATCTCTTCTTTAGTTTGATGTGCAAGTACACCTATTCCCCAAACTGGAACTCCTTGAACAACCTGTTCCGATCTACATAACTCTTCTGCCTATCTTGTGCTGCCTTTAGGTTCTTCCTGGTCACCTAAATTTCTTGTTCCATGTCCACCAACATCTATGGTCCAATCAACACTCTGTTAACCGAATCACTCCAACCGATAGGAGTATTGCAACTCCTCCCATACAATGCCTCAAAAGGATTGATCATCAATGACCGCTGATAACCATTGTTGTATGCAAACTCAACCAAGGGAAGATACTCCTCCCACTTCCAATGTTGATGCATAACATACATCCTCAGCATGTCCTAAAATATCCTATTGACTCCAATCCAAGTGGAATCACTCAAAAATAATCTTGTTAACATGTGCTAAAAATTAGCAGAAAATTACTACTCTAAAAACTAGAAATTTCATAACAATGAGCTAGTAAGTTTATCTAAGTGCCCAAATGGCTAATTAATCAAGTGAAAATTTTGTGGGGTAAATTTTGTTATTAATTTTAATTTTTTTATGCTTCAATACAAGTGGAATCAACTTGAAATAATCTCATTAACATGTGTTAAAATTCAACAGAAATTTATTACTATTTTGCTACAGGATACTTACAGAAATTCCAAAATTGTGAACTAGTAAACCAATTCAAGTAGTCTGATGAATATGGTTTTGCAAAGTTATACTAATGATGCGTCATGCTTGTAGTTTTCTAAATCATCTGCAAAACCACTTATTTCAATCATTGAACCAATCTAACCTATAGCAAATGAAGCATGAATATTAAGTGTAAAAATAGGAAATGCAAGTTGAACAAAACATTTAAAGAAGATCAAGAAATTGTACAACAGGGAAAAGAGGCTCTTGGGATGGCCAAGCCCAAGGATACCCAGAGTACTATGAAGGAAACCAAGCCTTATAAACTTAAAATGACACCAAACTTCATTATTAGAGTCAATCCAAGTACATCCCTACTAGAAATGAAAGTAGAGATGCTAAATAACAAGTTTTCTCCACAAGAAGACTAAGAAATACATGCCCCTAGAGGAAAATTCGAATTGGTAATTATACAAATTGATGGGGAAGAATCCTCCTTGAAAGGAGGCAGCTTTCCCCTCCAAAATCCCTCAAAAATTGGATAGGGTTCCCAATAGTAGGAACCTTCATTAAATGACAAGGGGCACACTCCTAAATTTTCTCAATCACTAGATCTCCAAAACTTATTCAATAATTTCATAATATCATTTTCATTTATTATCTAATAATGGTTTATCCTGTAGTAGGGAGAAATTCCCTAGATTGTCTCATCTTCTAAATATTCATAATCTACCCAATATTCTCACAATATTCTACAAAATAAATAATATCAGGCACATAATATGCAATTATCTCTAAACCTTTCGAAGAACATATTAAAGCTAAAAAAAACATTTTTAAATGTAGAAGGAGAGATTTAATATAGCCTTTATGTTCCTAATAAAGGTTAGATGGGTCTTAATTTGTATCTACTTTGGAGGCCCGTCACCTATATCAGGGATACATTGTAGTTATTGTTGAGAAGTGTAGAAAGAAAGTCTCGATTTGACTTTGCCTTGGTCAAATTGAGAAAATTTGAATTTCCACATCAGCGGACAACTTGGAAGTAGTTAACTAAGGTGACATGGATCTTGTCACTCAGTTAGTTCATTAAATTCGATTTAAAGGGCTTGGAGTTCAATTAAGCATGTATGATTTCCAAATTGTAATCCAGGTCAGTTATATCCAGTTGTGTTCAGTTAAACTAGTTCTAATAGTTAATGGAACTAGTGGAAGGTCAGTTGTGGAGAGAGACAATAGTCTATCTTAGTGATCATCTAGTTAACTGATCAATCAACTCAAAATAGCTAGTGCATGAAAGGAATTTGAGTTCCTCAGTTGTGGTGGAGATTCCAAGGCAGTGTAACAAGCAATTGTAAACTAGTTTGAGTGTATAGGTGTTGCATGCAATCAAATGATCAACCTTGGAAATTATGCAATCAATTGGGGGGAAATTCCTAAAAAATAAGGGCTCAAGTAGGGGAAAATTTTGACTAAGTCTGGGTCAGAACTTCTCATTGAGCAGAGAGATAGGTTATTCACTTGCAGGTTGTGCTCAGAGAGGGAAAACAATTGTAATACATTCTCTGTTCATCTGATTAGGTTATTCACTTGCAGGTTGTGCTCAGAGCGGGCAAACAATTGTAATACATTCTCTGTTCATCTGATTAATGCAAAGAGGCTTGAGGGTTTTTCCTAGTTTTTTTCAATGTGCATTTGTGGTTTTTCTTATTGCATGTTTGTGAATGTTGTTCTAAATTGTGAACTAAATTCTATAGATAATTAGAGTAGAATTGTGTCCCATGATTTTATATTAAATTTCTTGAGCAGCTGTAATTCTATCACCATATTTCTACATGGTACCTGAGTTGGATTCACATAAGAATATGAATTTCGAAGTTGTTTCTCGAGAGGTTCGAATTTGCAGCTTCAGTGTAGCGGGATCTCTTCAGAGTTGGGAAAATTATCTTCAAAGGAATGAGATTATAGTGTGCCTTCGAAAGCAATTCGAATTTTATTACATGGAAGGATCGCATGGAGATGGTGCTTGATGAAAACAGATTACTGGAATATGTCAAGACAAACATTCCAAAATCAGGATTAGTTGATGCCCAAAACCTAGCTCAATGGAAGAAAAATGTATCTAAGGCGAGGAGAATGACCTTGGAGGTTGTGTTGGCATTATGATACAAGTGTTGTCCTTGATGGCAACTCACTCAGAGGTATGATACAGGTGATGGCAACTCAATTAGAGGATAGATATTACTACAACAGGTCAAGAGAGAGATATACGCAGGTTAACCTTGATGAAAGCGTGTATACATGCGAGTGAGAAGAACAAAAGGCGTGTATGTGTACACACAGAAGGAAAGGCGTGTACATGTCAGAAAACTAAGTTTTGGTCCGTGGTATTTGGTCCATGGTATTTTGTCCAAAGTGTTGACCCCAGGTATTGGGTCCAAGGTATTGGTTCAACATGGTCTTGGACCATTGTATTGAGAGAAGCCTAAATCTATATATGGAGAAGATCATTAGGCCAAGGGTGTGTGAAAGTAATGAGTGTCTGATGAAGTGTGGAGATCCAATATGCTGATTGTGGGTTTGTGATGCTTGGCTCGATCTGAATCAAGTTGGAAATGGTAGCGAAGGTATAAGTAATTATCTTTAGATCTATACGCAAGTTCTCTCTGGTGAAAGCGCGTGTACACGCGGTTTTGACATAGTCAAGTAGCGTATGCATTATGAGATTTGATGTTTCAGGTTGCTGTTGGTTCTAGTGGTTGTTGTAGAGTTCTGGGCTCTGGTCTATGTTCTAGTAACTGTGTTTTGATGACAGGGTTTCAGTGATTCAGTATTGGGTGATTTAGAGATTGATGATGCAGGTAAAATTTGATGATTGTATTGCAGTAGTGATTGTTTTGTATTTATGGATCCAGTATGAAAATGTATGAAACGTGGTCCCTGGAAGAAAAGGGAAGGTTGTAGCCTTCTGTAGGCTAGCACCTACGTACTAGTACTTCAGCTAGTACAAGAGCTAAGGGGGTTGTAGCTCCCTTCCAGGAAAGTCTGGAGAATGAGAGAAGGTTGTAGCCTTCTGCAGGTAGAAGTTTGCGTACTAGTATAATTCTGCGCCATTACTATTGTAAAAAGAAGTTTCTTATTAAAGGAAGATAGAGACGAATTATAGCAGGTGGTTTTCACCCACATTGGGTTTCCATCTTATATCATGGTGTTCATGTGTGCTCCTTATGTGTAATGATCTGTTCTGTTTTACTGCACATGTTTACTGTTAATATGGTTAATAATGTTCTGATGCACTCATTAAAGATCAACTAATTGAATCATAAGTTTACTGGGTATACGCTAGTTGCATTAAACACAATTGCGTATATACGTGGGTATCCTTAACTGAAGTAGCGTATATGAATCTGAGTATGAAAATGAAAAAGTTATATTGATTTAATAACACTGATTCCCCCCCCCCTCTCAGTATTATTTCCAACAAGGAGTACAAGACCACATTGTCTCAAATATCCATAGGAAAGAAACTTCTTTCATAGTGTGGAAGGCATTGACAAAGTTATTTGAGAATAGCAGTGACCATAGAAAATTAGCCCTCAAAGACAAACTTTGAAATATGAAGACGTATAAGAATGATACCATAATTGTAGTATCTCACCATATTTACACAAGTTCATGATGAGCTTGGACGAGTTGGTGTGAATGTTACAGAAGATGACCTGGTGATCCTAGCTCCTTTAGGCCTTCCCAAAAGTTGGCGTAGCTACCAAAACTCGGTGAACATGAGGGAGAAATTACTGAGTTGGGAACACTTGTGTTCCAATTTGGTACAAGAAGACATCACGCGAAATATCAGAGATGGAACTTCATCTAAAGGAGAGGATGAAGAAAATATTGCATTGGTTGGAAAGGGAAAGAAAGGAAAAGGGAAGAAATCTCTAACCAAACAGAATCTATCCAAGAAGGCAAGAAGAAAGACTTGTCCAAAATAAAATGCCTTAATTGTCATGAATTCGAGCACTATGCTACAAAGTGTCCACACAAAAAGTTTGGTAAGAAGAACTCGGGAAGAGGAGAAGGTGAAGCATTGACTTCACAATTCGAGCTTGACTTCACCCTTATCACATGCATGGCTAGCACGGTGTTGAAGAGTGTGTGGTACTTGGACTCTAGTGTCTCGTTCCACATGATAGGGTGTAGAGATCTTTTCAGTGAACTGGAGGAGAAAGATCTCCATATGCATATTGAGCTTAGCGATGAAGGAAGGTATAGTGCTACCGGGATTGGTACAATAACCTTTAAGAGGGAGTCAGGATCCCCTCTTTGCCTCAAACATGTCATGGTTGTTCCAGGCCTAAAGAAGAATCTCATCTCTGTAGAAGTTTTGGAAGACTGTGGTTATGATGTGATCTTCAGTAAAGGGAAAGAATTTCTGAGACACATAGACACTGGATAGGTGAAGCAGATAGGGGTTCATGTGAAGAACCTATATAAACTAGATGTGGAAGATTGTGTATCATTAAGCTATAAGGTAGAGAAAGTGTAGAGTCACGATGTCAGTGAACTTTAGCACAGGAGATTGGGTCATTTGAATCATGGAGCCTTAAATATTATGCAACAAATAACCATTAGCCTCCCTAAAGGAGAACTTGAGCAATAGGATGTTCACAAATGTTATACCTTGGGGAAATGTAAAATCCACATTCCATGATTGAGACAACAAAGCACATGCATTCTTGGAAGGAGTTCACTCTGAAGTTTATGGACCTTTCTTGACAGCCTCCACTTCTAGACATAAGTATTTTGTTATTTTTATTCATGATTTCTCAATTAAGTGTTGGATCTTCTTCATGTGAAAGAAGGATGAGACATTATCAAAGTTTGTAGAATTCAAGGCATTAGTTGAGAAAGAGACTGACAAGAAGATGAAGGCTCTCAGGAGCAACAATGGAGGTGAGTATGTTTCGAATGACTTCAAGTACTTTTGTGCAAAAGAAGTCATCCAAAGAGAGCTGACAACACCCCATAACCCACAGCGAAATGGGGTAGCTGAGAGAAAGAACCAGAGTATTGTAGGAGTTGTGAGATCTATGCTACATGACCAAGGCCTACCACTACATTTGTGGGGAGAGGCATGTAACATCACAAAATACTTGCAGAACTGAAGTCCTCATTGGATTCTTGGTATGATTACACCAAAGGAGGCTTTCTCGGGGAGAAAGTTGGATGTGTCCCATTTCAATATTTTTGGAGCCTATGTTTACTGCCATGTTGTTACAGATCCATTTGGGCACATCAAATCCCAACATTCAGATTAGTGATTTAGGATTCATCAAACCCTAAAATCAGTTGTTTCATGCCCTAAACAAGTCAACCCTTTGAATTCCTCCTTCCCAAATAGTTTCATGACTTGAAGACATCTAGAAATTGCCTCTAGAGGGACCAGCACAGGTAAGCCCTTATGAAGGTGCGCTGCAGAGCAACTAAGTCCACTGCCAGGGTGCTTTGCAGAGCACTTAGGCTTCCTTTCACCTGCGCTGGGTGAGAATGAGTGAAATTCACATAGGGTTTGGGAATATTCTTATCTTGTGGAGTCATCTAGAAGTTTCCCTGTCTTATCAACTCATATGAGCTCGAAAATGGATGAGGAATGAGTTAAGGATCATCCTATCCTCTCATCCCTTCCTCCATGGAACTAATTCTAAGTATGGAAGACCATTCAATGTCACCATTAATGACAAAACCTTCTTCATATTCCTATAAATTGACCACTCATCTAAGTGATCAGGGGCTGGATTATGTTGAATTGTAAGGAGATAATGCTGCTATGAGACTTGACTTTGGAGCAAATGATGTGATGCCACAAGCTTGTCTTGCTTTTGATGTGATGTGGATGGGATCCAAGCTAGAGGAATGACTTTGAATCAGACACTGATGGTTGTAATTCCTTCTTCTATCTAATAAAGTGTTTGAACCTTTTTCCATATTTGTGTTCTTTCATAATGCTTATATGTATGAATTGCTTCTAATTCCTTTCATTTATATTCAATGGATCGTATGCTTTGATCGGTTTTCGTCTTCTGTTGTGTTGACAGGGTACTTTTCAAGCGATTTAAGTATGGGAAGGAGCGACAGAATCAATACAAGGGAGACGAGAGGAAAGCAGAACTACAAGTAGGCCTTCTATCCTCTCTTCTTATCTATTGCTTATAGGGAAAGTCTAAAACACTTTAAACTATTGTTCTAGGCACAACTACTTGTCTAGTGAATTAGTATTTATCCGTAGATGCTAAATTCTCCAAAACAAATTGGCGACCACACTGGGGAAGAATCCTCTTTCCTAGTAGCTTATCCACCTCCTAAGACATCCTTGTAGACCCTACTTGTGTTCATTGACTGTATTTCAGCTCTTTTGCATTGAATTTTGGTCAAAAATTGAGGTTAGATGACTCTTGAGTGGCCTCTCAGAAATCAGCACAGGCTTGGTCAGGGGACAGTGCTCTGCAAAGCACCCTTGAGTGAGAGACAGTGCTCTGTAGCACAGTTAGGCCCTCTTTGAACTGCACTGATTAACCTTAGGTCAAATTCCCACCTTTGGAAAGTGTTTTTGCAAACTTTTCTCTACTTGTTTGCTTGCTGATTGATCAATGAATGTCATGTCTCATAAAACAAGTTTTTATTTCCTTTGCCAGCCCTACTTTGATTTGATTGATTAATGTTTCTTTAATGTTTTCTTTTTCATTATCAGTCTATAGTCAAAGTTAGAATAATTGATTAATCTTCATTCGAAAGAAAGTGTCGTAAAGTCTTCTCTTCCTTCGAATTTGAACTATCGTAAAAGTATTCATTCTTATGAAAGATTGGTTAATTGTATGTGCATATTTCCTTTTTGTTCATCATAGCATTAAGGGATTCGAAAAGAAAAACTTGCATCGTTCATATTGTAGTTTGTGAATGCTTGAAAGGAACAGCTAGGGAATTTGCATTAGATGTGCTCTTTGCTCTTTGTCAAAGATCTGGTCGCTCTATCCCTAAGTAGCTAGGATTTTCATTGTTAAATTGAATGGAAAGAATGCTTATCATATTAGTTGAAATTTAGGAATTACAAACATATATCATGTGGTGAACCTTGAAAGGCAAATTCTAAAGAAGATCAACTTAAAATTTATCTGAATTTACCTAATGGAGCATTGTCACCTAACGAAAAACATTTAGAGGTCTAGGCTAGAGACGTGTTCCGGTGTCGTAAAACCAAGCAACTGTCACTAACTTGTCTGTAATACATCCCAAGTGTGATACCTCATTCCACGTATGTGAGTATATCGTAGCTCATCCACATACCTTCGGGTATATAGGGCGGTGTTACAGTACGTAAAGTATATGGGAATGATCTCACTGTGCAGTTTTGCATTAGACGACTCTTATACGGATTGGGCCTCCATGTACTTTCGGGTATATATGGGAGGACACACTAGGTTTCTATCCATCCTTAGGTAATCGAGTTGGCTTCCTTGTACACTGTGATACACCGAACACAACACTCGAGGTGATTGCCTGCTTGTACTTCTTGGTTTTCCAGGAGGTATTATGCAGTTCACAGTTGCTTGGTAAACTTTTTGCCTAGATTATCCCTCTTTTATTTTGTTATGTTACTTTGATTAAAATAAATTTAATTGACCGCAGATAATATCCTCCATGCTCACTCCTTAGTTGATCTTAGGTTGAAACATATGGCGACAAATCCAGAGTCCACCGATCAAGGAATTCCTTTTGATGGGAATCCTAGTCCTTTTCATCCTTTTGGAAATATTGGTGCTCCATATATGGATACATTGTCCCTTCCGACATTTACCATTGACTTTCTAGTATGGTTGTTTTCAACCTCCTTGGTTCAAAATGTCATGATTTCTCCACAATCGAGTACACTTCCAACTAGACAAAATCAACCTCCAGTTGATCCTAAATTTGACCCTTTGCATTCTTCCTCCCCTTCTTCTTCTTCACCTGGTGAAAGTATTGGTACTAGTAACCAGGTGGCTAAGAAGAAGAAGAAAGGGAAGAAGAAGAAGAAGCAAATTCAGCAGAGGGGAAATCAAGCAACCATTGCTTTGAATGCAACATCTGATGAGAAACCATCCGTCAAGCCTCACAAAGTTCAATGTCCATGCAAACTTTGTGTGAGAGACCATATTCTTCGAAATTGTCCTGACGTTCCTCAGATCTTAGAAGAATGGTCTTCTCGTTCACATCATCCTGTGTCATCAACTTCTCAAGATCATGCTGGTGACACACCATCAACTAGTGGTAGTAAAGTTCATGGAAACAAGGGTAAAGTTAAGTTTCCATGTAGGTTATTTGAAGGGAATCACCCCATTCACCTTTGTCCCTATCTAGATGAAGCCAAAATATTGTTGGATAACCATCCTGCTTCACCACAGCGACTTCCATCTGGTTACAAGAAACTCTCCCTAAATCCTTCACTAGTTGATGAATTGATTGACCAAAATCAATTGTCGGTCAAACCCACTATCTTAAAAGTGAATCCTATGAGTCTATACCCGACCCAAATCAATAGGTCGAGGTAACATTTGACCCAATTTCACCTTCAGCTAATCATACCTTTCTCGAAGAGAGTGAATATGATACCACTCAAGTTCTTTTTGTTTCTTTAGATTCTAATGAGCTTGGGGGTAGTCCTCCTATTCCATCAAGATAGGAGGAAAATCCTACAGTTCTCGTAACTCAAGGGGTTAATTCTCCCGTTTCTATGGCACCCCCTCCAAGTAGTCTAGTCACTTGCTTTGATTAGAACCAACTGGCAGGATTCAATCTTCCTTCTTATGTGCCTTTCCAGATCATAGTACAGGTTTGTAATATGATTTTATCTGGCACTATTATAGATGAAGTTGCATCTGTGAGTATCCTTTCCTCAACTTCTTTTCAAGCGCTTGGTTCACCGCCACTTGTGCCAGTTACCCAGAATTTGTTGGCTTTTAACAGAGGAACCAGTCAACCATTATGGATCCTTCCTCATTTACCCATTACTTTTGGAGGAAAAATCATTTATCTCAACGTGATGGTAGTCCCAGGCCCTTTAGGTTACAATTTACTTCCAGGGTGCGACTATGTTTATGATATGGGAGCTATTGTTTCAACACTCTTTCGAGTGATTTGTTTCCCGCATGAAGGTAGAATTGTCACCATTGACCAACTTTCATTTTCCGGTCCAAATATGGCTCCTAGTTAACCATCTTCCCTGAATGGTCTTATTGTACCAATGGTATCATCCCCACCACAGGTTAATTATGTGGCAACCTATTTCATACCTACATCAACTGATGTTCAATTCAATGATGTTGTACATCATGTACTGGGGGCATTGGAATCAGATCTCTCCTTCATGATCTCTTATGAGTTGTGAACAAAGGATATGAGGATAATTATTTTACTGTGTCAACCTCGTTAAAAAATGAAACAGGTCCATGAGGGTAGTTCCTTGTCTTTTGTCAACCTCGTTAAAAAATGAAACAAGGAATATGAGGATGGTTCTTTTACTGTGTTAACCTTAGTAAAAAATGAAACAGTTCCCATGAGGATAGTTCTTTTACTGTGTCAACCTCGTTAAAAATTGAAACAGGTCCATGAGGGTAGTTCCTTGTCTTGTGTCAACGTTGTTAAAAAATCAAACAAAGAATATGAGGATGGTTCTTTTACTGTGTCAACCTCAGTTAAAAATGAAATAGTTCCCATGTGGATAGTTCTTTTAATGTGTCAACCTCGTTAAAAAATGAAACAAGGAATATGAGGATAGTTCCTTGTCAAGTTTCAACCTTGTTAAAAAATGAAACCAAGGGTCTGAGCAGAGTTCCTTGTCTTGTGTCAAGCTCATTAAAAAATGAAACAAGGTACCAAGTTCTAAGGTGAGTCTTTGATTAGATCTCATAAAATCCCAGTTGAGTCTTTCACTTGATCTTGTAAAAGAACCTTCATTCCATCCACCTGATAACCACGAATAGTCTACTTAGGTGAATGTAATGAAGCTTGGGGGGCATACACCTAGTGGTAAAGTTAAAGTTTCCCTGTAGGTTATGTGAAGGAAATCACCCCATTCATCTTTGTCCCTATCTGGATGAAGCCAAAAGGGTGTTGGGTAACCGTTCTGCTTCACCGCAATGACTTCCATCTGGTTATAGGAGACTCTCCCTTTCATCATGCTGGGGGCATGTAAACCAATTTCAAGCATATTTCTTTGTTTCAAACTTGTGTAAAAATGAAACTGAATCCAAGCATAGTTTGTTTTTTCAAGCTTGTGTGAACATGAAACTGAATCCAAGCATAGTTTGTCATTTCAAGCTTGGGTAAACATGAAACTAAATCCAAGCATAGTTCCCTATGGTTCAAGCTTGTGTAAAAATGAATCCATTTCCATTTTAACCCTCGTTATTGCCATTCTATCAGCCTCTTTCGTCAGATGAGCCTTGGTTGTTTTCATCCCATCGCCACCATCCCTTTATTCGATCATACGCTTTCACTTGGTTGTTTTACCCTTTTTTGAGGAACAGTTGCAATGAGTGGTCTTATTAGCCAACCTCTTCACATAAATCAACATATTTTGAGAAGTTACAACATCACCAGAAGCAGTTGCTATCCTATACACCACTTGTTCCTCAAAGTGAAGTCTTCTTTAAGCTCTTTTCAGACTCTCTAAATATGAAAATATTGTCGAGTGCTTGTCCTTTCCAACTCGTTAACGGATTGGAAAAGATATCTCTCTTGTATTATTTTACTTTTTTTCATACTTAAGAGATTAATTTACGAAAAATAACTTGTGTAGTTTTCTTTTTGTACCTTTTCAAACTCTCTAAACATGAAAAGGACCGAGTTATCTTTGTCGTTAAACTCGTTAAAAACATCAAATAGCAACAAACTTGTCCATCTAGACAAGACCGAGTTTCACCTTCACTAGACTCGTTAAAACATAAAATAGCGATGGATTCACCTGAAGGGTGAAATTATACAACAAGCATATGTTATCCTCCTCAAGCTTTATAAAAATAAAGAGGTACTGGTTAGCAATGACTAGGGAAAATGGAAAAAGGGGAAAACCATTGTATTGTAGTAGGTCGCTCTTGAACATGACACTTTCACTCCATAACCGTGACTATGTGGGTTGGGTTATTAGCTTGATGGTTATCACACTGTTGGTCTATCATACCATCCATTGCTTTGTTTTGGGTCAATGCTACCAATTCACTTTAGTGTCACCGACATGTTCAAGAGAAGTCATTCAGTCAAAATCCATCTTTTGCAATACCATAAACCTTCATTTTCATGACCGCCATTCCTGAACTTTGTGTCGTTAGTCAAATTCCATCTCTAAAATCACTACACTTGTTTCATGTCATCGATGTGGGATACATCAAGGCCCTCTTGTGATGAATCACTTCTTGTCAACATCAACTCATTATCCAAGAAGTTGAATTAGAAACACCCATTCAGTACCTTGAGGCTTGCATGCATCAATGGCAGGTTTCTTGCTTTCGACAATAGGCATACATCAGTGGCCTTCGACCAAAAGACTTTGTATGGTGTTCGACATCAAATCATCCATTCACACCATGCAGAATGTACTGCAATACCTTGAGGATCATTATCATTATCAGTGATTTCTCTCGCATCTGTCAATAGCTTACATCATCGGCTGGTAGTCAGATGGTGTCTTCCCATGTTTGACTTCAGATCACATATTCATATCCTTAGACTCATACTTGAGTGAACGGTTGAACGAGATTGAAGACCCCATATCTAGTTTCATCCATCCAGGCTACAATATCAGGAGTACTAAATCATATGTACAATAGCTTTACATTGATAGTCATTCCGATCATGGATCTATATCTGTAGATGACTATTTATGTACATGTAATGAAAGTTTATAAGCTGAGCATGGGTATGCCTTCCCTCAGTTATTCATGTAAAATCAAATATCATGATATATGTATTGTAATTGATGTAGGTCACCTTCCACTTTGATACCTCCTCATCACATCGTAAAGCATTTCATTCGACATTGGCATTTTTCTAACTTCATGCTTTAGGGGGAAATTGTTACAAATCCATTTTGGCACATCAAATCCCAACATTCAGATCAGTGATTTAGGACTCATCAAACCCTAAAATCAATTGTTTCATGCCCTAAACAAGTCAACCCTTTGAATGCCTCCTTCCCAGACAGTTTCATGACTTGAAGACATCCAGAAATTGCCTCTAGAGGGACCAGCGCAGGTAAGCCCTTATGAAGGTGCACTGTAGAGTAGCTAAGTCCACTGCCAGGGTGCTTTGCAGAGCACTTAGGCTTCCTTTCACCTGCGCTGGGCGAGAATGAGCGAAATTCACATAGGGTTTGGGAATATTCTTATCTTGTGGAGTCATCTAGAAGTTTCCTTGTCTTATCAACTCCTATGAGCTCGAAAATGGATGAAGAATGAGTTAAGGATCATCTTATCCTCTCATACCTTCCTCCATGGAACTAATTATAAGTATGGAAGACCATTCAATGTCACCATTAATGACAAAACCTCCTTCATCTTCCTATAAATTGACCACTCATCTAGGTGATCAGGGGTTGGATTATGTTGAATTGTAAGGAGACTTGACTTTGGAGACTTGCTTCTGATTCCTTTCATTTATATTCAATGGATCATATGCTTTGATCGGTTTTCATCTTCTGTTGTGTTGATAGGGTATTTTTCAAGCGGTTTAAGTACAGGAAGGAGCGACAGAATCGATACAAGGGAGATGAGAGGAAAGCGGAACTACAGGTATGCCTTCTATCCTCTCTTCTTATCTATTTCTTATAGGGAAAGTCTAAAACACTTTAAATTGTTGTTCTAGGCACAACTACTTGTCTAGTGAATTAGTATTTATCTGTAGATGCTAAATTATCCAAAACACATGTCTCCAAAGATTCGAGGAAAAAACTTGAGCTGACAACTGTGTTGGTATTTTTTTTGTGTTACACCAAAACTCCACATAATTACGCGTGTACTTACCTTCCCTCAGAACAACAGTTGTGTGAAGGGATATAAATTTTGATGAAGAGAAAGTGATGTGTTGTTATCTTGAGAGGGAGCTTTAGATCCCACTAGAAGAGGAGATTTTAGATCTAAAGCAGGATCCTCGGGAAGTTTTGGAGAATCCACAAATTTAAGAGCAGAGAAGGGGTAGAGTGGATACATACACTCAAGCAGAACCATCCAAAGAAGGTAGTAAAATAACTATGGAAGATAATAGATTAGTGAAGGATATGAGGGAGAATGTCGAAGATCCTTCAAATTTGCACAGACAAAGAAGGTCACTTGAGAGGTACACTAGCTACATGTCTCTAATGAACGAGCTTCTAGAGATTGAGCCTCCAAATTTGAGGAAGAAATTGAGCAACCAGTTTGGGTTGAGGCAATGGTGGAAAAGTATGAATCCATCATGAAGAACAATGTTTGGGAAGTGGTCCCAAGACCGATAGATAAATCAGTTGTGGGTTCGAGATGGATCTTCAAGGTTAAGCATGTAGCAGACAAAAGCATAGAGCAGTATAAGGCCATATTTGTAGCCAAAGGATTCTCTTATGTTAAGGGAATTGACTATGAGGAAACCTTTTCTCTCATAGCAAGGTATTCATCCATTAGATCAATTATTACACTGGCTATGTAAACGGGGTGGAAGATACACCAGATGGATGTAAAAATAGCATTTATCAATGGTGTTATTGAGGATGAAGTGTACATCGGGAAACCAAAATGTTTTTAGATATTTGATCGAGATTCTCATGTGTGCAGACTTAGGCGAGCATTGTACAATCTCAAACAGGCACCCTGAACTTGGTACACCAGGATCGACAGTTATCTCACTAGATTGGGTTTCACTAAAAGTGAAGTGGATGCAAACCTCTATCATGTTTTAGTAGAAGATAAATTTCTTATCATTGTTTTATAAGTTGATGATTTAATATTGATAGGTGATGAACAGTTGATCAGATCTTGCAAGGACGACCTTGCAAGAGAATTTGACATGAAAGACATGGTTCTCATGCAATACTTCCTTAGGATGAAAGTATGGCAAGGCGATGGAGAATTGTTTGTGTCTCAAGGAAATTATGCCCTCGAGATACTACAAATATTTTTCATGAAGAGTTTTAAACCCATGGAGAAACCTCTAGCGACCAACTGGAGGAAGGAGGATGCCACTTCAATTGAAGAGGTTGATGCTACCATTTACTTGAAACTAGTGGATTTACTAATGCATCTTGTGAACACAAAACCAAATATGGTGTTATGAAGTAAACTAGTTGAGCCAAGCTATGGTTAAGCCAACCAAATTGTATTGGAAGGCAACTAAGCATGTTTTGCGGTACCTCAAAGGCACTGCCCAGTATGGACTATGGTACAGACAGACAAAGGGAGTGAAGTTGTGTGGCTTCACAGATGTAGATTGGGCAAGGATTCCATCCAACTGAAAGAGTACATCATTTGGAATTTTTAGTGTTGGTTTTGCAGTGATTTCCCAGTACATCATGAAGCAAATATCTATGGAGTTTCGCTCTAGAGAAGCAAAATACTTAGTTGCAAGTCAAGCCGCATGTGAGGTGATATGGATGAGAAAGATAATTGTGGGACTTTTTGGTCAAATGATGGATCCAACTGTGATTTATTGTGATAATCATAATTGCAATAAGCTCTCTGAGAATTAGTTATTTCACAATCGATCCAAGCATATAGATATCTGGTATCATCATTTACGGGACTGTGTGTAGAGGTGGATGATGTTGCTACAATACATTCTGATGGAGGAACACGATGCTGACAACTTAACAAAGGATTTGTCAAGTGGGAAGTTTTAATTTCAAAGGTGCGGGAAAGGGGTGGTTGATAATCCCTTTATTTCTAAGAGGGAGTGTTGAGAAGTGTAGCAAGAAAGTCTCAATTTGACTTTGCCTTTGTCAAATTGATAAAATTCAAATTTCCACATCAGTAGACAACTTTGAGGAAATTAACTGAGATGACATGGATCTTGTCACTCAGTTAGCTCAGTAAATTCGAGTTAGAGGGATTGGATTTCAGTTAAGTATGTGTTATTGCTAAATTCTAATCCAGGTCAGTTATTTCCAGTTGTGTTTAGTCAAACTAGTTCTAACAGATAATGGAACTAGTGGAAGGTTAATTGTGCAGTGGGACAATAGTCTAACTCATTGATCATCCTGTTAATTGATCAATCAACTCAAAATAGCTAGTGCATGCAAGGAATTCCAATTCCTCAGTTGTGGTGGAGATTCCAAGGCAGTGTAACAAGGAGTTGTAAACTATTTTGAGGGTACATGTGTTGCATGTAATCAGATGATCAACCTTGGCAATTACGCAATCAATTGGAGGAAAATTCCTAAAAAATAGGAGCTCAATTCCTCAAGATTTGTGCAAGAAAATAAGGGCCAAAGCAGGGGAAGACTAATTTTGGGTCAGAGCTTCTCATTGAGAAGAGAGACAAGGTATTCACTTGCAAGTTGTGCTCAAAGCAAGCAAACAATTGTAATACATTTTCTATTCATTTGATTAATGCAAAGAGGCTTGATGGGTTTTTCCTAGTTGGTTTCCCCTAGAAAAGTATTGTGCATGTGTGGTTTTTCTTGTTGCATGTTTGTGAATGTTGTTCTAAATTGTGAATTAAATTTCAAATATCAGTAGAGTAGAATTGTGTCTCTTTATTTAAGGTTAAATTTCTTGAGCAATTGCAATTCTATCACCATATTTCTACAGCTATGAGCACTACGATCTACGTTGAGCCTTCGACTTTTGAAGTTCTGAAAGAACAGATTTGGAAGGATGTAATGGCTGAAGAATATGAATCTATTATGAAGAATAACGTGTGGGATGTTGTGTTGAGACCTAAAGGAAAGTCTATTGTAATTTTTAAATGTCTATATAAGATCAAACATGGAGTTGATGGAAGCATTGAGAAGTACAAAACAAGGTTCATGGTCTGAGTTTTCTCCCAAAAAGAGGGAGAAGACTATGATGATCTATTTTCTCCCATTGACTACTACACTACTATTAGATCAATCATTGCCCGTGTTATTAGTCAAGGATGGACACTTCACCAGATGGACATAAAGACGACATTTCTTCACGACATACTATAGGAAGAAGTATATGTTGAGCAACCTCAGGGTTTTGAATTGAAGGATAGGAAGACTCACGTTTTGAGGTTGAAGAAAGCATTACATGGTTTAAAGAATTTCCTCGAGCCTGGTGTGCTTGTATTAACAATTACCTGGTGAAGATTGTATTCAAAAGAAAGCAGTGTGAATCCAAACCTCTACTTCAAAGTGGTCCAAGGTATGCCTTTGATTTTAGTTTTA
Source organism: Pinus tabuliformis (assembly GCA_031772625.1). Classification (NCBI taxonomy): domain Eukaryota; kingdom Viridiplantae; phylum Streptophyta; class Pinopsida; order Pinales; family Pinaceae; genus Pinus; species Pinus tabuliformis. The sequence continues at coordinate 1,865,065,738 of CM062817.1, forward strand.
TATCTTGATAATATATTCTTGACATGTAGTGATCCCTTGATGCTCGATTCTAAGAGGGATTTGGCATCTGAATTCGAAATGAAGGATCTTGGTATGATGCATTACTTTTTGGGACTAGAGGTCTGGCAGAGACATAGAGAGATTTTTATTTCTCAAGGAAAATATGTTGTGAAGTTATTGGAAAGATTTGGAATGACTGAATCTAAATCCCTAACCACACTATTGGAGATGAATTTCCAGAAGTTATGCGAAGATGTTTCTCAACCTAATTTTGTGAATCCTTCTGAGTATTATCAATTGATTGGGCCATTGATGTTCCTTGTGAACACTCATCTGAATATATGCTTTGTAGTGAACACTTTGAGTCAATTCATGACTGATCCCCTTCATGCACACTAGGTTGTTGAAAAATATGTGTTGAAATATCTTCATAGGATGATCAATATTGGTTTTAGGTACTTTATTGGAGATGTGAGACTTCATGGATACACCAATGATGACTAGGCATGAAAATTTATCGACAAAAAGAGCACTTTAGGATTATGTTTTAGTTTGGGATCTACCATGATATCTTAGATGAGCCAAAAACAAAAGTTTGTATCTTTAAGCATGACCAAGGAAAATTACATTGATTCTAGCATGGCTAGCTGTGAGAAAGTTGATTGAGGAAGCTCTTTTGAGAGTTGTTTGAGAAGGTTCTAGATATTACACTTATATATTGTGAAAATAGTAGTGGGATATGATTGGCAGAGAATCTTGTATTCCATGAAAAGTATAAGCACATTGAGATTACTTATCACTATATTTGAGACATGGTACAGAGAGGAGCCATGAGACTCCATCGCTTTTCGACTGATGAGTAGATAACAAACATTCTTAGCAAGGATTTGTTGAAAGGGAAATTCTTGGTCTTCAGAGAGCATCTTAGACTAATGGATGTGACACTCCTAAGTAAGGGTTCCGATTGATCAAGAACACTAAGAAATGTTCTTCCCCCCTATCTAAGATCCTAGGGTGAGTAATTGAGCTGGAGAGCTCCTGGGGTAAAGGGAACTTGTGAAAAATAGGTGTGTTTGATCCTTACCTCACAATAAGAATGTATCTCCCATGTTGTCATATCAGGTTTTTGTTTGATCCTTACCTCACTGTAAGTGTGTATACCCTCCTACAGAGTATACCCCAGTATGAATTCTAGCCATGAGTTGGGCTTGTTGGGAATGTTCCTCCCCATCTGGCCAATGGTTTGAGAGGTGACTTGGGCGTGTCTGATCCTTACCTTGTAGGGTAAGTGTGTATCTCCCCCACAATGCCTTGGGTTGTGTATGATCCTTACCATTCATGGTAAGTGTGTATCTCCTCCTAAGGCAGTGGATTCAAATGTTCTACCACTTGACTTTTTAGGGTCACGATGGTAAGATCACTACACAATAGGATAGTTTTGATCCTTACCTTCCATGGTAAGTCATATCCTACCTATTTCTTGGATATTGTGTGGTAGTAGAGGCTCCCCGATGATGGTGATTATGAGCGGTAGAAAAGGTTCCCCGATTGATAGAAGGTGGTAGCTTGAGCTCCCCTACAATGTCAAATTATTTTTCTTTTAGATTCGAGAGTGTTTAGAAGAGATGAGCAATGACGAGATTTGGTTTGAAGATGACAAGATATTTGAGATGGGACATATGTTGCAGTTGGTAATTTCTACCTACCTAAGAGGGAGTGTTAATTTGGAAGCCCAAGGACAAATTCCATCCTTTGGATGACCTTCCTCATTAAGAAATACCCCTCCAAGCTATTGGAAGAATTTAATTTCATTAAGGAAAATGTATTTTTGAAGAGGAAACCCACATGTGGACAAAAGTACAGGTTGGCTTTAAAGAGAAGTTGGGCACCCTTGGAAGCATATAAATACAAGTCAATTTAAACTCATTTGGATATCATCAACAATCACCTTCTTCTTCTCTCTTCTTTGGATTGGTTCACACAAGTATGATATTGGTTCGTACAAGTATGAAATTGCAGGGTTCGAGCTCGTACGTGTGAAAATAAGTTTGTGTCTAGAGCTGCAGGCTTGGTTCGTAAAAATATCGGCTATAGTCGCTCGCTTGATAAGGTGCTCCCTACGGGTAGAGATCTTTAGCTACACTCACTAGCACTGGGTTCGTGTGGCTATGATCTTGACCTAAATTTTTTTTACTGTTGACCACAAACTTCAAAGATTTTGACTCTAATTTGATTTGTCTACTGGGCTCATCTCTTTGATATTGTTGAACTAGTTTTGTTGGATAATCTTTTGATTAGTGAATTGGAACATTGTACTCTCTCTCTTTGTTGAAAATTTTATGACAATCTAATAAGAAGAAGAATTTGAAAGAGTTTTCCTTGTTGTGGGCTTTTCCCTGGTCTTTGACCAAATCCTTATGTCTCTTGTTGCTCTTGATTGTATTATATTGTCTATTGCATTTATTGTTCTATCTATAATTACCATTGATCATTAAAAGTTTAAATTGTTTTGAAATATTTCGAATTGAAGAAAAGTATTGGGCTAAAGTTATTGTAACACCATAGAACAGTGGAAAATTAACACACACACACACACAATATATATATATATATATATATATATATATATATATATATATATATATATATATATATATATATATATATTAATTCTCATGAGTTTACAATTCATAAAATAAGGCCCACCAGCCATACCATTATATGTAGTTAGTCAATTAATTAAAAGAGTTCATCTACCTCTCCTTACACATGTCATATAAACCAATCCGCAAACATCGGATAATTACAGGAATACAACATTCCTAAATGAAGACATTCAAAGGCATTTTTACATTGGAATCAAGCATACCTTACTGTCAATTTGCATCGGTCATTAACACAAAAACCAGATATACCAATAAGTCGGTACAAATAGTTTACCCATTAAAAAATATTTCAATCTCTTCATGCTCAGGGAATCTTATTTTATTTCAATATCAGAACATTCACGAGCAATGAACCATTTCACAAGATCTTTACATAGTCATTTACATTCCTTATTTATGCAAGAACAACACTCCTCAACATTAGCATAACATTATTTTAATGTAATAAATAGGGACAAAATAATAACGACAAGCAAAAAACATAAGATTGAACTTATCTTATAAGAGATTTGGAAACTGAGAGTGGGACTCTAACTCTCCACCCAACCATAGACGAGCTACAACCATTGTTACTTGTAGCAATCACCCCTTTGCTAGACTCCAATGCTTGAGGTGGAGTGTTTTTTAGGGGAAACTTTAACCAATATAAATAGCTAAAATAGGATGTTTCAAGGCCACTTTGCCTTGATTTAATAGCTGTGGAGTATAAAGAAGGTATGTTTTTGGTAATTATTTCAGCATCTTTTCATTAGAACTTACAAACATTTCTGCATCATGAACTTAGAAAACACTAAGGAATTGTAATAAAACATGTGAGATTAATATGCAAGACGAAAACACTAACAATTGTCATTTCCTTATGCAGGAAGGAGGAAAAACGAGAAGTTGTCGTTCCAAAGGAAAGGACAAGAACGGGTTAACCGCTGTCCCTTTGACGGGAGATTGTATGCAAACAAGGCAAAGCAAATCAAAGAGAATCAGCCCTGGAAAGGAAGTGGAGATATCAGCTCGGCGCAGGAAAGGAAAGAGATGACTGAGGACTAACGGTTCGGCGAATCCCTCAGGATCCTTGATCCTGAGGGATTGATGTTTTATCTATTTTTGCACTTAGATATCTTTGCCTTCACCCTTATAAAAGGGGAAACACTGTTAGCTCGAGGGGGGGTTGGTGATGTTTTTATGTAACTTCTCTGAAGATTGAAAATTTGATCATCGAGTCTTATTGAGGACTGATCTATTGTAATTCCATTTTATGCATTAATACAAACTCGGTTGCTATTTCATCCCTGAGTCTGGAATAACTTCAAGCGGTGTACCCCTAGAGACTAAGGGCCCGGCCCTGGAGGACACTTGCTCCTGTACTATTACGTTTGGTTTATGCGTGGTTTGCTTATCAACATTATTTGGTAATCTGATGTGTTTTGTTAGTTTACATCACATGCTCTGTTATGTTTACTTTACTGAGACAAAACTATTGCATTGACTCTGCAACGTATCACTGTTCTTCTAAGTGTTCATATAATATTGTCAGTATTTATAGAATATTTTTGCTGTTTAATTACAGAGCCTCTGTGTTGTGAACTTATTACGGAATTCATCTTAGCGATTATGTTCTTTGCGATTGTTGGATCTATAGACATTGTTGTTCCATTCTGAAACGCAGTCGTAATCTTTTATAGTTGAGAGTGATAATTGGTTTACCAAGGTCAGGTTATTATTAAGGTGTGCCGTGTGCATATATGGTTTTGAAGTGATGTTCTATAATTCATCATTAATCAGAGCTGTTCCATTTTGGTGTATTGTTCAATTCATCCTTTAGAGTGAAGGATTGCCATTTGATTCCTGTAGGTCACGATTCATGCATTTGATCTTGTAGACTAAGGTGTTACTTCTTGCTAGACTTAGTTGCTGTTACAGTTTCAGATTTGCTGTTTCATTTCAGATTTGTTGTTCTATTTCTTATTTCACTACTCTATTTCTTATCTGTCGTTCCATTTCCTGTCCTTTGTTATTTGGTGTGAAGAACGATCCAGGGCTGTAGTGAGCACTGACATTTACTGCCTGGCTCCCAGATCCATGATCTGTTCTCTGATTTACCTTAGTTCCATCAGTTTATTAAGGGATGAGTTACTGCTACTGAACCCTTGACTGATAAATTTCTTAGCTTTCTGAATGTGTAGTTTAATATTTTGAAGTGGTTTGTTGTAAACAAGCACCTGTTTACTCTTGTATTTCTGAACACTGTACTACTAGCATTACTCTAGCAAATGATAGCCTCAGACTGAGACACTCCTTGAAATAACAAAATGTTCCTGGATTGACAACTAATGTGAGGTAATTAGAGGTGAAAGAGACCCTTTTTATAGCTCCACATTTTGGCGTCGTTTCCGGGGAAAGAGTGTAGCCATTTGTTCTTTTTTTTAGAGTAGTGTACAAACCTATTAGGGAAGAATTGGGTTTTGAAAACGGAAAGTAAGAACCTACGTGTGGAGCATGTAATAGCCCTGCTCCCCTGCCCACTTTCCTACAGATTTGCTATTGTTTTGTTTGGGTAAAATCTAGTATTTGATTTGTGTGCATGACTAAGCAGAAAAAGCCAGAAAAGAATTCCAAACCTCTACCCAAGCCAGAAAAAGCTAAGGGGCTGGTGACCCTTGGTCGATCAACCTTCATAGACGAAATCATCAAGAAAGTAGAATCTCAGCCTTCAGTAGGACCCAAAAAAATTATTTCTAGACAGCTTACTAGTTCCCTTCAGGCCACAGGATCACCATCTGTAGCCTTTGCTGAGGTGCATAGTCAAATTGAAGAGCAGGACTTTCAAGAAATTGAAAATTCTGCTCCAGAACTATTGCAAGAAGGGAATTTCAGTAATCTTTGTGAAGGAGGAGGAGAAACAGGGGAAACTAAGGAACCAAGGTCTCCTCTTGGGACAACTCAGCCATTAAACAACCCAGACAAGGGAAGTGCTGCAAAAATCATTGTTGAAGAAACTCAATCTCCTCAGACATTAGGCACTCTCATTATCCCAGACAGAGGAAGTGTTATTAAAACCATTCCTGTTAAAGCCATTCCTTCTCAACCTAGGAATACCCTCCTAGATATCCCAAAAGGTTATTGGCATATATTCGACCAAATGGCTCAAAACCAGCCAAACACCCAAACCTCTACATTGCAATACCCCATAGTGGATACTGCAGCAAATGCACCCATGAAAGCAATCCCTCTTCAAAATATCCCTACATTCCACAGTCTTACATCAGAAGATCCAGATGCATTTCTATTTGAGTTCGATGTGCTGTGTAGGGGATATGATTACACCACCGACCCCCAGAAACTAAAATTATTTCCCTCTACATTAAAAGGGGCTGCCTTAAGATGGTTTATGGGATTAGGTGGCGGGGTTATAAATAATTGGGATCAAATGAAAGAATCTTTTCTAAAGAAATATCAGGACTATTGCAGGTCTAGAGAACTGAAGGATGAAATATTCCAGATGGTAGCTAGACCAAATGAAACATTAGAGGAGTATGTGGAATGTTTTCAGTATAATCTTCAAAGATCTCCTTATGCATCACTACCTTTACCTGATAATGTGTTAAAAACAACATTAATTAGGGGCATGAAGGAACAATGGGTCGAAACATTAAATATTATGGGAAAAGGAGATATTTATCACGAAATTTTTGCTGACATTATTGACTTATGTATCAGGAGTTCGAGAGGCAGCACAAGATTGAAACCGGTAGAACATGATCGGTTTGTAAGAGATAATAAAATTTTGACACAAGGAGTAACGCGTGCAGAAATCGGAAATCTATTGGAAAATTTTAAAACTGATACACTAAGGACGCTAACTACGCAACTTGATGTTATGCAGGCCAAGCAGAAGCAAATGGCGGCAGAACAGAATTTGGCAATCTTCTATCCCCGATGCAGGAAGAAACATAGCCATAAGGAGTGTCCACTAGATGCAGTCCGAACATGCACCATCTGCACAAAAGATCACCTTACGAAAAGCTATCCCTCACTTCCCAGATTAAAAGTAGTATATAAGGAAGTAGAAGAAGAGCCAGAATGGTATATTTGCTCAACCAGCGCCGTCAGTGGCAGCCGTGACAATCTGGTATGTTTTCAGACCTGACCTCTTCTTTTCAGTCTTTGCAGTATAATGCTCAACAATATAATATGTGGCAAATTCAATCCCAACCCCCGCCCCCAAACTGGTCACCTCAGTCGTTTCCTTCGTTAACCCCGTGGCTGAATCAGGCAAGCCCATCTGGTTGGCCGAATTTTCCCTATACTCCACCATATTGGCAAAGTAACACATACCCACCACAATGGACTCCACCTACTTCACAAAGTTCAGCCTGGCAGACAAGATGGAAAAGACCGATGCATCAGCCAGTAGAAACCATGCCGCTCCCTCAACCTACACTGCCAGCCTTACAACAAAATCCCCAGTCTAATCTGAGACCGCAACTCCCAGCCCAACCCAACTCCAATCCAAATAACAGACCGGTCCAATTTGTCCAAATAATAGAAACATCAGAAATAGGAGTTGATCTCAGGGAGTGTAATTATCTTCAGTTAAGATCTGGGCGTATTATTGAAACTGAGGGAGAAAAGACAACCCATGTTGAAAATCAGTTACCCAGAGAACATCTGTCACAAGAAGAGGATGTGAACAAACAACAAACTCATAACCAAACAACCACATCCTCTCCCCCGTTCCTAGAACGATTAATCATACCTCAACCTACACAATATCCTGATTTTGACATTCTGGGAGAATTACAAAATTTTTACATAAAAATTCCATTCCTCCAAGCCATTCAAGACATTCCGATATATGCAAAGACTATCAAAGAATTGTGTGTAAAGAAACCAAGGAGGAATGTAGCAAAAAATCCAAGGGTCCAAGTAGTTGGCACTCTATCTGACTTATTATCAAGAAAAGAAACACCCATTAAATACGAAGACCCAGGAAATCCAATAGTCACCGTACAAATTTATGGTCAAACCTTCCCTAATGCCTTAGTTGATCTAGGAGCTGCAATCAACATCTTAACAACTACTACTTGCCAAAAGCTAGGCATTACATCTGTAGAACCCACCTCTACCTTGTTAGAGCTGGCTGACCGATCTGTGGTTAGGCCAGAGGGCACGCTACATGATGTCATGGTATCTGTTGACTCCTGGGAATATCCGACCGATTTTCTGGAAAAAAATCCCAAAAGCCGACTTGATGGACACCGATTGATTTTAGGTAGACCTTGGCTTGCAACTGCCGATGCCTATATTGGTTGCCGACAAGGCAATATGACCATAACAAGGGGAGCGAATATCAAAAACTTAGCCTTATATCCTCCAGCATAGCCAAGTGTCACAATGATCAAAACTAATAAGCACCCTGTATCATACCTTACTGACAACATTAGATCTCCATTAACTATACAAGAGGCACTTGATTTTAAAGATTAGACAGAAGACGATGCCATTAATAATTTCATTAGTCAAACTGAACTCACATTCCGCACACAATGTCACATGATAAAAGCAACATTTGATAGTGAATTCGAAGAAGATCCTCTTAAAGATACACATGATCATACAATACCTATTACCTCTGTTGCAAATAGTAAAATTGTGGAAATTGAACCGGGAAAAACCTTAAACATTAATGCCAACCTCACCTCCGAACAAGAAACGAAGCTCATCCATCTATTGAGGAAATATAAAGAAGCATTTGCATGGGACTATCCTGATATGAAAGGAATTGATCCTCAATTATGTACCCACCACATTTACATAGAAAAAGATGCGAGACCTGTTCGCCAGCCTTAGAGGAGACTAAATCCTCATCTAAAAGATGTGGTAAAAGCTAAACTTCAAAAACTTTTAGATGTCAAGTTCATCTATCCTATCTCCGATAGTAAATGGATCTCTCCACTTGTGGTGGTACCAAAAAAGAATGGGAAATGGAGAATTTGTGTGGAATACAGAGAACTAAATAAAGAAACACAAAAAGACCACTTCCCTCTCCCATTCATTGACCAAGTATTAGACACTTTGGCAGGAAAGAAATTCTTTTCTTTCCTGGATGGCTTCAATGGATACAATCAGATCCAGATTGCCCTTGAAGACCAAGACAAAACCACTTTTACTTATCCTTGGGGAACATTTTCCTATAGAGTTCTACCTTTTGGCTTATGCAATGCTCCTGCCACATTCCAAAGGGCTATCCTCAGCATTTTTGCAGACTTAATAAATGAAGGACTTGAAGTATACATGGATGACTTTACACCGTATGGAGACAATTTCGATCCAGCATTGGATACACTGGAAAAATCCCTACAACGCTGCATTGCTACCAGGGTTTGTTTAAGCCATGAAAAATGCTACATGATGATGAATGAAGGACTTATTCTCGGAAACTATATTTTAGTAGCTGGCATTTAGGTAGACCCAGCCAAAATCCAAATAATTTTGCTTATTCCCACTCCTACCACTCAAACGGAGGTACGCAATTTTATTGGATTTTCTGGTTATTATAGGAGGTTTATAGAACATTTTTCGCATATTGCTGCACCTCTGTATGCACTAACTGGTAACATTGATTTTCTTTGGACATAAAAATGTGAACGTGCTTTCCAGGATCTAAAGAAGCTTGTGTCCACAGCCCCAGTCCTTCGAGGACCAAATTGTGATTTGTCATTTTAGATATCATCTGATGCCTCAGATACAGCCATTGGAGCAGTCCTTTGGCAGGAAGAGGATAAAAAACCATATGCAATTTATTATATTAGCAAAAATTTATCCCCTGCTGAATTAAATTACACTGTTACTGAGAAAGAATTTTTAGCTATAATACATGCTGTCAATAAGTTTATACATTACATTACTGGATACCCTGTTATCTTGTATACAGATCATTCTGCCATCAAATATTTAGCAAACAAGCCTATCACAAATGGCAGAATAACTAGATGGCTGATTTTATTGCAGGAATTTGATATTACAATCAAGGACCGACCTAGAAAAGAAAACCCTGTAGCCGATTTTCTCTCAAGAATGCCCAAGCCAATCTATGCAGCAACAGTTGAAGATCAATTCCCGGACGAGCATCTGTTTGTTGTTGCTATTCGAACACACTGGTATGCTGATGTTGCCAATTACCTAGCAGTAGGTAAACTATCGAAACATCTAACCCCTAATGAGCGGAAACAAATTGTTCAGAAGAGTGCTCGTTCTCGTGGTTGGAGTCTACCTGTTCCACACAGGGGCAGACATGCATATCAGAAGATGTGTTCGAGAGGATGAAATCTTCGACATTTTAAAAGCCTGCCATGACGGACCATGTGGCAGACATTTTGCCGATCGCAGAACTGGACATAAGGTCTTGCAAACTGGATATTATTGGCCCATGATTTTCAAAGATGCAAAGAAATTCGTCCAAGCTTGTGACAGTTTCCAGAGAGCAAGACGCCCTGGTCAGTCCGATGAAATGCCCTTGAATCCACAGTTAGTCATTGAACCATTCGAATGATGGGCCCTTCATTTCCTCAGACCAATTAACCCACCCTCAAACCAGAAAACATATATTTTGGTGGCAACAGAATATGTCACCAAATGGGTTGAGGCAGAGGCGTTGCCAAGAGCTATAGAAGATTCTGTCATATAGTTCTTGTTCCATATATTTGTGCGTTATGGCCTTCCAAGAGATATAATCACAGATGGTGGACCACAGTTTGCTGGGAACAAAATAGTTGCAACACTAAAAAATTATCATGTCCAGCATAAAATCACTACTCCATACCACCCACAGGCAAATGGTCAGGTAGAAAGCAGCAATAAAGTAATAGAAGCAATCCTAACAAAAACAATCACGTCACATAGACATGATTGGGCTGCCAGACTACCAAAGGCACTGTGGGCTTATAGAACAAAATGGAGAAGTACCACTGGTTACTCACCTTATCAATTAGTGTTTGGCAAGCAACCCATTTTTCCCATAGAATTCGAAATCCAAACACTACGAACAACACAGGAAGTTGGCTTAGATTTAACAGAAACACAGATTAATCGATTGCAGCAGATCAATGAGCTCGATGAAATCAGGCTCTCTGCACTCCAAAATACTACACTTATCCAACAGCAGCGAGCTAAATGGCATGATGCTCTCATTAAAAATAAACTCTTCCACGAAGGAGACTGGGCACTTTTGTACGATTCCAGGTTTCAGGACTTTCCCGGGAAACTCTAGACTCGTTGGTTGGGACCATATGAAATCCAGAAGGTACATGACAATGGTACCCTTACTCTAATCACTATTGACGGTTCTGGATATGCCTTCAAGGCAAATGGCCACCGAGTTCGCCTTTATCGCAAACCACTCACTTGGGAGTCCTTCTGCCAGCAGCTACGCCAAGACTCTGATATGGAAATTTTGGGGGAGGGAGAGAAGTCTTCCTCACTTGTGATCATTAAGTAATTTATCTCTTTTCACAGTTTGTACATAATTTCTTTTGTTTTTGTACATATTTTTGAATCAAATGCTTTGTCGTTACTTTTCGAACCAGCAGCAAATGTTATTATTTTTGTTGTTCCTTTTCTCAAAGGGACAACATTTTTCGTTCTGCTGTTCCTTTTTCAAAGGAACAGCACCTGTTGGATCAGCCGTCATTCTGCTTTAATTTTGTTCTTTTTCTTTATTTTTGCTTTCTGCTGTTCCTTTTCCAAAGGAACAACACTTTTGCTTTTTTGTTGTTCCTTTTCCAAAGGAACGACATTTGTGTGCCTTGTTGTTCCTTTTCCAAAGGAACAACATTTTCGATTTTTGTTGTTCCTTTTCCAAAGGAACGACACTTGGATGTCTTGCTATTCCTTTTCCAAAGGAACAACATTTTTTATTTTTGTTGTTCCTTTTTCGAAGGAACGACATTTGTGTGTCTTGCTGTTCCTTTTCCAAAGGAACAACATTTTCGATTTTCGTTGTTCCTTTTCCAAAGGAACAACATTTGTATGTTTTGTTGTTCCTTTTCCAAAGGAACGACATTTGTGTGTTTTGATGTTCCTTTTCCAAAGGAACAATGGTTTCGATTTTTGCTATTCCTTTTCCAAAGGAATGACACTTGCGTGTCTTGCTGTTCCTTTTCCAAAGGAACATCATTTTCGATCTTTGTTGTTCCTTTTCCAAAGGAACATAATTTGTGTGTTTTGTTGTTCCTTTTCCAGAAGAACAACGTTTCTGATCTTTGCTGTTCTTTTTTCTAAAAGGAACACCACTTGTATTCTTTTGCTCTTCCTCTTTGAAGTAGCAACATCCTCGTATTCCTTTTACTTATGCTTGTTCCCCTTGCTGTTTTAAATTAAGGATGCTTATTGTTCCTATTCTTTCAAGTCTTTTGGAATACAGCTATGCACTTATGCAATGGATACAAAATCACAACATACTGAAATCAGGTAAATTATAAAATCGTTATTTTTATAAGAAATTGCTCTGAATTGGTAAAAGGACAGAGGGAAGGACACACTTACCCATTATCTTTTGCTGTCATTGCTTCACTAACTCTGCTCTGATTGGTTATCTTTATCATGTTGGTTCCTTTTAAATCCTCTTTGATTATTATTCAGGAATAAGAGCAAAGGGTTTATATCTTCCTATTGAGATGTTAAGACTTCTTCCACCATTCCTACTCTTAAGGAGTGTTGAACCACCCTTTGTTTATAAATGGGATAGTACTTTATGAAAAATAAAAAAGAATAGAAAAAAGAGCAAACTGACTTGTTTATATAAAGTTTTCAAATGCAGGATAGGGGGTCTCACCAAGAGCCAGCCTACCATGATCATGAGGAAGAAAGTGAAGTGGCGTTCCCACTATGGCCACCACACCAGGGATATGGTCCAAAAGGTATATCAAATAAAGAACCCTTGGAACAGGAGGTCTCATCATGAGTCGGCCTGCCCACCTTTCGCTCCTTCCTCGTGAATGGCATTATGACTAACTGGTTACCACGCCAGCATAATGGCCTACATTTTGACATCACACAACACTTCCTAAGCATACACAAAGGATCATGGTTCCATGGGTGAAATAAACAAATCTTCCAAGGTTATGGACACCTGTCAGCAGCAGAGCACTGTTAATGGTATTGAAGTCACATTATTTACACCAATAGGTAGTTATTACCACCCTTCTGTTTCTTATGCCTTAGTAATAAATCACATAAGACGAATGAATATTATCTTCCGAACCATACAACACATGTAAATCTATTATCACCAATCATCACAGAGCAGTTATCAATGACCGCATGAGAATCGGTATGTATGGCAGATGTCCTATCCTCCTAGCCTCGCATTATATCACAGCAGTCTCTTATGTATTAAGCGATCCAACTTGACACCTCGATTTCAGTAATCTGCTACCTTTGTGAACATGGCATATTGCCATACAATGTTCCTTTATGACTCTGCTTCAGAACAGACCAGCACGCTGCTCCTTTATTTGACGGTCGGGATGGCCTATCACATTACGGGGGGGGAGGTTAACCTCATCATTCCTTGGATGACGTGTCAGACCGCTATTCGGGAAACTGCGTACTCGGGAATAGTACGGCTCAACGGTATATTATTTTTTATTTTTTGCATGACTTGTTGTTCCTAAGCCATTTCCATTGTATATCCTACAACATTATATTTTGAGTGATTCTCGCGTCCGTCAGCCTCTCTGTGTTTCTAACAGCGTGAACAGCTACCATTCCATTGTCAAAATTATGAGATTTCACAGCAAAACCATAAACATGGGAGGGAGATCGATTCAGAGAGAACCGCTAGTGTTAACAGTCTCTGATACTGCATGGGAAATCCTGGCAAGAACCGGGTGGCTAACTTATCTCAATCGCTTAGAGGAATCCAACGAGACTGTAGCAATTGAATTCTTGCAGAGCTTGCAAGAGGATCACTCCACAGTGAGGGGGAAACACATAGCAGTCACCAATGACATAATCGCAGAGGTCTCGGGACTGCTAGCCACTGGGCCTGTATGGACGCTAAAGAAGGAGAGATTGCAGAAGATTATAGAAACCTTTCAGGAGGAAGGCCAAAGCCTGACAATTAGAGGAAAAGGGGTTTTGCGAGCAACATTAAGAGAACCGTGGGTAGAATTGGCGAAGACCATTCAAAGCTACATCACCTGTGAAGGCAGAAAAGACGTGTTAAGACCACAACATCTTAAACTCTTAGCTATACTAAAGCAAAAATGCTCTGTAAATTTACCTGCATTTTTGAATTCATTTCTTCATGACGTTGCACGGAGCATAAAAAAGGCACAGCATGTAGAGTCAGTTGTTAGTCATCATGGGTTGATTCGGTTAATAGTCAGCCATAGCCTTACCCAGTAGCAGACTAGCTGGGAAGAGCTAATCGCAATGATAAATGGAGGATTGACCACACCATCCCCAAAACGTAAACATGCCACTAGTACACCCGAGCGTCCAGAAAAACGCAGGAAATCAGTCCGGCTAGCATGGCTACAAGGGAGGCTGGAGAAGCCCCAAGGAAACACCAGCCAGTCGGTGGAAATATAAGATGAGCAACCCCCACAATTAGAAGGGGAAGACGATGGGAAAGGAGTGCAGGAAGAAGAGGAAGGAGAAAAAGAAGAAGAAGTCGAGCAATCTGAAGAAGAAGGAGAAAAAGAAGAAGAAGCTGAGCAATCCGAGCAGGAGGAGGAAACGGAACAGCAGGAAGGTAGCCCATTGCAGGACCCATTGGGAGAAGATGAATTGGCCAAAGTTTTGGCCAATATAGGTGAATATGGCCAACCTTCCAGTCCATCATACCTCCATGCCGAAGAGAAACCTCAGGAGGAAAATGCACCTAAAGAATCACAAGCAAAGGAGGCAGAAGAAGAGAATCTGCTCGTTCATGATGAAAACATGACAGGAGATGCAGAATAGGGACAACCTGTTCCTAGCCAAACGACACCAGAGGAAACTCTGGAGGCAGGGGGGGCAGAAAAGGAAGTCACCCAAGAAATAACAAAACCAGCTAGGGTTCTTGCCTCGGATCAGCCCGAGTAGAGCAACGAAGAAGCACCCCGGGAACAAAATCAGGAAGTTAGTCACAGTCCAGGCCGTAGTGAACAACCTGTTGTTCCTTTTAAGGAAATTCAGGAAATTAAGGAATTGCGAAAGGAACAACAGAGAATTATTGAATATAATAGTCCAGCTCCACCAGCAGATTAGGATCCTAAAATCCAGGCAAAGGGTAAAAAGGACTTCGGGAAGGAAAAATGCAACCACTCCAGCAAAACCCCTCAAGACAAAGGGGCGGAGGACCAGAGTCCATCCTGTTGTTCAAAACCCTGTCGAAAACCAGGCTGCTGTTCCAAATGATGCTGGGGAGCAGACTGTTGTTCCAATTGAAAAGGAACAACAATGGACTAATATCCACGTTAAGATAGAAATGGATGAGATGTTGACCTGTGATAAGGAAATTCAGATGGAGACACCACCTTCGGGAGTGATAAGATTCATGAACTCAAAACAATGCAATAGGAAAATTCAAGTAAAACTCCCGACCTCCACTGCCTCATGGAAAAGAGATCCAAAAATGTAACCCTACGAAAGGGTTTGAAGCAAGCTCAGCAAGCAGCAGAAAAGCTTAGAGAGCAAATGGTCCCTCGAGAAAAGTATGAAGAGCTACAGCAGCAGCTTAGGAACATCAATCTATCCGAAAGCCAGGCCTTTGAAGGGTGGAGAAGGGAAGAAGAAAAAGTCACGAAGGTAACTCGTAGGTTAGATATAGTTATCAAGCAGATGGATACCTTATGTTCCTGATACAATGACGTCCTAGCATGTAGAGCCCCTGCTAAGAATTATGCCGTGTTTTTAATGGAACGATATTTGCAATTCAAAATAAAGGCTGTTAAAGTAGATGCTCCCATACAAATTAATACCCTCGATGATTTTATAAACTGCTGTAAACACTACGGGGTAAAAGTTCAGAGACTACTGTGTGAGTTTTATTTGCATAACCTTGTATTAGACCAGGAGACCGAGCTGAACCCTGGCCCTTTTGTTGGGGATATCCAATTATAAGCATTTATTTCATTTGGGGTTAATCAAATTAAATGGTTTAAAGCCTATAATGCCTTCCAAAGATAAGAAAACGGATTAGATTTGTGGATAAGAGCTGAGCCTAGGGATCCAGTATAGTTGTGGAGAAAACATAGAAACCTCATGAAGACTCCAGGTGTAATTGAAGCATTAGGACCCATGCATGAGGCAATCATTCGACAGGGATTAGAATACTTTTTCTCTATCAAAGACCCTGCCATTGATGTGGCTAAATTTTGGTATCAAATCTCTAATCTGAATATCCAGCTCAAGGAACCATTTAAGTATGAAAATTTTAAATTAGCCGCCAACTGTTTGCACCTCTATGGCGAAGTCATTTTGAGGGCAGGGCCATCCTGGTTAGGATATAGGTTTCGGAGTCCAATTATTTGGCACCCTGCACCCAGATACCAAGCCCTGTATGAGATGCCTGAGGGTCAGACAGGCCATTTCTTTGAACACCTAGTTATGCATCATGGTTGTAGGCCTTCACATGAGATTCCATCTCCAGCCTACTCACTCACTGCCTTACACGTCAACTACAATGTTTTCATGAGGGCATGAAAAAGGGTAAGCAGGGAGGTGTGTGGAGTACTAAAGAAGGTATGTTTTTGGTAATTATTTCAACATCTTTTCATTAGAACTTACAAACCTTTTTGCATCATGAACTCAGAAAATGATAAGGAATTGTAATAAAACATGTGAGATTAATATGCAAGATGAAAACACTGAAAATTGTCATTTCCTTATGCATGAAGGAGGAAAAACGAGAAGTTTTCGTTCCAAAGGAAAGGACAAAGACGGGTTAACCGTTGTCCCTTTGACAAGAGACCGTATGCAAACAAGGCAAAGCAAATCAAAGTGAATAATCCCTGGAAAGGAAGTGGAGATATCGACTCGGCGTAGGAAAGGAAAGAGATGACCGAGGACTAACGGTTCGGCGAATCCCTCAGGATACTTGATCCTGAGGGATTGTTGTTTTATCTATTTTTGCACTTAGATATCTCCGCCTTCACCCTTATAAAAGGGGCATCACTGTTAGCTCGAGGGGGGGTTGGTGATGTTTTTATGTAGATAAAGGTGTTGAGGACACACAACGGTGGAGAGTTTTGCAGTAAGGAATTTGAAGAATTATGTAAGAAGTGTGGTATAGCACGACAGAAGACTACTCCATATACACCTTAGCAAAATGGAGTTGCAGAAAGAATGAACAAGATGTTGATGGAAATGGCAAGAATCATGCTCAATGGTGTCGAGTTAGAACAAGAATTCTGGGCAGAGGCGGTGGAGACAACATGTTACCTGGTCAACAGATCACCTTCATCAGCGTTGGAGGATAAGACTCCACAAGAGGTATGGACTGGTAAGAAACCCTCTCTTTCACATCTGAGGGTATTTGTATGTGATGCATATGTACATGTTCCAAAGGAGAAACGAACCAAGTTGGATAGTAAATCTGAAAAGTGCATCTTTATTAGGTATAAGGATGGTTTAAAGGGTTATAAGCTTTGTAACCTAGTAACAAGGAAGGTTGTGTACAGCCGAGATGTGGTGTTCAGAGAGATGAAAGATGTTATTAAACATGAATTCCAACCAAATGAACCTGAGAAGATAGAGTTTGATCTAAAGGAGGAAGAATCAGACTCTACAACAGAGGAGGAATCAAAAGATGAAGAGCCACAAACTCTGGGTGTGAGAAGATCAATGCGAGAAAGAAGGTAGCTGGAAAGGTATAGTCCATTTGCTTTCTATTCAAATTTTGCTTTATCTATTACTGATGATGATCCAAAAACTGTGAAGGAAGCAGTAGATTGAAAGGACGGAAAACTCTGGAAAGAGGCCATGGTTGATGAAATGGCATCTTTGCACAACAATGAGGCTTGGGATCTGGTGGAGTTGCTGGTGTTATAGACATTTTTGTGCCTTACAACTCCAAGCATGAAATGTCCATAAACCAAGGGCTCCTAAGTCCCTAAAAGTGTTGTTCTAACCCCTAAAGGAACAAGGTCAACAGATTACAGCTTCTCCCAGAAGTTCTCCACCAGAAACTGCTCAGAATTGGTCAAAACAGGATCATTTCAACTGCTCCACTGGCTAAGTGCGTTGCATTGCACCTAAATACACTGTGAGCAAGGATAATTTTAGGGGCGAATGTTCGCCCTTTGGCGAAATTAAGGGGTTTCAAATTTTTAGTGGGCGAATATTTTGTATCATAGTACATTTTTACAAATCACCTCCAATAGCGCACCTTATTTTAAGGGAGAGGGTAAAAAAGGTAAATTTAGCCCTTGAAATTAGGACTTACAACCTTCCATTCGCCCATTTTCAAGAATAGGTTTTGATTTAAGTGAATCCATTCGCCCATTTTCAAGAATAGGTTTTATTTAAGTGAATCCTATGGGCCAAATACCATATTTATAAAAGAGGTATGTGTTATAGACATTTTTGTGCCTCGCGTCATGGAGCATGGAATGTCAATAATTACAGGGATCCTCAGTCCCTAAACAGGTTGTTCTTACCCTTAAAAGAACAAGGTCATCAAACAACAGCACTTCCAATCAGTTCTCCACCTGAAAACACTTTAAAACAGGCTTATTTTGGATCATGTCAGCTGCTCCACTGAGCTTCTGCGCTGGAATGCAACTGTTCCTCCTTGTACCTGCGCTGGAAGTCAAAATTAATGAAGGCTACCTGCGCTGGGCGAGATTGGCCAAGTGGCACAGTCATCCTGCAAGGTGTCAACTGCCCAGGAAGCTTCCAAACTGACACTTGGTTCATGAGATTCGCCCTGTGATGAGTAAGAGGTACTTGATCACCATGTGTAAGCAAGGATCTCCAAGTGGACTCAAGGACTGAAGATTAACTGAAGAGGGAGAGGACACTAGTCAGCTCTATGCCAGCCTCAAGCTGACTCATCCTTTCTTCTTCTCTCCTATAAATAGAGCTCTTCTATGAGGTCTAAGGAGGCTGGAATTTTGTGTAAAGCAAGGAGGTGCTGTTGGTTTACAGTTAGAGCTATTGGGTGATTGTTTTACTAGAGGTGAAGAGGAGAGTTCTTGCTGCTGGGGAGGTGCTGCTGGATTGGAGCCATCATTGGTTGTAACCTTCTCAGAACCCTGTTACTTCTATCAATAAAGTTTTGCATGTTCTCCTATATACTTGTATTGCATTGATGTATTGTATTTACATGTATATTTGATTCATCCTAATCCATGCTTCAGTTATGAGTACATGTACCTTGTAGTTTTCTCTCTTGTTTTGTGCAGGATCTGTGTGTAGCTGGACCGGCAAAGAGAGCAAGGAGCTGGGAACAAGAGACAAAGAGAGAGGACAAGGATCGACTAAGCGAAAGACACCAGGTTGGTTAATCTTTCTTCATTCTCTCTGTACTTTCATAAAGGAAATCATCAAAACTTTACTTTCAGTTGTTGCTAAAGACTGTCACCTTTAGAGTAGGGATAGGGTCATCCGCATCGGATACTTTTCCCCACAACAAACTGGCGACTCCACTGGGGAGCCTAGTATCTTGTTGGTGTTTGTAGTATTTTGCTATTCATTTCTTGAAGAAAAGAGTACCAAATCGAAAAGCTTTTGACTATATCAAAAGCGAAGTAGAGGGACTGCTACTCTTTCTCATTTGTTGAGCAAATTCAAGATTTGAAGAGCTAATCTACAAAAGACTCTTTACTCTTTGTGATAGATCTTCATCCTCTTGATCATCCCTTAGCCTGTACTTGACCTATAGCTTTTTATTTCAGCAAAAACAGTGCATTTTTGAGCTTTTTATGACCCGGAATTCTTTGCAGACGCAACTCTCGTGTGTCAGTGCAGGCTGTCCACAGGCAGTCTGCATTACAGCGCAGGTGCTCCCTTCGGGAACTGCGCTGAGAGTCAAACTGGCAGACTAGAACCTGCGCTGGTCCAGTTAGCCATTGTCTTGCTCAGCTTTCCCTTTGTGTCTTGGCCCTGTTTTCACTGATTTTTAGCTGATTGCTTGCTGGTCATTGTACTTGCTGTAAACCACTTCTCCTTGACATTATTCCGCCTCAGTTGTGTGATGAAACTGTGAATGTTCTTTCAGTATTTCTTGTTTCAGTTACAGTTTCCCATTGTGAAAAAGCGAACCAGTATAGCTGTGACCTCTTAGATCCTGAACTGTAAAAGTGTCTTTGTGATCTTATGAGCTAGTTTTATTACTGTTCATGGCTGTTTGAGTTTGTTTGCTTTTCATTTCATGGTTGAATCTATACATTTCCTGTGTTTTAAACAAGTCTATCATAAGGTGTCTTTTTGATTTTGGACAAGCTTGTTTATTTCTACTTGAAATTAGATTCAAAATCATACAACAGTTTCCTTTCTGTCTTACATCAACATTAAGGATAACGAAAAGAAATACATGCATTGTGCATTTTGCATTTGACTGTGTGCTTGACGATTTAGGAAGATGTGCATTTTAGTGTGTGTTCTATGATCTGTGGAAAAAGTTGTGTCTTTCTTTTCCCTCAGTAGATTAAGGTTTTCAAAGTTGAAAGATTGAAAAGATTTGCTTCTCATTCTTAGATTGCATATAGGAAGTTGTATATATACATCTCGTGGCGAACCTGAAAGGCAAACTGTTAAGAAAGATCAACATTAAAATAAACTCAATTTACATAACAACGCTTTGTAACATAACGCAAACATCTAGAGGTCTAGGTAGAGACGTGTTCCGGCGTCGTTAAACATAGTGACTGTCGATCTCTACGAAGGTGGGTGATTCCTCCTGAGAGTCGGTGGCACTAACACGGACTTGTGCTCCCGCGTACCGTCGCGTATATTGGGAGACCCCTATAGGCTTTTATCCTTTATCCTTAGGAAACCGTGTCGGCCGCCCTACTGATCGCGATGCAGTGAACACAGCATTCACGAAGATCGACCACCCGTACCGTAAAACGTATTCTTTGGTTTCGCGAAAGGTTTGGCACACCCTCTGCCTAGATCTCCAGAGCAGTTTCTTTTGGCCCTTTTCAAACTCTATAACTGAAAAGGTCCAGCCGAGCATTTGTCACTTCGGGCTCGTTAAAACATCGAAGGCGACTAGAGTCATCTTTAGCTTTTTCTCGACTCTTAAAACATGAAAAAGCAAGTTTGTGTCTAAAAGCGTCGTTAATAAAATTTATTTTAAGCGGAACATAATCACCTATTATTCCCACGTTGATCTTTCAGTTGAAAAGTATGGAGCCCACCAACCAAGGAAGTAACCTTGGCGGAAGTCCAAACCCCTTCTCCTCTTGGGGAGATGTTGGTGCGCCTCATATGGCTACATTGTCACTTCCAGGGTTGACAATCGGCCTCCCTGTATGGCTCTTTTCAACTAATGTAGTCCAGATCGCCACTAATCCTGAGCAGTCGAATCAACAGTCAGAACGATCTAGAACTACCCACCAGCCTTCCGCTTCTTATGATACTTCCTCTGATCCTTCATCTTCCCAAGGTAGAGCCGGCAAAAGTCAGCCTCCCAAGGAGAAGAAGGAAAAGAAGAAGAGAGAAAAGAAGCAGAAGGAGCCTCTGGCGAAGGCGACTGGGGGCAAGCAGAAGAAAGCTGACAAAAACCCACACACTGCACCGACCGGGCCTAAATCGCCATGTGTCATTTGCAAAGGGACCCACTTCCATCGTGATTGTCCTTGTATTCCCCGGATACTAAGGGACTGGTCCCCAAGGTTGCACAATCCGGTAGCATCAACCTCTGGTTGTCATGTTGATTGCAATCCGTAAACTAACGAGAGTGAAGGACGAAGAAGGGGACCAAGATCACCCTGTCTATTGTGTGAAGGCAATCATGCCATCCACAAATGTCCATTCTTAGATGAGGCAAAGAGAGTTTTGGAAGATCGTCCGGTATCACCGTTACGACTTCCTCCTGGATACCAAAAACTCGTGCCTAATCCCTCGATAGTTGAAAATCCAGCTGGCCCGCTCAAGTGGTCAGCTGAAGTGTCGGTCATTGAGAATGAACCTACTGAATCCAGACCAGACGAAAGTCTAAAGGTCGAAACGGCAGTTGACCCGGTTCTTCCTTCAGAGGTTCTATCGTCCAATGACTCCGTCATTGAAGATCCGTCTTCAAATGACACCGTCGCCGAAGAGTCGTCTTCATGCGACACCCTCACTGAAGAGAATAAGGATGACACCATCCAGGTTCTTTTCATCAGCACCGACTCCGATGAGCGTCAGGGCAATGTGCCCATTCCTTTATCGCAGGAAGGAACATCATCAGAGTCATATCCGGCCGTATATTCGGTCCCACCACCAAGCAACCTGGTTGTATCCTTTGATTGGAATCAACTGGGCAGACCCCGGTTACCAGCCAGTGTACCATTCAGAATCATTGTCCAGATCTATAGAATGATCATGGCTGGTACTATCATTGATGAAGGGGCGTCTGTGAGTATCCTTTCCTCTGTTGCTTGGAAAGCACTGGGTTCCCCAGCGCTTTTACCTGAGTTGAGAAATCTCTCAGGTTTTGATAAAGGAACCAGTCGACCATTAGGGATCCTCCCCAATGTACCTGTTACATTGAAAGGGAAGACCGTCGAGATGAACGTGATGGTCGTCCAAGGACCTTTGGATTATAACCTACTCCTTGGGCGGGACTATATTTATTGCATGGGAGCGATAGTCTCCTCACTCTTTAGAGTAATGTGTTTTCCACACGAAGGAAGGGTGGTCAAGCTCGTAGACCAACTTTCGTTTCCGGGATCTCGCATCGCAAATAGTCAAATACCATTCCTAAATGGTCTGTTCACTCAAGATTCGCCTCCACCCCCAGTCCTTCTTCCCGATGAGTGCGAGTGATTCGGAAAGAAAGACTGGAACCCAGGGGGCATGCACCCTGGTCTGCTTCGGGCAGAAGAAACCCCGGGTATAAGGAAGAATTTCCGCAGAAGAATATGACTAGTCCGTACCTCGTCCGTGGAAGGAAGTGGGGTTGTTCTGGAATAGTGTTCTTTTGTTAAAATTATGTGTTTGACAAAAGAGTCATTCACCTTTGTCTAAAAAGTGGGCAATGCCCAAGTAGGAATTCCCTTATCGCAACGAATAGTAACCATCTTTGAATTCAAGCCTCGCCCATTAAAACATATGTTTTGAAGGATAAGCAGGGGCAGCCTACAAAGTAGGAGACTATATTATTGTGACAGAGGGTAACCATCTTTGGACAACCCAATGATAGACACCGCCGAAGAAAGAGATTGATTTGCGGCAGCAAATCGAACCGTCTTTGGAATAATAAGAAAGAGGCAAGCCCCCCTCAATAATACCAATGTTTTATCTTTGAGTAGTGTTCTTCTATTGTCACAAATAGCTGTTTATTAAAAGTGGGCAAGACCCCTTAGAATAACGAGAAGACAAGTATCGTTAGCATTAGATTGGCAAGATGACAAGTAACTGTGAACACCCAAAGAAAAGCAGAGGTAGGGGAGAGGAGGGGCAGCCTCGAAATTCTATCCTATACCTGGGGGCATGCAAACCTTCTGGAGTGCAAGCTAGGGGCGGTTATTTATCTGGTTTTAAGATTAGCCGTTTCCAAACTTGCATGAAAGAAGCCTGTGGGGCAAAAGTAAAATTTTCCAAAAGTGAGCATAGCTGTGGTAAGGCATAAGCTCTATAAAAATTGGTCCTTACGGGAGGCGTTCTTTTTATGACTGGTATATCGAGCAGTTTTAGCATATAGTTCATGCTCGTTAAAAAATAAATGCAAAATTCGAGCAGTTTTATGACTGAATCTATGCTCGTTAAAAAATAGAAAAGTGTGAGCAAAAGTTTCCCCCAGAGTTCAAGCTCATGGAAAAAATGAACCGGTAAATAACCTTTTGAGATCGCAAATTCATCAGCCATTAGAGCCTTGATCGTGTTGTCATCCATCACCTCCACCGTTCATTTGGCCGATCATTCACTTCCATTTGTGTGTTTACCTCTTTTGAGAAACAGCTGCGAAGAGTGATTCCACCTAGCCATCCTCGTAACACTGCCGTGATTGGAAAATTCCAACTTGTGCCTGGAATCTATAGCTATCCCTGTTTATCACTCGTTCCTCAAAAGACGAGTCTTCTTTCATCTCTTTTCACTGACTCGTAAAATATGAAAAGTTTGCCGAGTTTTGGCCTTCCAGCTCGTTAAATGACCGGAACGCTATCCCTCCTCTAAATTTTAATCTTTTTGGACCTGAGGGATTATTGCACAAAAGGATCGAGCGCTTGTCTTGTTCGGCTCGTTAAAAGTACCGAACAGCCATCCCTTCTGTATTGTTTTATACTTTTTCGGACTTAAGGGATTTGCTGACGAAAAAGGAATCATGGAGTTGACTTTCTGTATCTTTTCAGACTCTCTAAAAATGAAAAGGACCGAGTTTTCCTTGTCGTTAGACTCGTTAAAATGATTAAATAGCGACAAACTTGTCTTTAGACGAGAACGAGTTTCCCTATCGCTAAGCTCGTTAAATCATAGCGATGGGCTTGCCCGAAGGGCAGGTTATAGAACAAGCATATGTTATCCTCCTCAAGCTTGACAAAAATAAAGAGGTACTGGTCAGAAATGACTGGGGAAAAATTGGGAGAACATCAAAGCTTAATGGTAGCAAGTCACTCTTGAACATGACACTTTTCCTCCGTACCACATCGGGTTGGGTTGTTTCATTCACCGGTCTCATCACCATGGTCCTCGCCAAACCATCCACATTTGGGGTAATGCTACCGATCCATCGCATCAGTGTCGTTATATGTTCAAGAGGGGTCATTCTGAAAGTGTCAACCGTGTCCCATCCACTGCCATACATTATCCTTCATCCATTCATGATCGCCACCCTGAATCATATGTCACAGTTTGTTTTCACCTCCACTAAAGTCATTAGCTCCGTTCCGTGTCATTGCTGTGGGATTCATTAAGGCCCTCCTTTGACGGATCGCTTCTTGTCGACTTCAGCTCATTATCCAAGAAGTTGATCTAGGAACACCCCCATCAGTACTTTGAAGCTTGCATGCCTCAATGGCAAGTTTCTCACTTCCGGCGATAGGTATACATCAATGACCTTCGACCAGAAGATTTTGCGTGGCGTTCGACGCCAAGTCCTTTATTCACGCCACGTGAATTGTACTGCAGTACCTTGAGGGTCATCGTCATTATTGGTGATTCCTCTCGCGCTTGTTAACGGTTTTCATTATTGACCGGTAATCAAGCGATGTCTTTCCATGTTCGACTTCAGCGCAATTCTCACATGGATCGACTTGTACTTAGAGTGAAGATCGAACGAGTTTGAAGACCCCGGATCTAGTTTCATCCATCCGGGCTGCGATATATATTCAGGAAATATAAAAGCATTTGTCATGTACATCATTGCAACAGATGATCATCCTATTCAAAGGATGATAATTTCAGCAGAAAATTATCAGTCTACCTTCAGACGATCGTCTGTCATATGTACCAAAATGTATTTATAAAAGCTGAGCATGGGAATGCCCGCCTCAGCTAGATCATGAAAATAGAATGAAAAATAATGTATTGTATTGTATTGTATTACAGGGCGCCTCCTCAGCACTGGAATGAACTTCGGACCCTCTAGATAAAGCATTTCACCCGATAAACGGCCTCATACTTTAGGGGGCAACTGTTATAGACATTTTTGTGCCTCGCGTCATGGAGCATGGAATGTCAATAATTACAGGGATCCTCAGTCCCTAAACAGGTTGTTCTTACCCTTAAAAGAACAAGGTCATCAAACAACAGCACTTCCAATCAGTTCTCCACCTGAAAACACTTCAAAACAGGCTTATTTTGGATCATGTCAGCTGCTCCACTGAGCTTCTGCGCTGGAATGCAACTGTTCCTCCTTGTACCTGCGCTGGAAGTCAAAATTAATGAAGGCTACCTACGCTGGGCGAGATTGGCCAAGTGGCACAGTCATCCTGCAAGGTGTCAACTGCCCAGGAAGCTTCCAAACTGACACTTGGTTCATGAGATTCGCCCTGTGATGAGTAAGAGGTACTTGATCACCATGTGTAAGCAAGGATCTCCAAGTGGACTCAAGGACTGAAGATTAACTGAAGAGGGAGAGGACACTAGTCAGCTCTATGCCAGCCTCAAGTTGACTCATCCTTTCTTCTTCTCTCCTATAAATAGAGCTCTTCTATGAGGTCTAAGGAGGCTGGAATTTTGTGTAAAGCAAGGAGGTGCTGTTGGTTTACAGTTAGAGCTATTGGGTGATTGTTTTACTAGAGGTGAAGAGGAGAGTTCTTGCTGCTGGGGAGGTGCTGCTGGATTGGAGCCATCATTGGTTGTAACCTTCTCAGAACCCTGTTACTTCTATCAATAAAGTTTTGCATGTTCTCCTATATACTTGTATTGCATTGATGTATTGTATTTACATGTATATTTGATTCATCCTAATCCATGCTTCAGTTATGAGTACATGTACCTTGTAGTTTGCTCTCTTGTTTTGTGCAGGATCTGTGTGTAGCTGGACCGGCAAAGAGAGCAAGGAGCTGGGAACAAGAGACAAAGAGAGAGGACAAGGATCGACTAAGCGAAAGACACCAGGTTGGTTAATCTTTCTTCATTCTCTCTGTACTTTCATAAAGGAAATCATCAAAACTTTACTTTCAGTTGTTGCTAAAGACTGTCACCTTTAGAGTAGGGATAGGGTCATCCGCATCGGATACTTTTCCCCACAACAGTATGGTAAATTAATAAAAATATAAATAAATGAGAGGTATGGTAAATAAATAAAACATTTTTTTATATTTACTCCATAAGTCACCTTATATACATGTAAGGGTGTAAACAAATAAAAATATAAGTAAAGTGGAGGTATGGTAAATAAATAAAACGTCTTTTTATACTTACTCAAAAGTATGGTAAATAAATAAAATTTATACTTACTCAAAAGGTATGGTAAATAAATAAAAATATAAATAAACTAGACGTATCGTAACTAAATAAAACCTCTTTTTATATTTAGTCCATAACCCTCGTTCTATTTATGAAGGCTCAAGAAAGAGGTTTTATTTAAGTGAATCCTATGGGCCAAATACCATATTTGTAAAAAATGTATGGTAAATTAATAAAAATATAAATAAACGAGAGGTATGGTAAACAAATAAAACATTTTTTTATATTTACTCCATAAGTCACCTTATATTTACGAACACTCAAAAAACGGGTTATATTTAGGTGAAACCTATGGCCAAAATACTATGGGACAAATACCATAGACTAGATTGTTATTAATACCATGAAAAAAACCATTATTAACCCTAATATTAGAATTAATAAAAATAAAAATGGCACATGGTATTGACCCATGGTATTCACCAAAATGGCACATGGTATTGACCCATGGTATTCACCTGGAATGTAGCCTATTTAAATGGGGGAATTAAACCAGCATGTAGCCTATGCTAAGATTCACTAGGACTTTACAAAGTTTTATTATTTAGTGAAAGACTCGCCAAGATCTTATAAGATTTTATAATTGAGTAAAATATTCGCCATGCCTGGTGAGAGATTCGCCAAAAAATTATATATACATTTATATTATTGATAAAATCGCCTTCCATTTTTCCTAGATACCATGGAGATTCGCCCATTTATTATATTTATAAATTTAGCGGGGGTTCTTAAAATTTTCCCTGACTGTGAGGGTGCGTTGAATTTCAAAACTCCCTTCTGTAGGGTGCGATGAGCGAGAAATGACAAATGGCAGTGTCATTCCGCGAGGTGGAGTGGCAATGGAAGCTTCCAGAATCTTCTCCTGTGACACTTGCCTTACTGAATTCGACCAAAGATGAGTAAGAGACCCTCAGTCTCCAAGTGGAAGCAAGAACTGACAGAGAGAAGACACTAATCAAATCACAAGCTGACTCATCCTCCTTACACATATCTATATATGGATCCCTCATCCCAGAGATCGAGAGGCTGGAATTTTGCATATTGTAAGGAATTTCTGGTGGTTTCTAGAGACAAACATCAGACTGTTGGGTGATTTATGATTTGTTTGAGGTGAAGAGGGGCTTCTTTGCTGGGAGGTTGATGCTGGGTCGGAACCACCGGTTGTAACTCCTCCTGGATCTTTTCTCGCTTATCAATTAAAACTATTTGAGTTTTCCTCCATGCTTTTGTATCACTGATGCTTGTTACATTTTGTGTGGTTAACTTAAATCTGATCCTAAGTTATTTATGAATGTAGATCCATGTCTTTGTATAGTGCTCTTCTTCTGTGATCTTACAGGTACTTTGTGAAGCTGGGCATGCAAGGGAGCAGGTAGCTGGAGACTATCAAAGAAGAGAGGAATTGGATCAAAGGATTAGTGCAAGACACAGGTTGGTTCTTTCTATTCCTCTCTGTCTATAATTCATAAAGGAAATACAAAAGTAGTTTTTCTCTGTTTGTTTCTGAGGCAGCTGTGACACCTTAGTGGGATAGAGCAGTTTTAAATAGACACTTTTCCCTGTAACAAAATGGCGACTCCACTGGGGAATGTCTAATTAGTTTGCTTGTGTATCATTCTTTGTTGTTTGTTTCATAAACTTATAAGTAGTTCTCGAACTGCATTTGCCATAACAAATGCAAAGTAGATAACTGTTGCTTCAATCCATTCACTGGATCTGTTTGTGATTTAAATAGCTGATTCACAGATTATCTGATTGCCCTTGTGATAGCTCTTAGATCCTCCTTAGATCTACCCCTGATTGTTGCATTACTAATTGCTTTTTACTCGGCCAAAAACCAAGGACTGAACTGCAAACTGTGACCCAGAACCCGGAAAGAGTATCGTTTCTGGCCCAGCGCAGGTATTGTTCAGAGATCCTAAATTTCAGCGCACTTCCCGAAGGGGCAACCTGCGCTGCATTTCAGATTCTCTGTGTTACAAGTGCACTGATCAGACTAGCTCTGTGTAGCTGTGGTGCCTGTGCTTCATTCTTTCCAGTTCTATCCCTGAATTTTGCTGCCTGTGATCAGTATATGTTTGTTTGAAGCCTCTTTTCCTTGTTGTTATTCCGCCTCCTTTGTACAAAAGAACTGTAGATGTTTTTGTGTGTTTGTTGAGTCATTTACAGTTTTCCATTGCAAAAGTAAAATAGTCGTACTATCGTCCTTTCATTTGAATCTGTCGTAAGTGTCGATTTCGATCATAGGAGAAAGTTTAGTTGCTGTTGATGGTCGATTATACTGTTACTATTGCTTTTGGTCTGAATTTGTGATTTTCTAGTGTCAAGAACAAGTGTTCATTTCAAAATCGTAAGGTGTCGTAATCATCTCTGTTTTTTGATTTCGAAAAAAGAGCTTGTTTATATTTGTCGCTTGTAAAGAAATTCAGATTTGTACATCAACTTTATTTTTAGCATCAATACTAAGAAAGTCGAAAAACAAATACATGCATGTGCATTTGCATATAGATAGTCTGTTTGGCTTGATTTAGGAAAGTGCATTTACGGTGTGCTCTTTGCTCCTTGCGAAAAGATTGTGTCTTTCTTTTCCCTTAGTAGCTAGGATTTTCATTGCACAAAAGAGATAAAAGTTTGTTTATCATCTTTAGATTGCATTTTAGGAATTACATCTACATCCGGTGGTGAACTTGAAAGGCAAACTTCATAAACAAGATCAACTTAAAATAAATTCAATGAATCTAACAATGCTTTGGAACTTAACGCACAACATTTAGAGGTCTAGGCTAGAGACGTATTTCGGCGTCGTAAAGCCTGGTAACTGTTGTCCTCACTGATGGTTGGGTGATTCCTCCACTTTGAGACGATAAGTGCTAGTACGGACTTTTGCTCCCACGTACCGTCGAGTATATTTTGGGAGACCCCTATAGGCTTAAATCCTTTATCCTTAGGAAGCCGTGTCTGCCGCCCTATCGATCACAATGCACTGAACACAGCATTCGGGAAGATTGACTGTCGTACCGTAAAAAGTATTCTGCAGTTTTGCGATTGGTTTGGTACTCCCTCTACCTAGATCTCCAGAGTAGTCCCTTTCGTTCCTTTTCAGACTCCTTAACGGAAAAGGTCCATCTGAGCACTTTTCACTTCAGGCTCATTAAAAATCGAAGGCGACTAGAGTCATCTTTTGTTTTTTCTCGACTCTTAAAAACTGAAAAAACAAGTTGTGTCAAAGCGTCTAAAAATTTATTTTAAAATGGAATATTCATTACCCCTTTCCTACGTTGATCTTGGGTTGAGAAAATGGAGTCTACCAACCAAGGAATTCCCCTTGGAGGAAATCCTAGTCCCTTCTCCTCATGGGGAGATGTTGGTGCACCCCATATGGCCACATTGTCGCTTCCAGGACTGACGATTGGTTTGCCTATATGGCTCTTCTCAACCTCTGTCGTTCAGAACACCACTATTCCTGAACAATCGAATCAGCAATTAGACGAATCTAGAGTTACCCACCAACCTTCTACTTCCTCTAATTCTTCCTCTCCTTCTTCCTCTTCGCTTGATGGGGTTGGTAAAGCCAAAAGTCAAGATCCTAAGGAGAAGAAAGAAAAAAAGAAGAAAGAGAAGAAGAAGAAGGAGCCAAAAGCGAATGGGGGCAAACGAGTGTCGTCTAATGAAAATCCACACACTGCACTGACCAGGCTTAAATCACCATGTGTCATTCGCAAAGGAGACCATTTTCACAGAGATTTTCCCTGCATCCCTCGGATCTTAAGGGACTGGTCTCCTCGTTTGCACAACCCGGTGTCGTCAACCTCTGATGATCATGTTGAAAACACACCGTCAACTAGTGAAAGTGAAGCCCCAGGACAAAAAGGAAAATATAGATTTACTTGTAAACTGTGTGAAGGCGATCATGCCATCCACCGTTGTCCGTTCTTAGACGAAGCTAAAAGAGTTTTGGATGATTGTCCGGTTTCACCGTTACGATTTCCTCCTGGATATAAAAAACTCTTGCCGAGCCCGTCACTAGTTGAAAATCCGGCTGACCCGCTCAGGTGGTCGGCCGAAGGATCTGTCATTGAAGATGAACCATATGAATTCATAACAGATGAAAGTCAAAAGGTCGAGGCGGCAGTTGACCCGGTCTTGCCTTCAGAGGTTCCATCTTCAGATGATACAATCACTGAAGAGAACAAGGATGACACCGTCCAAATTCTTTTCATAAGCACAAAATCCAATGGACATGGGGACAATTTACCCGTTCCTTTACCGCAGGAAGGAAGTTCGTCAGAGTCGTACTCGGCCGTCTATTCGGTCCCACCTCCAAGCAACCTAGTTGTCTCCTTCGACTAGAATCAACTAGGCAGACCCCGTTTACCAGCCAGTATACCATTTCGGATTATTGTTCAAATATATAGAATGGTTATGGCTGGTACCATCATAAATGAGGGGGCTTCTGTGAGTATCCTTTCCTCATCTGCTTGGAAAGCGCTTGGTTCGCCATCGCTTTTGCCTGAGATGAGAAATCTAACAGGCTTTGATAAAGGAACCAGTCGACTGTTAGGGATCCTTCCCGATGTGCCCATAACATTGAGAGGGAAAACTGTTCACATGAATGTAATGGTGGTTCAAGGACCCCTGGATTACAATCTACTCCTTGGACGAGACTATATTTATTGCATGAGAGCCATTGTCTCATCACTCTTTAGAGTGATGTGTTTTCCGCACGAAGGAAGGGTGGTCAAGCTCGTGGACCAGCTTTCATTTCCCGGATCACGCATAGCAAATAGTCATATACCATCCCTGAATGGTCTTTTCACGCAAGAAATGTCTCAATCTCCAGTCCGTCCTCCCGATGAGCACGAGTGATTTGGAGGGACATGACTGAAACCCAGGGGGCATGCACCCTGGCCTGCTTTGGCAGAAAAACTTCGGGTGTAGGGTAGGTTTCCGCGGGAGAATATGACTAGTCTGTACCCCCGTCCGTGATTGGAAGAGGGGGTTATTCTAGAACAAGATTCTCTTATCAAAGTTATGTGAGTTGGCGGGCATCGTCGCTCACCTTTGTTTATTTCGGTAGACATTGCCAGAGAAGTGTTTTGTTTACGCCGTAAATAGAACTATCTTTGGTAACCTGTAAGAGGTAGGTGATGAGCCCCAAATTTGGTAACATTTTGGGCTCATTTGGCCTACTTACCCTTGCTCAACCCTTCATTTTTTATCACTTATGCATCGTTTCTTAGTATATTCATGTTATTTGTAGGAAGGAGGGCAGTCACTATGCCTAGGTGGCTAATACATGTTTATTTCAGGTTTTTTGACATTAAATAGAGCAGAACCACGCAGATGGAGGCAAGGAGACAACCAAGGCGGCATTGCGGTTTTGTAGGAAGGTTGTCCACCGCCTTGAATGATCTTCCTCGTGATCTCCACCCCAACTCCGAGCTCCAACAACTATCACCACCAAGCTAGAAGGCAGCCAACGGATTCTAAAGGAACAACAGTTTACTTTTAGTTGGTCAGCCAAGCCCCACTAATTTAGGAGGCCAGCTTGGCCCTCATAATGTATAAATATTGAGGTTGTAGCCTTCGAAAAAAAAAAATTTGAACCTTTGTTGCAAATTCTGAAGTACGAGCTACAACTCTGTTTTGCTCTGTGTAAGCCATTTTTGGCATGTTGTTAGACTTTTGGCTATGATATTTTAATAAAAGGCAGGCAGATTTGAGTTCAATTCTGAGTTCTTAGAGGAGCTATAGCTCTCAGGTTTGGGCCCAACCTGAGAGCAATAGGCCTCCTTCCTTTGTATTGTTACTTGTCTTTCTTTCAGCATTATATTTCTTGTCCTTTACATGCACTTGGAAACACAGTTTGCTGATTCGGATTTCTTGGTGTGGTTACGTAGATTAGTGTTATGAACAAAGTTGCTTTCAGTAGTTTAGATTAGAGTAAGGAGATTAGAGTGATCAGAGCTCCAAAAAAGGGTTGAATGTGTTGGCATTATGATTCAAGTGTTGTCCTTGATGGCAACTCACTCAGTGGATGGTACAGGTGCTCAGAGGTTAGTACAGGTGATGGCAACTTAATCAGAAGACAGATCTCAGTACAGCATGCCAAGGAAGCTCATACACGCTGTTTCGTTAAGCCCAAGTCGCGTGTACACGCTAGTTCGATTCAGAAAAAGCGCGTGTATGTGGAAAGGTTCCTTTGGTTCATGGTGGTTAGTCCTTGGAAGTTGTGCCTATGATTTCGGACCATTATGTCTCGACGGGCGTGTCGATCCCTAGTTTTAAAGTTGATGGTATTGTGTTACTATGGTTTTGGCTCTTGGTATTGAGAAAGGCCTAAGGCTATATAAGGAGAAGAAGATCATTAGGCAAAATCATCTTTTGACAAGGCATGAATATCTAAGAGAGAAAGAGATCTGATATGCAGGTTCTGAGTTGCATGATCTAAGCCAAGGAGAGATCACATCGGTTAATGGAAGACTAGATCTAAGGATAGATCGGGATCTAATGGTTTGAAATGCACTATCATGATATGGTTGATTATGCGTATTTCTAGATCTGCATATTGTCGCAATGTTACGTTCTGAGTCTAACTAATGTCTGGTACAGCTGCAAATTGAGAAAGTTTATTTTTAGATCTGTACGCAGGTTGGCTTCGGTAAAAGAGCGTGTATACGCGGGTTCTGCTCATTAAAGTAGCGTATATCTTTTGAAGCTTGATTTGGGTTTACAGTGGGGTCTGACTGTTATTGCAGAGTTCTGTAGTCTGCTCTGTGTTCTGGTAACTGGTGATTGACAGGGTTCAGTGGTTCAGTGATTCAAAGTTTGGTTGTTTTATGCTTCAATGATCTGTTGTGGAAATTGAATGAATTGTGGTCTTCAGATTGTAATGTTGTGCTTCAGGAATATCCAAGTCTGAAAATGTATGAAAAGTGATACCTGGAAGAAGGAAGATTGTAGGTCAGCACCTATGTACTAGTATCTTGGCTAGTACAAGAGCAAAGGGGGTTGGAGCTCCCTTCCAAGGAAGTTTGGAGAACGAGAGAAGGTTGAAGCCTTCTGCAGGTTGTAGCCTGCGTACTGGTATAAGGCTGCACCAGTACAAAAGATTGTAAACTGAAGTTTCATATTAAGAAAGATAGAGACAACTTGCAGCAGGTGGTTTTCACCCACATTGGGTTTCCACCTTATATCTTGGTGTTCATGTGTGTGGTTTTTTATCTGTTCTGTTATACTGCACATGTTTACTGTTAATATGATGAATAATGTCCTGATGCACTTAATTGAAGAATAAGCTAACTAAATTGTGAGTTTTCTGCTTATACGCTGTTTTACTTCGTCACAGTAGCGTGTACACGCTGGTTCACTTAACTGAAGTAGCGTATATGTTTCTGGGCATTTGAAAAGTTTGATTAATCTGATAATACTGATTCACCCCCCTCTCAGTATTATTTCCAACAATTGGTATCAGAGCAGGTCCTTCAGAGAAGCTTGATCGCTTGAAGGAAGATCATTCATCATGAGCAACTACGAGAAAGAAGCATCAATCAGGCCACCGGTTTTTGATGGAACAAATTTCAATTATTGGAAGGTAAGAGTTACTGCATATCTTCAATCTCTTGGTACAGAAGTTTGGGACATTGTAGAAACAGGCTATGCTTTTCCTTCAGCTACTCCTACAGATCCAGCTGAGAAAAAGGCATATGAAACAAATGCAAAAGCAGTCAGTACTCTATTAGGAAGTATATCTCAAACAGAATTCATGAAGGTCATGCACTTCAAATCAGCAAAAGAAATATGGGACAAAATGATCACTAGCTATGAAGGAGATGAACAGGTAAAGCAAGCTAAACTTCAAACACTCAGGATTCAATATGAGACTCTCAAGATGTATAATGATGAAAGTGTGGCTAATTATTTTCTTCGGGTAGATGAGATTGTTAATTGTATGAAAAATTTGGGTGAAGAAATAAGAGAAACTATAGTAGTTCAAAAGATTCTAAGATCTTTATCCCCCAAGTTTGAATCTAAAGTATCTGCAATAGAAGAAAAAGAAAATCTCCGTGTTCTCACTATGTCTCAGCTACATGGAATTCTAACCGCTTATGAAATGAGAAAGGGAGGTCCATCTGACAGAAGGGAAGCTGCTTTTAAGGCATCAGGAAAAGAAGATTACTATGAAGCAAGCCATGTTCCAGAAGAAGAGGAAGAAGAATCAAATTTTGTCAGAAATCTTCAAAGGGGTTCTGGAAGGTTCAGAGGTAAGCTACCTTTCAAATGCTTTGCTTGTGGGAAAGTAGGTCATTATGCTGCAAAATGTCCTTATAAGGATAAAGGAAAAGAACCTGCTAGATGGAACAAGAAACAAAGTGCAAATAGGAAAAGCTACTACACCCATGAAGATAGTGATGGCTTATCAAACAGTGATGAAGATGAACAAGGTAATAAATATAAGCTGTTAATGGCATTTGAAGATGATGATTATGAGGATGCTATAGATGTGGATAATCTCTATAATGAAATCACTAGACTCAAGAGAGGCATAGAAGAAAAGAATGTGATCATTGATACTTTGCAATTTCAAATTGATGAAAAGGAAAAACATCTTGAAAAACTAGAAGGTGAAATTGTTGGTCTCAGAAAAGAAATTGAGAAAACAAAAGCTATTAATCTTAAATTTGTCAAAGGATCTGAAACTTTGGATGAGATTATCAGTGTGCAGCGGTCTCCTCTAAACAAGACAGGTTTGGGCTATAATGGAGAAACCTCTCAAGCATCCACCTCAAAAAGTTATCTTGATGCAGCAAGAGGAAATGAGCGGAAGAACAATGAAGATAATCAGGTAAAGCAGGGACGAGTTACAAACAGAAACTATCAGGGACAATCCTCCTTAAGGATGAACAAAAGCTACAACCAACCACAGGTAAAATCTTCTCAGTTTGGCTCAAGAATAGATGAAAATAGAAATTACAATCAGTTGGCTGGTAGATTCAATAACCGCAGAAGCTTCTTCAATGGACAATGCTTTTCTTGCCACAACTTTGGTCACAGAGCAGCTCAATGTGTTGCATATAAAACAATCATGACTAGGGAAGCTCAAAAACAAAGAAGTATGACAGGGATTACAAAAAGGACCTATAACAACTTTTCGGTGCTTGAAAATGAAGTTGAATGTTCTATTTGCAATAATTTTGGTCATAAAGACTCTGAATGCAGGAGCAGGTTTCAGGAGAAAAAGGAACAAGCCACAAGCACCAAAACATGGAGAATAAAGGAACCTCAAACAGAAAGATGTGGGATAGCATTTTATGCAGAAGGACAGGAAAATCTATGGTACATTGACAGTGGATGTTCGAAACATATGACAGGTGATAAAGAAAAACTTGAATCTTATTCTACTTTAGAAAAGGGAAAGAAAGTTTCTTTTGGAAATGATACTCCTGCAACTATAAAAGGAAAAGGTATTGCTCCTTTGAAAGAAAAGGTCAAGGCTGGAAATGTTTTGTATGTTGATGGATTGAAGCATAATCTTCTAAGTGTCAGCCAGATGTGTGATCAAAAAACAGAGGTTATTTTCAGATCGAATGGATGTCTTGTTCGTGATCTTGATACAGGTAAAACAGTTCTCAAAGGCAAAAGAACTCCAAATAATCTGTACATATTTGAAGAAGGACAACAACAATGCTATCTTAGCAAGGATGAAGAGCACTGGTTATGGCATCGAAGGTTGGGACATCTAAGCTTCTCACAAATAAGGAAAGCATGCAAATATCAGGCAGTTCGCGATCTTCCAGATATCAAAATTCCAGACAACACCATATGCAAATCTTGTCAGTTTGGAAAGCAAACCAGAACTAACTTTCCAGAGAAGGAAGGATCAGCTAGCTTGCCTCTTGAGCTAGTCCATACAGATGTATGTGGTCCATTTAGGAAAAGGACACCTCGAGGGAAGAATATCTGATATTATTCATTGATGATTTCTCAAGGTTTGTTTGGTTAGGGCTTATGAAGCACAAAGATGAAGCATTCGAAAAATTCAAATCCTTCAAAGCATTGGCTGAAAATGAATCAGGACACAAAATCAAGTGCCTCAGATCTGACAGAGGTGGGGAGTTCACATCAAATGAATTTTTTGATTTCTGCGATGAACATGGGATAAGAAGAGAATTCTCTACAGCTAGAACTCCTCAGCAAAATGGGGTTGTGGAAAGAATGAACAGAACTATCCAACAAATGGCTCGTGCTATGCTCGATGAATCAGGTACTCCTGCAACCTTCTGGGGAGAAGCCGCACATGCTGCTGTTATCATTCTTAACAAAACAAATGTCCGAGTAAACAGCACTCAAACACCTCATGAGCTTTGGAGTGGTAAAACTCCTTCCGTGAAGCATTTCAAAATCTTTGGGAGCAAATGTTATATTAAGAATACTGATGAGCAACTTGGCAAACTTGAACCTAGAGCAGATGAGGGCATTCTTCTTGGTTATTCTCCACATAG
The DNA here is from genome assembly GCA_031772625.1 of Pinus tabuliformis. Classification (NCBI taxonomy): domain Eukaryota; kingdom Viridiplantae; phylum Streptophyta; class Pinopsida; order Pinales; family Pinaceae; genus Pinus; species Pinus tabuliformis. The sequence goes on from CM062817.1 coordinate 1,865,102,954, forward strand.
CAAAGCATACAAGTGCTACAATAAAAGACTTGGCAGAATTGTTGACAGTATTGATATAGTGGTTGATGAGAAGGGATATATTCCTAGGCAAGTTCATCATGAAGAAGATGAAGGTTACTCTCAAAGGCGAAATGATGAAGAAGAAGAACCTCAAGAAGAAGAAGAATCTCAAGAAGAACCAGAGGAGCAGACAAGAATAGAAGAGAAGACTCCATCCAGATATGTCCAAAAGAATCATCCAGAAACTCAGATTGTGGGGCAGAAAGAAGCAGGAGTACAAACAAGAAGGACACTTGCAGAAGCTTCAAGCTACTTGGCTCTACTCTCCTCCATTGAACCACAAAATGTGAAAGAAGCATGCAAAGATGAATGTTGGGTCAAAGCAATGGATGAAGAACTTGAGCAAATCGAAAGGAACAACACTTGGGAATTAGTTCCTAGACCAAAAGATAAGAATGTAATAGGAACAAAATGGGTCTTCAAGAATAAGTTAAATGAAAATGGAGAAGTAATTAGAAACAAGGCCAGACTTGTTTGTAAAGGGTATGCACAGCAAGAAGGAATAGATTTTGAAGAGACCTTTGCTCCTGTGGCAAGACTAGAGGCCATCCGAATGTTCCTTGCTCTCTCAAGCTTTCAAAACTTCAAGGTATTTCAAATGGACGTGAAATCAGCCTTCCTGAATGGAGACTTAGAAGAAGAAGTATATATTGAGCAGCCAGATGGGTTCATTCTTGGGAATGATCCAAACCTTGTATGCAGATTGAAAAAGGCTCTCTATGGGCTCAAACAAGCTCCAAGGGCTTGGTACTATCGGTTGGACAAATATCTTCACCAACAAGGCTTTTCAAAAGGATCAGCAGATAGCAATCTCTATATAAAAGTTGAAAATAACAAATTGCTAATTCTTGTTGTTTATGTAGATGATATTATTTTTGGCAGCAATGAAGAGACTATGAGTCAAAACTTTGCCTTGGTTATGCAGAAAGAATTCGAAATGTCACTTCTTGGAGAATTGACATATTTTCTTGGATTGCAAATCCAACAAAATGAAGGAGGTATCTTCTTGTCTCAAACCAAATACCTCAAGCAGATCTTGAAGAAGTATGGCATGGAAGAGTCAAAACCAGTATGTACACCCATGGTTACAGGATGCAGCCTCAGTGCAAATGATGAATCAGCAGCAGTCCACCAACCCACTTATAGATCCATGATTGGGAGTTTGCTTTATTTGACAGGTACTCGACCAGATATTACACATGCAGTAGGAATGGTTGGAAGATTTCAAGCCAACCCAAAGGAAACTCATCTTCAGGCAGTCAAAAGAATCTTCAAATATCTTCAAGGGACCCAAAACTATGGCTTATGGTATCCTAGAAATACAGATCTCACTCTTCATGCTTACACAGATGCAGATTGGGCTGGAAGTGTGGATGATAGGAAAAGCACAAGTGGAGGTGCTTTCTTCATGGGTTCCAGATTAGTATCTTGGTTCAGCAAGAAACAAAGTTCGATTGCCTTATCTACAGCTGAAGCAGAATATGTGGCTGCAGCATCTTGTTGCACACAACTTCTTTGGATGATGCAGACCTTGCAGGACTTTCAAATCACTTGCACTCCACCTGTCTCTATCTTATGTGATAATACAAGTGCAATCAGCATTTCAAAGAATCCAGTCATGCACTCAAAGACCAAGCACATACCAATCAAGTACCATTTTCTTCGGGAACAAGTGCTTGAGCAGAAGGTCAAGTTGGAGTATGTTCCTTCTAAGGAGCAAGTTGCTGATATTCTCACAAAACCACTGCCCAGGGAAACTTTTGAATATCTCAGACAAAAGCTGGGAGTAGTTGATGCTTCATCCTGTTGTTGAAATTTGTTTGTTCTACAGAAAAGTTGGTATACGCAGGTTACGGAAGGATATGAGCGTATACACGCGGATTCATGGTGGGTAAGTCGCGTGTATTCTGGACGCTTGTTGCAGAAAGAATATCCGCGTACATACGCTGTTTTATACAGGATAAAACGCGTATATGAAGTTCTGAACAGCAAGGGAAAACTCTGAAGTTCTGAACAGCAATAGGAATGTCAGAATTATTCAGGCACAGTTTCAGGGAGTGCAACAGGCACAGGTTCAGGGGGAGCAGCTCAAAAGTCTCATAAAGCATTGTTGGCATTCAGATGTTTTTGGTTGTTGGTTTCAGGAGAAGGAGCTCAGAAAGAAATTCTAGTTGCTGATCTAACAAGATGTTTATCAGATGCTGCTGATGTCTTTCCTAAGTCTTGGTCTAGATCTGTTGTCTCTATGTCATGTATCTCTCTTGTCTCTTTTATGGTGTCAAGGTCATGTAACGGCCGTTGTTGGTTTCCCCACTATGCCTGGGATGAATGCTGTAATATAATTGGTTGTTTCTGATATGTTATGGTTGTATGTATTGAGTCCTTTGGTGATAGAAAGGTCCCTTATGGTGTATAAGTCTTGGTTCTTGTTGAAGAACATCTTTTGCAGATCTGGCCTACTGTCAGGGGGAGCACGAGTCAGCACAGCCAAGCAGAAGTATCAGCATGTCCTCAGGGGGAGCATAGCCCTTTGCCCTTGATGTCAAAGGGGAGAGAGTGACTTGGTGTGGTGGTTGCCATCAAGTTCAAAGGGGGAGATTGTTGGCATTATGATTCAAGTGTTGTCCTTGATGGCAACTCACTCAGTGGATGGTACAGGTGCTCAGAGGTTAGTACAGGTGATGGCAACTTAATCAGAAGACAGATCTCAGTACAGCATGCCAAGGAAGCTCATACACGCTGTTTCGTTAAGCCCAAGTCGCGTGTACACGCTAGTTCGATTCAGAAAAAGCGCGTGTATGTGGAAAGGTTCCTTTGGTTCATGGTGGTTAGTCCTTGGAAGTTGTGCCTATGATTTCGGACCATTATGTCTCGACGGGCGTGTCGATCCCTAGTTTTAAAGTTGATGGTATTGTGTTACTATGGTTTTGGCTCTTGGTATTGAGAAAGGCCTAAGGCTATATAAGGAGAAGAAGATCATTAGGCAAAATCATCTTTTGACAAGGCATGAATATCTAAGAGAGAAAGAGATCTGATATGCAGGTTCTGAGTTGCTTGATCTAAGCCAAGGAGAGATCACATCGGTTAATGGAAGACTAGATCTAAGGATAGATCGGGATCTAATGGTTTGAAATGCACTATCATGATATGGTTGATTATGCGTATTTCTAGATCTGCATATTGTCGCAATGTTACGTTCTGAGTCTAACTAATGTCTGGTACAGCTGCAAATTGAGAAAGTTTATTTTTAGATCTGTACGCAGGTTGGCTTCGGTAAAAGAGCGTGTATACGCGGGTTCTGCTCATTAAAGTAGCGTATATCTTTTGAAGCTTGATTTGGGTTTACAGTGGGGTCTGACTGTTATTGCAGAGTTCTGTAGTCTGCTCTGTGTTCTGGTAACTGGTGATTGACAGGGTTCAGTGGTTCAGTGATTCAAAGTTTGGTTGTTTTATGCTTCAATGATCTGTTGTGGAAATTGAATGAATTGTGGTCTTCAGATTGTAATGTTGTGCTTCAGGAATATCCAAGTCTGAAAATGTATGAAAAGTGATACTTGGAAGAAGGAAGATTGTAGGTCAGCACCTATGTACTAGTATCTTGGCTAGTACAAGAGCAAAGGGGGTTGGAGCTCCCTTCCAAGGAAGTTTGGAGAACGAGAGAAGGTTGAAGCCTTCTGCAGGTTGTAGCCTGCGTACTGGTATAAGGCTGCACCAGTACAAAAGATTGTAAACTGAAGTTTCATATTAAGAAAGATAGAGACAACTTGCAGCAGGTGGTTTTCACCCACATTGGGTTTCCACCTTATATCTTGGTGTTCATGTGTGTGGTTTTTTATCTGTTCTGTTATACTGCACATGTTTACTGTTAATATGATGAATAATGTCCTGATGCACTTAATTGAAGAATAAGCTAACTAAATTGTGAGTTTTCTGCTTATACGCTGTTTTACTTCGTCACAGTAGCGTGTACACGCTGGTTCACTTAACTGAAGTAGCGTATATGTTTCTGGGCATTTGAAAAGTTTGATTAATCTGATAATACTGATTCACCCCCCCTCTCAGTATTATTTCCAACAGAATGCACCCTCACTTTCACCTCTGTTTGGGGACCAGAAGTGTAGCCCGTGCCACCCACCAAAAACACAGTTTTACATGTTCATGCAAGCTTTAACATAATATTTTCAGTTGAAGAAGTGTCCATGCATTTAGATCTTGTGGAATAACTCTTTTGTTTCAGCACCATGCACGATTTTCCCTTAAACTACATTGATGTTCTTTAGTTTCTAATAAAACAGTTAGAGTAGGTTGATGACATTCCGGTTATACACAAGACAGAGGTGATTTGTTTCATTTACACTGTGCAGCACCACTCTATCATTTCCTTATTCTTCTGAGCCATGCCTAAGCCATCTACTTACCTCCCAGTTAGATCACTTACCCACCAACTCTTCTCTTATCCACGTTGTTTTATCTTTTCGGCCTTCCATTGCCTCTACCCTCCTATCGACCAACCAGCTTTACACACCCCCTCTCCATCTCATCTCTCTGTCCATAAGCCATCACAAGCTCCCCTCTCATCCTCCCTATCTACCCATACAGCTCATTCACTCCTCCATCACCCAAAACTCCGATTGCAGAACATCCTGTAGAAGTTAGCAAACTTCCTGTAGAAATCCCGAGCTTCCTGTAGGATCCCCTGCAGACATCCTGTAGAAGCTTGCAAACACGGTTGCCAGGCATATGAAGGTTGTGAACTTCTATGGAATGATGTTAGGGATCCCCTGGACCCTCTCAGAGTCCTCCTGACCTTTTCCAAGCCTTCCTCCCCTTGAACTACCCCTGCACAGTCAAGACCCAGTAAGAAGCACAGTCATAATAACTCCAACCACTTGAGCAAAAATACAAAAACATGTTCTCTTCAGATGAAAGTAGTTTAGACCCATGCATCTCATCTCACTAGAAGTAATGGCATCATTTTTAGAAGTTGCATTCCCACCATTGCATTGTAAGGATTAAGCTGGTCAAATTAGGGTTTACTAGGGTTTCCATGTTTTGTTGGCTTTCAGTTCATTCTTGCAAAATAGGTTAATTTCCTTTGAGATAGCTTTCGTTCATCACTTAAAAAGCTTCTTCTGAGAGCATATAGAAGTTGGCTTGAGCCCTAGCGGACTTGTGCCAGCTGACCAAGTGACAGCTGCGACAAGAGCTAGTACTTGTGCATACAGCACCGTCGCTTCCAAGTTTGTTACGAACTACCGGGTTGATAAAGTTAGAGAAGGAAGCTCCAGGTGTTGTAGCATTATTGCTAAAATACTGGAGCCCGCCATCTTTTTGGCGCCGTTGCCGGGGAGCGTCAGAGTATTAGTAATTGTTGCTTTTCTTCTATTTTCCTACTCTCGCCTTCTGCCTAGTTTATTTCATTTCCATTATGCAAAAGTAGCATAGACATTTCTTGCTTTCATAGATTAACATTTCAATTCCGCAATTTCAATTTTGCAAGCATAGATTAGCATTTCAATTCTGCAAGCGTAGACTAGCATTTCCATTCCTGCAATTCCATTTGAGAAAAGTAGATTTGTTCTTTCCTGCTTTCATTTCAATTCTGCATTTTCATTTCAGCAAGATAGTTAGTTGTAGATCAATTAGTTTCAGTTTTTGCAGGTACCAGAGAAAAAAAACAAAAGCAATCAAAAGTCTTTCCATTTCATGCCTCGTAGGAATCGAGATAAAACGGGAAAATTCTTACCCAACACCCCCACCACATCACTGAGTCACCCTTCTCTCTTCTTTGGTGACAGTGATCCAGAAGAACCTATAGGTGAACCTCCTGAGATATACGAAGATCCTATATCAGAAGAAGAATTAGAGACCATCCCATCTGAAGCTATGGCTGACAATAAAGGAGAAGATGAGAGAATAGAAGGTGCCTTCCCCATCCGAGAAACCAATGGAGACATGAAAATGAAGAACATTAGCCCCTCCGCTTTACCTCACTTCCATGGACTGACTACTAAAGATCCTGATACCTTCCTGTTTGAGTTTGCTGTCCTTTGTCGAACCTATGACTATATTGAAGATGAGCAGAAGCTGAAACTCTTCCCTTCAACTCTTAAGGATGCAGCATTACGCTGGTTCATGGGCTTACCTGGGAACAGTATCACCACTTGGGCTCAGATGCAGCAAGCTTTCAATACCAAGTACCGGGACTACTGTAGGTCCAAGGAAACCAAGGGAGAAATCTTTCGGATGACCATGGGAAATGATGAGTCCTTAGAGGATTATGAGGAAAGGTTCCAACTTAGCTATAAACAGGCCAGGTGCACACTTGACCCTGAATCCCTCAAGTTGGTCCTGCTCCGAGGAGTCCCTGAAGACCTCTTAGATACCCTTCACATGTTAGCTGGAGGAGATATTTACCAGCTGCCTTATGAGGACATAAAGACTGTGTTTAGAAACCACTCTAGGGCAGCCCGGAAACGAGGTAGAGGAAACCTCCTCTCAGCTGGCATTCCTTTCTCCAAACATGAGTTTGCAAATCAACTAGAGGATCTCAAAAGTGAGGTGAGACAGACCATTGCCATGCAACTTGATACATTCAGGATCCAGCAGAAGAAGGAAGAAGCTGAGAGGGCTTTGGCTATCTTCTGCCCTAGATGTACAAGGAGACACCCTAAGAACGAATGCCCATTACATTCGGTTGAGGTATGTTTCGTTTGTGAGGAGGACCATCCCACAAATCAATGTCCAACTTTACCTGGGCCTAAAGCCATGTATCAAGGGACAGAAGCCCCCACTGAACCTCTCTATTTCCTCAACCAAAGGAGGCCACAAGGACCTAGACCTTACCAGCAGGGGATGCAAGGGGCACCCCAAACTTATTACAGCCCCAACCAATCTACTCCTATGCCTTCCTGGGGTCCCCTTGCTCATCCTTCCTGGTCTGTGCCTCCTCCATGGTCTTATCCACCTCAGTACCATACTCAACCCACTACTCATTCATATCACTCACATGCCCAGCCACAACCTCAATAGAATGCACCTCAGTCAGGGTGGAGGCCCCAGTACAACACTCCTCCCGCCATTTTTCCTCCACCACCAGTTCAACCTCAACCATTACCTCCTGCTCCTCCAAGGCAACCTCAAATGCCTGCTCAACCGAACCCGAACCCCAACAACAGACAGGCCCAGCAAGTATACACTGGGGAAACATCATGCCCTACCTATGCTGTGGAGATCCAGGAGATCAATCTTCGATCTGGAAAGACACTTCCGGATCGCCAACCTCCTCCCCCAGAGGACGAGGAAGACAAACAGGAAAGTGAACCAAAGGCTATTCCAACCTTTCCTGAGAGACTAACAGCCACCACACAACCCAACCCAGAGGAGGATGAGCTTCTGGGAGAACTCAAGCAGTTGTGTGTGAAAATACCACTTCTTCAAGCCATCAAGGATGTGCCAATATACAACAAACTGGTTAAGGAAAAGTTTTTCAAACACCCAGGCAGGCGAAAGAGAGATGCTTCAACCATCAATGTCTTAGGACAACTGTCTGGCCTTATGTTAGGACAAGTCATCTGCCCAAAGTACCTAGATCCTGGGAGTCCTGTAGTAGATGTCCACATCAATGGCACCATCATACCTCACACCTTGATTGATCTGGGGGCTGCCATTAATGTGATGACCAGGGATACCATGCTCAAACTCAATCTTCAGGGTTCCATGAGGAAGACCTCGACAGTCCTGCAACTAGCAGATCGCTCCACCGTGACTCCCGAAGGGATTGTGGAGGATGTCTTGGTCTCTGTTGACTCTTGGGAATACCCTGCAGATTTCTTGGTTCTGCAACCAAAGGCAAAGCTTACTGGATATCCTCTTATTTTGGGAAGGCCTTGGTTAGCCACTGCAGATGCTTACATAAGTTGCCGTGCAGGAAACATGACCATCAAAAATGGTCCTATGTCCAAGCAGCTAGTCCTATACCCTCCTGCCCAACCCTCCTTAGAGCATGACTTACCACTTTGGTTGGAGGAAGGAGAAGAGGATGAGGTGTACTCAACACCTTTGTGCACCTTGGACGCCACTAGAAGAGACCCCCCAACCGAGGATGACTTGATTGAGACCTTGATCCAGAATCCACCTCCCAGTGCACTATCCTTAGAGAAATTGGTGGAGGATGCCCAAGCCAGCACCTTAGTGGACCTTTGTGCAACCAACCCTGTCACTCCCAGAGTCAAGAATGTGGAGTTCGGCCCCGAGAGGATGTTAAAGATCAGCTCCTCCCTATCTCCTTCTCAGGAAAAGGAGCTGTGTAGCATGTTGGCCAGTCATCTATATGCTTTTGCTTGGAGCTATAAGGAGATGAAAGGAGTCCATCCTTCGGTCTGTACCCATCAAATCTACATCAAAGAGGATTGTAAACCAGTTAGGCAACCCCAGAGGAGAATGAATCCAGCCCTTAAGGACATTGTCAAGGAAGAATTGCAAAAACTGTTGGATGCTGGATTCATTTACCCCATCTCAGATAGTGAATGGGTGTCCCCTCTGGTGTTGGTTCCCAAGAAAAATGGGAAGTGGAGAATCTGTGTGGACTACCGAGAACTGAACAAATCTACCAAGAAAGACCATTTCCCTCTACCTTTCATAGATCAAGTGTTGGATGGACTGGCAGGAAAGAAGTTCTTCTCTTTCCTAGATGGGTTTAGCGGGTACAACCAATTCCAAATCAGCCCGGAAGACCAAGATAAGACCACCTTCACTTGTCCTTGGGGTACCTTTGCCTACCGAGTTCTTCCCTTTGGGCTATGCAATTCTCCTGCTACCTTCCAGAGAGCTGTCTTGAGCATCTTCTCGGAGCTGGTCCATGATGCGGTGGAAATCTATATGGATGACTTCACTCCTTATGGGTCCAACTTCCAGGAAGCATTGTCCAATCTGGGAAAAGTCCTAACCAAATGCATTGAGATGAACCTGTCCCTTAGTCCTGAAAAATGTGAATTCTTGATGACTGAAGGGACCGTGCTAGGCCATACCATTTCTTGCCAAGGGTTACAGGTGGATCCTAACAAAATTGCTCTCATCAAGAAGGTTCCACCTCCCCAAAAGGTAAGGGATGTTCGGAGTTTCTTAGGATTAGCGGGGTATTACAGGAGATTCATTAAAGACTTCAGCAAGCTAGCCTCACCATTGTTTGGTTTGTTGGCAAAAGATGTGGAGTTTAAATGGACTGACGATTGTCAGAGGGCCTTGAATGAATTAAAGGACAAGTTGGTGTCTGCCCCAATCTTGAGAGGTCCAAACTGGGCCCTACCTTTCCACATCCACACTGATGCCTCAAACAAAGCCATAGGGGCAGCCTTGGGACAAGTTGAACAAAAACTTCCATATGCCATTTACTTTGTTAGCAAAAACTTATCCAAAGCTGAACTGAATTACACTGTAACCGAGAAAGAATTCTTGGCTGTGGTCCATGCACTGAACAAGTTCCGACATTATATCACTGGCTATCAAACATTTGTACATACTGATCATGCTGCAATTAGATATTTAATGAGTAAACCCGATGTGAATGCTCGTATTATTAGATGGTTACTTTTGTTGCAGCAGTTTGATTTGACCATTGTTGACAAACCAGGTAAAGAAAACGTTGTTGCTGACTTTTTATCTAGATTGGATCTATCTGCAGATGAGGATGGAACAGTGGATGACCGGATGCCCGATGAACATCTGTTTGCTATTTCAGTACTCTCTCCATGGTTTGCTGATATAGCAAACTACCTTGTTTCAGCACAGTTCCCTCCGCACCTATCTTTAAGAGAGAAGAGCAGAATCATTAGAAAAAGTGCCTCATTTACTTGGATCGGGGGCAACCTGTTCAAGCTTGGCCCTGATCAGATCTTAAGGCGTTGTGTAAGGGAGGAGGAAGTCTTTGATATCCTCCTCACCTGTCATGATGGGCCTTGTGGAGGACATTTTGCAGCAAAGAGGACTGCCTTCAAAATCCTGCAGGCAGGCTACTATTGGCCCACACTTCATCAAGATGTCAGAAGGTATATCAGTCAATGTGACCGATGCCAAAGAATGGGGAAACTGACTCAAAGGGATGAGATGCCTCTCCAACCTCAAGTGACTCTTGAGCCATTTGAGAAGTGGGGTATGGACTTTGTGGGTCCAATCAACCCTCCTTCGAGGCAAAGGTCTTACATCATTGTGTGCACTGACTACCTGACAAAGTGGGCAGAAACTAAGGCAATCAAAGCAGCAACAGAAGAAAAGGTGGCCGAGTTCTTAAGAGAAAACATCTTCTACAAGTTTGGCTACCCCAGAGAGCTAGTCACCGATCAAGGAAGCCAGTTCACATCCAACTTAATTGAAGACCTACTAGCTCATCACAAAATCAAGCATAGGACTTCCACCCCCTATCATCCACAGGCAAATGGGCAAGTGGAAGTCACCAACAGAGCATTGGAAGGGATTTTGACTAAGGTGGTGAGCAGCAGTAGGAAAGATTGGGCAGATTGCCTGGTTGACGCCACATGGGCTTACAACACCACCTGGAAGACCACAACCGGCTTCACACCTTATGAGCTGGTCTATGGGAAGAAAGCTTTGCTATCCATTGAATTTGAATACAACACTTTGAGGATGGCAGCTCAGCTGGACCTAGATCTCAGCCATGCACAACAAGAAAGGTTATTGCAGCTGAATGGACTAGACAAGCACCGAATGCAGGCCCTCCTTCACTCAGAAGTGGTTCAACTTCAGAGAAAGGTGTGGCATGACCAACACCTCAATGACAAGCAATTCCAGCCAGGAGATTGGGCACTGTTGTATGACTCCAGGCACAAAGATTTCAAGGGGAAGCTGAGAACCAGATGGCTGGGACCATATGCAGTGGAAAAATGTCATGACAATGGATCTGTTCTTATTCGGACCATTGATGAGGAGGCCATCCCCATGCTTGTCAATGGGCATCGACTGAAGATCTACAGGAAACCTCTCTCAAAACAAGAATTCATCAAAACTGTGGAGAAGTCAGTGCTGGTCATAGAGAAGGGTTCTGCCTCTGCTTTGGGCATACCCTGAAAGATCTAAAAAAAAAAAAAAAAAAAAAGTAATAAAGATCCTTGGGTGAAAACCTTTCTGAGGCTCCCAAGGCAGGTGGTAGGGGTGAAAACCTCATTGAGGCGCCCCTATTGTCTTTCAAAAAAAAAAAAAAGGAGATTTGAAAAATATCCTTGAGTGAAAACCTCTCTGAGGCGCTTAAGGCAGATGGCAAGGGTGAAAACCTCATTGAGGCGCCCCTGTTATCTTTCAAAAAAAAAAAAAAAAAAAGAGAAAAAAGAAAAAACAATAAGCAAAAGAAGACAGGGACAGCAAGTTTATAATGTGGAAATGCATGCAGGTTGCAGGTGTTCTATGAAGGAGAGGAGGTCTCTCAACTCAAAGTCAAGGATCCTTATCATGCTGCCAGGAGACCTCACCAGCACCTCCTCCAAGAATACTCATCTTCTCCAAGGTATGGGCACGATTTCATCACAGCTTAGTCTTCTACAGGAAGTTACAGACTTTCTACAGGAAGTTACAGACTTTCTACAGGAAGTTCTGTATTTCTACAGGAAACTTCCTGTAGAAGTTCGGGACGACCCAAAATTCATTGTATGAGGAGATCTAATGACCAAGGTTCGGTATGGACGCATGAAAGCTACCATTTTCTCCCTCACACACTGTTGTCACCTCCTTCTACCACCCCTGTCGACATGCAATAAAGATACCTGCACAATCAAAGAAGATCATTGAGTTATCAATAGAAGACAATTTTTAAATGAAAAAAGACGCTGAGATGCCATGCCATACCCATCCCAGCTATCCAAGAGCCCTGCGACCAAGATCGTGAGGCCACCGTCTTCATCGTGCAACATGCACCCGAGGAGGAAAAACTGCTACAGGACATCCTACAGGAGTCCCGTAGCAGTTAAGCCAACTAGAGTGTACACCATTCCATTGCCTGCAACATGCAAGGATAACGCAGGCACATGCAGCCGATCATAAGATACATCATCAACGGCCTGTGAAGAGGAACCTCCGGACCTGTGCAATCAAGCAGCAGCAAACAAATCTACTCATCGTCGTCTCAAAGCCTGAAGAATCGTGTCGCGGCCGCACAGGTAAGTGCCTCGCCCTTTCTTCCGTCGAATTGCATGAATTTTACTTTGAAATGTTTGTGAAGTGTGAAGTGAATGGGTTGAGCGGTCGTATGGCCATTCGACTGGCCACGTCGACCAGTCAATGGTCTAGTCGGATGTTTGAACGGTGGTCGTGGCAAAAAGGAACGGGCAGTGCACACGTGAGAGCCATCCAGTCGGGGAAAAACGAGTTTTAACAAAAATGACGGCAGCAGATCTGCGGGGAATGATGCGGCAGTAAGGGAACTCACAAACGAATGATGGAGTGACGTCGTCCAACGGTCCGGCAGGGACAGCTCACCCCCGCGCCATGGATTCCGCCGAATTCAAATCTAATCGGCTAGATTGCCACCCCACGCATTTATCATTCACCGTTTGAAAGTCGAGTGATCATCCAGATCCCTCTGCAGCTCGACACTCCAAGTCTTTGGCCGTTCGAATGCCTGTTAAGCAGCACAGAGATCGCAGACCCACTGCAGTATCCTCCAGAATTCGTGCGCTGCTTCTACAGGAAATTGGGTTCCTCACGTTAAAAGGTGGTGGATTAAAAAGGTAAGCCTAAACCTTCCATGCAATTGGTTTTGAGGGTGGCAGAATCGACGTCTACAGTCTGGTCGTAGAAAATTTTTGCAAATATTGTCCGCCGTTGCATGAATTGTCGTCCTACAGGATGTCAGTATAATTAAGCTGTGTTAAGGTCCTCGGGATATAAGTTTCCGTGAATTGTATGCATGGCAGAGGCGTAATTCTACGCTCTGTCCCAGTAGGCCAATTTTCTTCCGCATTCGCCACCTCCAGCTAACGCAGCAGTTTTTCACCATGCCGGGTGGGTTCATCAGAAGGGAACCAACCGATTCAACAAAGTTAAGAGAGAATCCTGAGGTGGTGGAGCTATTCACGCAAGCGCAATGGATGTCATTCTGCGACAAATTGCAGGGCTATGACGATGAGGTGGCCGAGGAGTTTTTGCAAGCTCTGAAGCCGAAATCCAAAACATTGGCCACCGTCAACTTCAAGGGTTTGAGTCTCAGACTCACTCCACAATTTATCAGCTGAGTTACTGAGCTCCCAATGGGATTACCATGGGATAAGGAAGAGAGGAAATTGGGCCAACAGGCTAAGAAAGAATTCTTTCCACCAGAGGAGGAATTCTCAGAAGATAAAAATGGGGTTCGTAGAACCAGCTTACTACCACCGTGGAGTGAAGTTAGCCTGCAGATTATGAAGTACATCACCTGCGAAGGTCGATTTAGCATTGTATATGGGTACCATTTTCGGTTACTCATGGAATTAAGGCATCAGATGGACCTACCTGTAGAAAACAAACTAAGTATCCCCTACTTTCTACTACAGTCTCTGATTGAGTGTGCCACCAAGTTGAAAGAAGGCACACCAGACCAGGTAGCCCACCATGGACTCATCAAACTCCTTGTAGAGGATGCGCTCCACACATACAAGGTTCCTCTCTCATGGGAAGCCTTCAGAAATTTGACCAAGTATGGTGATATAAGGATGCTGATCGAAGAGCTCGGTTCATCTAGCAGTGAGGAGAAGGATTCAGTGCCCGCAAGGAAGAAAGAAAAAGGCCGGAAGATCACGACCACGGAGCAGAAGAAAGAGCAAAAGAAGAAACAAGAGGAAAAGGGTGCCAAAGATAAGGACGACACACCCATGTTGACGGCCAGAGAGAAAAGATTGCAAAGCAGAGTGGACAAGGCTGAGAAGGTCCACATAAGCAAAAGTGCCTCGACAACAGCCGCAACCAAGTCAAAAAGTAAAACACATGCAGCAAAACAAACTAAACCGGTAACACCTGTTTCTACAGGAAAACCGAAACCGGCTTCTACAGGAAGCCCGAAATCAACTGAAAAAGGTCTTTTACAGGAAGCCCGGAGAAAAGAAAACCCAAGGAGAAGAAAGCTGACATTCTTGCAAGGGAGGAAGCAGCCATGCTGGCCGCCCTCAGTACACCTCCTAAGCCAAAGGAGAAGAGAAAGAGGGAGGTCCCTCTATATTTTAAAGCTCGAAGAAGTGTGAGAATAAAGACGGGCAAGCCACAGCCTCCGTCCAGCAGCCCAATCATTATCGAAGATGCCCCTACTTCGCCCAAGGAGAGGTCCCCCTCGAAGATATCAGTCACCTATGAGAGGGGGAGCCCGAAGAAAACTACTTGGAAGGATAGGTTGGACCAATTGGCCTCGAAAGCCCGGCTACAGGATGCTGAAGATGCTCTACAGGAAACCTTAGCCCGGCTTAAGGAAACAGAGAGAATGGAAGGAGAAGCACCCTCATCACCACCGAGGGAGGGCAAAGTAGAGCCACCAAAAGAAGTGGAGAAAGAGCATATTCCAGAGCCTAGCCCTCAGCCAAGTCTGAGTTCATATTACAACTTTTTAGAGGCTGGAAAAATTAAACCTCAGAAATTCACTGTGCCACTGTTTTTTGCATTGGAGGAAGAGAGAGTATGTACACACATGTGGATGAAAATAGCCAAGTCAAAGGGTGTGGCGGACATAGGCCCCTTGCAAGAGCAGCTCAAGGAGACCAGAAGTGAATTGGCCATGGCTAAACACGTGGCAAATTGCCAACAAGTGTTCCTATAGGAAGAAAACGAAAAGCTTAGATTGCAGCTACAGGAGCTGAGGACAGGAACAGGTACATCCTCCGGGGACACCACAGCAGAACAACAAGGCAAAAAGGAACTGCACACCGGTCTTGGGGAGCCAACCTTGCATCTACAGGAAGCAGAATAGCAAGCACAAATTGAGGTGCAAGCTCTCAGACAACAGCTGCAGCAGAAAGAGGCACAATTGGCCTGCATGGCCAGTTGGGCCATGGATGTTATACAATGCAGACCGCCGACCAAATCCTATGGCCTGTACCTGAAAGACCAATGGCTGCAATTTCAAATCAACACCTTGGCGCAAAGGGGTATCTCTCAGCTCCAAGACCTGCAGCAATTCACTGAATTATGCAGTACCATCTCATCAGAGGATAAGGCCAAATTAGTGGAGTTCTACCTCCATAATTTGGCCCTGCCTAATGTAATTTCATGGGATCCCAATACGGCCTTAGGAGATATGCAATTAATGGCATTGGCCTCATGGTTGAACCATGAGGACAAAAGAGCAGCAGAAGCCAAAGCGGTCATGAACCGAGAGCTGAATGAGCCATTGCTAATTAGACCAGAACCAGGGGATCCAGTTGCACTAATCTCGGCACACCAACACTTGTCCACTGACCCTCAAGCTTCATTGAGATATATGGATCAGCAGGCCCAAGCCATAGCGCATTTTGAGGACATGGAGAGACTGTTAGGAGACAATGTTGTCCAAGCTTGCGACCGCAGATGGAATACCTTGGCCCACAGTCTGAAAATTAGAGAGTATCATACCCCAACTCGGATGAGAGAAGCACTAGCACGGGTGGCCCTCTATAAGAAATCCATGCAAAAACTCCAGGCCAGCTGGATTGGCCTAAAGCTAAGCCCACCACTGCTGCTAGGATTGATGGAAGGTAGCACAGAGGAGGATGATAATAATCAGTGGGAAGAGGTGAACAGAAAGGCTGGGTTCCATATCAGCAAGGAGGACACTACTACAGAGGCTTGGGATGTAAGGGTGGCAGTAAAGGCAATGAAGGATGAGGAGCTGGACTAGTTGCTCAAGGATGAGAAAATACTTTAGCTGGGGGGTGATGATGAGCCCCAAATTTGGTAACATTTTGGGCTCATTTGGCCTACTTACCCTTGCTCAACCCTTCATTTTTTATCACTTATGCATCATTTCTTAGTATATTCATGTTATTTGTAGGAAGGAGGGCAGTCACTATGCCTAGGTGGCTAATACATGTTTATTTCAGGTTTTTTGACATTAAATAGAGCAGAACCACGCAGATGGAGGCAAGGAGACAGCCAAGGTGGCATTGCGGTTTTGTAGGAAGGTTGTCCACCGCCTTGAATGATCTTCCTCGTGATCTCCACCCTAACTCCAAGCTCCAACAGCTATCACCACCGAGCTAGAAGGCAGCCAACGGATTCTAAAGGAACAGCAGTTTACTTTTAGTTGGTCAGCCAAGCCCCACTAATTTAGGAGGCCAGCTTGGCCCTCATAATGTATAAATATTGAGGCTGTAGCCTTCGAAAAAACCTTTTTTGAACCTTTGTTGCAAATTCTGAAGTACGAGCTACAGCTCTGTTTTGCTCAGTGTAAGCCATTTTTGGCATGTTGTTAGACTTTTGGCTATGATCTTTTAATAAAAGGCAGGAAGATTTGAGTTCAATTATAAGTTCTTAGAGGACCTATAGCTCTCAGGTTTGGGCCCAACCTGAGAGCAATAGGCCTCCTTCCTTTGTATTGTTACTTGTCTTTCTTTCAGCATTATATTTCTTGTCCTTTACATGCACTTGGAAACACAGTTTGCTGATTCGGATTTCTTGGTGTGGTTACGTAGATTAGTGTTATGAACAAAGTTGCTTTCAGTAGTTTAGATTAGAGTAAGGAGATTAGAGTGATCAGAGCTCCAAAAAAGGGTTGAATGCACCCTCACTTTCACCTCTGTTTGGGGACCGGAAGTGCAGCCCGTGCCACCCACCAAAAACATAGTTTTACATGTTCATGAAAGCTTTAACATAATATTTTCAGTTGAAGAAGTGTCCATGCATTTAGATCTTGTGGAATAACTCTTTTGTTTCAGCACCATGCACGATTTTCCCTTAAACTACATTGCTGTTCTTTGGTTTCTAATAAAACAGTTAGAGTAGGTTGATGACATTCCGGTTATACGCAAGACAGAGGTGATTTGTTTCATTTACACTGTGCAACACCACTCTATCATTTCCTTATTCTTCTCAGCCGTGCCTAAGCCATCTACTTACCTCCCAGTTAGATCACTTACCCACCAACTCTTCTCTTATCCACGTTATTTTATCTTTTCGGCCTTCCATTGCCTCTACCTTCCTATCGACCAACCAGCTTTACACACCCCCTCTCCATCTCATCTTTCTGTCCATAAGCCATCACAAGCTCCCCTCTCATCCTCCCTATCTACCCATACAGCTCATTCACTCCTCCATCACCCAAAACTCTGATTGCAAAACATCCTGTAGAAGTTAGCAGACTTCCTGTAGAAATCCCGAGCTTCCTGTAGGATCCCCTGCAGACATCCTGTAGAAGCTTGCAAACACGGTTGCCAGGCATTTGAAGGTTGTGAACTTCTGTGGAATGATGTTAGGGATCCCCTGGACCCTCTTAGAGTCCTCCTGACCTTTTCCAAGCCTTCCTCCCCTTGAACTACCCCTGCACAGTCAAGACCCAGTAAGAAGCACAGTCATAATAACTCCAACCACTTGAGCAAAAATACAAAAACATGTTCTCTTCAGATGAAAGTAGTTTAGACCCATGCATCTCATATCACTAGAAGTAATGGCATCATTTTTAGAAGTTTCATTCCCACCATTACATTGTAAGGATTAAGCTGGTCAAAATTAGGGTTTACTAGGGTTTCCATGTTTTGTTGGCTTTCAATTCATTCTTGCAAAATAGGTTAATTTCCTTTGAGATAGCTTTCGTTCATCACTTAAAAAGCTTCTTCTGAGAGCATATAGAAGTTGGCTTGAGCCCTAGCAGACTTGTGCCAGCTGACCAAGTGACAGCTGCAACAAGAGCTAGTACTTGTGCATACAGCACCGTCGCTTCCAAGTTTGTTACGAACTACCGGGTTGATAAAATTAGAGAAGGAAGCTCCAGGAGTTGTAGCATTATTGCTACAATACTGGAGCCCACCAGTAGGCCTCTCTCGCTAAAACAAATGTTTTATCGGAAAGAAGTAGGGGTAACCTTGAAACTCTATTTTATACCTGGGGGCATGCAAACCTTTTGGAGTGCAAGCGAAGAGCGACTATTTATTTTTTAAATTTTTAGGACCTCTAACCCTTTAAACTCGTAGGATTGGTCGTTTCCTAACTTGCATAAAGAAAGGATGTGGGGAAAAACTCTAAAAGTTGCCATTTTATATGAGACATTCTTATCACAAGACTGGATTAATCGAGCAGTGTTACCGCAAGGTTCAAGCTCATTAAAAAATAAACCCGCATCGAGCAGTTTTAGCACATAGTTCAAGCTCGTTAAAAAATAAACATAAGACATAAGCAAATGTGTCCACCCGCGTTTAAGCTCATTAAAAAATTAACTATCCCCCGGTAAATAATCATCGTGAATGTAGTACTTCAGCCGTTAAAGCCTTGGTCGTGTTTGCACCATCACCTCCACTTTTCATTGGCCGATCATTCACCTCCATTTGAATGTTTATCCATTTTGAGGAACAGCTGCGAAGAGTGATCTCACTAGCCATCCTTGTGACACTGTCGTGATTGGAAAATTCCAAACCTTACCTGGAATCAGCTGCTACCCGTTTTATCACTCGTTCCTCAAAAGATGAGTCTCCTTTAAGCTCTTTTCAACTGACTCGTAAAATATGAAAAGATTGCCGAGCCATTGGCCTCTCCAGCTCGTTAAAGGGACAGGAAGTGCTATCCCTCCTCTAGATTTTAATCTTTTTGGACCTGAGGGATTATTACACAAAAAGATCGAGCGCTTGTTTTGTTCGGCTCGTTAAAGCTATCGAAAATTCATCCCTTCTATATTGTTTTATACTTTTTCGGACTTAAGGGATTAGATGACGAAAAAGGAATTTTGGAGTTACCTTTACGTTCCTTTTCAGACTCTCTAAAATTGAAAAGGACCGAGTTATCTTTGTCGTTAAACTCGTTAAAAAGATTAATAGCGACAAACTTGTCTTTAGACGAGAACGAGTTTCACTATCGCTAGGTTCGTTAAAACATAGCGATGGGTTTGCCCGAAGGGAAAATTATAGAACAAGCATATGTTATCCTCCTCAAGCTTGACAAAAATAAAGAGGTACTGGTCAGCAATGACTGGGGAAAAATTGGGAAGAAAACTCAAAGAAACTTTGTTGGTAGCAAGTCGCTCTTGAACATGACACTTCCGCTCCGTGTCCGAGTCGGGTTGGGTTGTTTCATTCACCGGTAACATCACCATGGTCACGCCATACCATCCAAATTTGGGGTTAATGCTACCAATCCATCACATCAGTGTCGCCGATATGTTCAAGAGAAGTCATCCAGAGAAGTCACCTGTGTCTCACCCACTACCATACATTATACTCCATTCTTTCATGACCGCCTCCCTGAACATTATATCATTAGATCATTTTCACCTCCATCAAAATCATTTGCTCCGTTCCATGTCATTGATGTGGGATTCATTAAGGCCCTCCTATGACGGATCACTTCTTGTCGGCATCAGCTCATTATCCAAGAAGTTGATCTAGGAACACCCCATTCAGTACTTTGAAGCTTGCATGCCTCAATGGCAAGTTTCTCACTTCCGGGGACATGTTTACATAAATGGCCTTCGACCGAAAGATTTTGCGTGGTGTTTGACGCCAAGTCCTTTATTCACACCACGTGAATTGTACTGCAGTACCTTGAGGATCATTATCATTATCGGTGATTCCTCTCGCGCTTGTTAACAGTTTACATCATTGACTGGTAATCAAGCGATGTCTTCCCATGTTCGACTTCAAAACATTTCTCACATGGATCGACTTGTACTTCGAGTGAAGATCGGACGAGATTGAAGACCCCAGATCTAGTTTCATCCATCCAGGCTGCGATATATATTCAGGGAAATAAAGACATCAAACGTACAGCACAGATAATCATCCTACCAAAGGATGATGGCTCTATCCGAATCATCAGTCTACACTCAGACGATTGTCTGTCCTATGTACATGAAAATGAATTTATAAAGCTGAGCATGGGAATGCCCGCCTCAGCTAGATCATGAAAACAGTATGAAGATAATGTATTGTATTGTATCTTATTACAGGTCTCCTCCCAGCATTGAAAGAACTTCGGATCCTCATAATAAAGCATTTCACCCAACACCAAAAGGTTAACGGCTTCATACTTTAGGGGGCAACTGTTATAGACATTTTTGTGCCTTACAACTCCAAGCATGAAATGTCCATAAACCAAGGGATCCTAAGTCCCTAAAAGTGTTGTTCTAACCCCTAAAGGAACAAGGTCAACAGATTACAGCTTCTCCCAGAAGTTCTCCACCAGAAACTGCTCAGAATTGGTCAAAACAGGATCATTTCAGCTGCTCCACTGGCTAAGTGCGTTGCATTGCACCTAAATACACTGTGAGGGTGCGTTGCATTTCAAAACTCCCTTCTTTAGGGTGCGATGGGCGAGAAATGACAAATGGCAGTGTCATTCCGCGAGGTGGAGAGGCAATGGAAGCTTCCAGAATCTTCTCCTGTGACACTTGCCTTACTGAATTCGACCAAAGATGAGTAAGAGACCCTCAGTCTCCAAGTGGAAGCAAGAACTGACAGAGAGAAGACACTAATCAAATCACAAGCTGACTCATCCTCCTTACACATATCTATATATGGATCCCTCATCCCAGAGATCGAGAGGCTGGAATTTTGCATATTGTAAGGAATTGCTGTTGGTTTCTAGAGACAAACATCAGACTGTTGGGTGATTTATGCTTTGTTTGAGGTGAAGAGGGTCTTCTTTGCTGGGAGGTTGATGCTGGGTCGGAACCACCGGTTGTAACTCCTCCTGGATCTTTTCTCGCTTATCAATAACAACTATTTGAGTTTTCCTCCATGCTTTTGTATCATTGATGCTTGTTACATTTTGTGTGGTTAACTTAAATCTGATCCTAAGTTATTTATGAATATAGATCCATGTCTTTGTATAGTGCTCTTCTTCTGTGATCTTACAGGTACTTTGTGAAGCTGGGCATGCAAGGGAGCAGGTAGCTGGAGACTATCAAAGAAGAGAGGAATTGGATCAAAGGATTAGCGCAAGACACAGGTTGGTTCTTTCTATTCCTCTCTATCTATAATTCATAAAGGAAATACAAAAGTAGTTTTTCTCTGTTTGTTTCTGAGGCAGCTGTCACACCTTAGTGGGATAGAGCAGTTCTAAATAGACACTTTTCCCTGTAACAGCTGGCTAGAAGGAAACCCATTGGCAGCAAATGGGTGTTCTAGAAGAAGACAAATGCATAAGGAAAGGTGGAGAAATACAAAATACAAAACTTGGTTGGTAGCAAAAAGTTATTCCCAGGTGCTCGGAATTGATTTGGTTATATTTTTTCTCATGTTGCCAAGGTAGCTTCTATTAGATTACTTTTATCTGTTGTTGCTAATTTTGATTTTGAGGTAGAACAGACGGATGTGAAGACAACATTTCTTCACGGGGATCTAGAAGAGGAGATCTACATGAAACAACCTGAAGGCTTTGCGGTGAAGGGTAAGAAAGAATTGGTATTAAAGTCAAATAAGTCTATGTATGGGTTAAAACAGTCACCAAGGATGTGGTCTTAGAAATTTGATACATTTATACAGGGACTTGGCTTCACCAGAAGAAGAGCAGATCATTGTGTGTATTTTAAATTAATTGGTGATCGTGTGATTTATCCAGTCTTGTATGTGGCTGATATATTGTTGGTTGGAAATGACAAAGAAATTATCCAGGATTTGAAGACCCAATTGTCCTCAAAATTCGACATGAAAGATCTTGGTGTTGTAAACTATATTTTGGGCATGGAAATTAAAAGAGATCAGGAAAAGAAGAAGCTCTGGTTAAACCAGAGGAAGCATATCGAGGCAATATTGCAAAGATTTAATATGCAGGATAATAAACCGGTGAAGGTTCCTATTACACAGTAATTTGTCACTGTCTCCCTGTCAGTCTTCCTACTGTGTCATGAGTCCAATTAATCATGCTCATGCTCTCTAATGTTGCCAAATGACCCACTTTGCCAAAGTTTTACTATCATCGCGACTGTTGTCAAAATAAACGCGCTGATGGGCGCTCCATAACAGACCGAATGCGCTTCCAGCGCTGTTATAGACATTTTTGTGCCTAACAACATGAAGCATGAAATGTCAATAATCTGAGGGATCCAAAGTCCCTAAACATGTTGTTCCTACCCCTAGAGGAACAAGGTCAGCAAACCACAGCACTGAAAATCAGTTCTCCACCTGAAAACACTCAAAAACAGGCTATTTCTGGATCATGTCAACTGCTCTACTGAGCATCTGCGCTGAATGTCAACTGCTCCACTCTGTACCTGTGCTGAATGTCAAAAGCAACAATGAAGGCTTCCTGCACTGGGCGAGATTGGCCAAGTGGCACAGTCATTCTGCAAGGTGTCAATTGCCCAGGAAGCTTCCAAACTGACACTTGGGTCAAGGAATTCGCCTTGTGATGAGTAAGAGGGTCTTGATCTCCAAGTGGAAGCAAGAATCTCCAAGTGGACTCAAGAACTGAAGTTTAACTGAAGTGGGAGAGGACACTAGTCAGCTTCATGTCAGTCTCAAGCTGACTCATCCTTTCTCCAAATCTCCTATATATAGAGCTCTCTCATGAGGTCTAGGGAGGCTGGAATTTTGTGCAAGTAAGGAAGTGCTGTTGGTTTGTGTATAGAACTATTGGGTGATTGCTTTGAAGGAGGTGAAGAGGAGATTTCTTTCTGCTGGGAGGTGTTGCTGGATTGGGCCTATTATGGTTGTAACTATCTCAGAACTTTGCTTCTTCCATTAATAAAGCATTTGAGGTTCTTCTATATGCATGTGTCTCTATGGTGAATTGATGCTTGTATATTTGATTTATGCTAATCCCTGAATCGATTATGGATGTATGCTTCTTGTAGTTTCCTTTTCTTGTGCTTTTACAGGATCTTTGTGTAGCTGGGCCGGTGAAAGAGCAAAGAGCTAGGAGCAAGCAGCAAGGAGCGAAGATTGGATCAACCATTAGCGCAAGATAACGGTTAGTGGATCATCCTTCTCTTCTCTCTCTCATCTCATAAAGAAGTAATCTTGAAGAGCTTTGCATTCAGTTGTTGCTGAGGTACTATCACCCTTAGAGTGGGATAGGGTCATTCCGTATTGGATACTTTTCCCAACAACAAATTGGTGACTCCGCTGGGGATCGTATCTTGTTGGTTGTTTGTGTTTTTGCTATTCATTTCATAAACAAAGGGAGTACCGAATCGAACTGTGTTTGAATCCTTCAAATACAAAGTAGAGGGCAGCTACTCTAGCTCAGTTTCTGGGCAAGTTTATGATTTGAAGAGCTGATCCACAAGGACTCTAATAAGCTCTTAGTGATAGCTTTTCATCCTCCTTGTCATCCCTTAGTGTGTCCTTGACTGATAGCTTCTGATTTGAGCAAAAACTGTGAATTTTTGAGCAATCTGTGACCCGGAAACCACCAGAAACGAAAGTTTCGTTCTTCAGTGCAGGCTGTACAAAGGCTGTTTGCATTTCAGCGCAGTTCCCGAAGGGGCTACCTGCGCTGAAGGTCAAACAGGCAGTGTTCCACCTGCGCTGGACTAGTCCTGCCTTGTGCTGCTGGGGTTTCCTGCTGTTTCTTGCCTTGTTTTTCACTCTTGTTTTTGCTGTTTGTTACCAGTCAGTAGGCCTATCTGAAATCAACTTTCCTTGTCACTATTCCGCCTCAGTTGTATAAAGAAACTGTGTTTTTTCTTTGTGTATTTCTTGTACATTTACAGTTTCCCATAACGAAAGTGAACTAGTCTTGCTGTGGCCTCTTAGATCTAGACCTGTGATAAAGTGTCGTTTTGATCTTAAGAGTTAGTTTATTTGTTGTTCATAGCTGATTGAGCTTTTACTTTCGTCATTTGGTTTGAGTTTATATATTTCTAGTGTCGAAACAAGTAAATCTTAAGGTGTCTTTTGATTTTGGACAAGCTTGTTTGCTTTCACTTGAAATTGGATTCAAAATTATACAACAGCTTTCTTTTTGTATTTCACCAACATTAAGAAAGAGAAAAGAAATACTTGCATTGTGCATGTGCATTATGACAGCTTGCATGTTGATTTAAGAAAAAGTGCATTAGTGTGTGCTCTATGATCTGTGTGAAAAGGTGTTATCTTTCTTTTCCCTCAGTAGTTAAGGTTTTCAAAGTTGAAAGATTGAAAAGCTTGCTTATCATCTTAGACTGCATTTAGGAGTGTTACTATACATCTCGTGGTGATCCATAAAGGCAAACTGCTAAACAAGATCAACCTTAAAATAAATTGAATTTACATAACAACGCATTGAAACATAACGCAAACACATAGAGGTCTAAGCTAGAGACGTGTTCCGGCGTCGTTAAACGTGATATCTTAGCGTTGAGTGGTTGGGTGATTCCTCCACGGTGAAGCGATAAGTATCAATACGGACTTGTGCTCCCACGTACCGTCGCGTATATATTGGGAGACCCCTATAGGAACAAAGCTTTTATCCAATAGGAAACCATGTCGGCCGCCCTACTGATCGCAATGCAGTGAACACAGCATTCACGAAGATCGACCACCCGTACCGTAAAACGTATTCTGTGGTTTTGCGAAAAGTTTGGCACACCCTCTGCCTAGAACTCCAGAGCAGTTCCTTTTGGCCTTTTTCAAACTCTATAACTGAAAAAGTCCATCCGAGCATTTGTCACTTCGGGCTCGTTAAAACATCGAAGGAGACTAGAGTCATCTTTAGCTTTTTCTCGACTCTGAAAAAGTGAAAAAGCAAGTTGTGTCTAAGCGTCGTTATAAAATTTATTTTAAACGGAACATAATCACCTCCTATTCCCGCGTTGATCTTAAGTTGAGAACATGGAATGCCCCAACCAAGGAACTCCACATGATGGAAATCCTAGTCCATTCTCCTCTCGGGGAGAAGTTGGTGTGCCCCACATGGCCACATTGTCGCTTCCAGGACTGACAATTGGCCTTCCTATTTGGCTATTCTCAACCAATGTAGATCAGAACACCATGGTTCCTGAACAGTCGAGTCAACAGTTAGATCAGTCTAGAGCTGCCCACCAGCCTTCTACTTCTTATAACTCTTCCTCTAATCCTTCATCTTCACAAGGTGGGGCTGGCAAAAGCCAAGCTCCCATGGAGAAGAAGGAGAAGAAGAAGAGAGAGAGGAAGAAGAAGGAGCCTAAGGCGACTGGGGGCAAGCAAAAGACATCTGACAAAAACCCACACACAGCACAGACCGGGCCTAAATCGCCATGTGTCATATGTAGAGGAGACCACTTCCATAGAGATTGTCCCTGTATTCCCCGGATACTAAGGGACTGGTCACCTCGTTTGCACAATTCGGGAGCATCAACCTCTGATAGCCATGTTGAATGCTTACCGTCAACCAGCGAAAGTGAAGGTTCAAGACAAAGAGGGGGAGCAAGATCCCCCTGCAGACTGTGTGAAGGCGATCACGCCATCCACCGTTGTCCCTTCTTAGACGAAGCGAAGAGAGTTTTGGAAGATCGTCCGGTTTCATCGGTGATACTTCCTCCTGGATACAAAAAACTCGTGCCAAGTCCTTCGTTGGTTGAAAATACAACTGGCCTACTCAAGTGGTCAGCTGAAGCGTCAGTCATTGAAAATGAACCTACTGAATCCAGACCAGACGAAAGTCTAAAGGTCGATACGGCAGTTGACCCGGTTCTTCCTTCAGAGGTTTCATCCTCAAATGACACCGTCATTGAAGATTCATCTTAAAATGACACCCTCACTGAAGAGAATAAGGATGACACCATCCAGATTCTTTTCATCAACACAGATTCTGATGAGCATCAGGGCAATGCGCCCATTCCTTTTTTGCAGGAAGGAACATCGTCAGGATCGTATCCGGCCGTGTATTCGGTCCCACCACCAAGCAACCTGGTTGTGTCCTTTGATTGGAACCAACTAGGCAGACCCCGGTTACCAGCCAGTATACCATTCAGAACCATAGTCCAAATCTACAGAATGGTAATGGCTGGAACTATCATTGATGAAGGGGCATCTGTGAGTATCCTTTCCTCTATTGCTTGGAAAGCACTGGGTTCCCCAGAGCTTTTGCCTGAGATAAGAAATCTCTCGGGTTTTGATAAAGGAACCAGTCGACCATTAGGGATCCTCCCCAATGTGCCTGTTACATTGAAAGGGAAGATCGTTCAAATGAACGTGATGGTCGTTCAAGGACCCTTGGATTATAACCTACTCCTTGGACGAGACTATATATATTGCATGGGAGATATAGTCTCCTCACTCTTTAGAGTAATGTGTTTTCCACACGAAGGAAGAATGGTCAAGCTCGTAGACCAACTTTCATTTCCGGGATCACGCATCGCAAATAGTCAAATACCAACCCTGAATGGTCTATTCACCCAAGAAATGTCTCCACCCCCAGTCCTCCTTCCCGATGAGTGCGAGTGATTCGGAAAGATGGGACTGGAACCCAGGGGGAATGCATCCTGGTCTGCTTCGGGCAGAAGAAACCCTGGGTATAAGGTAGAATTTCTGCGAAAGAATATGACTAGTCCGTACCCCGTCCGAAAGAAGGAAGAGGGGTTGTTCTGGAACAGGATTCTTTTGTCAAGGTTACTTGTTTGACAAAGGTCATTCACCCTTGTCTACTTCAGTAGACAGTGCCGAGGAGATGTTTTCGTTTGATGGTGTTAACAAAACAATCTTTGGGTAACCAGAAAGAGGCAAGCCTCGCCCTTTAAAACAAATGTTTTATCGGATAAGTAGGGGCAGCCTTGAAATTGTACTTTATACCTGGGGGCATGCAAACCTTTTGGAGTGCAAGCTAGGGGCGGTTATTTATCTGTTTTTGGGATTAACCGTTTCCGAACTTGCATAAAGAAAGGATGAGTTGGAGCATAGCTTATGTGAGGTGCAAGCTCTATAAAAATTGGAATCTTGCAGGAAGACATTTCTTATCCTATGACTGGTATATCGAGCAGTTTTACCGCGGAATTTATGCTCGTTAAAAAATAGAAAAGCGAGATCCGAGCAGTTTTAGCGTCATAGTTCATGCTTGTTAAAAAATAAACATAAGCTTTTGAGCAGTGTTTTGGCGCATTCAAGCTCTTTAAAAAATGAACCCAGTACCGGTAAATAACCATTGTGATCGTAAATTTATTAGACATAAAAGCCTTGGTCGTGTTTGCACCCGCCACCTCCATTTCATTTGGCCAATCGTTCACCTCCATATGATTGTTTACCCATTTTGAGGAACAGCTGCGAAGAGTGACTTCACTTAGCCATCCTTGTGACACTGCCGTGATTGGAAAATTCCAACCTGTACCTGGAATCTGCTGCTATCCCTGTTTATCACTCGTTCCTCAAAAGATGAGTCTTCTTTGAGCTCTTTTCTCCTGACTCGTAAAATATGAAAAGTTTGCCGAGTTTTGGCCTTCCAGCTCGTTAAAGTGACCGGAAGAGCTATCCCTCCTCTAGATTTTAATCTTTTTGGACCTGAGGGATTATTGCACAAAAAGGTCGAGCGCTTGTTTTATTCGGCTCGTTAAAATTATCGAAAACTCATCCCTTCTGTATTGTTTTATACTTTTTCGGACTTAAGGGATTAGATGACGAAAAAGGAATTTTGGAGTTAACTTTCTGTACCTTTTTAGACTCTCTAAAAATGAAAAGGACCGAGTTTTCCTTGTCGTTAGACTCGTTAAAATGATTAAATAGCGACAAACTTGTCTTTAGATGAGAATGAGTTTCCCTATCGCTAGGCTCGTTAAAACATAGCGATGGGCTTGCCCAAAGGGCAGGTTATAGAACAAGCATATGTTATCCTCCTCAAGCTTGACAAAAATAAAGAGGTACTGGTCAGAAATGACTGGGGAAAAATTGGGAGAACCTCAAAGCTTTAATGGTAGCAAGTCGCTCTTGAACATGACACTTTCTCCTCCGTATCACATCGAGTTGGGTTGTTTCATTCACCGGTCTCATCACCATGGTCCTCGCCAAACCATCCACATTTGGGGTAATGCTACTGATCCATCACATCAGTGTCGTTATATGTTCAAGAGATGTGTTCAGAAAGAGTCAACCGTGTCCCATCCACTGCCATACATTATCCTTCATCCACCCATGATCGCCACCCTGAATCATATTTCACAGATTGTTTTCACCTCCACTAAAATCATTAGCTCCGTTCTGTGTCACTGATGTGGGATTCATTAAGGCCCTCCTTTGACGGATCGCTTCTTGTCGACTTCAGCTCATTATCCAAGAAGTTGATCTAGGAACACCCCCCCAGTACTTTGAAGCTTGCATGCCTCAATGGCAAGTTTCTCACTTCCGGCGACAGGTATACATCAATGACCTTCGACCGAAAGATTTTGCGTGGTGTTCGACGCCAAGGCCTTTATTCACACCACGTGAATTGTACTGCAGTACCTTGAGGGTCATTGTCATTATTGGTGATTCCTCTCGCGCTTGTTAACGGTTTACATTATTGACCGGTAATCAAGCGATGTCTTTCCATGTTCGACTTCAGCGCAATTCTCACATGGATCGACTTGTACTTAGAGTGAAGATCGAACGAGTTTGAAGACCCCGGATCTAGTTTCATCCATCCGGGCTGCGATATATATTCAGGATATAAAGACATTTGTTATGTACATCATTACAGCAGATGATCATCCTACTCAAAGGATGATAATTTCAGCAGAGAATTATCAGTCTACCATCAGACGATCGTCTGTTCTATGTACCAAAATGAATTTATAAAGCTGAGCATGGGAATGCCCGGCTCAGCTAGATCATGAAAGCAGAATGAAAAATAATGTATTGTATTGTATTTTATTACAGGGCACCTCTCAGCGATTGAATGAACTTCGGATCCTCCTGATAAAGCATTTCACCCGATAAACGACCTCATACTTTAGGGGGCAACTGTTATAGACATTTTTGTGCCTAACAACATGAAGCATGAAATGTCAATAATCTGAGGGATCCAAAGTCCCTAAACATGTTGTTCCTACCCCTAGAGGAACAAGGTCAGCAAACCACAGCACTGAAAATCAGTTCTCCACCTGAAAACACTCAAAAACAGGCTATTTCTGGATCATGTCAACTGCTCCACTGAGCATCTGCGCTGAATGTCAACTGCTCCACTCTGTACCTGCGTTGAATGTCAAAAGCAATGAAGGCTACCTGCGCTGGGCGAGATTGGCCAAGTGGCACAGTCATTCTGCAAGGTGTCAATTGCCCAGGAAGCTTCCAAACTGACACTTGGGTCAAGGAATTCGCCTTGTGATGAGTAAGAGGGTCTTGATCTCCAAGTGGAAGCAAGAATCTCCAAGTGGACTCAAGAACTGAAGTTTAACTGAAGTGGGAGAGGACACTAGTCAGCTTCATGTCAGTCTCAAGCTGACTCATCCTTTCTCCAAATCTCCTATATATAGAGCTCTCTCATGAGGTCTAGGGAGGCTGGAATTTTGTGCAAGTAAGGAAGTGTTGTTGGTTTGTGTATAGAACTATTGGGTGATTGCTTTGAAGGAGGTGAAGAGGAGATTTCTTTCTGCTGGGAGGTGTTGCTGGATTGGGCCTATTATGGTTGTAACTCTCTCAGAACTTTGCTTCTTCCATTAATAAAGCATTTGAGGTTCTTCTATATGCATGTGTCTCTATGGTGAATTGATGCTTGTATATTTGATTTATGCTAATCCCTGAATCGATTATGGATGTATGCTTCTTGTAGTTTCCTTTTCTTGTGCTTTTACAGGATCTTTGTGTAGCTGGGCCGGTGAAAGAGCAAGGAGCTAGGAGCAAGCAGCAAGGAGCGAAGATTGGATCAACCATTAGCGCAAGATAACGGTTAGTGGATCATCCTTCTCTTCTCTCTCTCATCTCATAAAGAAGTAATCTTGAAGAGCTTTGCATTCAGTTGTTGATGAGGTACTATCACCCTTAGAGTGGGATAGGGTCATTCCGTATTGGATACTTTTCCCAACAACAAGCGCGAAAGTACACGTGATTCCCGCACTGGTCGAATTTCATGAGACAACGTGTCTGTTATTCGTATCTGATCATGCTGACATGACCTTCTTTGTTATTCAGCAGCGATGTCAGTGCTCTAGTGCAGTTATGGACCCGCGCTGATCCAGTTTGGGCGAGTTTGTTCTAACAGCCGGCCTTCCAGATGACTCCAGACCTGGTTGTTGGCCTTGTCAATGTCGCCCTCCCTTCTCTGGCATGTTTGTTTCGTCATTTGAGACACCTTCCTTGGAGATAAGCTCATCCTCCCACCATTCATGGAGACTCCTTCTCCTATTTAAGCCTCTACCATTGCCATGAGCAGCTAGTTTTAGAATTCATAGTGCTTGGTGTGTTGCTACTAGTGTGTGAGCTTGATAGGTAGCTGGTGTGATAAGTGTGGGATTGTTAGAGAGCTTAAGGAAGGTTGTGAAGTGTTTCTTTCTTGTGTAAACTTGTGTGAGAGAGAGATTTTGTCTTGGGAGATCTACCTTCAAGGGTGAATGCTTGGGAGACTTGTTGGCTGGACCCTCTTGAGAAGGATTTGACGTCAGAACTATGGTTGTATTCTTCTTTGTTTATTTATAATAGACGACTATCATTATGGTTCCACTCTTAATGTATTTATGATGATGTTTGAGTTATATCCTTTCTGACTGATATATAGTTACATCTACTGGATTTTATGCTTGTGTTTGTATCGTTCTTTGCATGTGCAGGTGTCTGTGCACGAGGATCGTGAGGATTGTGACCAGCCGGAGCAAAGGAATGGGGGCTTCAACTCTTCTACAAGTATTAGCGTTGGAATCCAGGTAGGCCTTCATCATTGGTCTTTTATTTGTAATTAGGAACCTGCGTGTTAGCGTTGTTTGATTGTTGCTAGACCTTGTTTGGACTAGTAGGGATCGCCTCTGTCCGCAGAGGGGATTTACCTCCACAACAGTTCCTATTCATGTAGGTGTAAAGTTATTTGCTGAACAGTGTCCCAAGACACAAGAAGAGGAAGAGGATATGTCTCGTGTTCCATATGCAAGTGTATTCGGTAGCCTGATGTATGCGATGGTCTGTACTAGACCAGACATTGCACATGCAATGGGAGTATTGAGCAGGTTTATGTCAAAACCAAGGAAGGAGCATTAGATAGCAGTGAAGCAGGTTTTCAGGTATTTGCTTGGCACTAGTGATTATGGTTTGTGCTACCAAGGAAGACCAAGATTGGACAGAGTTTTGGATATCCATAGCTTTGTTGATGTGGACTCGGTAGGAGATTTGGATCAGAGAAGATCTAAAAGTGGGTATGTGTTTAACCTATTTGGAGGTGCAGTTAGTTGGATGAGTAAGAAACAATTTGTAGTGGCACTATCAACTATAGAGGTAGAATACATGGCAGCCACTCATGCAAGCAAGGAAGCAGTTTGGTTGCAAATATTATGTTCAAGTATGGGGTTAGTACAGGGAGCTATAACGATAGACTGTGACAGCCAAAGTGCAATTTTCTTGGCAAAGAACCCTGCTTACCATTTAAAGAAAAAGCACATTGATGTTCAATATCACTTTGTGAGGGATATGATAGAAGACAAAAAGGTGTTACTGGTAAAGGTGGACACTTTGAAGAATATTGCAGATACATTGACAAAATCTGTGAGCTCTGAGAAGTTCTCTTGGTGTAGAGAAACAATGGGCATTGTAGGGCTGGATAAATGACTAAGCTCTCTTGTGGCTCCCTGTGGAAAGAAAACAACAAGTGGGATAATGTTGGGTTGTGTTATATTCTTTCCATGACTAGCCCACATAGTTAACTGGGGGGTTAGAAGGGGGACGAAGCCCCTCCTTCGTTGCACCGATTGCGTGGGGGGGGGAGTCACAGGGGGTTTGAGGGGGGCAGGTAACCCCACTCTATTGGGTATGGGGCAACGCCCCAGAAAATTTTGTTTTTGGACCCTATATTAGGTTGGGCAGACCTACCTATGGTTTTGTGCATGATTTTTCACATATGGTTTTGGATGCGATAGTTTTCGGTCCATGGTTTTGGAAACGATGGTTTTCGGTCCATGGTATTGGACGCTTTGGCATGTATAAATATGTATTGTAACATTGAAAGGAACATAATGAAAAATCAAGCTAGTAGTCTCGGTTTTGGGATCCAGGGGAAAATCTCTGTGTATATGTGTTTTATGTGTTATTCTCTCGCATTGTTTATTTTCTGTGTTTTAGAATTCATATGCAGGTAATTTCTGTACGGGGTTAAAACCTAGACATACCGTGCAGATTCCCAAACTAGTCTAAGTGTCTTACTTATCTTACTAAAAAATCATAGTTAGCACTGTGTAAATAGACGTTCTTACTTGCATTCACTTAACCAACGTAATTACATACATTCACACATCATATAAGAATTATAAATGAAATTCATACACAATAAAACAAGATGCATTAATCGAAACAAAGACACATAATTTGTAGAATAATTCTCTTTATTGATATCTTCAAGTGATTATAGATTTATCCACCCTACGCACACAACTGTAGGGGTCCGCGCACTCAGCTGCGGACTTCCACCCTAGGCATCTACGCACTCAGCTGCAGAGCCTCTACCTACTCTATGATCAGAAACTTAGATTTCTTCCTTCAGATCTATGACTCTCTAAGACTTATCTAAACTACCTAGAGATTACTTACTTAGCTCTTTTTATATAATCCCATGGTCCACGGACGACCATGGGTAGATATTTTACAGCCGACTTTACTTTACAGAAATAAGGGCGGACAACCCTTTATGACTCATGACACCTTCACACTCCGCGAACACAAAATACAAAGACTTTACAAGTTTATTACAAAATTTGACCCAAAACATCAACTTTTAGCCCCAAAACTATCCTTGGGGGATCTCGTTCCTAACACACCCCCAACACAAACATCGTGACTCACCCCCAAGTCACTCAATAGGCATGGAGATCTTTGCGTGAGGACCTTCCAGCTCGACTCGTATGACCGCAACCTCGGCAGTGCACTGAGCTGCCGCCTGCTTCGCATCTTCGACCATCTTCTCGGTCACTGCTCCTGAACTGTCGACCTGAAGCTTTTGTTGAGTTGCTTGTAGATTCGCGAGATTTCCTTCAATAGAGCTTGTCATCATGTAAGCCTCATCCAACCAGGGCATTAGTCTTGCCTTCAGCACTACTTCCTTGTGCAGCACTGCATCCACCTGTTCTTTCAGCTGCTTGGCCTCCTACAGCTTTGCTAGTCTTTGTGTCAGCGCAATGGTTCACATTGTGCCCTTGACCTCATCATAGTGCTGTTGTAGCTCACGCGCTTCTGTCTCTAGTCACTGTACATTGGGGTCCTCCTGCAAGCTTGTCAGGACCTCAAACAACTGCTCAAAAAGTTGCGTGCAGTCTGCTACTGCACTGTCCACCACTACTATTGCTTTTGTGACAGCGGTTGCCCACTGCTCCTTCACTTCTGGTGGATTTGAAGGCTGGGCCCTCAACTATAATTATGTGATTTGTAGGTTCAACTCCAACTGAACCTTTTCCATCTCAATGCGAGTGTCGTGCACCCCTATAGCCAGCTTGCGAATGTGCACCTCCACTACCTCCT
Organism: Pinus tabuliformis; assembly: GCA_031772625.1. Taxonomy (NCBI): domain Eukaryota; kingdom Viridiplantae; phylum Streptophyta; class Pinopsida; order Pinales; family Pinaceae; genus Pinus; species Pinus tabuliformis. The sequence goes on from CM062817.1 coordinate 1,865,136,673, forward strand.
CCTTAGGAATGGCTAACTATGGGACCATTTGGCATGCCTCCTCGAAAAACTTCATAATGCGCTTATTCTGATTGGTCACCTCATTCAAAGTGGTGATGGAAGAGTCTCGTTGTAGTGCCATATGCTCATTGTTGATCTGTTGTTCACTGACTACCTGGAGGGTGCGATGCTCACGGGCCCTCAGCTCTGCAATCACTCCATCCTGCAAGAGGTGGAGTGCTTCACCAGGGAGGGCTACCAGATTCAACCCTACTCCTTTTAGGGCACTGAAAGTGGGCCTGTCAACTTCGTTCTCTGTGGTCAGTGATCCATCAGGTAGAACTATCGCACTGGAGGCTTTTGCGCGCAGCATCTCGGCAGCCTCTGAAGTGATGATAGCAAGATTGGTGGACAACATGCCAGCCTGAGACACGTGGATCTGCAACTCCTATAAACCTATCTGGATAGCCCCCAAGATTATGTGTTGTTACTGCTCAAACTGTTGCAGCGCCTCCGCGGTGACATCCCGCACCGTGTCATAGATGTTGTGAAGATCACCCTCTGTTAGCGTGATAGGGTCCAGTGATGTCTTGGTAGCCTTTAATTTCTTCCTGGACCCTCCTTTCTCTTGCTCCCTTGGGCGCTTGATGCGAGTAGATGTCTCTTGAGGGTCCGCGTCGTGCTATTTGGTCTACTCTTCCGTCTACTCAAAAATCTGTCTCAGGTGAAGGCGACCTCGCGCCTTTGTTAGAGCCCCACGCTGTCCCACTTGTCTGCTGCGCGGCCTTGCGCTCTGCCTGGGCTTTGTCAGTGGCCTCCTTCTTTCTCTTTTCGGCCAGCTAAGTGATCTTTAGCTTGGCCTCCTCCTTCTTCTTCTACGTGGTGGACTTGCTTCCTCCCACTGCCAAGTTTGTTGTAGCGTGCCACTCTGTCGGCCATTGATCAAGTACCACATCAATGGTGTCATTCGTTGCCAGGTAAGGCAAGTCGTACCATTTCTGTGCAGGGTCCTTCCATGCCTTGATGGACACATGGTGAAAGTCTGCTTTAAACTCTGCATAGCCCTACAAGTTGGCATACACCGTAGGTGACAATCGTTGTTTGCGATTGATGGCCATGCGAATGTTCATCTCCATCAATATCCAAAAGATCTTGTTGTCCTTGACGCGTTGCGTGTCCTTGGTCACCCACAGAGAAGCGTACTTTTTTGCTTCTGGTAGTTCTAGCACGACCGAAGGGAATTGACTATCCTCTGGCAGCTCCCACGCTACCAGCACAATTGATAGCAAGAGCCACACGTAGTGGAATGTCTTGCTGAGCTCCTGCGCTTCGCGGCAATTTGGTAGGAACTCTCCATGAAGGTAGTCTGACCAGTTGAATTGGACTCCTTCAGTGCACTGGGATGCTAACGCGACGACAGACACCAGTACCTCATTGGCATGACACATCCTCATCACTTTCCCTACTAAAATCTACGTAGCTACCTTTACATCAGGGTCGCAGATGCTAGATATGGCATATCTGTGTGGCTTCTTCACCAGCTTAAATTTTTCTTTCATGGATTCCACGAGGGCCTGCTCGCCACCTTTTCTGCCAAATATCTTAGCCGAATTCTCTCCTGTATATGGCAATCGCATGATTCGATGGATCAGCCTATCCATGATGGGTATTAGCTCCTCCAGCCACAAACACCCATCATGCACTAAGCACAGCAGTTGCTTGATGACCAAGACTGTAACCAAGGTGCGGTTGTAGTGCGACACCTAAAGTAGTTTGAGCAACCCTGCCTTGTCTACTCCTCTAAGCCACCTCTCTGGTTCCAATGTGGTCATTTCGATGTTTGTATCGATGATGCAGAGCATCAGCTGCTTGGTCACCAGGTGTGGGAACTTCTCGTGATCGGCCAAGTCCCAATCTTCAAGTTTTAGCAGCAGCACCCATGCCAAGCGCGGTCCCTCGGAAGCAATATCATCTGGAAGCAGGGGGGTTTGCAAGGGGGTATTTCTCTCTTCGATGTCTTTCAACACTTTGGTCTTGCCCTTGCGTAGAGGGACATACTCAGGCAACCAAGTGATAGGGTTAGCACCTCGGGTTTCAACCTCCTCCACTTCAACTCCCACATCCTCATCATCCATCAGGATGTCTTCGATTTCTTCCTCCTCCAGCTCCAAATTTATGGCTTTTCCCTTCTCCTATGTGGTGGGCTTCCGTGGGTTTCTCCTTGGCGATGCGCACACCGGTATGGCACGTTGCTTGCCCTTTTTATCCTTAGTGGGCTCCTTGTTTGGGGTCGGCTTTGGTATCAGCGTCCTCGGTGATTTAGGGACTTCGACTAACACTTCGACAACCTCTGGAGTAGCTACTTCTGCTTCCATGCCAGTTTCTAGCACCGACTCCTCTATTTAGGTATCTATATCTTCTGTGGTTTCCGACATAATGCTTTCCAACAGTGCTCGTGACGTCTCTGGTAAGTTTGCAAACGCTAGAGTCGCTTTCAAAGCCTTGAATAATTCTCGGTTCATGTGTGCCTGAGAGCTCAACAACTCAATTCTCAAAATGCCAAGTGTTTTTTGCTGGACAGCCACTTGTAATTTATAGGGCATTTTGAATTCAAATCTGACTGTTCCCCCCAAATTTAGTTCATTAATGCTGAATTGGCAGCAGATTTTCAAAGATCTGAGCCATAAATTTCGTCTTAAATATCGGTCGCTCACTTCATTTGGCTGCATTTCTACCGCCAAATCATGAACAGTGACTTTAATGGTCACTTTTTGGTCAACCTGCATGATTTCTCCATGGGTAGCACAGCTCCCTTCATGCTGTCGCGAACCCTGTGACACTTCCTTACTTCGCACAATCATCCAATCGCGTAGCTCCCCAACCCGGGCAATGTAGTTTATAGTCTCGCACCTCCTTTCAGCTACCTAGAGCACTAAGACTTTTCTACCTTCATCTAGTCACATGGTCGAACTGCCAGTGTATGGCTTCAATTGACTGCCATTCACCTTTGATGGGAAGGGTTCTCCATTCAATTCGACCAATTGCACCACTCCTCCATCGGTAATCTCCTTAATGACATAGGGCCCTACCCAGTGCATTCTGAATTTCCCTTGAAATTTATCAAACTTGTTTTCATATAAAAAAAACTAGGTCATTTACCTTAAAGGTGTGCAACTTAATGTGTTGGTCATGCCATGCTTTTTCACACTTCTTTTGGACTTGTTGGTAAAATCAAGCCAAATATCTCTCTTCCTCAAGCTCAGCCAGTTGCGCGAGCCTCTCCTCCAGGGCCCTGTGATCTGTCATACTTGTGATTGCCACTATGCATAGACTAGGTATAATATATTCCATAGGAATTATCACTTCAACACCATAGACAAGCCTAAAGGGATTTTGTCCAGTCAACTTCTTGCATGTTGTCTGATAGCCCATAGTATTGCGGGTATGTGTAGGTCCCTATCACTTCGTTGAGCGTTGAAAACCTTCGTAAGCGCATTCTCCAACACTTTATTGAATGCTTACACCATCCTATTAGCATGTGGGTGGTAAGGCATGCTCTTCTGGTGATATACCTGAAATTCCTCTGTTAGCGCGTTGATCGTCTCATTCAGAAAGTGCGTACCATGATCACTCATCAAAATCTTTGGACAGTCAAATTGTGTTAGTACATACTAAAATAGGAACTTTGCAACAGTCGTGCTTGTGCAATCCTTCATAGGCTATGCCTCTGCCCAACAAGTCAAATACTCTGTCGCGGTGATAATGTACCTTGCTGCCATCTTTCCTTGGGGCTAAATGGGTCCCACAAATTCTATTACCCATTTCTCAAAGAATTGTAACGTCATATGTGGATTTAGTGGCATCTCATCCCTCCGTGATGGCTTGCCAATTCTTTGACACACATCACACGCCTTATAGTATGCTTTTGAGTCCTAATGGAGGGTTGGCCACCACAACCCTGCGCGCAGAATATTCTACGCAGTTGCTCTTCCTACATAATGTCCTCCTGCAGTGCCCCCATGAGCATCCATGAGGATGCTACTTCTTTCAAACTCAAGTACATATCGTCGCAATATCTCATTAGACCCCATTTCGTACAGATGCCCAATAATGACAGAAAAATATGTCATGCGCACCACTAACTCCTTTTGTTGGACGGTGTATCCCTCCAGGGAATTTCCTGTCGTTAGGAAGTGTATATATCCTCAAAATGACCATCCATGACGTGCATTGCAAATAGCTACACGTCAAGCAATTCTTCCTCCAAATTCGTGGGCTCTTCCCTTGTTTTGATGCGCGAAATATGGTCTGGTCCTACGTTCAATCATCCAGGCTTCATAATAACTTCAAAATCATATTCTTGGAACAATAACAGCCACCTGCAGATGCTCCCCCCCCCAACACAGGGTTATTGACCAGGTACTTCAGCGTGGAGTGATCTGTATACATCTTAAAATGGTCACCCAGCAAGTAGTGTTTAAACTTCTAGAGCATGTATACCATGACTAACCCTTCGCGCTTGGTGGTGAAATAGTTCCTCTCTGCCTTGAATAACCTTTTGCTTGCAAATGTGATAGGATGGTCCAAGTCTTCTCCACAAACCTGTGTACATACTACTCCCAGCGTTATACACGACGCGTCGACATGTACATGAAACTCCTTCTTCCAATCTAGGAAGACTAGGATTGGTGCAGTGACCATCTTTTCTTTCAATACATCCAAGCTCTTCTTACAATCCTCGTTCCAGTAGAATGTGACATCTTTTTTCAACAACTTCTCCATGGGTGTGGTGATCTGGGCATAGCCTTTGATAAACTTTCTGTAATATCCAGTATGTCCTAGGGTAGCACGTAGCTATTTCACACTCCTCAGTGCTTCCAAGTTTAGTATCACCATGATATTTAGGGGATCTACCATCAGTCCCTGACTGCAAACCACATGACCCAGCAAGGTCCCAAATGGAAGAAAAAACAGGGACTTCTTCAGATTGAGCGCTATTTGGTATCTTCGACGGGTATCTAGCATCAAGCACAAGCTTGCTACAAGGTGTTTCTCCAGCCAAAACATAGTCCAATCATCAAGTATACTTCGAGGAACCTATGAATAAATTCCTTGAATGCCGCAACGACTACACACGAGAAAATCGCAGGCGCATTCTTCAATCCAAACGGAATTACAGTGTACTGAAAAAAACCCCACTCAGTCATGAAGGTTGTATTTCTCCTATCCTCTTGTGCGATTTTGATCTTATGGTACCCAGACAACCCATCAGTGAAGGAATATGCTTCCTAGCCACCTACATTGTCCAACACTTCATCAGTGAATAGAGTCGGGAAAGGATCATGTACGCAAGTGTCATTCAGCTTTCTGAGATCCACGCATATCCTTATTTCATCCTTCTGCTTCTTCTCCTGTACCACCATTGGGCTTACCTAGTCAGATTCTTCCACAGGTTCAATGATGCCTGCCGCGAGCATCTTGTCTAGCTCTAAGCGGACCTTCTCCTTATACTTTGGATTGAGACGGTAAGGTCTTTTCTTAACCAGCTTCACGTTGGGTTTTAACATGATCTTCATAACACCTAGGTCCCTGATTATCCCTTTTAAATTTGTAAACATGGTAGGGAACAAATCCTGGTATTCGCGGAGTAATTCAGCGACCTTATCCACTGTCGCATCATCCCAGTAATCTCCAATATTCACGAATTTGGGCTCTGCCTCCATACCAATGTTTACCTGTTTTGTTTTCAATAGCGCGGTTATATCAGGATTCTCAACCTGTGGTCCTTCAACCTCGCGGTGACCTTCTATTTCAGGGATGTTAATCTTTTGCGGATCCTCATCCTCTTCTTCAGTGGTTACGTTATAGCATTCTAGCGCATGACTCAGTTGAGTAGCCCACAAAGGATCCTGCGGTATCCTAAAGATTGTTGCTTTCACCTCTTGTAGTGCCTCGTCAATACAATCAAACCTGTCTTCAAAGTTGAATTTCATTATGAATCCTTCGCGCAGAATATCCCATTCACCCGTACCATGGCAGAGCTCTGTTTCTACGTACCAGTTCATTGGGACCACATCCAGGGTGTGACAGAACAAGTGTACCCATTCAGGTTGGGGCTTTTCTCCATAAGCCCGAGCCCATTTGGCCAAGTGCACGCGCGGATCATCCTATCCATCATATTTGTTTTTTATTCACACCTTCGGCTTCCCAAAGCATGTCCTCATCATCCTCCTACATTTGCGCCAATCATCAAAGCTTCCCTTATGTGTACCCCACCATCTTGGAGGGGTAGCGCGCAGTGCCCAGTCCAATGCCTGGAAGCGCTTCTTTTCTGGTACCTCCCTCTCAAATGCATCCAAAAAGATATCCACATCATTAAAGCCATCGTAAGTGGGTAGATTTCTTACCTCTAATGACACACAGTGCGGCGACCGGGTCATCATGTTACAGCTCAGTGTAGTTACCTCATGTAACTGATTCTGCCAATGCTCTAATTCTTCATCAAATTCCGAGGTGCAGGAACTCTCGTGATCCCATGTAATTCGTGCATCCATTGTTGGATTCACCCAATCTTGGTCTCGTGTTGTTATCTTATAAATACAGTCTAGATCGTCATCGCTCTCATAATCACGGAGTGGTTCAGTATAGCGCGATCCCTCAACAGGATCTAGGGGTACTATTACGCGGAGCGATTTCTTCTCAAATATCATCTGTCGCTTCTTTAGGTTAATTACCCTGTTCATATCAGTAGCCCAATCAATTCCAAGGAGCGAAGGATATGGGTTGTTGTCATCCCCAATTTCTATTACTTCAAATTTAGTCAATGTGCTCGCACCCTCAATATCTACAGTCACCCCTTGCAACCACCCCATGGGGATGATCTTCTACTGATTCGCCATCCTTAGCTGAATCGGAGACCATTACAGCACGGGTCTCCCCATCCACTCCCAAGTCTGTTTTGGTAGGACGTTCGCATCTGACCCTAGGTCCAAAATAACCTGATCCATTTCATACTCTCCTATCTGTGCGGTCAGCCTCATCTCCTATCCCGTCCTTGTTTTATGCTAACAAATCTTTCGTACTATGCGCGGCTCACCCAGAGTGCTTCCGGCGCATCTATTTATGAGCTCCTATAAACCCTTCATAGCCTTACTATCACACAATAACTTCATGCAGGTCTCTAGGAAGGTTTTAAACATAGAAGGGTCCATCTCCTAATCAGGCTTATCCTTGCTCCCTGAGGTGGAGGCCTCAATGAAGCTCTTCTTCGCCTCCATGAATGTTTCACGTGCGCGCTTCAAATCGAACTTAGTCTCCTTCACCGGAGCTTTAAAAACCCATTTGTTTTCCTCGGGTTGTTTCCCCTTATCATCTCATGTTGTGATTCCACTTCAAAGCATTATATTTATATTTAGATACTCTTTGCACGGCTCAAACCTCATGATTTGCAGGTTCTGAGTCGGCTGGGGTGGTAGCGCCTCTTTTTCACGTATCCTTGTTATCATCATAGGACAGTCTTCTGTTTCATGATCAAACAGAGTGCAATACTAGCATGACGGACATGTAGGGTTAGTGAAATCATGGGCATAGTGTCTTGGTCCTCCGCAATTGTAGCAGATCAACTGTCCCCAACCTCTGCCAAGTCCTCCTCTACCTCGGCCTCGTCCGCACCCCTAAAAGCCTGTCTGCGCCATCCTCGCGCTCTGGTCACGGGGACACATTTCTGCCTAAACCCTATAGGTAGGAGTTCCATCCATCATTAGTTCATAGCTTCTGTAATTACGCTCATCTTGCGCTACCAACCTACATAATTTGTAGAATAGTTGTTGCGGAGTCTGTACAAACTTTTGCAGCAAATGATAGTTATCTGTGGCATGTTTTCCTACTACCTGACATATAGCGCACCACAATGCAGGCCCCGTGCTCGATCCTTCCTAAGCTTCCGGCCTCAAAGGCATTGGTCCTCCTGTAATTTATTTTGCAAAGACCAGGCAATGGTCTTTGTCATGCCCTTGACCCTTGCATTTCAAGCACCATACCTCTTCGCGCACCTCTGGCCGAACTGTTCTATCCTACTTCAAACTTTGCATCTCAAGGCAAATATTTTTCAACTGCGCATGGATTTGTTGAACCCCCAGATTTGTATCTTGCATCAGGGTTTCATGCAGTCTCATTGCAATATCCAAGGCCTCAACCTAAGTTGTTATCTTCTATTGTGACAGTGCAACCTTTAGGTGTGGCAGGAGTGAAGCTGCAAACCACTCGTGATGTTGTCCATCTATCAAGTTCATATTAGCTTCACGGATTTTTCACTTCAAACTCTGATCTAATTCCCAAGGTGTCTCGCCTAGTTGCATTGTGATTTCCTTGAACCCCACAATTGACTATGCCTCAGATTTAGGCCTACAGAATTCTTTGTTCAATTCGGTCTGGATGTCTGCCACTCCAGGATTCAGGTTATCATTAGAGTACTTTATGTACCAGGTTAGCGCGTAATCCTGCATAGCACTAAGCAGTGTTTCCTTATTCATGTGATCATTTGTAATGCCCTGAGCTTCCCATATAGCTTTCACAACGAACCAAAATTGGTTCGGGTCCTCATTTCCTAAGCCTTTAAACAAAGGCAGATTCACTGAATTTGCCATATTGAACTGCGGTGGAGGCGGAGGTGGTACGGGTGAAGTCGCAGGTGATGGTGGTGAAGTTGGAGGTGGTGTGGGTGGAGGTGGAAGTCACAAGAATCCTTGTCTTATTAACTAAATAGCACTTCGCGAAGAAGCTTGCACTACTCCCTCTTCATCACCTCACGGAAGTGAAATCAATGGATTATATTCAGGACCCTTCCTTCCTTCGTTCCTATAAGTTTTTCTGCTTCGCGTAGCTCCAAACATCAAGGTAGTTGCATAAACCACTTTTCTCACAATAACATTTTAATCCAGGTATTCAAAGATTTCAAGTACTTAACTCGTGGTCCTTTGAAAAAGCATCACTCCCCCTCATTATAGCTAACTAAGGTATCGACTGCGAATTCAATTACATATCCTCCTATGACGCGATCAATCCAATGATTGACAGCGTAGGCGATCTTATCCTTAGATGCTTCCAATTTTTGTACTAGCTTCGAGGTCCAAACAATAGGACTGTCAAGTTTCCACCTTCCTTGGATATCTGCTAGCTTCGAGATCCACTCGTATAGCTCAACCGGAAAGGAGCAGAAAAAGATCTCGTGTATTTTTGTATATAGCTACCTATCCAACCACTATTCCTTTGTCAGTCGTGGGCTTCTTTTCACATGCGTCGCGAATTCGTGGATATTCCTATCCAATCAATCTTCGATCTCTTTCTTAGTTGGATTCCAGTGATACGGCATCACACATCACTTATGCATATTCCAGTCCTAGCAACGAAACCATTTGTTGGCTTGAGGGGCCTGACCCAGGTTCAGCGTTAGTTAGCCAAACAAATCCCTACACTACTGGCCCTTTCGGCATCAGCCCGCAGAGCGCGGACCGAAGTCTCACCCAAAGCAGTATGGGGGGATGTTGGAACCAAGTTTTTGCACCTTGAGATGATCGTGATGTTGGTTTATTCCTTCTATTCCTACTTTCGCACAGGTCACTTAGTTCTAGGGCTTGCCAGACTATCCCTCTATTCTAACCTTCAGTACCTCCGCGAAAAGGTATGATTGACCTTCGTGTAGCCCTAACCTGTGGCTCAGGTACTTTCGTGTTGCTGGGGCAGTGTACCATGCAGATTCCCAAACTAGTCTAAGCATCTTACTTATCTTATTAAACAATCATAGTTAGCACCATGTAAACAGATTTTCTTACTTGCATTCACTTAACCAACATAATTACATACATTCTCCCAACATATAAGCATTATAAATGAAATTCATACACAATACGACAAGATGCATTAATTGGAACAAAGACACAGAATTTTTAGAATACTTCTCTTTATTGATATCTTCAAGTGATTACAGTCTTTATCCACCCTGCGCACACAACTGCAAGGGTCTGCGCACTTAGCTGTGAACTTCCACCCTAGGCCTCTGCACACTCAGCTGCAGAGCCTTTACCTACGCTACGACTAGAAACTTAGACTTCTTCCTTCAAAGCTATGACTCTCTGAGACTTATCTGAACTACCTAGAGCTTACTTACTTATCTCTTTTTATACAATCCCATGGTCCGCGGACCATGGGTAGATCTTTTACAGCCAACTTTACTTTACAAAAATAAGTGCAGACAACCCTTTATGACTCATGACACCTTCGCGACCACAAAATGTGGAGACTTTACAAGTTTATTACAAAATTCTACCCAAAACATGGGATTTTAACCCCAAAACTGTCCTTGGGGGATCCCGTTCCCAAAATAGACCCTAAAAAGATTAAATCCATGAAGGAATGGAAAATCCCCACAGCCTTAAGGCATCTTAAAGGATTTCTTAGGTTGACAATGTTGTTGGCTTGTTGGGACCTGACCCAAGTTCAGAAGTGTTTAGCCAAACAAATCCCGAAACTACTGGCCCTTTCGGCAACAGTCTGCGGAGTGCAGACTGAGCTATCACCTAAGGTAGTATGGGAGGGTGCTAGAACCAGGTTTCTGCACCCTAGGGATGTCTTGATGAAGTCTAGGAAGTTCGTGAACCGAACCCGCACGTTTGCGCTGCTGCACGCAGCCGTCTGTCCTTCACAACTTGTGCACTTGCTTCTGCGCAGCTCTATAAAGAGCGCGAAGAGGTGTTGTCTAGATCCTTTATCCTTACTGTGATATTATTATAGATCTTAACTTAATTGTGTGGGCCCAATATTCTTATTAATCATTCAACATTCATAACAAGTGTGCGCAATCATAAAACAGTAAAGAGATGCATAAATATAACAGAAGCGTAGACACACAATATTTCAGAATCAACTTATCTTTTATTAATTCTCTGTCTAAGTAGAATCCCAACTCTGCCCTGCACACTCAGCTGCAGGGGTCCGCACACATAGCTACGGACTCTACCAGGCCTCTGTGCACTCAGCTGCAAAGCCTCTTCCTACTACTACAACCTAAGACTCGAACTTACAAACTCAGAGCTAATTCATCATCCAAAACTCATATGACTCCCTTTACACTTAGAGCCTCGCTCTATTTATACAATCCCATGGTCCGTGGACCATGGGTAGGCCGACACACTTTACATTAACTTACATTATCTTAGGGTGGACAACCCTAGACTCTCGCGCTCCGCGCCCGCATTTCGTGGGGTCTTTACATTACACTTGACCAAAATCCAGGCTTCAAGCCCCAAAAACCCACTATGGGGGGATCTGCTACCCAACAGGCCCCCAACACAATCATCGTGACTCGTCCTGAGTCACTCTGCTGGTGCGGCGATCTTTGCACAAAGTCCATACAACTGTGCCTGTGTTGCGCAAATATCTGTAGTGCACTACTCTGTTGTCCGCTGGATCTGCTTTGCTCGCTCGGGTGAATGCTCATTGGCAGGGTAAAATCACTGTCTTAGGTCATGCATCGCTTTCATTTCTGTGAGTTTTCCTTCAATGTTGGCCATGATGAGGAAGGCCTCATCAATCCAAGGCTGGATGTGTGCTTTAAGTACTGCCTCTTTTTGGCGTGTTGCGTCCACTTGCTCCTTCAATGCCTTTGCCTATTGTAGGCTCATGAGCCGCTGAGTTAGGACTATTGTCTGTGCTGTCCCGCACACACTATCATATTGCATTTGAAGCTCTTGCGCCTCTGTTTCCAACCGTTGTATGGTGGGATCCTCCTGTAAGGTTGTGAGGACCCTGAAGGATTCTTCCAACAAAGTGGTACAGCTCTGCACTACCTATTCAATTTCTCCCAGCCTTTTTTGAATATCGTTGGCACGCTATTCTCGAACTTCTGGGGGCGTGGAGGGTTGCACCTTTAATCATAGTTCAGTAATTTGTAGGTTGAGGTCCATTTGGATCCTCGTAGCTTCCTCCTTTGCCTCGCGGAATCCACTAGACAATTTGTGGATCCGCATTCCTATTGGTAGATCTGTCGCAATTTCCAGTTCCGAGACCCAGCGACATGCTCCTTCTATGATCTACTCCAATTTTTGGTTCTGCGCTATTGCTTCATTGCGTTGTATGCTAAGCTGTTCGATGTTGATTCGTTGTTCACTTAGCATTTGCACTGCGCATCCCTCCCTAGTGCAGAGTTCTGTCGTCGCTCCGTCCTGTAGCTGGTATAAAATATCCCACAGAAGGGTGGCAAAGTTTAGGCCAAGTCCCTTAATTCATCCTACCACGGCTCTATCCTCCATGATGTCTGTTTTCAGTGCTCCTTCTGGCAGCGCGATGGTGTTAGTCATTTTGGCCCACAATAACTACTCTGTTACCGATGTTCCCACGGCACTGTAGGTGACTACCATTCCTTCTTGTGGGGGCCACACCTAAAGTCCCTGGAGTTGTGCCCTGAGGGCCCCCAACACATTTTGCTACTCTGTCATTGCTTCCTGGAGCGCTTCCCTGGTGACCTCACAAACTGTGTCATCGATGTTGTATAGATCACCCTCTGTCAGTGTAATAGGCTCCCCATCCAGTTTGGACACCTTGGTCTTCTTCTGTGGCCCTGTTCATTCCGTACTGTGCGGCCGTTTCAGTTGTGTTGATGTCATGCTCGAGTCCACGCCTTCTGCCGTGTCATCTATCCCCTATCCTGTGGTCAGATCCGGGCCTCTTCGCTTCGACGTTGTGGTTGCCCCAGTTGTCGATGTTGTTTTTGCTTTGTCCGCGGCCTTGGTCTACTCCGCAGCGGCCTTCACTACCTCGCAGGAAGCCCTTACCTCCTTGTCGAATTGCTCGTTCCGCTTTTGTTGTGCCAACAGCTTGGTGGCATCCTTCTGTCTTTGTATGGCTGCCTCATCGCGCACTGCCAAATCCAGGGCACGCCACTCAGGTGACCATGAGGAGCACCATGAAACCAGCATCATCAACCACGATGAAGGGGATTTTGGTCCATTTCTACTCCGGATCCTTTCACGCCCTGATATACACATTGTGCATATCTGCCTTAAAGTATGCAAAACTCCGCATACAGTCATATACTGTGAGGGATAGGCGCGGTCATTTGTTGATCCACATCCGTACGCTTGCCTCCATGATTATCCAGAAGATCTTGGTCTCACGGATTTGTGTGGCATCCCTTGTCACCCATAGCAATGCGTACTTCGCTGCCTCTAGCAAGTCTTGATCAAGAGGAGGAAACTGACTGTCCTCTGGCAATTCCCCTGTGACCAACAAGATGGATAAGAGAAACCACGCATAGTGGAAGGTCTTACCCTGCTCCTGGGCCTCCTTGCAGTTCATCAGGAACTCCTCACAGAGGAACTGTGCCCAGTTGAATTGTACCCCCTCGGCGCATTGCTCGGCCAGTGCGATGATCGTTGCTGGTACCTTGTTTCTGCGACATTTTCTCATCACTTTTCCTACCAGCAGGTGGGTGGCTACGCACACCCCTTTTTCTTGAATGATATTAATGACATAGCCCCTTTGCTTCTTCTCCAACTTGTATTTTTTCTTCATGGCCTCTGCGAGCGCTAAGTCTCTGCTTTGGCCGACTATTTCCGCGAGGTCCCTTCCCATACAAGGAAGCCGAGAAATCCTATGAATAAGCTCCATCTTGATGGGAATCGGCTCCTCCAACCACAAGTATCCATCATGCACTAGGCATAGCAATTACCTGATGATGATTATCATGATTGGTGCCCGGTGATAGTGTGGAATCCATAGTAGGTGGAGTAGCCTGGCCTCCTCCACACCGCGCAGCCATTTCTGCGGCTTTAGCGCTATAACTGACCCCTCCTTTCTCTGTTTCATGAGTTGGCTGGTTTCCAAATGTGGGAAATTTTCACTGTCCGCGAGGTCCCAATCTTCAAATTTCATCGTGGGCACGCAACCCAGAATCGATCCTTCAAACAGAATTCCATCTGGGAGAAACGGGGTTTGGAGTGTGCTCTTAACAGCATCCAAATCTTTGGGCACTTTCACTCTCCCTTTCTGCGGGGGGAAATACTTAGGCAGTGATCCAAAATGGATTTTGGATAGACTCCTAAGTCCAAGTGTTCCTCACTGAGGAAAATTAAAGTCCAAGGAAGTTCTTGGAACTAGCCCCATTGCAGAGATCGTCTCATTCTTAATCTATTGCAACTTGCATGGGCAAAAACTGACCTAGGATGCAGAATTTATCATAAAATGAAGTTACCTATATCCTTTGGAAAAAGGGGAAAAATCCCTTGAAAATGGATCCTAAAAACCCTCTAAGTCTTCCAAATCTCCTAAAAGGTAAAAACCATTGCAAAAGGAGAAGTTTTAGAAAAGGTGGATAACACTATCGGGCCTTAAAAACATGAGAAAACAACGAAAATCGAGCCCATCGGAGGTCAAAGGAACAGTGAACAGGGGTCATCGAATCTAGCCGATCAACGGTCCAGATCCAATTGGCAATCGCAATAAACGATGGCTATCGGAGGATATTGGAGCATAATATATGATTATTGCGATTGCGACATCGCAATTGGCGATTGCAACGGAGCGATATCGCAATCGGCGACCACAATAGAGCGCTACACTAGCCCGGGCATGAGCGATATGCGATTGCGATCAATCGCATCGCAATATCGCAATCGGAGTTACATAGAGGAGCGTTCACACACACACACACACACACACACACACACACATATATATATATATATATATGCGATGCAATCAGCCGGACCTGATCACAAATATAAACGCTATTTGATATGATTTGAGATCCGTCAAACGGCGGATTTCTGTGTATTTCGTGTATTTTGTTTATTAAACAAATTACAAAGAAAATGCATCGATGTGATATTACGGACCTGAAAGGGTTTATTAATACTGTTACATATGATTTCAAGTCCGATAAGCGGGATTTTCAATGTTTTTAATGTATTTTATAAATACAAAGGGAAAGCCGCTGAACGATCAATTGTGACTTGCAATAGCGACCAAGGAAGAACCCAATAATGCTATAAAGTGCATTTATGAAAATTTGAAGTCCGGTGAACAGTGTTTTCTATGGATTTTTCCTGTGTTTAGTATATTTTCCTGTGCAAGCCGAGAATGGCTATATTAGGGGATTTCAAGCGCTGATGCACTCTCCCATTATAGAATAGGTGGCATCCATCCCTAAGGGCGTTTAGCAATGATTACTAACACTCAGAGACGGGATTTGAGTGAACCAAAATAGAAATACAGAGAGCCAAAGAGGGAAAATGAACCAACCATGCCGATTTGGCTTAAAAGCCACAGAACGATGGAGATAGGAGCTGTTGTTGGTTGCTAAGGTTGTTGTTGGGGTTTTGTTGCTGAAAGTGAAGCCAAAGCAGGAAGCTAAGGCGAAGGAGGCAGTGCAGAGGCAAGAAGGCAGCCAAGGGGGTCACTTGGAAGTCAAGTGAAAAGCTAAGAGGGCTGAAAACAGATAGAGGGCAGAAAGAAGCCAGAGCCGAAGAGCTAGAGTTAGAGCCAAAGATCCAGAACCAAGAGCCAAGAGCCAGAGCTTCAAGAGCCAGGGAATAACATGGTGTTTGAACCCACTGTTTCTTTGTAAAACAGCAGGAGTTAAACCAAGAGCTTGTAAACAAGACTTATACCATAATCCCAGAGAGCCTAGTTGAGTTGACTAGAGCTCACGAAGATGTAGCCCAAGAGTTGTGGGTGAACTCCTAATTAAATTGTTGTCTTATGTGTTTTTTTACTGCTGCATTATTCAGTGTTATATGCATTTATATATCAAATTAAGCACATTTACATATTTTCTAAAACATCATATTTTTAAGGCATATAATCAGTTAAAAACAAATATCATCATACACCTATATTTTCAAGCATTTCTTAATTCTGCATTGGTTAATCAAGAAGACTTGGGAATAATTAAGCTTTGGAAGTGGGAGAGGTTCTTGTAAGTTAGACAAGAAACCTAAGTTCCCCATTTTCAGATCAGGTGGTATCAGAGCTTAAGTTTGATTAACCCCACCTTCAAAGGAGGTTATATCAGAATGCTTGATTGACAGGGAAAAGATTGCTTTTCTGAAAGGTGTTTGTGCAAATCAAGGATTGATTTTCTAATTGATGTATGCTTGTTACAGACTAACTATTTTCTAAGTTTGCAGAGGTAAAGGGAAATTTATTTTTAGCTTAGTCCAAGAATGACAAGAAGGAAGAAGGGCTGAAGATATTCTTCTATCCCAAAGGACCTCAAGGCAATCCAAAGCACAAGAGGTTTGTTGCAAAAGGTTGCTTAAATAAGCTCTTTATCTTGTTGAAGTTTTTTTGTTCATTGGCATAATGAAAACTTCTACAAGTGGGTCCTTGAATTCTGCTTGTTTCACAAGATTCTTTGATGAGGACATGAAGCAAGAATTTTCCACCATGATGGATATGGTGAGAGAAATGTATGAGGATTGAAGGAAGAGCAGCAGACTTAGGGAGCAGTTGAATTCCATGAAGGAAGATAAGCAATTGCTTTCTGAAAAATTGCAGGAAATGGAGAGGCAACTTCATATTTCAAATATGAACCTGAAAAGTGTTAGGATATTCCATCACATAGGATATAGTTAAGTTCAACTTGGTCTAGTGTAGAGTTAGGTATAGAGTTAGGTAAAGTGTGTTTCTTTACCGTTGTACATTTTGTAACTTACAATCCGACGGTCACGATATGTAGTGATCCGACGGTTCACTCTCTCCTCGGTATTACCGACACTTGATCCGTGGCTTGACACCCAATTGGTCCATGAGTTCTATTTAAAGCGCATGGAGGGTCATTGTTTGGGTAATCCGTGCATGAGAGAAGCTTATGTAAATTTTCATTCTTTGATTAATAAATTGCCTGTAGTAGCCACGTTGGCGCAGGCTGTGGACTGTTTCCCTCTTTGAGGGTTTTAACCACGTCAAAAATACTGGTGTATTGATCTGTGATCTGGTTGTGAGTGGTGTCCTTTTGGTGTTCTTTCTGAGGAACTTACCCTGTAAATTCCTACATGGTATCAAAGCTATTTGAGGGCCGCGTCCGTTGGTGATCCAAATCTGAAGCCTGTAGAACTGCATGCGGCTATCGTTTCCTAGATCTGCTGTTTCTGACTGCTTTCGGGCTGAGAGGACTGCTCTGTTGCGTTCGGAGCATCTATTCCAGTGAGGAACCCCTTTCGTTTCACGCGAAAAGGTTTCCGGTAGCCCTAGCTGCGTCATTTTTCAGATCGGGAGGTATACAGTGTTTTTGCAGTTTACTGTTATTTTCTCTCTGCTTATTTCGGTTTCGGTTTATTTAGCCCTTTTTTTTAACCGGATCTATACCTTTCATCTCTGCGTATGCTCTTTGCCCTGCGACTCTGTGCGATCTGGGCAAATCAGAAACAAAAAGGAAGGATTTTTCTCATGCATATGCTCTTTTCCCTGCACCTTAGTGTGATCTCGGAAAATCAGAAACATTGAGAAAAATATTTAATTTTTCGGCTAAAGCTAACTTTGAGATTTTTTTTTTTTTAAATATCTAGTTTTTTTGCTAAAGCTAACTTCGAGCCGCAAGGTTCGTTTTTCTTTGCATATTCGTGTTGGGTTTTGTGTTTTGTGTTTTGTAGGGAAAAAGAGCTTTCTCAAGGCAAGCACGCAAACCAAGGCCCCCCCCCCTCTCTCTCTCTCTCTCTCTCTCTCTCAAATTTTTTGTATAGATCAATTGGTTCAAAGCTATTTTAAGAGAGTAGAGGTCTTGGGTTCAAGTCTCCATTTTGTGGGGGCGGATTTTTTCATTCCCGCACATTCGCGCACTTTGCCGGCGACTTCAACAAATTTTTTCAAAAAGCCATAACTTCTTCATCCGGAAGCCTTTTTCAGAGCTGTTTTTTTTAAAACAGCCTAATTTTTCGAGATCTATCCATTGGAACACTTACTTTCAGCATCTTCAGCTTCAGTTTTTTAAAAAAAAATGGAAAGTCCATGCCAAGTCATTCTTGACAACACTAACTACTTCCAATGGATAGCCTACATGGAAGATTTACTTAGAAGTAAAGGTCTCTACAGAATAGCCACAGACCAAGAGAAGAAACCAAAAGATAAAGACAAGGATGCAAAATGGGAAAATAGATGTCACACGGAAACAGTCAAAAGTGCGGACACAACCGACCTTCCTAGAAGTCTAAGACATTCTAATGACAAACAAGACAAACTAGAACTATCCTTCTCTAAACATGCATTGTGATATGAGAAATCAAGTGTTTCGTTCTTACCTTTGTCCAAACACTGTTGTAGAAGTCCAAGCTTTGTTGATCTGGATGAGTTCCTCCTTTTCTCCAAAACCTGCAATCACCAACAGTCAAACAATTAAATAGCACCTGATTATAACATAAAACAAAGCATATTCAACATATAGACCAAGGAGTACATGAAATAACCCATAAACAACAAGTTATTGAGAAGAATGGACCAATTTGCATTAAAGGTAATCAAAAGGAACCATTACAACCTGAGCCTTGGTGTTGTGCAAGCTCCTTCCAGGGTCCACAAGAGTCTTCCTCTACTTTGACAAAGCTCACCCACTTCCAAATAGAACAAGCAAAGATGGCAATCTCTCCTCACAAGCTTCTAAATGGGAGTCCTAATTCCTGCAGCATTTACCCTTAGAAATGTATAGCTTTCAACCTCTTCTCCTTCTGGCCCAATGCCTGTACTTATAGTGCTCAAGAGGAAGTTAATCAGGTCCACCATCAATGGGATAATCCCCTCTTGGATGGGATAGCTCCCCTATTGATGGGATAAGTTCCTCTTTGGTAGGAGTGCATGAACCATCTGGAGGCGCCCAATACACGTCGAACAACCTTCTAGAATGCTCTAGAAATGACCACAAGTAACTTTTTAAAGATGAAACTTGCGCATTCTAACCTTTACAGGGGGACGCACCTGTCCCTTTACATACAGAGCATCTTTGGACGCAGCTTTTGTGAACATTGGGAGCGTCCCCGCAGGTAAGGTTGAGAGAACCTGCGTCCCCAGAGATAAATACATTTATACAAGATTTTCTCTCTTTTTTGGAGTTTGACATGGAGAGCAGAGGCATAAGACTTGCCTAAGAGGGTAGCATGACTGTTGATTGAGCCATACTAACTGTAAATAGTCATGGTGACATTTTTTAGTGTAACAGATTGCCCCCTAAAGTGCGAAGCCTGGAATAGATTAGGGTTTGTAATATCTAGGAAGGGTGAAGCGCTTTATCATTTCAAGGATTATCCCGTGGAGAGCCTGGTCAGAACCTGCAATTTTCAACACAAAATACATGTATAAGATTATATCATCACTGAGGTAGGCATTCCCATACTCAGATCAAAACTTTAACTAACAGACTAACTACTCTGATACAGGAATGATCTTGCAGTACATCACAATCATAGACTTTTGTAGACACAGTATGGACGCAGCCATCTGTTTATGATTAGTCTACTTAGATAATGAATACAAAACTCCTCGCAGCCTGGATGGTGGAAACTAGATCCAGGGTCTTCATTTCTACTTCCCGAATTGGTACGATTCTAGCCATGCGAATAAATGAGTTGATGTCGAACATGGTAGAAACCACTTGATTACCAGTCGATGATGTAAACTGTTAACAAGCGTGAGAGAGACCACCAGTAATGTCAATGGTTCTCAAAGTACCCAGTACAATCCATGAGATGTGAATGAATGAGTTGATGTCGAACATTTCACGGAATCCTTCGATCGAAAGTCAATGATGTAAACTGACGTCAAAGGCGAGAAACCTGCCATTGATGCATGCAGACTTCAAGGTACTGACGATTTCTAAGTCATCTCTCTAGATAATGTGCTGATGTCGATAGAAAGCGACCCGTTGCAGGCAAGCCCGCAACACGAAATCATTGTTCAAGTTGAAGAAATGTTGCTGTAAGGACCGACTCAGGGATGGTCAAATGGATGACAAGTATTTTGCAGATGAAAGTTTTGCTTGCAGACCTCTTGAACACATAACGACACGACAGATGGCTTGGTGACGAATAACTCAAAGTTAATCCCCGAAACCCGGTTAAAGACTTTCAAAGTGGTTTGATCAACTGTGAGGTAAAAGATTTCCCAACCCAGGTGAATGAAAAGTGTCGTGTTCAAGAGTGGTAATAAAGTTTCTTTTGAGACAAAAGGTAACAAACAGGTTCATTCTTCTCTCTTTTCCCCCACCATTTCTGGCAAGTACCTCTTTATTTTTAACAAGCTTGAGGAGGATAACATATGCTTGATTATAAGCTCATCCTTCGGATGAGTCCAACCTAGTTTTGATTCGAACCCTAGGAAGGAGCGGTTCGTTCCTGTTTGTAATTGAACAGGTCCTTTACTGTGAAATGTTTAACGAGCCCAGTATAGGAGAAACTCGGCGTTTTTCAATTTTAGAGAGTCTGAAAAACTTAAGAAGACTCCAAGTTGAACTTTTTCGTAGATTTGTGTCCCTCAAGCCCGAAAAAGTATAAAATAATACCTGGGGGAACCGCTTGATCTTGCGACCAAGGAGTACTTTCATAATTAGTGCCACTGACCTGAAAAGTAAAAAGCGATCAAGGACACGTCGTTTTATTTCCAGTATCGAGTTTGAAACGACAAAAACCCGGCAACCTTTTCCTATTTTTACGGTCAGAAAAGGGCTATAAGGGGACCGTCTTTTAATTCCGTTTTAACGAGTGTAAAAGAAACGCTCGGCAATCTTTTCATATTTTAGGAGTCAGAAAAGGGCTTAAAAGATGACTCTGAGGTTTCACTTTTTCGTAAGTTTTATCGAGTTCGAAAAAGGGATAAAAATGTACTCATGGTTTTCACTTTTTCGTAAGTTTTAACGAGTTCGAAAAAGGGATAAAAATGTACTCATATGGCCGACTTTCAATTTAATTTACGAGCAGGAAAAGACGGAAAGAACTCGGCATTTTCATTTGTTTTACGAGAATGAAAGATGGCAAAATAATCTCGGGATTTTCATGAGTTTAACGAGTCTTGAAAATAACTGAAATTGACTCAAGATAGGTTTCATTTTTACAAAAGCTTGAAACAGAGAAAAACTATGCTTTATGCCCCCTAAGCATAACTGCTAGAGCGCATGCCCCCCCCAGCTTCATTTCATTCAACCAGCTGGATGAAATGAAGGTTGAGTTACGAGATCATTTGAAAGACTCGACCTAAAACTGTAAGAAAATTATGCAAAACACTGAAATAACTAACCTAAATACTTAACATTTACGAGATCTAGTCAATCTCTCGACTCAAGTAGAGGAGGATTTGTTTCATTTTTTAACGAGCTTGACACAGGAAAAGAACTATGCTCGGATTCGGTTTCATCTTTACGCAAGCTTGAAACGAAAAACTATGCTTGTTATAAGTTCACGCAAGCTTGAAACGAAAAACTATGCTTGTTATAAGTTCGCATGTCCCCAGCATAATGACGCAAATCAAGGTACATGCCCCCCAAGCTTTATTGCATTCAATGAGGTGGATGGAATGAAGCTTGACTTTCAAGATCTTGGAAAGACTTGAGGGAGCTGTTTCATTTTTAGTGAGGTTGACACAGGAAAAGAACTATCCTCAAAACTCTTGTTTCATTTTTTAAACGAGCTTGACACAAGATAAGGAACTATGCTCGTAACTACTCTCTACAATCTACCTAACAAAAAACTCTACTCTAAAAACCTTGATTCATTTTTTAACGAGCTTGACACAAGACAAGGAACTATGCTCTAAGAACCTCGATTCATTTTTTAATGAGCTTGACACAAGACAAGGAACTATGCTCTAAAATCCTTGATTCATTTTTTAATGAGCTTGACACAAGACAAGGAACTATGCTCATGACTACTCTCTACAATCTACCTACTTAACCTACCCTTGTTTCATTTTTTAAAGAGCTTGACACAAGACAAGGAACTATGCTCAAAAAGTTCGCATGCCCCCAGTATAATGATGTAAAGCGAGGTACATGCCCCCAGGCTTCATTGCATTCAACCAGATGGATGGAATGAAGGTTTACTTTCAATATTTACCTTGAAAAGGGAGTTGTTTCATTTTTTAAGGAGGTTGACACAAGAAAAGAACTATCCTCATACCTGATTCATTTTTAACGAGGTTGACTCAGTAACAGGAACTGTCCTCATACATGATTCATTTTTTAACGAGGTTGACTCAGTAACAGGAACTATCCTCAAAACCCTACTTTCTACCATCTACCTAAATATCCTAAAATCTACCTGATTCATTTTTTAATGAGGTTGACTCAGTAAAAGAACTATCCTCATGCTCACTGTTTCATTTTTTAACGAGGTCGACACAGTAAAAGGAACTTTCCTCGTGACTCCTTGTTTCATTTTTTAACGAGGTTGAGACAGGAACAAACTATCCTCGTACTCCTTGTTTCATTTTTTAACGAGGTTGATACAAGAAAAAACTATCCTCGCAGACACCTATTTCATTTTTTAACGAGGTTGGCACAGGAAAAGGAACTGTCCTCACACTCCTTGTTTCATTTTTTAACGAGGTTGATACAAGAAAAAAACTATCCTCGTTCACACTGATCATGGCTTCCAACTGGAAGAAAGACATGTCAATGGACACTCCTTGATCATGGCTTCCAAGAGGTCTTCATCAGAAGGAAGAATAGTTCTCTGGAAGGAACACATGTCAAGGGACTCAAAAGGGATAAGAACATCGTGTTCAAGTAATCCCATAGAGTTTTCCATGTCAATTACCGGATCTAAATCAACAGTGAGAGGCTCACTTACATCGGTAACTGAAAACATGGGACCAGTTGCCACATAATTAACCCGTGGCAGGGTAGATACCACTTTAGAATCAGGAACATTTAGGGGTGTCATATTATTGGTAGTCGAAACAAGACTAGGGAACGAAAGCTGGTCTACAGTCACAATACCGCCATTGTGAGGGAAAGACATCACGCGAAAGAGTGTCGATACGACAGCTTTCATTGCATAAACATAGTCTCGCCCAAGGAGTAAATTGAAATCCAAGGGACCTCGAACTACCATAAGATCAATACAGACAGTTTTACCTTCCAAGGTAATAGAAAACTTAGGAAGGATCCCTAAAGGTTCACTAATGGTTCTGTTAAAAGCTTTCAGATTCTGCGTAATAGGCGCAAGCTGAGGGGAAGTTGAGGATAAAATACTAACAGAAGCACCTTCATCTACCTGAGTACGATGTATGTCCCTACCACCAGCCTTGACAATGATTTGGAAAGGGATGGAGGAAGGAAGACGAGGTTCTGTCAGTCTATTCCAATCAAAGGAAAAGACCTCAGTGCTTGGAGGGGGTTCTATAGAAACAGGTGAAATGCCCCCCGGCATAGAAGAATCTGATGTAACAAGAAGAACCTGAGCGGTATGAAGTTCACTCTCTAAAGGGAAAGTGGGATCGACTGAATGTGAAATTGAATCGACCACTTGATCAACTAATTGATCATCAACCTGAGTGACATGAGTTTCACCCTCCAATGGGAGAGTGTGATTGACTGTACTTGAATTTAGATCGATCACTCCGTCAGTTGACGGTAGGTTGGGAGAAAGTTTACGGTAACCAGTTGGAAATTCTTGCTGTGGAACAGTAAGTTTTTCCAACAATGTTGAGGCTTCATGCATGTGAGGGCAAATGTGAGTTTGATGACTCCCTTTGCATAACTTACAAGGAAACCTAACTTTACCCTTTTTCCCAGGAACCTGACTATCACTGTTTGATGGATCAATAGAAAGTTGATGAGATTTTTCTGACCATACTTCCAAGACCTTTGGAATACCAGGACAATTGACAAGGAAGTGGTCACCCTTACAAAGCCTGCAAGGGTATTTGGGTTTACGGTGCATGTCGGAATTTTCCTCAACACAACTAACACTTACAGCCATGGTTGGTTGGTTGACTTCTTTCTTATCTTGCTTCTTCTTCTTCTTTTTCTTCTTCCCTTTCTTCTTCTTCTTAGCCTCCTGGTTACTAGCATCAAGGCTTTTACCAGGCGAAGAGGAAGAAATGGAGGAAGAAAAATTAGGCGAAGAAGGTAAAGGGTCAACAGAAGGTTGGTTATGTTGAGATGGTGAACTCTGTGAAGCATTCGGCTGAGGTGGAACAATTGGAGTACTTTGGGCCAACGAAGTTGAAAATAACCATATCGGTAATCCTATTATAAATCCAGGTAATGACAAAGTAGCCATATAAGGAGGACCAACATTTCCAAAGTAAGGAAAAGTACTAGGATTCTCATTAGGAGGGGTTCCTAGGTTGATAAATTCCGGAACATTTGCCATTATATTCAACTTCAGTGAATTTTATTAACAATTTAAAACTAAAATTAACAATTCACAATGCACACCTAACAATTAAAATTCACAATTCACACCTATGGTCTCTAAAAGTAAAAACAAACAAATTAACACGCGCTATCAAATCTAGGAGTCAAACCACACACAAACAGTAAGCTCTCCGGACTGAAAACACTAGTTGGTGATGAAGCCCAACCTCGCAGAATCCAGTACAGAAATAGTGGGTGGAACAGTTACCCCGACAACCTGCTTAATGAATAGACTGGACCAAGTTCCTCCACTTTAACCGTCTCGAGTGAAGTGAACCCCCCAGAAAATCCAAGTGAGTATAACCGACGTCTGCTCCAGGTACAGTGGGATCTTCCCTCCACCGTCACCTTGGGTAGAATCCTAAGATAATGGTCACTAAGGTTACCAACAGCAACAAATGCACCTGGGGGAACAGTCTACACTCCGACAGCACGCAAGGGCAGAGTATCAAGCTCAATCCCCTTGCCGGCTCCTTGACAATAATCCAAGGTTTACCGACAAGTGACCCCTGGCTCCTCGACAATGGTTAATCCGAGGTTTACCGTTTGTAATACGTGCGTGTCTGGCGTCGTTCCCAACGAGGGAGGATTGATCCCCTCACTGGTTCGGACACGAGCTCGTGCTTCTCCTTTAAGAGGAGCTTTCCCAGAGTACAAATGAAACAGTTGGATTTATCCTACCACAAGATAAGCTACTTGTTTGGTTTTGCTGTCTTGGAGAGTTAATTACTCTCCTACTCCAAGACACTAGCCTAAGCTATGTTGGTGTTTCAGAGCCCTAGAAATGTAAAAATTACTAGATGAATTTTAATTAAGCGCTGTGTTATTAAGGCTGTTATTACTCAAATGGGTAAATGGATACGAAACCAATGGTGTTATGACCCGACTCAACTGAATGCAATCGAATATGATAATGTAATCTTTTCAATTTGATGAATCCTAACTAAAGTAAGGAGAGAGTTTCCATTCACTTCCAACAATGCAAAAAATTGATCACTAAGAGAAAATTTAACAAATTCTCTAATGCACTAATTTCATTAAGAAAAACTAATGCAAATTAATTCCAAACCAATTTTTTTATTTTTATTTTTGTGTAAATTCAAATCAAAGAAAGCTGATCTAAATCTACGATTGATTTTTCAGAATGTAAACTATGCAATGGTAATCTAAGCACAATTCACTTGAAAAGTATGCAAATGTGATCTATGCACATTTTTCATTCATATTCTGAAAGTGAGAATTCTAATTATGCAAATGTGATCTATGCAAGAGAATCCTCAAACACAAGATGATTCTAATGTGATCTAAGAACCAATCAAGTGCAAGTCGAGAAAATTGGGTGAGAGTTCCAAAGATCAAATAAAAACACTCAAAGGCGATTAACACTCATACACAATTTAGCCCCCCCCCCCGGCGAATGAGGGGGAAATTTTTTTTGCAAAAACAAAAGCAAAAAGATGCAAAATTGTGAAAAGACTGAGACAAACCTCCAAGTAATGACCAAAGGAAATCAAATCAAGAATTTCTCAAAAAAGAGACTCAAAACACCCAATTGATGAAAGCTTAAAACAGGAATGCCAATGAAACAAGCTTAGGTGAAGGTCTTTGACAAGAGACTAATGGATCTGGGCGGTAAAAACTAAGAAAAAGCAAAATCTAAGAGCAAAAAATGGAATTTTCTTAAATTTTAGCAGGGGACGCAGGCAACTGGTTAAGCCAGGTGCGGGCCCGCTCTGTGCACACGGCGACAGTGCGTCCAGGGACGCACTGTGCAATACTCAGAGGGTGCGTCCTACTGGAAAATTCAAGAAAAACCAAAATAAATCTAACTCTAAGCTAACCCACCCAAAGACAAAGTCACAGAGCCAAAAACCAGAAAAATAAACCAATTTTCTCAGAGCAAAATTCATACAAAGGAAAAGACTTTTCACATCAATGGAATCCCCAGCGGAGTCGCCAATTTGTCACACGGAAACAGTCAAAAGTGCGGACACAACCGACCTTCCTAGAAGTCTAAGACATTCTAATGACAAACAAGACAAACTAGAACTATCCTTCTCTAAACATGCATTGTGATATGAGAAATCAAGTGTTTCGTTCTTACCTTTGTCCAAACGCTGTTGTAGAAGTCCAAGCTTTGTTGATCTGGATGAGTTCCTCCTTTTCTCCAAAACCTGCAATCACCAACAGTCAAACAATTAAATAGCACCTGATTATAACATAAAACAAAGCATATTCAACATATAGACCAAGGAGTACATGAAATAACCCATAAACAACAAGTTATTGAGAAGAATGGACCAATTTGCATTAAAGGTAATCAAAAGGAACCATTACAACCTGAGCCTTGGTGTTGTGCAAGCTCCTTCCAGGGTCCACAAGAGTCTTCCTCTACTTTGACAAAGCTCACCCACTTCCAAATAGAACAAGCAAAGATGGCAATCTCTCCTCACAAGCTTCTAAATGGGAGTCCTAATTCCTGCAGCATTTACCCTTAGAAATGTATAGCTTTCAACCTCTTCTCCTTCTGGCCCAATGCCTGTACTTATAGTGCTCAAGAGGAAGTTAATCAGGTCCACCATCAATGGGATAATCCCCTCTTGGATGGGATAGCTCCCCTATTGATGGGATAAGTTCCTCTTTGGTAGGAGTGCATGAACCATCTGGAGGCGCCCAATACACGTCGAACAACCTTCTAGAATGCTCTAGAAATGACCACAAGTAACTTTTTAAAGATGAAACTTGCGCATTCTAACCTTTACAGGGGGACGCACCTGTCCCTTTACATACAGAGCGTCTTTGGACGCAGCTTTTGTGAACATTGGGAGCGTCCCCGCAGGTAAGGTTGAGAGAACCTGCGTCCCCAGAGATAAATACATTTATACAAGACTTTCTCTCTTTTTTGGAGTTTGACATGGAGAGCAGAGGCATAAGACTTGCCTAAGAGGGTAGCATGACTGTTGATTGAGCCATACTAACTGTAAATAGTCATGGTGACATTTTTTAGTGTAACAATAGACAAGATCAAGCATGTGGTTTGATAGGGATGTCTATTTCTCCTGATCTTAGATTCCATATTGCAGAACTTGGGACTCCTCATGAAGCATTGGAAAAACTCACTAAAGTTTTTGGGATTAAAAATGAAATTAGAGCCCATCAACTTGAAAATGAGTTGCTTACATTGGATCCTAATAATTTTTCTTGCATTGAAGATTTCTTGTCCAAATTCAAGACCCTTAGATATCTTTTGGAAGGTGTTAAGGTTAAGAAAGAAGATAGTAACCTTATTTATTCCATCCTTACTAAGTTGGGACCAGCCTACTCTGTATTTGTTTCCACCTTCCATTCTACAAGGGAAGCTTTCATTTGTCAAGGAAAAGACTACAAGGCCCCTTCCTTTGACTCTTTCTGTGATTCTTTAATAAGAGAACAAGAAAAACTCTTACACCTTGGTCTTCTTAATCTTGGAAACTCTTCCACGAAAGCGTTTGCCGCCTAGCAGCAACCAAATTCAAAGAATCCTAAGAAGTCATATCCTCAAAAGAATGGTCCTAAACCAACTCAGCCTCAAAATGAAAGATCATTTCAGCAAAATGATAAGACCAATAAAAACAAATGGAAGAAGACTGATAGACATTGTAACTTTTGTAATCGAGATGGCCACTTAGAATCTAAATGCTTTAAGAAGATGGAAGCCTTGGAAGCCGCAATGAAGAAACATAACATCCATGTGGAGCATACTTCAACTTCAACTTCCGGAATGGCACTTTCTGCATGTCGTTGTCAATCATCTCAGTCTGGTTATGCATTAAATGTATCTTCTTCCTCTCCTTCTCATGAGTGGCTCATTGATTCTGGAGCCTCTTATCACATGGCCAAAAACCAAGCCATGTTTTCTTCTTTAAATGATTGTAACACCAAAAATATATATGTTGGTGATGATAGATCTCTTAATGTTGTCGGGACTGGAACTGTTCATCTAGACAATGGTCAGTTTAATGATGTATTATGTGTTCCAACCTTATCCTGCAACCTTCTATCTGTATATCAGATAACTCATTCAGGTGAAGGTAAAATTGTTGAATTTTCACCTCATGATGTTGTAATCAAGGATCTAAGGGATCCTAAACAGATTCTAGCTACTGGTATTGCTGATGATTCCACAAGGTTGTATAAGTTTCACAACTTTGGGTCATCAAATCTTCCCTCAGTATTTGTTGCTCATAATGATGAAGTGAGCAAACTTTGGCATGAGCAATTTGGTCACTTAAACTATCGCTCCCTTCAGCATCTATGTAAAGAAAATATGGTGACAGGTCTTCCTATGGTATCTTACAGAGATGGTGTTTGTTCCGGATGTGTACTCGGAAAACATCATCGGGACAGTTTTGACAAACGTGCCTCTTGGCACGCCTCAGCCCCTTTACAGCTTGTGCACAGTGATTTATGTGATCCACTTCCTGTTGCTTCATTCTCTGGCTGCAAGTATTTCTTAACTTTCATTGATGATTTCTCCAGACGCACTTGGGTATACTTCTTAAAACTCAAGAGCGAAGTATTTAACACTTTTTTGGCCTTCAAAGCCTTTGTTGAAAAACAATCTGGACATCAAATTCTTAAGCTCAGAACTGATAATGGTGGAGAATATGTTAAAAACACATTCATCAACTTTTGCACCGAAAATGGAATTCAAATGCAACATACTGTTCCATACACTCCACAACAAAATGGTGTAGCTGAAAGAAAAAATTGCACCTTAAAGGAAATGGCTAATTGTATGCTGCAATCTAAAGGACTCAGTCTTAGTTTTTGGGCCGAAGCAATTAATTGTGCCAATTATATAATCAATCGCACTCCTACTAAGGTTCTAGAGAATATCACTCCAGAAGAAGCTTGGAGTTCCATTAAACCAGATGTAAGTCACTTTCGTGTTTTTGGAAGTGAAGCATGGGCCCATATTCCAGATGAAAAGCATAAAGCTTTAGAACCTAAGAGTGAGAAATGTACTTTTGTTGGATATTCTGAAGATGTAAAAGGTTATAGACTTATTCCATTTAAGTCCAAAAATGTTATCATTAGAAGAGATGTAAAATTTGATGAAAATAAATCGGCCTGCGAGCCTAGTCCGGCGGATGTGCCACCTCTTCCTATCTCTTCTACTTTTGAAAACATTTCTTCTTCAGATGATGAAAGTGAGGATGATAATCCTCCCCCACCTTCTCAGGATCCTCAACTTCCAAGATGGGTCCGTGCTACTCGGGATGCAGCAGGTGATCTTGCCAGTGATCCTACAGATCAGCGACGTACACGTTCTCAGTTTGAAAGAGCCTCTTCTTTACTGGCTCAAGCTCCAATAAATCATGATCCTGACACTTTTGCAGAAGCTTCAGGCCATCCACATTGGGAAGCAGCTATGAATGAAGAATATCATTCATTGTTGGAAAATGATACATGGGATCTTGTTCCTCTAACAAAGGGACGCAAACTTGTTAGATGTAAATGGGTTTACAGAACCAAGTATGGACCAGATGAGAAAGTTGATAAACATAAAGCTCGTCTTGTTGCTAAGGGCTTTTCACTGGTTGAAGGCATTGACTACACTAAAACCTTCTCCCCTGTTGCCAAAATGAACTCTATCCGCCTTGTTCTTTCCCTTGCTGCCTCTTTAAAATGGGAAGTCCATCAGATGGATGTTAAATCTGCCTTCTTGCATGGGGACTTGCAGGAAGAAATCTATATGGAACAACCCATTGGCTTCATACAAACAGACTCCAGCCTTGTTTGTCGACTTAAGAAATCCCTTTATGGTCTCAAGCAAGCTCCTCGGGCTTGGTATGCCAAAATGGATAGCTTTCTTTTAGAATCTGGCTTTTCTAGGTGTTATTCTGACAATACTGTCTACACCAAGAAAGTGGGCAACTCTCTTATCATCCTTGTTCTTTATGTTGATGATCTTATTCTTACTGGTAGTGATCCCAACCTTATAAACCATGTGAAGTCCAGCCTTAAAAAGAAATTTGAAATGACAGACTTAGGACACTTACACTATTTTCTCGGTCTTCAAGTCTTGCAATCCAAGGAGGGTATTTTCCTTTCCCAGTCCAAGTATGCTTGTGATATTCTTCGTCATTTTCACATGGAAGACTGTAAGCCAGCCCCTTCTCCCTTTCAGTCTGGAGTCAAACTTTCAGTCTCTTGTACTTCTCCTGAAGTTGATGCTACCTTATACCGTCAACTTGTAGGAAAACTCTTGTATTTAACCCATACTCGTCCTGACCTTTCCTTTGTTGTTGGCCTTGTTGCTCGTTTTATGCAAAACCCCCGTGAAAGTCATTGGAAAGCAGCTAAAAGAATACTTTGTTATGTTTGAGGTACAGTACAGTTTGGGATTCATTACAGTGCCAAAGCAGCTCCTCTATTAGTTGGTTTCACTGATTCTGATTGGGCTGGTGACCCTGATGATCGGAAGTCTACTGCCGGTTATGTCTTCACTCTTGGTTCAGGACCTATTACATGGGCTTGTAAGAAACATGCTGCCATTTCTCTTTCGTCAGCAGAAGCAGAGTATCGTGGTGCCGTGGAAGCTAGTAAGGAAGCCTTGTGGCTTCGTCAGATCCTATCAGAGTTTGGCTTTGAGCAGCAGCATCCAACCACACTTTGGTGTGATAATCAAAGTGTCATTCGGCTATGCAAAGATCCAGTCCAGCATCAGCGCAGCAAACACATTGAACTACACATGCACTTCATCAGAAAGCTCATTCATGACCATGTTCTTGAAGTGCAATATTGTTCAACAGATGATCAGGTTGCAGACATCTTCACAAAGGCTCTCACAGAGGCGAAGTTCACTAAACTTCGATATATGCTTGGAGTTCAGGAAGTTGTCACTAAGGGGGGATAGGCTCTAGTGCCTCCTTCCTTCTCCTATTGTGTCATATTTGTAAATCCTTCAATCCTATCCCAAGTTGTTCTTAAGGGGGAATGTTAGGATATTCCAACACATAGGATATAGTTAAGTTCAACTTGGTCTAGTGTAGAGTTAGGTATAGAGTTAGGTAAAGTGTGTTTCTTTACCGTTGTACATTTTGTAACTTACAATCTGACGGTCACGATATGTAGTGATCCGACGGTTCACTCTCTCCTCGGTATTACCGACACTTGATCCGTGGCTTGACACCTGATTGGTCCATGAGTTCTATTTAAAGCGCATGGAGGGTCATTGTTCGGGTAATCCGTGCATGAGAGAAGCTTATGTAAATTTTCATTCTTTGATTAATAAATTGCCTGTAGTAGCCACGTTGGCGCAGGCCGTGGATTGTTTCCCTCTTTGAGGGTTTTAACCACGTCAAAAATACTGGTGTATTGATCTGTGATCTGGTTGTGAGCGGTGTCCTTTTGGTGTTCTTTCTGAGGAACTTACCCTGTAAATTCCTACAAAAAGGATGCATGAGTTGGACACACAGCTCTTTGTTTCCCAAGAAGCCTTAGTCAAGTGTCAGCTTGAAGAAGAGGTAAACCATTCCATTTTGTCTTCAAATTCTTTTGAGAATGCTTATATTGGTTCTTTTGAAAAACATACTAGAGGCATAGGTTCCAAGCTAATGTCCAAGATGGGCTATGAAGGAAAAGGCTTGGGTAGACATGCACAAGGTATTGTTGAGCCAATAATGATTGACGAAAGGCCTAAGTATTTGGGTCTTGGCTATGGACAAGCTCATGGAGAAAGTTCCAAAGATGCCATGAAGGCCATTGAAACTGCTCCAAGAAGGGGTTGCATTGCAAAGTGTGAAGATTGTATTCAGGAGGAATGCAATAGCTTGAAACATCATTTACATGATGCAGGTGTTTAGAAGCACACACTTGAACCAGAGAGTTGGGGAGACTCTAACAGCCTTGAAGAGATTGATGGTGTTCCAAAGGGAGTCACTTCTTCATTTGATTCACCTCCAAATGAAGGCAATAAAGGTGAAAGAGAAAGGTATAAATCTGGTTCTAAACATTTTCCTTTTGATTGTGCAAAGCATGATAAATTTCCACATATGTATGGGAAAATAATTGCATGTTCCTTTTGTGGGTTGGATAACCATAATGTTTCTAGATGTTGGAAGATAATGGCCACATACAGGAAACTTTTGAAGGAAAAGAAGCAAGAAGCCAAAGGCCCATTGGACAAGGCAAATCATGTTGTCAAGAGGATACACATGCAGTGCACTTACTGCCATAAGCAAGGACATCTTGCTGCAAAATGTTGGACTTTGAATCCAACAATGCTTCCACAAAAGCTGAAGAAAGTGGAAAGAGAAGATGGCAGACATGGAAAGGAAGATTCCATGACTGATGTGTCTCAGGATGATTCACATGATGCTGATGTGCAGAAAAAGGTAGTACCTTTGAAAGGGATTGGTGAGGAACAGTTAGAGTTCTTATCCGATTAAGATTGCATGTCTATTGATGCATCTACATTATATTTCATTTCAGCTTCGAAAGTACAGTGTGCTTAAGTGAAAATTGAAGGATGAAATGCATGCATGAGCACGAGATGCATGAACACAGGGATGTTGATGATTTCCTTGTTTTTGAACATGTACGTGTAATTAACTTGCAAGGTTGATTGCTTTGACATGCATGTGATGCCATGTTGACTTGGGAGAAGTTAACTTCGTCTCCAAATGGAAATAATGATGAAGTGTTTCATCTTTTGAAAAGAATCCTAATGGTCTTTTTCTACATGCTTGACTTGAAGGGTCATTTATTTAAAGGCAGGTTTTGTGGGCTAGTTGTCTAGTCCATCATTTGTATGCAGATGTAAGACATGGAGGTGTTCACAAGATGTGAAATCTGTTTCTTTGTTGGAGCATAAGTTTGGTCCATCCAGTTGTTGTATGTGTTTCTGTTGTTGTTAACAGTTGTTGTTGACAACTTTTCAAATAGGTGCAAATGAAAGTTTTTGTGAAGCAGATGAACTTCACATTTGTTTGAGCCAACTTGGATCAATGATCAAGGCAAATAAGTTCAAACCACCTTCTATGACCATTCAGTAGAAGTTTTGCAGGAAGGCAAGAAGGAAGACAGTTCTTCCTAGGAAGACCAGCCCATCCAGGAGGGGAAGTGGTCAGAGACTTTGGTTCAGAGGCATTATGCAAAGGTAAGTGTAGGGAGGCTAAAATAAGAGGGTGAGTCACTCTCATTTAATGTTCATATCAGTATATCAGTCTTTTGAAGACCAAAAGTTCTTTTAGTGGGAAGGCGTGATCCAAAATGGATTTTGGATAAACTCCTAAGTCTAAGTGTTCCTCATTGAGGAAAATGAAAGTCCAAGGAAGTTCCTGGAACTAGCCCCATTGCAAAGATCGTCTCATTCTGAATCTACTGCAACTTGAATGGGCAAAAACTGACTTAGGATGCAGAAGTTATCATAAAATGACACTGCCTATATCCTTTGGAAAAAGGGGCAAAATCCCTTGAAAATGGGTCCTAAAAACTCTCTAAGTCTTCAAAATCTCCTAAAAGGTCAAAACAACCGCAAAAGGAGAAGTTTTGGAAAAGGTGGATAACACTATCGGGTCTTCAAAACATGAGAAAACAATGAAAATCGAGCCCATCCAAGATCAAAGGGATAGTGAACAGGAGTCGTCGGATATGGCCGATCAATGGTCCAGATCTGATCGGAAATTGCAATTGGCAGTGGCTATCGGAGGATATCGGAGCATAATATATGATTATTACGATCGCGACATCGCAATCGGCGATTGCAATGGAGCGATATTGCAATTGGTGACCACAATAGAGCGCTACACCGGCCCGGGGCATGAGCGATATGTGATTGCGATCAATCGCATCGCGATATCGCAATCGGAGTTACACAGAGGAGCGGTCATACACACATATATATATGCGATGCGATCAGCCAGACCTGATAACAAATATAAACGCTATTTGATATGATTTGAGATCCATCAAACGACGGATTTCTGTGTATTTCATGTATTTCATTTATTAAACGAATTACAAAGAAAATGCGTCGATGCGATATTACGAACCCGAAAGGGTTTATTAATACTGTTACATATGATTTCAAGTCCGATAAGTGGGATTTTCAATGTTTTTAATGTATTTTATAAATACAAAATGAAAGCCATGGAGCGGGCAATTGCGACTTGCGACAATGACTAAGGGTGAACTCGATAATGTTATAAAGCGCATTTCTGAAAATTTGAAGTCCAGTGAATAGTGTTTTCTACGGATCTTTCCCGTGTTTGGTATATTTTCCTGTGTAAGCTGAGAATGGCTATATTGGGGGATTTCAAGCACTAATGCACTCTCCTGTTATAGAATAGGTGGCATCCATCCCCGAGGGCATTTAGCAATGATTGCTAATGCTCAGAGAGGGGATTTGAGTGGACCAAAACAAGAAGATAGAGAGCCGGAGAGGGAAAATGAACCAACAGCGTCGATTTGGCTTAAAAGCCACAAAACGACAGAGACAAGAGTTTTTGTTGGTTGCTAAGGTTGTTGTTGCGGTTTTGTTGCTGAAAGTGAAGCCAAAGCAAGAAGCTAAGGCAAAGGAGGCAGCGCAAAAGTAAAAAGGCAGCCAAGGGGGTCACTTGGAAGTCAAGTGAAAAGCCAAGAGGGTTGTAAACTGATAGAAGGCAGAAAGAAGCTAGAGCTGAAAAGCCAAAGCCAAAGTCAGAGCCGAAGAGCCAGAGTCAGAGCCAAAGAGCCAAAACCAATAGCCAAGAGCCAGAGCTTCAAGAGCCAAGGAATAACATGGTGTTTGAACCCACTGTTTCTGTGTAAAACAACAGGATTTAAACCAAGAGCTTGTAAAAAAGACTTATACCATAATCCCAGAGAGCCTAGTTGAGTTGACTAAAGCTCACAGAGATGTAGCCCAAGAGTTGTGGGTGAACTCCTAATTAAATTGTTGTCTTATGTGTTTTTTTTACTGCTGCATTATTCATTGTTATATGCATTTATATATCAGTTTAAGCACATTTACATATTTGCTAAAACAACAGATTTTTAAGGCATATGATCAATTAAAAACAAATATCAGCATACACCTATATTTTCAAGCATTTCTTAATTCCGTATTGGTTAATCAAGAAGACTTGGGAATAATTAAGCTTTGGAAGTGGGAGAGGTTCTTGTAAGTTAGACAAGAAGCCTAAGTGCCCCATTTTCAGATCATCTCCTCCATTCCACGCAGCCATTTCTGCGGCTTTAGCGCTGTAACTGGCCCCTCCTTGCCTGTTTCATGAGTTGGCTGGTTTCCAAATGTGGGAACTTTTCGCTGTCCGCAAGGTCCCAATCTTCAAATTTCATCGTGGGCACGCGGCCCAGAACTGGTCCTTCAAATCAAATTCCATCTAGGAGAAATGGGGTTTGGAGTGCACTCTTAACGACATCCAAATCTTTGGGCACTTTCATTCTCCCTTTCCGCGGGGGGACATACTTAGGCAGTTTTGCTTTAGCGCATAGTGAGTGAATGTCTTCCTCCATTTCTTCATCTGCCTCGATTTCTTCTATGAACACTTGGAGATCCTCCTCCTCATCATCTGTCTCAAGATTAAGAGTTTTGCCCTTATCTTCCATAGATAGTTTACCAAACCTCAGATTTCGCGGGGACATGCAGACTGGTCCCGCTACCTGTGGATCCGTCTTCGGCCTCAGCATCCAAGGCAATTTTGGAATTTTCGGTCCCACCTGCAGCAAAAGGCTCTGGTCAGCTTCTTCAGCGGTACTTTCTACAAAACCCACACCTCTCCTAGTAGTTGTCATCTTGTTTGAGCTGTCTGTAGTTGTTCACGACTTTGGAGGCTCAAACACCACTCGGCACTCAACACTGTGGCCTCTTTTTAATAGCTCAAATCTCAAACAAACAAGTGTTGTCTCATGGCCCGCCTTGGTAGTTTTATAGTGTCCGAGGAATTTGAATTTGACCGTTCCCCCTATTTCTGAGTCATTAATACATTCTTGGCAGCAAATCGTCCCAAATCTATTTCCGACTCCGTGTCTTAATTACCCGCTGCCCGCTCCTTGTTTCCTGAACTTGGCCATCTTGTCATGAATAGTGACTCTAACGGTCACTTCCCAACCTACCCGCGCGGCAGCACAGCCCCCTTTGCGCGGACGCAACCCGTGTGTCATACTAATCCTGCGCGCAACCTCCTTGTCGCGCAGCACCCATACAAACTCTTTTATAGTCCCATGCTCTCTTTCAACTGCTTGGAGCGCTAAGATTGTGCATCTTACAGATAGTTAGGTGGTCGCACCACTGTGCGAGGCTTCAAGTCACCTTCCAACCCAGTCCACGGGCCTTCCTTCGCTACCCTCGCTCCAGTCAGCATCTCGCATTCTTCCTTAGACGGTGCACTTCCCTAGTTACTTTGTCTGATAAGGTGCAGTTGTAGCCATGGTAACAGAGCCATAAATTCTCAGCGACAATCTTCTAATGTGGTGGTATGGCTGCCCATATCTTGTCCTGTCCTTCTAACGGCGCGACATGTTTACGTAATTTCGGTTTCTAGTTTTCTGATTTCCGTGTCCATTAACATGCTTTTCTGCTTCAGTCGTACCCGATCTTCTTCAAGTTCATGAAGTTTCAAGTTCCCTCACCAAATGGCTTCCTGTAACTGCATAATTCCTTTACCCGGGTCCTCGTGTACTGTCCCAATTGTGGGAGTTGTTTTAGGGGAATTCTTCTCTGCTCTTATGGTTTCATCTCTACTCGTTAGTGTTGGGATCACTTCCGCGCTCTGGTTTTTGCTTATGGCCCTATAGGCCCATCAAACCACTAGTACGCAGAGGTCCCAGTTAGTTCGTCTCGCCTAGTAAACTCTGTTCATGATTTTGCATAGCTTTTTGAATGCTCCGATGTGGAATATTGGTCGCTTTTCCTGTTGTCGCGTCTAGTTCTGATTTTCAATCCTTCGTCTGGGATGTGCTTCAACAACACTCGTCTACACCCATCAACACAGGTGGGCGTGCAAGCTACTTCATCCTGGTTGCCCGGCTCTCATTCGCTAATAGGGGCTTCCAAGCCATAAGTGCATCCACCTCCTACATTCATGCCAGTTTACAATGGTCTTTGGATGTGTATTCCACCATCGTGCAGGTGTTGCATGCAGCGCCCATTCCAGCGCACTGTACCGCTGCTGTTATGGTATTGCACTTTCAAATTTGTCCAGGAATTCATCCACTACTGTCACCCCATCATAGGTTGGCAGTTCCCTTGCCTCTGTCATCACACAATGCAGTGATCTAATCATCATGTTGCAATTTAGTGTTGTCACTTCGTGCAACCAAGTTTGCTAGAGTTCTACTTCTTTGCCTGAATCCGAAGCACAGGAACTGTCGTTCTCCCATGAGATTCTCCCATCTGCAATCGAGTTCACCCTATCCTGGTCTCACGCGGTTATCTGGTAAATACAATCCAGCTCATTGTCACTTTCATCGTCGCACACTGGTTTGGTGTAGCGCGCTCCTTCGGCTGGGTCTAGTGGGACTACTACACATAGGGACTTTTTCTCGAAGATCATCTTCCGCTTCTTCAGGTTGATAACTCCATTCATATCGGTGGCCTAGTCTATTCCTCACAACATGGGATAGGGATTGTTGTCATCGACAATCTCTATTAATTCAAAGTCCATCTGTGTGCTTGCGTGTTATGAAACCAGCTCAAGAAAAGATAGATCAACGCCTTAGAATTCAGCCTCTTCGAGGGGGCAACCTCCTTTACATTACATAAATGAACAATTCTTTGATGATACAAATGAAAAGACATCATTTCTATATATAGGAGTCTAAGGGGTCATAACATAATCAGAGACGACATAACAATAATAATGTAAGGGCACAATAATAACAATAGTGGGCTTCTATGGGGCACAATAGTAACAATATGGGCACTACATGGGTACATCAATATAATAAGTGGGTTATAGTAATAACAATAAGGGGTTACACTAGTAGTATAGGGGCCTAACATGCCCCTCTCCTTCAAAAATCGTTGTCCTCAATGCTTGAGTAGTTATTGATGCTTTTGTATAAAATTCTTGTCCTCCCATGTGGAATATTTAGCGGGTAAGTTCTTCCACTTGATGAGATACTCTGAAATTGATCGATTTTTTAGTTGTCGAGTTCTTGTTTCTGTGACTGGTCCAGGTTCCAATATGATTTTTCCTTCCTCTTCAATTTCTGGCAATATTGTTTGAATTGGGATCTTTTGCAACTTTTGAATAAGTGGCCATACTTTTTCATCCTTCTTCCATTCATCCCTTGCTTCGTTTATCCAATCTGGTTGGATAATAGAAATAGCATAAAACAATGCTTCCACATCCTCATCTTTGAAGAGTCTTCCCATTCGGTAAGGTCACCATTTTTTTAGTGCATGTAGTATTGCCAACATTTCCTTCTCATAAATAGCTTGCTTGAGATGTAGCAATAAAAATACCCAATCACCTACATCAAAAAAATTTTCACTACAATGTTGATCTACCTGTTGTTTCCTTTGATTTTGCACCGAAGTGGCGTTATCCTTTAAAAGTTAGAGAACTTGTTGTTGATGCTCGATGTGATCTTTCACTGCTTGAACATTTTTCTTCTTGATATGTCCTTCTATCTCTAGAGTTTGAGGAGTGGTAATTTCTTCCAATCTTTTACAAGATATGGTCGGATTCATTTCTTGATGCTCGATGTGATCTTTCACTTCTTGAACATTTTTCTTCTTGATATGTCCTTCTATCTTGATAGTTTGAGGAGTGGTAATTTCGACCAATGAATTACAAGATATGGTTGGATTCATTTCTTCTTTCTCGCTGTGATCTTTCACTTCTTGATATGTCCTTCTATCTTGAGAGTTTGAGGAGTGGTAATTCTTGCCAATGCTTTACAAGATATCGTCTGATTCATTTCTTCTTTCTCCGGGATGGGGTCCTGGCGTATATCTTCTTCTTTTGTTGTTTCTTGATCCTTTTCTTCCTCCTCTTCATATTCTATGTAAAATAATTTCTTCTCAGCACACTTATGACCTTTAGTGCATTTGCTATCACAATTGTAACGCCCTTTTTCTCTTTTTTCTTCCAATTGTTGTGGTGTAACCCTTGTAGGTTGTGGAAGGCTAGGAGAAACAACACTTCCATCTTTATAGTTTTGAGGGGTACGCTTCCTGGTTTCCATAATTTTTCTTTCCACTATGTCACAAAGCCCTTTTACTCTTTCCAATTGTTGTGGTGTTGCTCTAAAGAAGGTGTTGCTCTTTGTATCCTCATAATGTGCTATCATTTCCTCCGTGAAAATTGACCACGTAACAAGTTGTTTACGAGAACAAAGCCCTTTGTACCATAAAAATTGATCTGGTTCTAAATATGAAGATGCAATACATACCTTTTGTAACAGTTGTACACCATGTAGATCAAAATATTGCTCCATCTGAAGTATCCAATTTACCGGATCCTTGCCATCAAACTTCCTCATCTTGATTTTTCTTGATTTTAGGAGCTCGACCTTGAAATGACTGTAACTCTGTACTTTCAGATCTTTAAGTTCTGAAATTTTGATCTATAGTAGCCCTCTGCGTCCTCTTTCCAATGCCACTAGTTTGATCCAAATTGGATTCTCCAAGAAAGAGTTATGCACAATCTCCCAAGATGACCTGATTATAGACTAGTTCAGTAGAGCGAACTTGTATGACGTGCCACGAGTCACTGTTTCAACCTTTGGATCTGAAAAATGCATAAAGGAAACTACAGTCTGTCCTCTTTCCGTAACTTCTTACTAAATTTCAATCTGATCCCCAGAGAGAAAGTTATGACGATTTTCCCCAGGTCACCTGTTTTGAATGTAATGCAGGAGTCTGCAAAAAGACCAAATTCCTCGGATCATATCTCCGCAAATATCACGCGAAAATCTCTAAAATTCGGACCCAAGGTTCAGTGCGATTTTTTCTCAAATGGGTTTTTTTTGTGACTTCTGAAACGTCACAGAAAAAAAAGTTATAGCGAAAATTCCACGATGACCTATTTGGAGTAGCGAAACCCTAGAATCCAAGGCTCTGATACCAAATGTTATGAAACCAGCTCAAGAAAAGATAGAAAAGATAGATCAACGCCTTATAATTCAGCCTCTTCGAGGGGGAAACCTCTTTTACATTACATAAATGAACAATTCTTTGATGATACAAATGAAAAGACCTCCTTTCTATATATAGGAGTCTAAGGGGTCATAACATAATTAGAGCCGACATAACAATAATAATGTAAGAGCACAATAATAACAATAGTGGGCTTCTATGGGGCACAATAGTAACAATATGGGCACTACATGGGTACATCAATATAATAAGTGGGTTATACTAATAACAATAAGGGGTTACACTAGTAGTATAGGGGCCTAAAATTGCGCCTTCAATATCAACTATTACCCCCTGCAACCTCCCCATGGGCAAAACCTTATGTTGGTTCGCCATTCGTAATTGAATAGGGGACCACTACAATGCGGGCTTGCCCATACGTTCCCATGTCTGCTTTAGTAATACATTCGCATCCGAACCCAGGTCTAGGATTACCTGATCCATTTCATATTCACCAATCTACGTTGTCAATCTCATTTCCCTCCCAATATGCAATGCATGCTTCCCCAATTTCCGGACTACGCACGGTTCCCCTAACCCCGTGCACCTGGTGATCAACTCCTGTAGTCCCTTAACTATCTTACTGTCGTGCAGTAGTTTCATGCATATCTCTAGAAAGGTAGTAAGCATAGAAGGATCCATCCCTGGCTCTGGTTGATCCTTACTACCTATAGTAGAGGCCTCTGCGAAGCTCTTCTTAGCTTCCATGAACGTCTCCTTTATGCGTTCTAGGTCAAACTCAGGTTCCTTTGGGTATCTTCCTTAGGTTGCTTCCCCGTATCCTCCCCTATGGTTGCACCGCTTCTGAGCAGCATTTTCACATTTGGGTCTTCTTCGCGCAGTTCAGACCTCATCATTTGGATATTCTGAGTCAGAGGAGGCTGGAGTACCCCTTTCTCATGCAACTGTGCGATCAACGTAGGACAATCTATCATTTCATGATCAAACTGAGCACAGTATGAACAGGATATTCTCGTCGGGTTGGTACAATCGTGGGCGTAATGTCGTGGTCCTCCCCAATTGTAACAAATTAACTGTCTGCGGCCCCTTCCTGGCCCCATTCCTCCTTGTCCTCGGCCTTTCCCATGAAATCTAGCACGTGCCATCCCCGCAACTAGGCTGAGGGCTCCTGTTTCTGTCTGCATCCTATAGGCTGGGGTCTGATCCATCATTAACTCGTAGCTGTGACAAGTTCGCTCGTCATGGCCCACTGACCTACATAAATTACAAAACAACTATTGGGGAGTCTGTGTATACTTCTACAACAAATAACAGTTATCCGTTGTGTGTTTTCCTCCTATCTGACAGATCGCGCACCATATCCCGGGTGTCGTACTCGACCCTGCTTGTGCCTCTGGTCTCAACGGCATTGGTCCCCCTCCTGCCAACTAGTTCGTGAATACTGGACAGTGATCCTTGTCATGGCCCTAGCCTTTGAATTTTATGCACCACACTTCCTCACGTGCCTCTAGCCGCGGTGCCCTATTCTGCTTCAAGCTCTACATTTCCAGGTAGAGATTCTGTAGTTGCGCGTGGATTTGTTGAACTCCCAGCCCTAGATCCTGTATCGGTGTCTCATGCAACCTCATCGCCATTTCCAACGCTTCGGCCTGGGACAGCGCCATCCTCATGTGCAGTGTTAGAGATGCCACAAACCATGTGCGATGCTGCACATCCGTGAGCCTCATATTATCCTCACGGATCATACTCTTCAGCTGCTGATCCAGGTCCCAGTGGGTCTCACCTGAAAGCATCGTGATTTCTTTGAACCCAATGATTGACTGTGTCTCTAATTTCGGCCGGCTAAATTCTCGGTTCAGCGCATTCTCGATCTCTGTTATTCCTGCATTTGGGTGATCATTAGAGTGCTTGATATACCATGTCAACGCACGATCCTGCAGTGCGCTCACCAATGTAGCCTTCTTAATGTTGTCATCTGTGACCCCTTGCGCTTCCCACACTGCTCTTAACACGAACCAGAACTGGTCTAGATCCTCATTCCCTACTCCTCTAAATACGGGCAACTTGATCGTGCTTGCCATGCTGAACTGCGGGGTTGGTGGGGGCGGAGTGGGTGGAGATGGAGATGAAGCAGGTGAAGCAGGTGGTGGCGTGGGTGGAGGTGGTAACTACGGAATGTTCTACCTTATCAAACTAACTACACTTCTCGGAGAGACCAGAGTGAGCTCTTCCTCACTCTCTCGCGAAGGTGAAATTAAGGGACTGTTTCCTACTTCCCCGCTACCTTTGTAGATATTTCCACTCCACGTCGTTCCAAACATTAATGTATTCGCATAACCCACTTTTCAAATAACATCATCTTAATCCAGGTATTCATGGATTTAATGTACTTACCTCATGGTCCCTTGAGAAAACATTGTTCTGCTTTGTTGTAGCTCATGGTCGTGTCTATCGCAAACTCAGCTATAAATCCCCTTTTATCTGGTTGAGCAAATGGTCCACAGGTCGCACGATCTTATCTTTTGATGCCTCTAGTCTACGCACTAAGTCTGGAGTCCACACTCGGTTGGTCGAACTTACACCTTCCCTGGCTATCGGCTAACCTCGTGATCCACTCATACAGTTCAGAAGGAAAGGACGTGAAGAAGATCTCATGGATTTCCATATATACGTAGCGATCTAGCCACCTTTTCTTGGATACCTGCGGAGTTCTGTTTTCCTGTGTCAAAAACTCGTGAATCTTCTGGTCCAGCCACTCTTCAATTTCCTTCTTTGTTGGGTTTCAGTGACTTGACATCATACATCCCTTAAGCAGATCCTGGTCCCGGCAATGGAACCATTTGTTGGCTTGTTAGGGCCTGACCCAGGTTCAGAAGTGATTTAGCCAAACAAATCCCAAAACTATCGGCCCTTTTGGCAACAGTCTGTAGTGCACAGACTGAGGTCTCACCTGAGGTAGTATGGGAGGGTGCTGGAACCAAGTTTCTGCACCCTAGGGATGTCTTGATGAAGTCTAGGAAGGTCGCGAACCGAACCCGCGCGCTTGCGCTGCTGCGTGCAGCCGTCTGTCCTTTGCAACTTGTGCACTTGCTTCCGTGCAACTCTGTAAAGGGCGCAAAGAGGTGTTGTCTAGATCCTTTATCCTTACTATGTTATTATTACAAATCTTAACTTAATTGTGTGGGCCCAATATTCTTCTTAATCATTCAACATTCATAACAAGTGCGTGCAATCATAAAACAGTAAAGAGATGCATAAATATAATAGAAGCGTATACACACAATATTTCAGAATCAACTTATCTTTTATTAATTATCTGTCCAAGTACAATCCCAACTCCGCCTTGCGCACTCAGCTACAGGGGTCCACGCACACAGCTGCAGACTCTACCAGGCCTCTGCGCACTCAACTTCAAAGCCTCTTCCTACTACTACAACCTAGGACTCGGACTTATAGACTTAGAGCTAATTCATCCTACAAAACTCATATGACTCCCTTTACACTTAGAGCCTTGCTCTATTTATAGGCTGACACAGTTTACATTAACTTACGTTATCTTATGGCAGACAACCCTATACTCTTGCGCTCTGCACCCGCATTTCGTGAGGTCTTTACATTACACGACCAAAATCCGGGCTTCAAGACCCAAAAACCCGCTATGGGGGGATCCGCTGCCCAACAAATGTATTATTGCAAGTTCGTTAATAAATATTGGAAAATAATAGCACCACAAACAAAATTACTAAAGAAAGGTGCATTTTTTTGGACTCCAGAAGCAACTAATGCCTTTAAACATCTTAAAGAGGAAATGTGTTGAGCTTCAGTCTTAGCTACACAATTCACAAAAGCCTTTATTGTGGAATGTGATGCCTCAATAAATGGAATTGGTGTTGTTTGAATGCAAGAAGGAAGACCCATTTCTTTTGAAAGTGGTCCAATCAATGGAAAGTATTTATACAAACCTATTTATGAGAAGGAAATGTTGGAAATACTACATTCTCT
The DNA here is from genome assembly GCA_031772625.1 of Pinus tabuliformis. NCBI lineage: Eukaryota > Viridiplantae > Streptophyta > Pinopsida > Pinales > Pinaceae > Pinus > Pinus tabuliformis. Next base: position 1,865,181,141 of record CM062817.1, read on the forward strand.
AAATAAAAAGTGTCCTTACCTAATGGGAAGACACTTCAGGTAAAAACAAATCATGATAGTATTGAATACTTATCGAAATAAAGATTATCTTCGAAGGAGCAACAAAAATGGATCACAAAGATGTTTTGTTATCACTTTGAAATCATCTACAAAATAAGGAAGCAAAATGTTGTTGCAGATGCACTCTCAAGGAGGGATGCGAATGTGGAATCATTTCTCTATGCCATTTTTATTATCCAACCTGATTGGATAAATGAAGCAAGGGATGAATGGAAGAATGACGAAGAGGTATGGACACTCATTCAAAAGTTGCAGCAAGATCCTAGTGTATTTGATACATTTACCTGGAAAAATGATTCATTATGGTACAAACATTGCTTATATCTATGTGAGAACTTCCAACTCAAACAAAAGGTTCTTTATAATTGCACACCTCTCCTATAGGAGGGCACTCATAATTTTTAAAAACTTACCACACGGTCAAGAAGGAATTTTTTTGGGATGGCCTTAAATATTATATTTAGAAGTTTGTGGTAGAATGTTTGGTTTTCCAACAAAATAAAGTTGAGAAAATTAAGACCCTCAGTCTTTTACAACCGTTATCCATTCCAAGTTAGCGTTGGGAGGAAGTCTCAATGGATTTTATCATAGGTTTACCCAAGTCTAAAGGAAAGAGTGTTATCATGGTGGTAGTTGATAGACTTACCAAATATGCACCGTTTTGTTCACTATCTCATCCTTTGAAAGCCGGTATAGTCACTACTGCATTTGTGGAAACAGTTCAAAAGCTACATGGAATCCAAAAGATTAGTGTACGTGACAAAGATCCCATTTTCACTAGAAATTTTTGGACATAATTATTTTCTTGTCCTGGTACTCAATTAGCTCATCTTATCATCCTCAATCTGATGGAAAAAATGAGATAGTGAACAAATGTTTGGAAGGATATCTTTGTTGCTTTGTATCTAATAAACAAACACAATAGGTCAAGTGGTCAACTTTGGAAGAATTGTGGTATAACATTTCCTTCCATACTTTAGCAAAAATGACCCCATTTATGGCACTTTATGGATATCATCCACCATCTATCACATTGTCTTTAAGAGATAATTCTAAGGTTCGGGTAGTGGAAGATCACATCGATCATCAACAACAAGTTCACCAACATATAGCCGTATTTTTACAGCTACAACCATACAAACAAATGTCCCTCAAGTAAGCCAAGAAGGACAATAAATTATCACCCAATTACATTTCCCTTACAAGGTATTACAAAGGATTGGTACAATGTCATACAAATTGGAGCTACCTGCATCTTCGCGAATACACCTAGTTTTTCATGTTTCAAGCTTAAATAAGGTTATGTGTGACAAACTCCTAGTTCAAACTATGTTGCCAAAACTTGACAAAGAAGGAAAAATCATATTGGAACCTAAAGCAATCACATAAACAAGAATATGTTAGCTATGAAATCTATCAATTTCAAAGTGTCTCGTTAAATGGAAGAACTTACAGCTGAAGATTCCACATGGGAGGATGATTGTTTCATACAAAAGCATCCATAACTACGCAAGGGTTGAGGACAACACTTTTTTGAAGGAGAGGGGCATGTTACGTCCCTATAGTACTAGTATAGCCCCCATATTGTTATTTTTGTGCACCATAGAACCCACATATTGTTATTGTTGTGCCCCATAAAAACCCACTATTGTTATTGTAGATACCTTACATTATTATTGTTATGTAGGCCCTAATTATATTTTTACCCTTTAGACTCCTATATATACCAAGGAGGTATTGTAATTTGAATCATCCAAGAATTTTTCATTTATGTGATGTAAAAGGAGGTCTCCCCCTCGAAGAGGCTTATTTTCAAGTTGTTTATCTATCTTTTCTTTTGTTTTTGTTATCTCATTACATGACAAATACCCTATATCCCACATCACTACTTATCATTTGTGTTGTTCGTCCAACTCATTCATGGATTATAACATTACGTTGTGTCTTTTCCAGTGGAATCTTATCAAGAATGTTTCCTAATGGTACATTGACTTATAGTGTGTTACTTATGATACATTCCTATCTTTAGCTTATGATTTCTTTAACCACTATCAATTGCTTGTTAGGTATGAGATTGGCATTGATATCCTCACTAGATTTTGTCAGGATAACTCCACCCACATTCTAATCATATTCATGAGTGGAGAAGGAGACAAAGTCTTCTCAAAAACAATATTCCTAATGAGTTTCTATGTGAGTGGTTCACTAAGTATTTATTACCTAAGATAGTTGAAGATGTGGCAAAAATAGGAGCCCAAAACGAGGAGAAAGCAATCATGTGTGCCCATCCACTTAACTTGATCTATTCTCAAGGGGGCACCTTATATGAAAGTATTCCTAACGCTCCTCAATAATCAATTTATACCATTAATCATAAACCTAGAATCCATGTCGATGGAGTCATGGGGTCTGTATCTTCTCTAAACATAGGCCAGCTAGCCTCCCAAATGGGTCAATTGAACATCTCTTCTATACCTAAGTTGGCAAGCCTTCTACTCAAATTCCTAATGGTCATGTTCCCACCTCTGAGGTCAATTTTGTTCAATTCACATCGACCAAGAATCCTCAACAATCATAAGTTAAGAAGAAAAGGAACAATTCTAAAACTTCCAATTAGGAATAAGGAACATCGCAAACCCAAGAGAACACTAGGAGTGGCACTAAATAGAAGAAAAAGGAGAATCGTTTTCCTTGCAAGATTTGTGGGGAAGAACATCTTACTCACGAGTTCCCTCGAATGGATGAGGCTCATCGATACTTATCACAACAACTTGCTACTCTTCAACCAACTATCTTGATGAATCCTTTTCCGACCCAGCAACAACATATGGGTGCTAACTCCACCACCTCAACAAGGGGGTAGTGGGGATAACACTTCTTTTAATGGCTTGTCTTCTATGCAAGATATCTTTATGATTAAGTTAGACATCAATGTCATAATCAGAGCACATAATTATGAGAATCCTAAGAGTGGAACTTCTACCTTGGAACCCATGACCCAACCTCCATATGATGGCCTTCTTTGTTTTAATAGACCATTGCTAAACACAGTGTCATGTCCACTTAAGGGTGCACTTTAGAAGACTACCCATAATCCTAATGCAAGCGTTGCTCACAACTATACTATTGTTGAGGATATGGCCCAAGCTCTAACTATTATGTCCACACTAAAAGTTTTGCAAAGTTACCTGATGCAACGCAAGGCACTATTATCTATTATTGGTGGGGTGGATCCCTCATATTCAAATATCATGACTTTCGATCCTTCTTTATGGAAACCTCATCTTCCACCTCAAAAGATGGTCCAAGTTTTTAGAAGATGTGTTCATATGAATGTTTTGGATGAGGGGACATTGTGTTTTCAAAGTGTTGGAAGGATCTTGGTTCCCCGACTTTGTTTGCACCTAGAACAACATAAATGGCTTTTGATGGGCATACCTTGCAGCCTTAAGGGGTATTCTTTGCTTTACCTCTTGAGCTAGGGAATAAAACAATATTCATTAAGGTTGAGGTCATCAATGCACCACTTGATTGGAATATCCTGCTCAAGTGAATTTGGTTTTACGCTATGATCATTGTTGTGTCTTTAGTCTTTCAAGTCATGATGTTCCCCCATCAAAGGTAAGATAGTCAATATTAACAAATTAGACTTTTGAAATTCTGATACTTAATTTCACAACCATAAGTCGACCTCCTTTGTAGGTGATTCCACCAACCTTATTAAAAGCATTGGGGTTGGAATGTTTAAAGACTCCTCATTGATGGGCACATTCCACCTGCTTCCACCTGAATTGTCACAGTCAGCTAACTCTATTAACATCTTCACGTCCCATACGGTGCCAAGTGGCCACTGGTCCTTGGGTAATTCCTTCTCTTGAGAACATTGACATGTTTTGCAATCAAATGCCTTGGAACCATCCTGAATTGGCTTATCAAGCTATCCAAATGGTGATTTTTGGCCCTTAGTTGAGTTCTTCCCATGATGTCAAATTTGATGCCTATTTCTTGCCTTCCTAGTCTATTAATCATTCTTGTTCCTATTACTTCCTTGATACTATGATGCATCTTAGAAGCCATGATGATCTTTGATCCACCTTGGGAAGAATCTCATTATCGTTCATCATTTCTCCCTAGGTCGAAACTGTTATAGACATTTTTGTGCCTTACAGCATTGAGCATGAAATGTCCATAATCCAAGGGATCCAAAGTCCCTAAAAGAGTTTTTCCTGCCCCTAAAGGAACAAGGTCAACCAATGACAGCTTCTCCCAGAAGTTCTCCACCAAAAACTACTCAGAAACAGTCAATTCAGGATCAATTCAGATGCTCTACTAGCTGCCTGCGTTGCAATGCACCCCAGTACACTAGTTAGGTGCATTGCAACGCACCTAAATGCACTACCAGGGTGCGTTGAGCAAGAAATTCCAAATGGCAGTATCATTCCGCGAGGTGTACAGACACTGGAAGCTTCCAGAATCTTCCTCAATGACACTTGCCTCAATGAATTCGACCAGTGATGAGTAAGAGGCTCTCAGCCTCCAAGTGGAAGCAAGAACTGACAGAGAGAAGCCACAAGTCAAAACATAAGCTGACTCATCCTCTCTGCTTACATCTATATATGGATCCCTCATCCCAGAGATCCAAAGGCTGGAATTTTGTACTTTGCAGAGAATTGTTGTTGGTTTGAGATTGAGATTAGTACATTGGGTGATTTATGCTTTGTTGGAGGAGAGGAAGGGATTCCTTTGCTGGGAGGTAGATGCTGGATCGAGACTCACTTGGTTGTATCTCCTCTTGGACTTTCTTATCATATCAATAAAATTATTTGAGTTTCTCCTACATGCTGTGTATCAATGATGTTTTGTTATATTTGCATGTTTAGCTTAATCTGATCCTGAGCTTTTTATGAATGTATATCTATATCTTCGTGTAGTTTCTCTCTCTAGTGATCTTGCAGGAATTCGGTGAAGCTGGGCCGGTAAGGGAGCAGGGAGCTGGAAGCTATTGAAGAGTGGAGCAATTGGATCAACAAACTAGCGAAAGACACAGGTTAGTTACATCCTTTCTCCTCATTTACATTTCATAAAGAAGAATACTCAAGTAGTTTTCCTTGTTTGTTTCTAAGGCACTATCACACCTTAGAGTGGGATAGGGGCGTTCTGAATGGATACTTTTCCCAACAACAAATTGGCGACTCCGCTAGGGAACGTATCTAGTTAGTTTATTTGTGTTTCTATTGTTGTTCATCTCATAAACTCAAGAGTGCCGAATCGAACTGCATTTGCCATTTACAAATGCAAAGTAGAGATCTGCTACTCTAGTCCATTCACTGGGCCTGTTTATGATTTGAACAACTGATCCAAAAGTGCTCTAACAACCCTTTGTGATAGATCTTAGTCCTCCTTTAAATCATCCCTCTAATTGTACCTTATTGATAGCTTTTATCCGGCCAAAAACCATAGATTAAACTACAAACCGTGACCCAGAACCCAGAGACAATTCTCGTTTCTGCTTCAGCACAGGCTCTGTGAAGAGGTTCTGCATTTCAACACAGGTCTCGAGAGGGCTACCTGCGCTGCAATTCAGTTTCTCTGTGCAAGGGGTGCGCTGATCAACCTTTGCCTTGTGCAGCTGTGGTTCTCTGCTTCTTTTTGCTCAGTTTTATCTCTGTTTTTTGCAGCCTGTTATCAGTGTGTGTACCTATCTGAAAACCCCTTTTCTTTGCCTTAATTCTGCCTCAGTTGTATAAAAGAAACTGTATTTGTTACATCATTTGCAGTTTCCCATTACAAAAGTAAACTAGTCATACTGTCGCCCTTAGATCTAGACCTGTCGTAAGTGTCGTTTTGATCTTAGGAGTAAGTTTGTTTGTTGTTGACAGTTGATTGCGCTTTTACTTTTGTCTTTTGGTTTGAATTTATGAATTTCTAGTGTCGAAACAAGTATTTGCTTCAAAATCATAAAGTGTCGTAATCGTCTTTTTGATTTCGAAAGAAGCTTCTTTGTGTTTTTCACTTGAAATCGAATTCAAATTTGTACAACAGCTTTCTTTTTAGGCATCAATATTAAGAAAGTGAAAACAAATACATGCATATGTGCATTTGCATTTTGACAGTTTGTATGTTGATTTAGGAAAAGTGCATTTTCAGTGTGCTCTATGCTCTTTGAGAAAAGATTGTGTCTTTCTTTTCCCCTTGTAGCTAGGATTTTCATTGTTGAAAAGAGATAAAAGCTTGCTTATCATCTTTAGACTGCATTTAGGAATTGTATCTACATCTCGTGGTGATCCAAAAAGGCAAACTTCTAAGAAATATCAACCTAAAATAAATTGAATGAACTTAACAACGCTTTGTAACTTAACGCACAACATAGAGGTCTAGGCTAGAGACGTGTTCCGGCGTCGTAAAACCTGGTAACTGTTGCCTCACTGATGGTTGGGTGATTCCTCCTGAGAGACAACAAGTGCCAGTACGGATTGTGCTCCCACGTACCGTCGAGTATATATTGGGAGACCGCTATAGGCATAAAACCTTTATCCATAGGAAGCCGTGTCGGTCGCCCTACTGATCGCAATGCACTGAACACAGCATTCGGGAAGATTGACCGCCTGTACCTTAAAAAGTATTCTGCGGTTTTGCGAAAAGTTTGGCACACCCTCTACCTAGAACTCCAGAGTAGTCCCTTTCGTTCCTTTTCAGACTCCTTAACGGAAAAGGTCCATCTGAGCACTTGTCACTTCAGGCTCATTAAAAATCGAAGGAGACTAGAGTCATCTTTTGCTTTTTCTCGACTCTTTAAAATTGAAAAAGCAAGTTGTGTCCAAGCGTCGTTAAAATTTATTTTAAACGGAATATTCATACCCTTTTCCTGCGTTGATCTTTAGGTTGAGAAAATGGAGCCCACCAACCAAGGAATTCCCCTTGGTGGAAATCCTAGTCCCTTCTCCTCTTGGGGAGATGTTGGTGCGCCCCATATGGCCACATTGTCGCTTCCAGGACTGACAATTGGCTTGCCGGTCTGGCTCTTCTCAACCAATGTCGTTCAGAACACCACTATTCCTGAACAGTCGAATCAGCAGTTAGACCAGTCCAGAGTTACCCACCAGCCTTCTACTTCCTATAATTCTTCCTCTCCTCCTTCCTCTTCGCTTGATGGGGCTGGCAAAGCCAAAAGTCAAGTTCCTAAGGAGAAGAAGGAAAAGAAGAAGAAGGAGCCAAAAGTGACTAGGGGCAAACGAGTGTCGTCTAATGAAAATCCACACACAGCACCGACCAGGCCTAAATCGCCATGTGTCATCTGCAAGGGAGACCACTTTCACAGAGATTGTCCTTGCATCCCTCGGATACTAAGGGACTGGTCTCCCCGTTTGCACAATCTGGTGGCGTCAACCTCTGATAACCATGTTGAAAGCACACCGTCAATTAGCGAAAGTGAAGTCCCAGGACAAAAAGGGAGAGCTAGATCTCCTTGTAAACTATGCGAAGGCAACCATGCCCTCCACCGTTGTCCCTTCTTAGACGAAGCTAAAAGAGTTTTGGATGATCGTCCGGTTTCACCGTTACGACTTCCTCCTGGATATAAAAAACTCTTGCCGAGTCCTTCGTTAGTTGAAAATCTAGCTGGCCCGCTCAAGTGGTCAGCTGAAGCGTCGGTCATTGAAGATGAACCAACTGAATCCATACCCGACGAAAGTCAAAAGTTCGAGGCGGCAGTTGACCCGGTCTTGCCTTCAGAGGATTTATCTTCGAATGATACAGTCACTGAAGAGGATAAGGATGACACCATCCAGATTCTTTTCATCAACACAGACTCTAACGAACACGGGGGCAATCCACCCATTCCTTTATCGCAGGAAGGAAGTTCGTCCGAGCGATACCCGGCCGTCTACTCACTCCCACCACCAAGCAACCTAGTTGTATCCTTCGACTGGAACCAACTAGGCAGACCCCGTTTGCCAGCAAGCATACCATTCGAATTATCGTTCAAATATACAGAATGGTCATGGCTGGCACCATCATTGATGAGGGGGCATCTGTGAGTATCATTTCCTCTATTGCTTGGAAAGCGCTTGGTTCGCCATCGCTTTTGCCTGAGATGAGAAATCTGACAGGCTTCGATAAAGGAACCAGTCGACCTTTAGGGATCCTCCCCAATGTGCCTATCACATTGAAAGGGAAGACTGTTCAAATGAATGTGATGGTCCTTCAAGGACCCTTGGATTATAACCTACTCCTTGGACGAGACTATATTTATTGCATGGGAGCCATCGTCTCCTCACTCTTTAGAGTAATGTGTTTTCCGCACGAAGGAAGAGTGGTCAAGCTCGTGGACCAGCTTTCATTTCCCGGATCACGCATCGCAAATAGTCATATACCATCCCTAAATGGTCTCTTCACACAAGAAATGTCTCAACCCACGGTCCGTCCTCCCGATGAGCGCGAGTGATTCGGAAGGATATGACTGGAACCCAGGGGGCATGCGTCCTGGTCTGCTTCGGCAGGAAAACTTTGGGTATAGGGTAGGTTTCCGCGGGAGAATATGACTAGTCTGTACCCCGCCCATGCTGGAAGAGGGTTATTCTAGAATAAGATTCTTTTGTCAAAGTTATGTAAGCTGGGTCGGCGCCGCTTACCTTTTTTTATCTCGGTAGACATCGCTGAAGAAGTGTTTTGTTTGCTGCGCAAATGAGACAATCTTTGGATAACCTGAAAGAGGTAGGCCTTTCCTGGTAGAACAAATGTTTTATCTGCAAATTGAGGGGTAACCTTGAAACTCTATTTTATACCTGGGGGCATGCAAACCTTTTGAAGTGCAAGCAAGGGGCGGCTATTTATTTTTTAAATTTTTAGGTCCTCCCTTTAAACCCGTAGGTCTAACCCTTTAAACTCGTAGGATTAGTCGTTTCCGAACTTGCATAATGAAAGGATGCGGGGCATAGCTTTGTAAGGCGCAAGCTCCATAAAAAATGGCATCTTACATGAGACATTCTTATCATATGACTGGATTAATCGAGCAGTTTTAGCACATAGTTCATGCTCGTTAAAAAATAAACATAAGATCGAGCAGTTTTAGCACATAGTTCATGCTCGTTAAAAAATAAACATAAGATCGAGAAAGTGTTTCAACCCGCGTTTAAGCTCGTTAAAAAATGAACTATCCTCCGGTAAACAACCACCGTGAATGTAACATTATCAGCCATTAAAGCCTTGGTTGTGTTTGCACCGTCACCTCCACTTTTCCATTGGCCGATCATTCACCTCCATTTGATTGTTTACCCATTTTGAGGAACAGCTGCGAAGAGTGATTGCACTAGCCATCCTTGTGACACTGCCGTGATTGGAAAATTCCAACCCTTACCTGGAATCAGCTGCTACCTGTTTTATCACTCGTTCTTCAAAAGACGAGTCTTCTTTAAGCTCTTTTCATCTGACTCGTAAAATATGAAAAGATTGCCGAGTTTTGGCCTTCCAGCTCGTTAAAGCGACAGGAAGAGCTATCCCTTCTCTAGATTTTAATCTTTTTGGACCTGAGGGATTATTGCACAAAAAGATCGAGCGCTTGTTTTGTTCGGCTCGTTAAAACTATCGAAAATTCATCCCTTCTGTATTGTTTTATACTTTTTCGGACTTAAGGGATTAGATGACGAAAAAGGAATTTCGGAGTTAACTTTACGTACCTTTTCAGACTCTCTAAAAATGAAAAGGACCGAGTTATCTTTGTCGTTAGACTCATTAAAAACATTAATAGCGACAAACTTGTCTTTAGACGAGAACGAGTTTCACTATCGCTAGGCTCGTTAAAACATAGCGATGGGTTTGCCCGAAGGGAAAATTATAGAACAAGCATATGTTATCCTCCTCAAGCTTGACAAAAATAAAGAGGTACTGGTGAGCAATGGCTCGGAAAAAATTGGGAAGAAACTCAAAGAAACTTTATTGGTAGCAAGTCGCTCTTGAACATGACACTTCCACTCCGTGCCTGAGTCGGGTTGGGTTGTTTCATTCACCGGTCACATCACCATGGTCTCGCCATACCATCCACCTTTGGGGTAAATGCTACCAATTCATCACACAAGTGTCGCCGATATGTTCAAGAGAAGTCATCCAGAGAAGTCAACCGTGTCCCATCCACTACCATACATTATCCTTCATTCTTTCATGACCGCCACCCTGAACCATATATCATCAGATCGTTTTCACCTCCATCAAAATCATTTGCTCCATTCCGTGTCACTGATGTGGGATACATTAAGGCCCTCCTTTGACGGATCACTTCTTGTCGACATCAGCTCATTATCCAAGAACTTGATCTAGGAACACCCCCTTTAGTACTTTGAAGCTTGCATGCCTCAATGGCAAGTTTCTCACTTCCGGCGACAGGTATACATCAATGACCTTCGATCGAAATATTTTGCGTGGTGTTCGACGCCAAGTCCTTTATTCACACCACGTGAATTGTACTGCAGTACCTTGAGGGTCATTATCATTATCGGTGATTCCTCTCGCGCTTGTTAACAGTTTACATCATTGATTGGTAATCAAGCGATGTCTTTCCATGTTCGACTTCAGAACATTTCTCACATGGATCGACTTGTACTTAGAGTGAAGATCGGACGAGATTGAAGACCCCGGATCTAATTTCATCCATCCAGGCTGCGATATATATTCAGGAAAAATAAATACATTGACATGTACAGCATTACAGCACAGACAATCATCCTACCAAAGGGATGATGATTTCAGCAGGATCATCAGTCTACCATCAGACGATTGTCTGTCCTATGTACATAAAAATGAATTTATAAAGCTGAGCATGGGAATGCCCGCCTCAGCTAGATCATGAAAACAGTATGAAAAATAATGTACTGTATTGTATCTTATTACAGGTCTCCACCCAGCATTGAATGAACTTCGGATCCTCCTAATAAAGCATTTCACCCGATAAACGGCCTCATACTTTAGGGGGCAACTGTTATAGACATTTTTGTGCCTTACAGCATTGAGCATGAAATGTCCATAATCCAAGGGATCCAAAGTCCCTAAAAGAGTTGTTCCTGCCCCTAAAGGAACAAGGTCAACCAATGACAGCTTCTCCCAGAAGTTCTCCACCAAAAACTACTCAGAAACAGTCAATTCAGGATCAATTCAGATGCTCTACTAGCTGCCTGCGTTGCAATGCACCCCAGTACACTAGCTAGGTGCATTGCAACGCACCTAAATGCACTACCAGGGTGCGCTGAGCGAGAAATGCCAAATGGCAGTATCATTCCGCGAGGTGTACAGACACTGGAAGCTTCCAGAATCTTCCTCAATGACACTTGCCTCAATGAATTCGACCAGTGATGAGTAAGAGGCTCTCAGCCTCCAAGTGGAAGCAAGAACTGACAGAGAGAAGCCACAAGTCAAAACATAAGCTGACTCATCCTCTCTGCTTACATCTATATATGGATCCCTCATCCCAGAGATCCAGAGGCTGGAATTTTGTACTTTGCAGAGAATTGTTGTTGGTTTGAGATTGAGATTAGTACATTGGGTGATTTATGCTTTGTTGGAGGAGAGGAAGGGATTCCTTTACTGGGAGGTAGATGTTGGATCGGGACTCACTTGGTTGTATCTCCTCTTGGACTTTCTTATCATATCAATAAAATTATTTGAGTTTCTCCTACATGCTGTGTATCAATGATGTTTTGTTATATTTGCATGTTTAGCTTAATCTGATCCTGAGCTTTTTATGAATGTATATCTATATCTTCGTGTAGTTTCTCTCTCTATTGATCTTGCAGGAATTCGGTGAAGCTGGGCCGGTAAGGGAGCAGGGAGCTGGAAGCTATTGAAGAGAGGAGCGATTGGATCAACAAACTAGCGAAAGACACAGGTTAGTTACATCCTTTCTCCTCATTTACATTTCATAAAGAAGAATACTCAAGTAGTTTTCCTTGTTTGTTGCTAAGGCACTATCACACCTTAGAGTGGGATAGGGGCGTTCTGAATGGATACTTTTCCCAACAACAGAAACACTTGAATAACAGCTAAATAGCCTTTTCCTACACAAAATGTTAATTGGGCACGAGATCCTAACTCCACCCATGATGTGCTCTCTGAAGAGAACTTCGCAAGAATCTCTTGTGTCATTCCCATCAACATTTTTTAGAAACTGAGGGTCATGAAAAACATCATGATTGGAGTGAATTGCACTCCTAATGAGATTGCCACTTATACCTCTCTTTTAAAAGAATTATGTGATATTTTCTAATGAGATTTCCACTTATACCTCTCTTTTAAAAGAATTATGTGATGTTTTCGCTCGGTCTTATGAAGAAATGTCTGGCATAAATTTTTGGATTGTTGAGCATGGAAATCAAAACCTATGAAGGAGTCAAGCCTGTTTGACAAAAAATCCAACTAGTCCATCCTCGCAAAGTCCTTGCCATCAAGGGAGAAGTTGAAAAATTACTCAAAGCTAAGTTTATCTAGTTGGTTCATTTGACAGAATGGGTTTCTAACATCATTCCTATAGCCAAAAAACAAGGTTCTATTCATGTCTATGTCAATTATAGGGATCTGAATCAAGCGTGTCCAAAATATGTCTCCCCAACCCCATTCATTGATCAAATTATTAATGAATGTGATGGTAGCAAGATCTTTTCCTTCATGGATAGTTTCTTTGGCTACAATCAAATACAGATAAAAAAGGAAGATCAACAAAAAATGACTTTCATTTTTTCCATGGGGTATGTTTGCATATAGGAAATTTCCATTCAGTCTTAAAAATGTTGGCGTCGTGTTCCGATGGGCCATGTCTTATGATTTTCATGACATCAAGTGAATTGTGGTGGCATATGTGGGTGACTTCGCTAGTCACTATGCTCGATGAGTTGGTCATCTTGCATATCTACGAGCCATTTTTATGCATTGTCGCTACTATAATATTCATTTGAATATGCAAAAATGCATCTTTTGTGTTATTTCCAAATGATAGCTAGGATTCGTCCAAGGATGGGATCATGGTTGATCCTCTTAAGGTTAAGTATATCGTCAACTTTCCTCCTCCGTGCACTGTTAGGAAACTTCAGAGTTTTCAAGGTAAAGAGAACTTATTATGTCAATTCATTGCTAATTATGCTAAGATCACCAAGGGGTTTTTATGCCTTCTTAAAAAGGATACACCATTTGTATGGAATGACCAAGCACAACAATATTTAGATGCCTTGAAAAAGGCCTTGATGTCAGCCCCACTATTAATCCCTCCCAACTACAATCATGACTTCATCCTATATCTTGCTACCTTTGATTATACCCTTGGAATTATTCTTTTCCAAGAGGATGAGGACCATCATGAGCATGTCATCTACTACCTCAACCATGCGTTAGTTGGGGCAGAACTTCGTCATTCATAAATTGAAAAGTTGGCTCTCACTACCGTATTCATTGTCTAATGAATTAGACATTACATTCTCTTGCATAAGACCATCGTCGTTGATGATTCCAAACCCATATGCCACTTGCTCAATCAACAAGTACATGGGAGCAAGTACTCAAAATGGATAGTCATATTGCATGAATTTGAATTGGAATTTGTTGCTGCAAAATCGAAGAAATATTTGGTCTTTAAAAAAAAGTTATATGAAATTCTCGCTGGTTTTGATGGGACATTGGTTAATGATTCCTTTCTTTATGAATCTTTGTTCCTTATTAGTACATCTGATCCTTGCTATGGAGATATTGTGCTCTATCTCCAAACTTAAAAGATTTGGACGAAGTTGTCCCATGATGACCATCGACGCATGCGCCACAACTCTAAATGCTACATCATCATGGATCATACTCTTTATTGTCATGGATTTGATATGGTATTGCGTTGTTTTCTAACTCACGAAAAGGATGAACAAGTTCTAAATGATTTCCATGCAAGAGCATGTGGAAATCATCTTTATGAGTTTGCCACCAAAAAAAAATATACGTTGGGTAAAGGCCATCGATCTTCAAATTTCCGTAAGTGTCATCCCTATCAGATATTTACTCATAAAATGCATGCTCATTCTACTCCCCTTCATCATGTGGTTGATGTTGGTCCCTTTGTGATCTAGGTGGCTCAAAGAAACCTCAAAAATAAAATTCTTTAAAACATAGCGAAACTAAGACCAAGTTATAGTACTTGTCGTTATGATTCGTTGGTGCAGATGACACACAAATTTGAGTCTGTATGACCAACTTATCATAGTTTGAAGTTGACATGACAAGCAGGAAAAGAGGGACCCACAAGGTGCCACATGGGGCATACGTGGCAACAAACTAGCATGTTATCCATTGACACATGGCATCCAGTAATTGGCTCCTTGTTCCTACAAAAGGAATGACTATATATATATATATATATATATATATATATATATATATATATATATATATAAATATATATATATATATAAAAATATCAAACAAAAAATCCATATGAGACAAAAATTATATATTAAAAAAAAAATCATATAAAACAAATAAAAAAAAACAACAACAACAAAACCATATATTCATATATGGTTCATTGGTTAATATTTCCATGTGTTAAAAATGATTATTTTTATTTAAAACCACATGTAATAAAGTTATGGGTCGTTACAACCACCACCAAATAAACCATGAATGATGAGGGAGGCCCGACGTGTTTAACCCTGGGACCTCCTCCAACAAATTACTTATAATTCCCTCTGCCAACCGTATGCACCCAAGTGGGTTGTTTAAAAGTTTTCCTAGTGATATATATATATATATATATATATATATATATATATATATCGACCAAGGGGAGAGGAAGCAGAGGCAGAATTTGGAGGCTGTGAAACTATGACAGGAGGTGGAACCTTATTGCAATGTGGTTTTCGAGGCATTGTATTCTAGATAATATTCCCAAAGAATATTCTGAGAATATTATTTTTTAGATGTTGTGAGGAATCTAAAAGATCCCAGTGGAGCCAGAATTGACGGTGTCAAAATGTGGTCGACTTTATTCTCATTTTAACCAAAATTTTGCAAGGATTTCAATGGTGCAATCAGTTTTTGCATCTAAGCAGCGAATTTCATGGGTCATGGCAGAAACTTGCCTTCTTAATTAATTGTTGGGCATGAAGTTCGTTACAACAATGCGTCTTTCAGAAGTAGGTCATGTTTACAGTCAAAAGTCTTAGGAGGATGAGACAGATTTGTTGGTGTTGTGATTGTTGTGATTTGAGCAGTCAAATTTCAATTCACACCCAAAATTGGAGTTTGAGCAACGAATTTTAGGGGTCATGGAAAAAACCTGCCTTCTTCATTAATTGTTGGGCACGAAGTTTGAGACAAAAATGTGCCTTTCATAAATAGGTCATGTTTATAGGCAAAAGTCTTAAGAGGACGAGACAAACCTATTGGTGTTTTGATTGTTGTCATGTGAGCAGTCGAATTTCAAGTCACTCCCATAATTGGAGGTATAATGTTGTATTTTTCTATGTACTTGCCTTTCTTTTTATGAGATGAATGAAGAGGCCTCTTCGCTATTGAAGTAGGGCTCAAATACGTAGTCCACACAGGACGAACTCCATTATCAAACTTTTGTGTGCATTGTCTTTGTGCTCTCCTTTATGTTTCTTCTCTTTAAGTGTTTGCACATATGGTTTTTACAGACCCTTTCATGCAATTCTATTAACATCAACCAAAGAAAAGATCTTGGATATTGCTGGTAAATCAGGGATTCCTGAGCACTTTGCAAAATGGGGTATTGATTTCATGTAGTGAAAGCCTCCCTCTTTGTTGGCCATAATTACATCATTATGGCCATAAATTACTTTACCAAATGGGTTGAGGTTATGCCTACATATTTTGTGGATAGAACCATTGCAGCTCTTTTCTTATTTAATCACATCATCGTTAGGTTCAGTGTGCCTAAAGAGATTGTGATTGATCATGGCTCTCACTTTTGCAATCACATGATGACTGAATTAGAAACCAAGTTGGGTTTCCACCATGAGAACTCCACTCCCTACAATCCTCAAGCTAATGTTCAAGTCAAGATCATCAATCACATCTTCAAAACTATGATCTAGTGTATAGCGGGGAACCAAAAACAAAATTGGCACCTAAAGTTATTTTCAATTCCTTATGGTTATCGAACCTCAACCAAGACCTCCACGATATTTAATCATTTCCAGCTTGTTTATGGCATGGAAGTTGTTAGCACTCCGTAAAAACCCTTCAAGCTGAAGGAAGGGCTACAGAGGTAACCACAAACCGCCTTGGGCTAGAAACTAGTCTTTTCTAGCGAGAGGGGGCTCCCTAACTCTTAAATATAAAGACTTGAAGCACAAATTTATAACAGAGACCAATTCTGACTAAGAAATTTTGAAAATCTTTGGTCGAAGTGTGAATGGTCAAATAGGTAGTAATACATGATCAATTTAGCCTTTTACTCATTTACTTATGCAAGTAAATTGATAATTATTTCAAGGGCTTGTAAGCATGACTCTGGGATACAAAGATAGGTTGTAGTATAGATAAGATAAATTGAAACAAACAAATTCTTCCTCTGCAATAAGACAATGTTGTTTATATAGGAGAAAGAAAAACTGAACATAGAAGATAACATGCACAAGTATATATCATTTCATTTGAGTTTGAAACGTGAAGATAGTTGAAAAAGAGCAGATACACTAAATTCTGAATCAACTAACATCAAATACTCATAAAACACAGAGAAGAAATAAAACAACTAACAGTAAACAAAACAAATCCCATGCACCATACTGTAAGAATCCTTGGATAGTAAGATCGATGACCCTCAATACATAAGCAACATGCATCATTGATTGATCACACAAGCATGAATCTCTGAAAATTAGCACTAACACATCACTCAACCAGCAACAACCATTTATGTATTCATTCATCAAAATATATAATCGATACATATGATCAAAACATGTTTAGGTTCATTGTATCTTCGATCCAACAGAGGATCAGTCCAAAACTGAAACAAACATAGTAAATTGTTGTTTTTTAAATGATTTTCCTCAAAACATAAAACATAAAGAATATTTTGTCCCTTTTAAAGAAAAAACAAATTGTTTTAATACAAATTAACTTAAAAAGTCTTCGGACTAACCATCATAACTGAAATAGCAAAAACACCAAAAAACTACTTTTCTGACTATTTAAAAGCATGTGCAGCACTGGAAACTTCATCCTTCTAGAAAAGACATGTGGAAAGCTTTTAAGGAGGTGAGATAGACACCACATATACCCCACTCCAACATCTTCAAAACCTGACAGGTGGCCACCATCCAGCATGCGTGAGATAGTCTGGGCATGGCCTGCGTAGCGAGTGCATAGCAAAATTGTTGCAACTGTTCTCCGAATGCCTTCCAGTCCTCCTGAATGTTGTCATGATACTATATGTCGATCAACATATTAAAATATCAATAATTTAAGACAAATTTTGAAAATAATAAAGGATGCTTGGTCACTTCCATTTCCTCTTGTTATCACTAAGGTTGTCCCTTGGCTCCTTAAGGGATATGACCGAGGTAACCACAAACCAATCTTTGGGTTGCAGGTCCTAGCCTACCTGCAGTCAGAGAGGGCTCTCTCTTTAAAATTTAGCTTTGTTTTGGGTTGATTTTAGGCTAGTTATGGTGTACATGGGTTTTGTTTTGATTTTGGTGGGATGGATGATGTTTTCAAGCAGAGTTGGGATGCATAGTGTGAGAAGTTCAAACCATTGGGCATGGAGTCATGGATTAGGGCTTGATGTTGCATTTTCTTGGTCACAAGAGGAATACAGAGCAGGATAGCTACACACAGAACAATATCAAGCTGGAATAAAGATGGAATGAAGGTCATAGATGAAAGGCAACTAAGAATCTTTCATTAGCTAACAGAGAGGGAAGGTGAATGAAAGTTTGTCTAGGAGCAGTCAAGAATTCCTAAATAACAGTCATATGTGAAAGAAACAGGGTAAACATGATCATTTAAGTATGCATATTCATAACCATTTCTGAAGAAAACATATAAAAATAACAAGAACTGAGCATACAGTGCAGTCAAGCAAAACCTAAGCTATTCTTCTTTCTTGCTATTTAGAGGGTAACACAATGGTGGCATAAACATATGTAAACTGTAAACAGAGGTAAGAAAACACTTATTGAACCATGTAGTAGCACAGGAATTCCACAGTCACTCTTTGGCCATTAAATAACACAACAGACATTTCTTCATCCAAAGCATTCCAGCATTCTTTGATTATAGAGCTCTCAAAGTATACAACGCAAGTCTCGAGTGAGGATTATCAACCAACCAACCCCTTTAAACAATGAATTAGGGTGGTTTATATAGAGAAAATATCCAAAAATATCTATTACAGCAGATCTTAAACAGATCTGAGGGAAATGAGTTCTTTAACCTAATCTTGTCCTGAAGTTAATGCAAGAAGATATTTATTTGAGCTGCGCTGGAGGCAGCTGCATCAAAATGAGTTAATATGGTGTCCTTGGTGGCTCGGTGCAGTGAGGCGGTTCTGCTGCTTTTAGGTGGCTTTAATGCGCACTAATCCCGATCCGATGAGCTTTAAATGGCCTTTACTGCTTCTTTGACTTGGATGGAGGCCTTTAATGTTCACCTGCTTTGATATTGCCAATCTAATACTCTTTGTCGCTTCACTGATACTCTTTAATTTAATCCGGGCTTTATCTTTCCTCTGATACTCTTTAACACTTGAATCGGGCCACTTTCTCTCCCTTGATATGCTTGAAACTATCAAATCACCCCTTTTCTGCCCTTTCAAGGCAAAAATAACTGCTGAAAATTCTTTTCGCGGCCTCTAGAATGCTATCGGCGCTGGCCGATTGAATATGAACATACACGAAGAAATCCTGTCAAATAACGGCAGAGGAATGCAACCTGATAACTGTGCTGGGCTGAGGCTGGTTTTTAAGCCCTCCATTTTGAGCATTTTTTCTTAGCGATGCGCGATTAGCTAATCACGCGTCGAAAACTGCCTCTGTTTCTGGTTTCGGGCATTCTTTGCTGCGATTTTCACCCTTCGTGCCTTTTTCGGTGATGACGTCAGCATGATGTCAGCGGTGGGTCCTGGTATGGAAGGGTGATGTGGCAGGGTGACGTGTCAGTACGGCAGGGTGACGTGGCAGCTGACTAGTTTGACGATGTGGCAGTACGGCAGGGTGTCGTGGCACAGGATACGGTGGCGGGGTAGGGACGGAGGCAGATGCGGTGGCAGTGACACGTAGCAGTGGCGGGTTGACGCGAAGGTGACGTAGCGCTGTCGTCAGGGGAGGAGGGACAGAAGGTGGTTTGTGGTTTTATCGGACCGCCTTCTATACGAGGGCGGTAAGTGTCAGAGGGGCTCCGATGCAATAAAAGGCGGACATCTATCTTATGTACGACGGCAAAACCGTCGTGCTATCGGAAGCTAACGGTCGAATGACGGGGCAGCTCCGAAATTGTCGAGGGCCATTGGATCTGGGAGGGTGGATCGGAGGGCCGACGGAGCGCGGAGCTGGCGGCAGGTTAATATACGAGGCCCGCTCGAATATTCAAATATTTATACAATGCTGCGGGGGTTTAGACTTTGTGAAATATGGGTTTTGCGCTCGCGGTGTTTAATGTTTATTCAAACATTTTAACACTAAACCTTAAACGATGAGCGCGAGAGGGTAAAAATGATGAAATGTTATGGGTAAAGGGGTGAGGAAAGAGGTTATCAACTTAACCAAATGTTAAGTTAATCCCAGGGTTAGGACGCGGAAGGCTAATGCCAAGCCCCAAATGAACTCGGCATTTCCCCAAACTGATGTTATAGGGCTATAGTGCCAGGGGATGGGAATATGTACATAGGGGAGCTATTTAGTGCTTTTTAGTAAGGGGAAGGGGAAATAGATAGGGATTTACATAATAATGTTAGAAGTTAATATGAAAATGACAAGAAAGTGCTAAGTTTAGAGATCTTAGGCCACTTAAAAGGGAAAATGACTTATAGAGTGAATAAGAGTACTCCTAAGCAAAGCAAACCTTTACTTAGGCCAATGATATGACAAATGATGAAACTTAAGAGATATCAAGCAGATCTTGACCTCTTTGGGGAGGTTAGTGAATGATTTGGGGAAATAAGAAGAAGGGGGAGTTAGACATGCCTCGCTTGAGCTCCTCCAAATGAAAAATTGCCTCATAATTGTGATCTGAATAGATATAACACTTGAAAACATGAAATAGATCACATAGCTTGATTCTGCAACCACAAAACTACTTACCCAGCCTACTTACCTAGCATTTTTTCTTCTTTTTGCATGTGTGCACTTAGACTGGCAAACCCTGATTGTCTTCTTTTCTTTTGACTTCCCTCCTATCTAAAATCAACCCTTATCTCTTCCAAGGGCCCAGATTAAGCAGTTGGGCTCCTTCATTTCTCTACCAATATACAAATCTACCAAGCTTAAGCTGTTTGGACAGATATTCATTCTCTATTTTCTAAAACAAGCAATTTAAACCTAGGGAAGCCAAGATTAAGCTGTTTGGCTTTCCCTTATCTGTAAAACTCTTCAAAAATGGTATGATTCTTCAAAATGGAACTTCTTGGAAATATGGAACCTTGCAGTATGACAAGATGACATATTTGGCATGTAAAACAGTCAATCATGAAATATGAAACCTATTGCAATAGGAGGCTAACAGTGGCTCCACTTGGGGATGGTTTTTCAGGATGAAAAGCCAAGAACAGCAGGTCAGAATGCCTTGATCTTCATTTGTTGCTGTAAACTAAAATTCTCCTTCTTGCCAATGCCTTTGACTGAATTCTTATAAGATGATATGCAGTTTCCTTTTGAGCTGAATTGCAGAAAAATTACAGCTCTGCTTCTTGCCTTTTGGGTGCTTGTAAACATATTGAAATCTGCTTGAGCACTTCTTTGTAATTATTTAAAAAACAGAGATCTGAAATAAAAATTTCTTTGATCTTTCCTTCAAAATTTGTTGCGTTGTTCCCTCTTATTGGCCTGCTATAAGAAAAAGTGTTGAAAATACAAATATTAATGTATAGATAGTATACAGAGCTGTGTTGCATTCAACAAAAGGGATCATGATAGTGCCTTAGCATTCGGCCATTGACAGGGCCTTCTTTAGCTGTGCTGCCATCCAAACTTTTCAGAAAATATGTGTTATTGCCTTGAATAGCAGAAATAATAAAGGGGCCTTTCCACAGGAAATCAAACTTGCCATGCTTTCCTTTGTCCTCTCTTCTTGAATCCCATCTTAAGACTTTGTTGCCTAAGTAGAAATCTTTAGCCTTGGTTCTTTTGTCAAACATTTTCTTGAGCTTCTCTTGTAAAATCTGAGCTCTGTCGTACACTTGCTCTCTTGTTTGCTGCAAATGGATGGTTTGGTTTATTCTTCTTTGGATATCATTTGGCTCTGCCTAAATCTCTTGCAGAAATTTGATAACAGGGATTCCCAAAGAAGATGGGAACTTTGCCTCCATGCCATAGACTAACTCATATGGGCTCATTCCAATGGATCTCTTGGTTGACACTCTGTTTGCCCATAGGGCATTTACAAGCTTTTTGTGCCAGTTCTTCTTGTTCTCCTCCAAGACTTTCTTAATGATGTTAATCAGACTCTTGTTGGATGATTCGGCCAAGCCATTACCTTGAGGGTAATAGGCTGTGGAGTGACCTAAGGTAATGTGGAATTTGTGGCAAAAACTGATCATTTTCTTGGATTTGAAGGCAGCAGCGTTATCGGTAATGATCTTCTCAGGACAGCCAAATCTGGACAAAATGTTGGTTTCAAGGAATTGGATGATGGTGGAGTCATTGGCTTGCCTACATGGGATGGCTTCAATCCACTTGGTAAAGTAATCTGTGGCTGTTAGAATCCACTTATGCTGGCCAAAAGAGGATGGATGGATTTCTCCAATGAAGTCAAGACCCCATTGTTGAAAAGGCTTCTCGGTTGAAATGGGCTTAAGGGGCAAGTGCAGAAGCTTTCTTTTGCCTTCAAAGATTTGGCATTTGTGGCATGAAACAGCAAACTTTCTCACGTCAGCAAACAAAGAGGGCCAATAGAAACCAGCCCCTTAGTATCTTATCAGCAGTGGAATTCCAATATAAGTGCCCTCCACAGTCCCCTGCATGAAATTTTGTCATGACATTGTCAGTTTCATTCATAGTTAGACAATTCAGCAATATTCCTTCATGATTTTTCCAAAACAGGGCACTATCTAAGACACAAAACTTTGATGCTTTCATCTTTAAAAATCTATTTTTGGTTCTGGAAAACCCTGGAGGAGCACAGAGGTTTAACAATATAAAACATATATCAGTATACCATGGGGATTGCAGAAAAGCTTCACTGATCTGTGGAGTCACCAGCTCCTGTTCATTGTCCAGTTGATTAATGTCTAAGGCTTGAAAATTGGTTTCGGACATCAGTTTGCCTAAACCTTGTCCCTTTTATCAGCTTGGTCGGTTTTATCTCAATGTCATACTCAAGGATATTGGCAATCCATTTGCCTCTTTTGCCTTCTATTCCCTCTTGAGTTAATATGTCTTTTACAACAACATTTGGCACATAAGCAATCACATGTGAATATAAAATGTAAATTCTGAAATCTTTGATTGCTTTAACCAGGGCATATTCTTTCTTCTCCATGATTTGGTACTTCAAGGGTGCATCTCTAAGGGCTCGACTAAAAAAAGTAATTGGCTTTTCATTTCCCTGATCATCTTTCTGCAAAAGGATAGCAGCAATGGTGTGTTCAGATGCAAATGAGAAAATGATGAAATCCTTATCAAATTGAGGACTTGTGAGGACTGGGGCTTGGGTTAAGGCAGATTTTATGCCCTCAAAGGCTTGCTTGGCCTCTAAAGTCCATTTTACCTTGGAATCCTTCTTTAACATTTTATTTAGCATTCTTATCAGCTCAGCCAAGTTTGGGATAAATCTCCTTAGGAAATTGATCTTTCCTAGGAATGCTTGCAATTCTTTGATGTTTCTCGGATAAGGGATTTGCAGAATGGCTTGGATTCTTTCCAGATCTATTCTAATTCCATCTTTTGAAATGATATGGCCTAGCAATTTGCCTTCTTCTAGGCCGAAGAGAGATTTCTTAGGATTTAAGGAAATGCCATATTTCCTACAGGTTAGGAACACTTGTCTCAAATGTTTTAGGTGCTCTTGATCAGATTTTGAGAAAGGAGTAAGGTCATCAAGGTAAACCACTAGGAAATCATGGATTTCCTTGGCAAATGCAATGTCCATGGCCCTTTGAAAGGTAGCACCTGCATTCTTTAGTCTGAAAGGCATCTTCACATACTTAAATGTTCCCCACGGTGTTGTAAAGGTTGTCTTGTCTTGGTCATCCGGGTGAACAAGTATTTGATTAAAACCTGAAAAGCCATCCAACAAAGAGATTCTAGATGACCCCACTACTCTTTATAGGATGTGGTCCATCTTTGGCAATGGGTAGTGGTCTTTGAGGGAGACTTGGTTTAAGTTTCTCAAATCTACACAAAGCCTAATCTCACCTGTTTTCTTTCTTGTGGGAACAAGATTGGATACCCATTCTGAAAATCTAATGGGTGCTATTATGCCAGCCTCAAACATTCTTTTCACTTCTTTCCCAATCAAAGGGAGAAGCACAGGATTGATTCTCCTTAGTTTCTGTTTGAAGGGATTTTGATTTGGCTTTAAGGGAATGGTATGTTGAATAACAGAGGTGTCATAGGACTTAAGGTCCTCATAACTCCAGGCAAATACATCTTGAAACTCTTTAAATAAATCAACATATTTTGGTTTTTGATCGGGAGGCAAAGACTTGGACAGTTTAATCATTTTGGGCTTCTCTGTTGTCCCAATATTACAGTCTTCCACAGCGGCGTTTAAGGGATGCATCTTTGGCTTTTTTGGGACATCGTTTGAATCAAATATGTCTTCTAATGGAGTGAGGCAAGCAGGTAGAAAATTGTTTGTTAAATCAATCACTTCGGCCTCTGCTTTAGCTATTTCATCTAAATGCATTTGCTTCAGCTCTTGCATGTTTTTCTCATCAAAAATGGTTGGGTGCAGCATTTGTTTTGCTGCTTCAGCTGTTATAGTTAGCTCATTTTGGCTCATTTGCTGTTGTGGGTCATCCATGGCATCTTCATCAATGTTTAAGCTTGAGAATTCTTGCTGTAAGGTAAGAAAATTGTTGATTTGAGCATCATCCTCAAACACTTGCCAATATTTGATATTGTTAGGGACAGTAGGCATGTGCTTTATCTCAGTAGTAAAGTGGTGATTGGGCTCAAAGGGCAGCTTGCAAGTGCTAGCAAAAGTAGCTAGACTATGAGCATGCATGTTATGGCTTCTATCAATCTTAGCAAGCTTGGATTCAGTGAAGGAATTGAGTATTTCTGTGGCAGCAGACCTATAAGCTCTTAGCCTATTGTCATTAGTAACAAAGTTACCTGTCATCTGTTGAATGATCAAATCGGAGTCACCTAGAATGGACACTTTTGCAGCTCCTAGAGCTTTGAGCAATTTAAGGCCTAAAAGGAGAGCCTCATACTCTGCCATGTTTTTGGTGCATTTGAAGTTTAGTCTGTAAGCATGACCCTCTGCATGGTTGTTATGTGTATTGTGAATCCATATTCCTGCCCCTACTCCTAGCTTATTAACAGAACCATCAAACTCTAAATACCATGTGATTTCTTACTTGTGGTTAGTATTGAGAGTTTCAGTCATTTTAGGATTGGGCGGACCTAGGTTTTGTGCTTCATGTGGTTCTTCTTGTATGCTGGTTGCACTAATTGTTTTAACAGTTTCACGGGTATGGGCAACCGACTCTTGATTGATGCATGTTTCTTGTTCTAGAGGTAAAGGCTTCTTATCAGTGGGAGAACAGCTATCATTATTGAACAATATAAAGGAATCCATATCAGAATGGATTGAGTAAATGGGAAAATTTTGGGGTTTTTCCTGACTACTTACCACATACTTCATTACTGTTTCTCTATACAGTCTCTTTGGTTGCCCAAAGACTGAAATAGTGGCATAGGAGAGGTCTAGTTGGAGAGATCCTTGGAGTTTTGCTCCCCAAGATCTTGATAAGAGCATGCCATACTTTGGTGGGATGTCAGCAACCACCACGTCCATTAGGATCATTTTGTTGGGAAATTGGACTAAAGACACACAAAGGTCTTTGATTAAGCCTAAACACTCGACCTGACTAGAATCAAATGAGAATAAGTCTTTTTAGGGTCTAGTGACATCAAGGTTTAGCTTCTCCATTACAGCTTTGGGCATTAGATTGTGTGAAGCACCTGAATCAAACATAGCATTGTGCAACACTTTATCATGAATGTGCAAACTGACATAAAAGGGTAGAATAGCTCCATGTCCTGATTTACCATTGACTTCAGGACCAAACAGTAATTCAGGTTGATTATCTAAGACATTAATATCATCCCTGTTCTCTGGTATTTGTAGTGATCTTTTGATTTGCTGTCTGTACACATCATGTTTGGCAAGCTCAAAGAGAGGAATATATATCTTCAGTTTATCAATTTCTGCTTCTAAATCAAAAGGTTTTTCTGACTGCGTTTTAGTATTGTGACTCGCAGATTTTCCCTTTTCAATTGTATCTTCAGTGATCTTCTCTTGGTTATCAGTGATTTCTTGAGATTGTTCTGTTTTGGGAAGGCTTCGAGGAGTGCTATTTACATTGTCCTTTGAGGGAAAGGATACAAAAGGCTGGTTATTAGAGGGCTACATGTCAAATACATCCTCTATGGTCACTTCTTTTAATTTTGGGTCTGTTTTATCGGCAGGTTCTGTGATAGTGGCCTTGTCTTTTACTTTCTTAGGCTGCTTGGCATCCTTTGGCTTGATGGGATCAGACACATCAATGGTTCTTGTTCTCAATTTGTATTGTTTATGGACTTCGTAGACAGCTGAATCATAGCCTTGTTTGAAGTCAAATGACTCTCCAGACTTGGTCTGAAATTGATTTATATCATGGTCATCTCGGTCTTCTTGGGTTAGAAATACTTGTTGTTCACTTTTCAAACCCATCAAGTTTATATGAGTGTCCTCTATCTGCTCACTAGATGTGGATGCTTCAGCATAGTTTTCATGAAAAGGAGGTCTTATGTCATGGTCAGGACTTGCCCTTCCAACGTTTGGGTTCTGATTTTTTCTAAAGTTTGGATTTCTGATAGGATTGTTTTGTTGTCCTTCCCATGAGGCTTCTCTTTCAATAGTTCCCATTCTATTTTCAAAGTTTTCCATACCTTTGATGATTGTGTCCAATTTTTGTTCAAAGGCTGAAGGTTCATCTTTAAAAGTGGTTCTTCTCTCAGCTCTTGCTCTATTTCTCTTGGCAATCAGATTTGCCTCCACACTAACAGCTACATTCTGCATGTCTGCTAAGGTTTGAGGGGCTCTTTCCCTTAACTGATAAGCCATGTCTGAATCAAATCCATCAGGGAATTTGTATAAAGCAAGATCAGGTGGAGGTCTAAGGTTTTGTGGAATAGCGTTGTAAACATTGTTAAACCTGGCACAATAGTCTAAAACAGCTTCTTGAGGGCCTCTTCTGATAGTGTCATACTCGGATAATATGTGCAAAGGGTCCTTCTTCTTCTCCCATCTGTTAAGAAATGTTTGGTAAAGGGCCTCTGGGTCAGCTATGGAATTTGCAGGAAGAGCTCTAAACCAGGGCCTTACATCTCCTGTTAAACTTTGGACAAAAATCTTCATTCTTACACTATCATCATCTATTTCATAACTCTCAAAATAGTCCTGCATTTTCTTGGTATGTTGCAGGGCTGTGCCAGAACCAGTACCTTCAAAATATGTGATTTTGGTTTGATAATCCTGAGGCATAGCCCCTGGATTTGCAGGTAACTGTAAAGGTGCATATCTGTTAGCCATATTTACAGGGATAAGTGGAACGACTGGAACAGTTGGGAGAGTTGTATTAACAGTGGTGGTAGTGGTAGTATGTGAAGTGAATGGAGGTGTGGAAAAGGTGCTTGGAGAGGTGGATGATGAACAAGGGGAAGTAGGGGTTGAACAAAACAAAACTTTAACGAGGGTTGGAAAACAACTTGGCTGAATTGTTTCAAGACTAGAATCAGCAAACTCTTCTTGTTTTTGTTTGCTAAGGTTTCTAGAGATTAAATTGGGATTTTCAAAAACACTGGAGGATCTGGGTCAGGATTTGACCTAGTATTACATGTTCTCTTCTTGGGAGCCAGCTTCCGAATTTATTTTTGGTATTTTTCTAAGAAAGTTTTGGAATTTAGAAAGGAAGTAATAAAATTTTTGGCACAGCTATCTGTAGCTTAAAACTAGCATGAAGATTGACTGAAGCAGCTTTTATTTACTCCTATTGATGCAAAGCAAGAACAGTTTCAAAGGCTTCCTAGCTGACATTCAGGCTTCATCTGTAGCTTTAAGGAACAGACAACAATTACAACAATTCATTCTGATCCCCAGCGGAGTCACCAATGATGTTATCACTCAGGTTGTCCCTTGGCTCCTTAAGGGATACGGTAGAGGTAACCACAAACCAATCTTTGGGCTGCAGGTCCTAGCCTACCTGCAGTCAGAGAGGGTTCTCTCTTTAAAATTTAGCTTTGTTTTGGGTTGATTTTAGGCTAGTTATGGTGTACATGGGTTTTGTTTTGATTTTTGTGGGATGGATGATGTTTTCAAGCAGAGTTGGGATGCATAGTGTGAGAAGTTCAAACCATTGGGCATGGAGTCATGGATTAGGGCTTGCTGTTGCGTTTTCTTGGTCACAAGAGGAATACAGAGCAGGATAGCTACACACAGAACAATATCAAGCTGGAATAAAGATGGAATGAAGGTCAGAGATGAAAGGCAACTAAGAATCTTTCATTAGCTAACAGAGAGGGAAGGTGAATGAAAGTTTATCTAGGCGCAGTCAAGAATTCCTAAATAACAGTCATATGTGAAAGAAACAGGGTAAACATGATCATTTAAGTATGCATATTCATAACCATTTCTGAAGAAAACATATAAAAATAACAAGAACTGAGCATAGAGTGCAGTCAAGAAAAACCTAAGCTATTCTTCTTTCTTTCTATTTAGAGGGTAACACAATGGTGGCATAAACATATGTAAACTGTAAACAGAGGTAAGAAAACACTTATTGAGCCATGCAGTAGCACAGGAATTCCACAGTCACTCTTTGGCCATTAAATAACACAACAGATAGTTCTTCATCCAAAGCATTCCAACAGTCTTTGATTATAGAGCTCTCAAAGTATACAGCGCAAGTCTCGAATGAGGATTATCAACCAACCAACCCCTTTAAACAATGAATTAGGGTGGTTTATATAGAGAAAATATCCAAAAATATCTATTACAGCAGATCTTAAACAGATCTGAAGGAAATGAGTTCTTTAACCTAATCTTGTCCTGAAGTTAATGCAAGAAGATATTTATTTGAGCTGCGCTGGAGGCAGCTGCATCAAAATGAGTTAATATGGTGTCCTTGGTGGCTCGGTGCAGTGAGGCGGTTCTGCTGCTTTTAGGTGGCTTTAATGTGCACTAATCCCGATCCGATGAGCTTTAAATGGCCTTTACTGCTTCTTTGACTTGGATGGAGGCCTTTAATGTTCACCTGCTTTGATATTGCCGATCTGATACTCTTTGCCGCTTCACTGATACTCTTTAATTTAATCCGGGCTTTATCTTTCCTCTGATACTCTTTAACACTTGAATCGGGCCACTTTCTCTCCCTTGATATGCTTGAAATTGTCAAATCGCCCCTTTTCTGCCCTTTCAAGGCAAAAATAACTGTTGCAAATGCTTTTCGCGGCCTCTAGAATGCTATCGGGCCTGGTCGATTGAATATGAACATACATGAAGAAATCCTGTCAAATAACAGTGGAGGAATGCAACCTGATAACTGTGCTGGGCTGAGGCTAGTTTTTAAGCCCTCCATTTTGAGCAT
This sequence comes from Pinus tabuliformis, assembly GCA_031772625.1. Taxonomy (NCBI): domain Eukaryota; kingdom Viridiplantae; phylum Streptophyta; class Pinopsida; order Pinales; family Pinaceae; genus Pinus; species Pinus tabuliformis. The sequence continues at coordinate 1,865,210,203 of CM062817.1, forward strand.
TTTTCTTAGCGATGCGCGAAGCGCTAATCGCGCATCGAAAACTGCCTCTGTTTCTGGTTTCGGGCATTCTTTGCTTCGATTTTCGCCCTTCGCACCTTTTTCGGTGATGACGTCAGCGGTGGGTCCCGGTATGGGAGGGTGACGTGGCAGGGTGACGTGTCAGTACGGCAGGGTGACGTGGCAGTACGGTAGGGTTCGTGGCACAGGATACGGTGGCGAGGTAGGGACGGAGGCCGATGCGGTGGCAGTGACACGTAGCAGTGGCGGGTTGACACGGAGGTGACGTAGTGCTGTCGTCAGGGGAGGAGGGACAAAAGGCGGTTTGTGGTTTTATCGAACCGCCTTCTATACGAGGGCGATAAGTGTTAGAGGGGCTCCAATGCAATAAAAGGCGGACACCTGTCTTCTGTACGACGGCAAAACCGCCGTGCTATCGGAAGCTAACGGTCGAATGACGAGGCGGCTCTGAAATCGTCGAGGGCCGTTGGATCTGGGAGGGCAGATCGGAGGGCCGACAGAGCGCGAAGCTGGCAGCAGGTTAATATATGGGGCTCGCTCGAATATTCGAATATTTATACAATGCTGCGGGGGTTTAGACTTTGGGAAATATGGGTTTTGCACTGGCGGTGTTTACTTTTTATTCAAACATTTTAACACTAAACCTTAAACGATGAGTGCGAGAGGGTAAAAATGATGAAATGTTATGGGTAAAGGGGTGAGGAAAGAGGTTATCAACTTAACCAAATGTTAAGTTAATCCCAGGGTTAGGACGCGGAAGGCTAATGCCAAGCCCCAAATGAACTCAGCATTTCCCCAAACTGATGTTATAGGGCTATAGTGCCAGGGGATGGGAATATGTAAATAGGGGAGCTATTTAGTGCTTTTGAGTAAGGGGAAGGGGAAATAGATAGGGATTTACATAATAATGTTAGAAGTTAATATGAAAATGACAAGAAAGTGCTAAGTTTAGAGATCTTAGGCCACTTAAAAGGGAAAAATGACTTATAGAGTGAATAAGAGTACTCCTAAGCAAAGCAAACCTTTACTTAGGCCAATGATATGACAAATGATGAAACTTAAGAGATATCAAGCAGATCTTGACCTCTTTGGGAAGGTTAGTGAATGATTTGGGGAAATAAGAAGAAGGGGGAGTTAGACATGCCTCGCTTGAGCTCCTCCAAATGAAAAATTGCCTCATAATTGTGATCTGAATAGATATAACACTTGAAAACATGAAATAGATCACATAGCTTGATTCTGCAACCACAAAACTACTTACCCAACCTACTTACCTAGCATTTTTTCTTATTTTTGCATGGGTGCACTTAGACTTGCAGACCTTGATTGTCTTCTTTTTTTTGACTGCCCTCCTATCTAAAATCAACCCTTATCTCTTCCAAGGGCCCAAATTAAGCAGTTGGGCTCCTTCATTTCTCTACCTATCTACAAATCTGCCAATCTTAAGCTGTTTGGACAGATATTCATTCTCTATTTTCTAAAACAAGCAATTTAAACCTAGGGAAGCCAAGATTAAGCCGTTTGGCTTTCCCTTATCTGTAAAACTCTTCAAAAATGGTATGATTCTTCAAAATGGAACTTGGAAATATGGAACCTTGCAGTATGACAAGATGACATATTTGGCATGTAAAAAAGTCAATCATGAAATATGAAACCTATTGCAATAGGAGGCTAACACCTCTTAATTGACATTTTACTGTTAGAAAACTTGGTGCTGGGAGTTTTGGTGAGTAGTGAAGTCATGTTGCTCAATGGGTGGTGATAAAGTGGGTGTGGCCTTAGTCATGATCTTAGAATCAAATTTAGGCATCTTCATGAGAGGAGGTATTATAGCTACTCCCTCATATCTCTTCAGCAATCTACGTGCCTCCTCCAAATCTTGCCTCATACTTCTCAACTGAGCATTCAGGACCAAATTTCTAACGTACAAATTTCTGCATTGTCTCCTTACTATTTCAGACCATTTGACAAAATGCTTACTCCTGTCAAGGGCTTTGGATGCTTCTTTGACTTCATGGTCACAATTTTCAAGAATATGTTGAATGGAATTTTTATACTCCATATTTTGCTTCCTGAACTGATTCACCTGATCTTTACTTTCTTCTGAATCCTCTAGGCACCTCTGATACTCTTTCCATTGACTAAATGGGGGTCTTCCAGGAGCCTGAGCTATTTGTTTCATTTGTTGCACATATTTAAACTTTGATTTGAACACCCTGAATGTTGGCTCACTAGGCCCCACTACAACATTCTTGGCTTGTTCAACAAAAGCAACATGTTTTTTCTTTCCTTTGGCAATTGTTGTAGGTGACTCTATCTTGTCCTCTACTGGTTTAATAGCTTGTTTTATATCTTTGTTCTTTTTCTCCATAAGTGTTATTCTCATCTGGTTTTTAAACAATGCCTCTTTCATCTTTGTTATCTTAGGGTCCTCTTCTTTGTACTGCACAACACCTATTTCAAGTGGTGCTATGTCCTCCTCATATTCTATTTGCACCATTTCTCAGCCCTTGACTTCATCCACTTTATCATCAACCTGCACATATGTCTACTTGTCTTTAGAAAATTCCACATTCGCTTGAGGGGTTTCCTCTTCCTGGGTATTTTTTACTCTAGACCTCATTCTGGGTCTCATCACAAACTCATCTTAGACTATGTCCTCAATTTTGACTATAATATTTGCTTGTCGAGCTGATGTCACTTGCTCTTTTGTCTCTTTTTTTTCCTTGCCATCCTTCATGCTTTTCAATTTAGCTTTCTTGCTCAATTTTCCCACTAGTTTTCTATTGGCTTGTCACCTTCCTTCTTTATGGGTTTCATCTTGATCTGAATGGGAAAATTAATTTTGTTGTGCTAAATTCCTCTTCAGAATATGTAAAAGTTCTTAAGGATTCATGAGGTTAATTGCAAGTTTTATCATGAGTTTTTGAGTGTTTTTATGTATTTCATGTATAACTTAACATAAACAAATGACTGGACTATAGCATACAACAAACAAGAACATCACCAAAATAGTATCACAACAGCACATGATGAAATATTTCACCCCTCCTGAGCTACGTCTCCTTAGTCCATCTTATAATGGATTGGCCCTCTCTATTATGATCAAAAGTTTGAATACATTAGTTTACACTGCTTAAACAGATTTGAAACCTGCTCCAATGGCTCCAGAATGCCCAAAAACGCCTGTCTAGCCTATTCATGCTCCCAAATTGGTAAAAACCTGAAGAAGTTATGGCTTTCCCTAGATCTTGCATTATTCGCTCTACAATTTCCCCAAAATCCGGCACCATCCTACAAATTTTCCCCAATTTCTGCTAATTGGGCACCGATTTCGCTAAATTCTAGGCAAATTTGTCAGAGCAATTAAATGCCCAATGAGGCCTTAATCCCGTAAATCAGGCCACATGCCCGGGGCTAAGGCCAATGGCCCATCCCCGCCGGTCGAGCCCCTAGTCCGCTCCGCCCACAGTGCTACTGGTTGCATGTGCCCACGAGCTGGCTCCCCATGGGCTAGCCCCTTTTCCAAATGGTGCACAACTTAAACTTTAAATACAATTGGCATGCTATATTATAATAAGACATGTAGTGGTGCATTAGTAGTTGGAAAGGTTTGTTGGACGAAGGTCTGGTGTTCAACCCCCACCCGGTCCATTTGGCCCTTGAGAAGATTTTTGGTGGCCCACATGCTGCCACGTGGTGGACTTCGATTGGGCCACGTGGCAGCCTGTGGTTGGCCACCAACCCACCAATGAAAATTGCCCAAATTAGCGCCAATGAAATTCAGACAATGGCGAGACATGATTGGCCCAACGGAACCTATTCAACCATGCCCAATCAGCAGGCCCAGTCGTCCTGCCACGTCAGTAGTATGGACTACTCACTGAGCTGTCCAAATTCGCCTATTTTGGAAAATGAACAGAACATGTTTCTGGGAGAATATAGAGTCAGTTTCACGTGAAATAAGTTGTGTTAGATTCAGGGCAACGAGAACTACATGTTCATTCAAGTTCCACACCAATCCGAAAAATTTGAATTTTGAGCAAATTTTTGAACACCTGATCATTCCTCCCCACTGGAAGCTTTCGCACCCCAAAATATCACTTTCATTTGTTCAGCAAGTGAGGGTACAATTCCCTCACCTTTCCAATCTCGATCCATTTTGCCTTGGAAGGATTTGTTCCTTTGAACCCTACACAAAGGTACTCCACATTCCCTCATTTTGAAGACCTTGTTCTTCTGTCAAGAATGGTTTCTTGTTGTAGTTCATCAAGGTATTCAGGAGAGAAATCTTCAATGGAAGGAATTTGATCATTCTCTCCTTGATCTTCAATCAAAGGAGGCTCATACAACCTTAAATTTTCCACATTAACAACAACGTAAATTTGCATATATGAAGGAAAATTAAACCTAAAGGCATTTTCACCAATCTTTTCTAGAATTCTGAATGGACCATATCAAATTGGTTTCAGCTTTTTACCTTCTCCTTGGGGCCTCTCTTTACTAATATGAAGCCAAACTTCATCACTTACTTGGAACTTGTGATCTACCTGATGCTTGTTGTGCCTTGACTTGTACTTGCCTTGCCTCTTTTCTAGTTTTTCTTGAACTCTTTGGTGTACCAATTGGGTTTGTTCAATGAACCTTCTTGCTTTGTCGATGTCACTATGACCATCAATACCAACATCTTTTCCAAAATTAAATCCAAAGGAGACTTAGGAAAGTATCCCAAACATGCTTCAAATGGCGATGTTTGAGTTGATGAGTGCTTGGCCCGGTTGTAATCATGCTGAATGTAGTGCAAATGTTCATCCCGCGACTTAGAATGATTATTGCAATACCCACGAATAAGATGTATCACTGTCATGTTCACCACTCTGTTTGACCATCTGTTTGCGAATGAAATTTTGTACTCTTTTTCAATTTGGTGTCCATGAATCCCCACAAACTTGACCAAAAATTCCCAACAAAGTGAGAATCTCGATCACTAACAATGGATGTGGGCAAATCCAAAATGCACCCATACATTCTAAAATAATAACTGAGCAGTTTGTTCAGCAGTAATTTGCTTTTTACATGGCATCAAAATACACATTTTGATGAACCTTATCCACAACTACATAAAGATAATCATGATTCCTTTTTGACATAGGAAGACCTCCAACAAAATCAATAGAAACACTCTCCCATGGATGTGAAGGTATCGGAAGTGGTGTGTACAATCCCAACTTCCTATTGCCAGGCTTACTGACTGCACATAATGAACATCCTTTAATAAAATGTGACACACTTTCAAGCATACAAGGCCAATAACAATACCTCTATAGATGTGCCACCGTCTTACTTACACCGAAATGACCAGCAATAAGAGAAGTAGTGCCTCTCTTACGATGTTGACTCTTTCTCCCTGTGGAATACAAATCTTACCAAGATGGTACAATAAGTTATCATGCAAATGATAATCCAATTCCTCGACTTGGTTACCATGACTCAAGATTTCATAAACATATTGAAAGTCATTGTCTAATTCATACTACTCAATATAACTTTCATGCAAAACATAATTATGCTTGAGTAAAGTAGTTGCACTAATGATAGGCCTATAAATCATCTCAGAAACTTTATTGTAGATACCTTTCTTACACCTTATCACCAAGTGGAATTGTTGAAGAAAACCCATTCATCGAAAGTGCCTTGATTGAGGCAACTTAGATTGAGATTGCAAGTATTACAATTGTTGATTATTAGTGTGAATGATTGTTTCCTTACCCATCAAGTAGTGTTTCCACTTTTTCACACTTTTCACCAATGCATACAATTCCTTGTCATATGTAGGATAATTAATCACTGCACCATTGAAGTTTCTGAATGAAAACAGATAGGTTGACCATGTTGCATGTGGACTACACCCATGGCGTAGTCACTAGCATCAGTCTGGATCTCAAATGACTGTCTCAAGTATGGAAGTGAAAGTACTGGGGCTAAACTAATATTTTCTTTCAACGCATCAACGGCCTTTTGTTGTTTTTCTCCCCACTAAAAAACCTTTTTCACACTAGTCAATGAATGCAAAGGATTTGTTATAGAAGAAAAGTTAGAAATGAATTTCCTCCAATATTGGGTTGCTCCAAAAAAACTTCTTACCTCAGTAACTGTCTTGGACCTTGTCCAATTCAAAATGACATCAACCTTGGAGGGACCTATTTTCAACTCACCTCCTCCAACAATTTGACCCAAGTAAACTAAAGAAGTTTTTCCAAACTCACACTTTGACATCTTTAAATACAATTGTTCTTTCTTTAAGACATTAAGTACTTTTCTCACATGCATGACATGTTCATCATGAGATTTACTAAAAATTAAGATGTCATCTAATTAGAATATAACAAACTCATCAATAAATGGCCTCAACACATCATTCATCACACGCATCAAGGTAGCATGAGCATTATATAAACCAAAAGGCATAACTAGCCATTCAAACAAACCTTGTTTTGTCTTAAATGTTTCCTTCCAAATGTCTCCTTCAGCAATTCTAATTTGATGGTAGTGTTGGGCGCTGGATCCCCCAAGGGAAGTTTTGGGGTTTAGAGCCCAGATTTTGGTCAAAAATGATAACTCTGATGAAAAGACTCCGCATTTTGTGGGCGCGGAGCGCGTAGCTTGTAAATGAGTCATAGGGTTGTCTGCCCTTAATTTTGTAATGTAATGTCGGCTGTAGAGATCTACCCATGGTCCGTGGACCATGGGATTGTATAAATAGAGCAAGGCTCTAAGTAGCTAAGACATCACAACGAGGATGAAGAGTTGAGTCATATCTAAAGTGTAAAGTCTAGTTTTGGGTCGTAGAGTAGGAGAAGGCTCTGTAGCTGAGTGCGCAGAGGCCTAGTAGTCTGCAGCTGAGTGCGTAGGGTGAGTCGAGTCTGTAACAGTTGGATGCATTAATAAAGAGAATTTTATATCATTTATGTGTGTCTTTTTCCTGTTTTATGCATTGGATACATTGGGTATAAATTGCACTTCTACTGTTTATATGATGCGTGAATATATATGACTGTGTTGATTAAGTGAATGCAAGATAGAATATCTATTTACGTGAAGTTAACTAACATTTGTAAGAAGATAAGTAAGACTCGAGGTGTAATTTTGGGAAATAGTGCAAGTCGCTACCATAGTGGCGCGAAATCATCTCAGCCCCTCGTTAAAGCTGCGCGAAGGTGATTATCATAGATTGCGAAGTGACCTGCGTGGAGGTAGGCATAGTTGGACTAAATTGACACCTTAGACATCTCAAGGGTGTGGAAACTTGGTTCCAGAATCCCCCCATACTGCTTTGGGTGAGAATTCAGTCCGCGCTCTGCGGGTTGATGCTGAAAGGGCCAGTAGTGTAGGGATTTGTTTGGCTAAATAAATCTGAACCCAGGTCAGGCCCCCTCAAGCCAACAAATGGTTCCGTTGCTTGGACCGAAATCTACATAGAGATGTCTGATGTCATATCACTGGAATCCAACTAAGAAAGAAATTGAAGACTGGTTGGACAGAAGAATTCACGAGTTCGCGGCACAAGAGAATAGGAATCCATGAATTTCAAAAGAAGAGTGGTTAGACTGTTACCTGTACACGGAGATCCACGAAATCTTCTTCGCGTCCTTCCCCACTGAGCTATATGAGTGGATCGCGAAGCTAGCAGATAGCCAAGGAAGGTGGAAACTTGACGATCCTATTGCATGGACCCCTGAGTTAGTGCGAAGGTTGGAAGCATCAGAAGATAAGAACATGTATGTCGTTGATCATTGGCTTAATCAAATTATAGGAGGATTCATTACTGAGTTCGTGGTTGACACCTCAATCAGCTATAGCGAAGCAGAGTGACGCTTTCTCAAAGGATCGCGAGGTAAGTACGTAAGATCTTTTAATACTTGGATTAAAGTGTTATTGTACGAAAAGAGGGTTATGTAATTACCTTGATGTTCAGGGCTACGCAAAGTGGAAAAACCTACAGGAACAAAGGAAGTAAGGGACCAGAAAATAGCCCCTTGATTTCACCTCCGCGAGGGGATGAGGAAGAGCTCGCAAAGATCTCTCTGCGAAGCACGATCCATTTGATAAGGCAAAGAAATCTATGAATACCACCCCGACCCAGACCGCCACCAGCTTCACTGCCATCTCCTCCATCTTCACCCATACCACCTCTGCCACCACCGCGATTCAAGATGGCAAGCACCGTGAATTTTCTTGTGTTCAAGGGATTGGGAAATGAGGATCCAGACCAATTTTGATTCATTATAAGAGTTGTATGGGAAGCGCAAGGAGTTACAGATGACAATATAAAGAAAGTGACACTGGTTAGCGCCCTGCAAGATTGTTCGCTGACCTGGTATATTAAGCACTCCAATGATAATCCAAATGTGGGAATCATGGATATCCAAATTGCACTAAATAAGGAATTCAGCAGGCCGAAGTCTAAAGCATAGTAGATCATTGGATTCAAAAAGAACACGATGCTACCAGGCGATACTCCTTGGGAGTTGGATTAGAGGCTGAAATGTACAATCCGCGAAGCTAATATGAATCTGACAGATGGACAACATCATGAATGGTTTGTAGCTTCTCTAATGCCACATTTAAGGAGTGCGTTATCGCAGCAGAAGCTAATGACTTAGTGTTGTGGGGAAAAATGCCTATGCAGGACGATCCTATCCACCTAAGGTGTGACAGTGCCTTAGCAACAAACAGAAACAGCTATTCTAGTATTCCTCCTTTATGAATTAAGAATGAAGAGAGATGGATGGACTAACCGGTGTCTTCCGTTTGTCCCTCGATCCAGTTTCTCTTCTCTTTGGGAGTTCCCAGCTACTTGCCTTCTCGCTCGCCCAGCTTCAAGAGGTTTCTGCAAGATCACAAGAAGAGAACACTACACAAAGACATAGATTCATATTCATAACTAGTTCAGGATTAGAAATAAACTAAACATACTAATGCAATCATACATCAAAGATACACCAGTATATAAGAGAAACCAAGATAGCTTTATTGATGAATAACAAGGTTCAGGAAGAGATACAACCAAGAGGGCTCCAATCCAGCATCTCCTTCCCAACAAATGAAATTCCTATCTTCACCTTCCCTCAAAGCATTAAGCACCCAATGATTCCAATCTCAAACCAACAGCAATTCTTTGCAATAACAAAATTCCAACCTCTAGATCTCATGGAGGAGAGATCCATATATAGATGTTTGGAGAGAGGATGAGTCAGCTTGAGATCTGACTAGTGTCCTCTCCCTCTGTTAGTTCTTGCTTCCACTTGGAGATTGAGAACCTCTTACTCATCTTTAGTCGAATTCACTGAGGCAAGTGTCATTGAGGAAGATTCTGGAAGCTTCCAGGGTCTTGACACCTTGTTGAATGAACTTGCCATTTGTCAATTCCCGCTCAACGCACCCTGGTAGTGCTTCTACCTGCGTTGCAGTGCAGGTAGCCAGTGTAGACTTTGCATTTCAGCCCAGACAGCTAGTGGAGCCTCTGAATTGATCCTGAATTGACTTGTTTTTGAGCAGTTTCTGGTGGAGAACTTCTGTGAATTACTGTGGTTTGTTAGCCTTGTTCCTCTAGGGGTAGGAACAACATGTTTAGGGACTTTGGATCCCTTAGATTATGGACATTTCATGCTTATAGTTGTAAGGCACAAAAATGTCTATAACAGTTGCCCCCTAAAGTATGAGTCGTTTATCGGGTGAAATTCTTTATCAGGAGGATCCGAAGTTCATCCAATGCTGGGAGGAGACCTGTAATAAGATACAATACAATATACTGCTTTCATGATCTAGCTGAGGCGGGCATTCCCATGTTCAGCTTTATAAATTCATTTTTCTGTACATAGAACAGACAATCGTCTGATGGTAGACTGATGATTTTGATGAAATTATCATCCTTTGGGTAGGACGATTATCTGCTGCAATGATGTACATGTCAATGTCTTTATCTTTCCTGAATATATATCGCAGCCCGGATGGATGAAACTAGATCCGGGTCTTCAAACTCGTTCGGTCTTCACTCTAAGTACAAGTCGATCCATGTGAGAAATGTTCTGAAGTCGAACATGGAAAGACATCGCTTGATTACAGGTCAATAAGGTAAACCGTTAACAAGCACGAGAGGAATCACCGATAATGATAATGACCCTCAAGGTACTGCAGTACAATTCACGTGGTGTGAATAAAGGACTTGGCGTCGAACACCACGCAAAATCTTCCGGTCGAAGGTCATTGATGTATACCTGTCGCCGGAAGTGAGAAACTTGCCATTGAGGCATGCAAGCTTCAAAGTACTGAAGGGGTTGTTCCTAGATCAACTTCTTGGATAATGAGCTGGTGTCGACAAGAAGCGATTCGTCAAAAGAGGGCCTTAATGAATCCCACATCAGTGACACGGAACGGAGCAAATGATTTTGATGGAGGTGAAAACGATCTGATGACATATGATTCAGGGTGGCGGTCATGAAAGGATGAAGGATAATGTATGGCAGTGGATGGGACACGGTTGACTTCTCTGAACGACTTCTCTTGAACATATGGTGACACTTATGCGATGGATCGGTAGCATTACCCCAAATATGGATGGTATGGCGAGACCATGGTGATGTGACCGGTGAATGAAACAACCCAACCCGATTGTGGTACGAAGGAAAAGTGTCATGTTCAAGAGCAACTTGCTACCATCAAAGTTTTCTTGAGTTTCTCCCAATTTTTCCCCAGTCATTGCTGACCAGTACCTCTTTATTTTTGTCAAGGTTGAGGAGGATAACATATGCTTGTTCTATAACTTTCCCTTCGGGCAAGCCCATCGCTATGTTTTAACGAGCCTAGCGATAGTGAAACTCGTTCTCGTCTAAAGACAAGTTTGTCGCTATTTAATGCATTTAACGAGTCTAACGACAAGGATAACTCAGTCCTTTTCATTTTTAGAGAGTCTAAAAAGGTACATAAAGTTAACTCCAAAAGTCCTTTTTCGTCATCTAATCCCTTAAGTCCGAAAAAGTATAAAACAATACAAAAGGGATGAGTTTTCGATAGTTTTAACGAGCCGAACAAAACAAGCGCTCGATCTTTTTGTGCAATAATCCCTCAGGTCCAAAAAGATTAAAATCTAGAGGAGGGATAGCTCTTCCGGTCGCTTTAACGAGCTGGAAGGCCAAAACTCGACAATCTTTTCATATTTTACGAGTCAAATGAAAAGAGCTTAAAGAAGACTCGTCTTTTGAGGAACGAGTGATAAAACGGGTTAGCAGCTGATTCCAGGTACGGGTTGGAATTTTCCAATCACGGCAGTGTCACAAGGATGGCTAGTGAAATCACTCTTCACAGCTGTTCCTCAAAATGGGTAAACAATCATATGGAGGTGAACGATCGACCAATGGAAAAGTGGAGGAGACGGTGCAAACACGACCAAGGCTTTAATGGCTGATGATATTACATTCACAGTGGTTATTTATCGGGATAGTTCATTTTTTAACGAGCTTAAACGTGGGTGGAAACATTTGCTCGGTCTTATGTTTATTTTTTAACGAGCATGAACTATGTGCTAAAACTGCTCGGATCTTGCGTTTATTTTTTAACGAGCATGAACTGTGTGCTAAAACTGCTCGAATAACCCAGTCATATGATAAGAATGTCTCATTGAAGATGCTATTTTTTATGGAGCTTAGATCTTACAAAGCTTTGCTCCGGATCCTTTCGTTATGCAAGTTCGGAAACGACTAATCCTACGAGTTTAAAGGGTTAGACCTACAGGTTTAAAGGGAGGACCTAAAAATTTAAAAAATAAATAGCCGCCCCTTGCTTGCACTCCAAAAGGTTTGCATGCCCCTAGGCATAAAGTACGATTTCAAGGTTACCCCTTCTTAGTCCAATAAAACATTTGTTTTACCGGGAGAGGCCTACCTCTTTCAGGTTACCCAAAGAAAACACTTCTTCGGCGGTGTCTACCGAGATAGACAAAGGTGAATGACCTCAGTGCCAAACACGTAGCTTTGACAGGAGAATCTTATTCTAGAATAACCCCTCTTCCTAGACGGACGGGGTACAGACTAGTCATATTCTCTCGCTGAAATCTACCCTATACCCAAGGTTTTCCTGCCGAAGCAGACTAGGATGCATGCCCCCTGGGTTCCAGTCATATCCTCCCAAATTACTCGCGCTCATCAGGAGGACAGACCGTGGGTTGAGACATTTCTTGCGTGAAGAGACCATTTAGGGATGGTATATGACTATTTGCGATGCGTGATCCGGGAAATGAAAGTTGGTCCACGAGCTTGACCACTCTTCCTTCGTGCAGAAAACACATTACTCTAAAGAGTGAGGAGACGATGGCTCCCATGCAATAGATATAGTCTCGTCCAAGGAGTAGGTTATAATCCAAGGGTCCTTGAACGACCATCACGTTCATTTGAACGGTCTTCCCTTTCAATGTTATGGGCACATTGGGGAGGATCCCTAAAGGTCGACTGGTTCCTTTATCGAAGCCTGTCAGATTTCTCATTTTAGGCAAAAGCGCTGGTGAACCAAGCGCTTTCCAAGCAATAGAGGAAAGGATACTCACAGATGCCCCATCATCAATGATGGTGCCAGCCATTACCATTCTATATATTTGAACGATAATTCTGAATGGTATGCTTGCTGGCAAACGGGGTCTGCCTAGTTGGTTCCAGTCGAACGAGACAACTAGGTTGCTTGGTGGTGGGACCGTATATACGGCCGGGTATGGCTCTGACGAAGTTCCTTCCTGCGATAAAGGAATGGGCAAATTGCCCCCTTGTTCGTCGGAGTCTGTGTTGATGAAGAGAATTTGGACGGTGTCGTCTTTATTCTCCTCTGTGATGGTATCATTCGAAGATGGAGCCTCTGAAGGCAAAACCGGGTCAACTGCCGCCTCAACCTTTTGACTTTCGTCAGGTATGGATTCAGACGGTTCATCTTCAATGATAGGTGCTTCGGCTGACCACCTGAGCGGGCCAGCCGGGTTCTCAACTGGTGAAGGACTTGGCAGTAGTTTTTGATATCCAGGAGGAAGTTTCACTGGTAAAACCGGGCGATCTTCCAAAACTCTTTTAGCCTCGTCTAAGAAGGGACAACGGTGGATGTCATGGTCACCTTCACATAGTTTGCAGGGAAATCTAGCTTTCCCTCTCTGTCATGTGGCTTCACTTTCACTAGTTGACGGTGTGCTGTCAACATGGCTATCAGAGGTTGACGCCACCGAATTGTGCAAACGGGGAGACCAGTCCCTTAGTATCCGAGGGATGCAGGGACAATCTCTGTGGAAGTGGTCTCCCTTGCATATGACACATGGCGATTTAGGCCTAGTCAGTGCGGTGTGTGGATTTTTGTCAGACGCCACTTGTTTGCCCCCAGTCGCTTTTGGCTCCTTCTTCTTCTTCTCTTTCTTCTTCTTTTCCTTCTTCTCCTTAGGAACTTGGTTTTTTGTTTTACCAGTTCCGTCAAGCGAAGAGGAAGGAGGAGAGGAAGAATTAGATGAAGTAGAAGGCTGGTGGGTAACTCTGGTCTGGTCTAACTGTTGATTCGGCTGTTCAGGAATAGTGGTGTTCTGAACGACATTGGTTGAGAAGAGACAGACCGGCAAGCCAATTGTCAGTCCTGGAAGCGACAATGTGGCCATATGGGGCGCACCAACATCTCCCCAATAGGAGAAGGGACTAGGATTTCCACCAAGGGGAATTCCTTGGTTGGGGTGCTCCATTTTCTCAACCTAAAGATCAACGCAGGAATAGGGGTGATTGTTCCGTTTAAAATAAATTTTAACGACGCTTTAGACACAACTTGCTTTTTCAATTTTAAAGAGTCGAGAAAAAGCTAAAGATGACTCTAGTCTCCTTCGATGTTTTAACGAGCCCGAAGTGACAAATGCTCGGATGGACTTTTTCCGTTATAGAGTCTGAAAAAGGCCAAAAGGAACTGCTCTGGAGTTCTAGGTAGAGGGTGTGCCAAACTTTTCACAAAACCGCAGAATACTTTTTAAGGTACGGGCGGTTGATCTTCCTAAATGTTGTGTTCAGTGCATTGCGATCAGTAGGGCGGCCGACACGGCTTCCTAAGGATAAAGGTTTTATGCCTATAGGGGTCTCCCAATATATACGCGACGGTATGTGGGAGCACAATCTGTACTGGCGCTATCGTCCCTCAGGAGGAATCACCCACCATCAGCGAGATCGACAGTCACCAGGCTTTACGACGTCAGAACACGTCTCTAGCCTAGACCTCTATGTTGTGCGTTAAGTTACAAAGCATTGTTAAGTTCATTCAATTTATTTTAGGTTGATCTTTTTAGAAGTTTTCCTTTTGAGGTTCACCACGAGATGTATGATACAATTCCTAAATGCAGTCTAAAGATGATAAGCAAGCTCTTTATATCTTTTCAACCATGAAAATCCTAGCTACAAAGGGAAAAGAAAGACACCATCTTTTCTCAAAGAGCAATCAGCACACTCTAATGCACTTTTCCTAAATCAAACATGCAAACTATCAAGATGCAAATGCACAATGCAGGTGTTTGTTTTCTGCTCTCTTAATATTGATGCCTAAAAAGAAATCTTTTTGTACAACTTTGAATTTGCTTTTAAATGACAAATACAAACAAGTTTACTTTTTCGAAATCAGAAAGGGTAGAAGAGATTACAACACTTAACGATTTTCGAAATGAATACTTGTTTCGACACTTAAAAGAGACAAACTCAAACCAAAATCAAAAGTAAATGTATAATCAACTGTAAACAGCCAATGAACTCTCTCCTAAGATCACAATCAACAGATCTGAATCAAGGGCTACAGGATGACTATTTCACTTTTGCAAAGGAAAACTGTAAATGACGCCACAAACACATAAAAACACTCACAGTCTTTTGTACAAAAGGAGGCGGAATTTAAGCAGAGAAAAGGAGTTATCAGACAGGTACCTATGCTGGTTACAGGCTGCAAAAATCAGAGATCAAATCAAGGCAAAACATAGCAGAGAACCCCAGCTGCACAAGGCCTAACTGGATCAACGCACCCTCAACACAGAGGTTTTGACATTCAGCGTAGGTATCCTTCGCGGGACTTGCGTTGAAATGCAGAACCTCTTCACAGGGTCTGCACTGAAGGAAAAACGAGAGTTTCTCACTGGGTTCTGGGTCACAGTTTGCTATTTAATCTATAGTTTCAGGCCAAATAAAAGCAACAAGCAAGGTACAATCAAAGGGATGCTTTGAGGAAGGGCTAAGATCTATCACAAAGTATCATCAAAGCATTTGTGAGTCCATTGTTCAGATCATAGACAAATCCAGTGATTGGATCAAAGCAGCAGTTGTCTACTTTGCATCTAAGAATAGCAGATGCAGTTCGATTGTTGCTGTTGAGTCTATGAAACAAACAATGATAGAAACACAAATAAAATGACTAAACAGATCTCCCCAGCGGAGTCGCCAATTTGTTGTGGGGAAAAATGCCTATGCAGGATGATCCTATCCACCTAAGGTGTGACAGTGCCTTAGCAACAAACAGAAACAGCTATTCTATTATTCCTCCTTTATGAATTAAGAATGAAGAGAGATGGATGGACTAATCGGTGTCTTCCGTTTGTCCCTCGATCCGGTTTCTCTTCTCTTTGGGAGTTCCCAGCTACTTGCCTTCTCGCTCGCCCAGCTTCAAGAGGTTTCTGCAAGATCATAAGAAGAGAACACTACACAAAGACATAGATTCATATTCATAACTAGTTCAGGATTAGAAATAAACTAAACATACTAATGCAATCATACATCAAAGATACACCAGTATATAGGAGAAACCAAGATAGCTTTATTGATGAATAACAAGGTTCAGGAAGAGATACAACCCAGAGGGCTCCAATCCAGCATCTCCTTCCCAGCAAATGAAATTCCTATCTTCACCTTCCCTCAAAGCATTAAGCACCCAATGATTCCAATCTCAAACCAACAGCAATTCTTTGCAATAACAAAATTCCAGCCTCTAGATCTCATGGAGGAGAGATCCATATATAGATGTTTGGAGAGAGGATGAGTCAGCTTGAGATCTGACTAGTGTCCTCTCCCTCTGTCAGTTCTTGCTTCCACTTGGAGGTTCTTGCTTCCACTTGGAGATTGAGAACCTCTTACTCATCTTTAGTCGAATTCACTGAGGCAAGTGTCATTGAGGAAGATTCTGGAAGCTTCCAGGGTCTTGACACCTTGTTGAATGAACTTGCCATTTGTCAATTCCCGCTCAGCGCACCCTGGTAGTGCTTCTACCTGCGTTGCAGTACAGGTAGCCAGTGTAGACTTTGCATTTTAGCACAGAAAGCTAGTGGAGCCTCTGAATTGATCCTGAATTGACTTGTTTTTGAGCAGTTTCTGGTGGAGAACTTCTGTGAATTGCTGTGGTTTGTTAGCCTTGTTCCTCTAGGGGTAGGAACAACATGTTTAGGGACTTTGGATCCCTTAGATTATAGACATTTCATGCTT
This sequence comes from Pinus tabuliformis, assembly GCA_031772625.1. Taxonomy (NCBI): domain Eukaryota; kingdom Viridiplantae; phylum Streptophyta; class Pinopsida; order Pinales; family Pinaceae; genus Pinus; species Pinus tabuliformis. The sequence goes on from CM062817.1 coordinate 1,865,226,732, forward strand.
ATATCTGTAAGGCACAAAAATGTCTATAACACTTAGGCAGAGGCCTTAGAGATCGCGATGAGGCTACATGAGACCCTGATGTAAGATCCCAACTTGGGAGTTCAGTAGATCCACGCGCAGCTGAAGAATTTATGCCTTGAGATGTAGAGTCTGAAATAGGACAGGATGGCTCGACGAGAAGTGCATGAAGAGGTGTGGTGCATAAAATGCAAAGTTCAGGGTCATGATAATGAATACTGCCCGGTTTTTGCAAATTACCTCGCAGGAGGAGGACCAATGCCGTTAAGGCCGAAAGCGCAAGCAATACCTAGCGCAGTGCTTGCTTTATGGTGCGCGATTTGTCAAATAGCTAGAAAACATGCCACATAAAACTACCACTTGTTACAGAAGTATACACAAAATTCGAACAATTGTTCTGTAACTTTTGTAGGTTGGTGGGACACGATGAGTGCACTTGTAGAAGCTATGAGTTGATGATGGATAGAACTCCCACCTATAGAGTTCAGGCCGAAACGCGGCCCCTAGACCAGAATGTAGGAATGGCGCGAACAAGATTTCAGGGGCGCGGACGAGGCCGAGGCGGAGGAGGACTTGGAAGAGGTCGCAGACAGTTGATATGTTACAATTGCGGAGGGCTAGGGCATTATGCTCGTGATTGTATGAACCCAACGAGTCCATCGTGTTTGTATTGTACCTTGTTTTATCATGAGACAGAAGATTGTCCTACGTTGATAGCTAGGATACACGACAAAGGAGCGTTATCACCTCCCACAACTCAAAACCTGTAGATGATGAGGTTTGAGCTAAGCAAGGAAGATCCAAATGCAAACATTATGCTCTGAAGTGGAATCACAATGGGAGATGACAAAGGAAAATAGCCAGAAGATAGTACTTGGGTTAGCAAAGCTCCAGCGAAAGAAGCAGAGTTTGATTTGGAGCGCACTCGGGAAACCTTCATGGAAGCTAAGAAGAGCTTTGTTGATGCCTCCACTTCAGGAAGCAAAGATAGATTGGAGCCAAAGATGGACCCATCCATGCTCACAACGTTCTTGGAAACATGTATGAAGTTACTACGTGACAGTAAGGTTGTAAAAGGATTACAAGAACTCATTAACAGATGTGCTGGGACCACGCCAGGAGAACTGCACATAGTCCGGAAGATTGGAAAGCATAAGACGAGGATGGGAAGAGAAATGAGGTTAACCTTGTAGATTGGAGAATATGAAATGGACCAAGTAATTCTGGATTTAGGATTGGATGCGAATGTTCTGTCGAAGCAGACATGGGAACGAATGGGGTAACCTATGCTACAGTGGTCTCCTATTCAACTGCAAATGGTGAACCAACAAAAAATAATACCCATGGGGTGATTGCATGGAATAACTATGGATGTTGAGGGAGCAAGCATGCTAGCAGACTTTGAAGTGATAGAGATTGTTGATGACAACAATCCCTACCCCACGCTCTTAGGAATTGATTGGACCACTGACACGAATGAGGTGATTAATCTAAATAAGTGCAAGATGATTTTTGAGAAGAAGTCACTATGCGTAATTATACCCATGGACCCTGCTGAAAAATTGCGCTATACAGAGCCGGTGCGCGACTATGAAAGTGATGATGACTTGGACTGCATCTACAAGATAACAGCATGAGAGCAAGACTGGGTAAATCCCACTGCGGATGGGCGGATTTCATGGGAGCGCGAGAGCTCTTGTACTTCAGATTCTGACAAGGAGATAGAACGATGGCATAACCGGTTACACGAGGTAACTACGCTTAATTGTAATATGATGACAAGGTCACTGCGCTGCATGTCGATAGAAGAGATCTTCCTACTTATGATGGTTTAAGTGAGGTAGATACCTTCTTGGATAAATTTGAAAGGGAGGTGTCGGAAAAGAAATGCTTCCAGGCCTTGGATTGGGTACTGCACGCTACGCCCTAAGATGGTGGGGTACACACAAGGGAAGATTTGATGACTAGTGCGAATGTAGAAGGATGATGCGCACATGATTTGGGAAGCCTAGGGTGTGATTGACAAACAAGTACAATGGATGGGATGATCCGTGTGCACATCTGGCCAGGTGGGTGCAGGCATATGGAAAACAACCTATGCGGATGCACATGAACTCCGCGCTGAGAGGTATGGTCAATAAGCATGTGTTGGGGGGACAAATGTGCAAATGGCTCTTAATGTTGGGGAGACATTACGTAGGAAGAACAATCATGTAGAAGGTTCTTCGTGTGGAAGCGTTGAATAATGTGTGCAACGCGCTGAACAAAGTATGTAATGCGCAGCGAAGTGATTGGGACCTGCACGTACCCGTAGTATTATGGGCTTATAGGACGACATGCAAGAAACTGACAGGACAGACACCTTTCAGGCTTGTCTATGGAGTAGAAGTCGTAATGCCTATGGAATACATCGTGCCTAGTCTATGTATAGCAGCACTCATAGGTATGACGGACCACAGAGCCCTAGAGGAGAGGCTCGCGCAGTTGGAGGAGCTCGAAGAAGAATTGTTTTTGGCTAGCTTTCACCAACAGGTACAAAAGCAACACAAAAAGGCCTGGCACGATCGACATATTAAGTTGCGCACCTTTAAGGCGAATGATTTGGTGTTTTTATATGATAATAAGTTTGATAAATTCCCTGGGAAGCTCAGAATGCATTCGCTGGGACCGTACATTATTAAGGAGATCACAAATGGTGGCGTGGTGCAGTTGGTAAAACTAAATGGAGAACTCTTCCTAGGAAAAGTAAATGGTAGTTAGTTCAAGCCATACACAGGTGGCCTGGCCATCTGACTAGCTGATGGAAGCACAGTCTTAGCACTCCAGACAACTGAAAGGAGGCACGGGACTATAAACTACTCTTCCCGGGAGCTGCGTGATGTTAGGACTGCGCGCAGTAGTGAAGTGTCACAAGGCCCATGACAGCGCGAGGGTAGCTGCGCTGCCGTGCGGGTCGGCTGGAAAGTGACCGTTACAGTCACTATTCTCGACGTGATGCTTGGTTTGAGACCAAATGGAGCGGGTGGCAAGAATTTAAGGCAAACTTTATGGGCTAGATTCTTGAAAATCTGCCACTAAGTGAGCATTAATGGACCGAATGTGGGGGGAATGGTCAAATTCAAATTCAAAAGGCACTATAAATTACAAAGGGTTGCCCAGAAAAAAAACAATTGGCAATTTGAGAACTGAGTTGTTGCACGCCCAGACACTCATGAACCCGGATTTGTTCAATCTTTTGAAGGTGAAGTCATTGTTTGAGCACTTACCTGAGTCGTTGAGAGAATTGTGGAATAGCACTATGGCAGAACCTGAGGAAGCCATGGATACTAGAGCAATGACCGTTGAGGAAGCTGCACAGGCCATGACGGAAGTAGAAGCCCCAAAAAGTGTTAGGATAGTCACAGAAATCCGTAAATCGCTGCACATGTCGGGACCTAAGAAATACAAGCAAGCTATGATACCAATGCGTGTATCCCCTAGGAATCTGCTAAGGACTAGGCTTACCATGGAAGAAAAAGGGAAGGCTATCAATTTGGAGGTTGATGAGGAGGAAGAATTTAAGGGGATCCTGGTAGAGGAGGAGGAGGATGTAGAAATGGAGGTCGAAACCTGGGGTGTGGGCCCTCTAACCAGGCTGCTCGCATATGTTCCTCTATGGAAGGGGAAAGCAAAGGTGCCCAAAGACCTAGATGAGAGCAAGAGCTCTCTACAGACTCTGTTACTCCCAGCAACATCATTTTCGATGGAGCGCACTTGGGGTGAGTGCCTGTACTCAAATTTGAAGACTGGGATCTCGCAGACCATGAGAAGTTCCCACATTTGGCAACCACGCAGCTCATGCGCCAGAAGAAAGATGCACTGATGGGAGTTATAGAGTTGGAGCCGCGTAAGTGGCTGAGAGGTGTATAAAATGCAGGATTGTTAAACCTGCTCTGGGTGCCTCATTACCATCGCGCCCCAATGACTATTTTCTTCATCAGGCAGTTTCTCTACCTAGTGCATGATGGGTGCTTGTGGCTGGAGCAACCCATCCCCATCACAGACCACTTGATTCACAAAATTACCCGGCTGCCTTGCAAAGGGGAGGACCCAACGAACATCTCATAGGGTAAGATTAACGATTTGGCCATTGCAGAGGCCATGAAGAATAATTTTAAGCTGGGGAAGAAGAAGAGACGATACGTGATTTCCAGCGTCAACAACCCTGCAATCAAAGTCATGACGCAAATATTGGCCGGAAAGATTATGCGGAGGTGTCGCACGGATGAGGTGCCTGCGCAGGTGGTTGCACTTGCTGCGCAATACGCAAAATGGGTCTAGTTTAACTGGGAAACCTTATTATGCGGCGAGTTCCTTTAGAACTGTCGCAAGGCACAGGAGCAGGGGAAGACTTTTAACTATGCATGGTTATTGTTGTCCATAATACTGGTGGTATTGGAATTGCCCAAGGACAGCCAGTTCCCAACGATCGCATAGGACCTTCTAGAGGCAGCGAAGTATGCTTCGCTGTGGGCAACTAGAGATGCACAAAGGATAAGAGACAACAAAATATTTTGGATGTTCATGGAGATGAACATCAGAATGGGGATTAACCGCAAGCCACGGTTATTGCCAATGGTCTACAACAGTCTGTAGAGCTTCGTGGAGTTCAAGGCAGATTTCCACCATGTGTACATCAGGGCGAGGAAGGACCTCGCGAAGACATGGAATGAGCTACCCTACCTGGCAACGGACAATGTCATCCTTGTAGTCCTTAAGTCGTGGCTGCTAGAGTGGCGCACTCCAGCCAGCTCCATAGTGGCAGCAAAGAAGTCCACCGCGTAGAGGAAAAGGGATGAGGTGAAACTGTAGATGGTGCAGTTGGCAGAGAAGCATAGGAACAAAGCAACAGCAGCCAAGGCCCAAGCAATGTGATTTGCTGCGAAGGAGGTAGAAGAGTAGCAGAAGGCAACTGAGGAAGAGCGTGAAGGACCGAAGTTGCCTTCGCCCAAACAAGAGATAGATACAGAGCAAGGTGGCACGGACCCATAGACAGCGTCCACACAACCGAAACGACAGCACCCATGAGAGCAGGTAGGGCCACAGAAGAATTCGAAGGCTTCGAAAATGTTGCACGACCCTATCACCCTCACAGAGGGGGATCTGCATGAAAATGGGGAGACGGTGAGGGACGTTATTGTGGAGGCTCTCCAGCAATTTGTGGAGGAACACCAGATGGTGTTGGGGGTCGTCCGAGCATAGATACAGGAGTTGCAGGTGCGCACTCCACAGGTTGGCACTCTATCAACCAGTCTCGCAGTAGGCTTGTTCGCGACTGAGGAAATGTTGTGCGCCCAGATGACCAACACTATAGTGCTGCCAGATGGAGCACTCGTGATAGAAAATGAGGTCGACAAGCCTATGGTCAATGGTTGAAGGGAATCGGGCTAAATATGGCTACGCTCCCTTGGGAGACGCTCTATGTTTTACAGGATGGAGTTACTACAAAACTGCGAGCTAGGGAGGGTCACGCGCTCCAGGTCATGAGTGAACAGCGCATCAACATTGAACAGTTAACCCTGTAACATGATGAGCTAGTGGCACAGAACTGACAGCTAGTGCAGGTGGTTGAGGAAGCCTGCCAGATGGTCCCAGAGCTAGCCATCCATGCAGAAGAACCAGTGGAGGCATGTGCCCGGAAACTAGCAGCAAGGGTGCGCGAGGCAAAGGACGAGATGGCTAGGGTTCATATCAAACTGAACCTTCAAATAGCTGAACTGCATTGAAGGCGTAGCCTTCAACTCTGCCAAAGGTTAAGGAACAACGTGCCAGCGTGATTATAGTAGAAATAGTGGAGGTCAATAGTTCAGTGAAAGACTGCACAAAGTTGTTCAAGGAGTCGTTCGAGGTTCTCACCACTCTACAGGAGGACCTGAACATATAGCGCCTAGAAATAGAGGCACGCGAGCTACAGTAGAAGTACGATGAAATAAAAGGGACCAAATAAACGGTTGCCCTTCCACAAGAGGCTCGTGTGGATGCAGTAGGAGAAAGCGCTCAAGGAGCAGGTGGATGTTGCTCGACATAAGGAAACAGTTTTGAAGGCGTGCTTACAATCATGGATTGATGAGGTGTATGTCATTACAGCCTCCATTAAATCAAAGGTCGCACAGGTGCAAGGAACATAGGAACAGTTTCAAGGAAGCAGTTTAGCCACAGTGGTCTCTGAACAGCGCGTCCAAGAAGTACAGGAGGCAGCCGCTCAGTGCGTTGTCAATCTTGCAGTGATCTAGACAGAGTTGGGAGCTCTTCATGCAAAGATCTCCGCGCCGATAAAGTGACTCGAGGGCGAGTCACGATGTTTGTGTTGGGGACTTGTTGGGCACAGGATCCCCCAAGGGAAGTTTTGGGGCTTAGAGCCAAGATTTTGGTCAAAAATGATAACTCCGATGAAAAGACTCCGCATTTTGTGGGCGGGAAGCGCATAACTTGTAAATGAGTCATAGGATTATTTTCCCTTAATTTTTTAATGTAATGTCGGCTGTAGAGATCTACCCATGGTTCGCAGACCATGGGATTGTATAAATAGAGCAAGGCTCTAAGTAGATAAGACATCACGATGAGAATGAAGAGTTGGGTCATATCTGAAGTGTAAAGTCTAGTTTTGGGTCGCAGAGTAGGAGAAGGCTCTACAGCTGAGTGCGCAGAGGCCTAGTAGTCCGCAGCTGAGTGCGTGGACCCCTGCAGCTGAGTGCGCAGGGCGAGTCGAGTCTGTAATAGTTGGAAGCATTAATAAAGAGAATTTTATATCATTTTTGTGTATTTTTTTCCTGTTTTATGCATTCGATACATTGGGTATAAATTGCACTTCTATTGTTTATATGATGCACGAATATATATGACTATGTTGATTAAGTGAATATAAGATAAAATATATGTTTACATGAAGTTAACTAACATTTGTAAGAAGATAAGTAAGACTCGAGGTGTAATTTGGAGAAATAGTGCAGGTCGCTACCATAGCAGCGTGGAAGCATCTCAGCCCCTAGTTAGGGCTGCGCGAAGGTGATTATAACAGATTGCGAAGGTATTGAAGGTTAGGATAGTGCGCGAAGTGACCTGCTCGGAGGTAGGAATAGTTGGACTAAATTGACACCTCAGACATCTCAAGGGTGTGGAAACTTGGTTCCAGCATCCCCCCATACTGCTTCGGGTGAGACTTTCGTCTGCACTCCTCGGGCTGATGCCAAAAGGGCCAATAGTGTAGGGATTTGTTTGACTAAATAACTATGAACCTGGGTTAGGCCCCCTCAAGCCAACAGGTAGCCACTCCTTCAGTCAAACTTAGTAAAATAATTTGCATCTTTCAATTGATCAAGTAAATCATCTATTCTAGGCAATGGATAACGGTTCTTTACCGTAATCTTGTTCAATGCACGGAATTCCACACACATGCGCCATGTTCCATCCTTCTTTGGCACCAAAATAATAGGTGACCCACATGGCGAAGAACTTGGCCTGATGATCCCTTTATCCAGCAACTATTGAATTTTCTTTTTAATTTCTACACTTTCCATCACTGACATCCTGTACATGCCAATGTTAGGAATAGGACAATCTTGTTGCAAATGTATTTCATGTTGGATTTCTCTCTTGGGAAGCAATCCTTTTGGTTCCTGAAACATCTCATCATATTGGTTATCAACATCAACCAATTCAGATTTCAATCTTGAGTCACAACCTTGAAAAGCTTCATTATCAATATCATTCTTAGGTTTGATCATTAGAAGCACAGAATTCTTGCTAGAATTCACTAGTCTTTTCATCTGCCCCACCTTTACAAGTGAAAGATTTAGTTTCTTGATATGGGCTCTTACAATGTATTATACTCCATCTTTGAACAAATTTTATTTGTTTCATGTCTATGGAAGATAACTTTTCTGTCATAGAGATATGGGCTGCCCAAAACTATACCACATATGTCAAATGGCACAACATCAAGTTCCACTTGATCTATGAAATTTGCAGTAATGGCGAATTTCAGTCTACACATTCTAGTTACATGCAATTGTGCATTGTCACACACCCATCCTAATGGATATGTATTATGATGTGGAATGGTTTCCAAGTTTAAACATTTGACAATGATATCAGAGATGATATTGGCTTGAGAATCACTATCAAAAAGAGTATCAATTTTTCTATGTTTTCAGATTACCCTTATGTGAAAAAGTTATATCCTCTTCTTTTCATTTGGAGTTTCATTGTGTAAATTTGAAGTACTAGTGCTAGCAATGGGTTCTTTTCCTTTCATGCCCATGGCTATAATTTTAGTTTCATCCCCCGAATCGGATCCCAAATCCTGTTGAGTGGTTGCAGCTATCTTTTGTTTTCCCTTATTGTTGAATTTCTTTGGTTTCACCTCAGGATGAAGCTTCCAACAATGAGCTTCATCATGGCCCTCTTTGGAACAATGTTTGCATGTTATTTTCTCTCCTTCCTTCATAATGGATGCATTTTTCTTTCCTTTCCCTTTGAAACCCTTTTCTTTTCCTTTACCCTTAAATGGCTTTTTGCTACCCTCTTCCAGAATATTTTTCCCTCTTGCTTCTAGATGGATGGATTGCACATAAACCTCATCTAGACTAGTGGGATTAAACATAAGGATAGTATGCCTTAGGTAGCTATGTAAAACCGCTATATATTTCAGCAACATGTCTTGTGATTGCAAATATAAATCTAACATTAGAGACCTTCTTCTAAATTCTTGGGTGCAATCTTGCACATTTTGACCTTTAAGTTGTCTAAAGTTCTGCCAATTCATGATGGATTTCTGCATATATGCTAGAGGGTAAAACTGTCTTTTAATTGCAACAATGAAATCAAACTAAGAAATTGAGATCTTACCATGTTTTTTTTATCTCTTCTTGTGTCTTGTCTTCCCACCATATTAGTGTTCCACCCTCCAATATCAAGGAAGCTAGCTGAAACTTTGTTTCAACATCTTGAAGGTTTTGAATTCTGCAATAGACCTCCCACTGACAAACCCAATTTTCAATCTTCTCTGCATTCACTTCACCATTATACATAGGTAGCTCAAATTTAATATCAAGTTTTAATAAGGGTGTTTTACCAATTCCTTTTGAGGTATGTTGATGAGTATCAATAATGGTTGTATTAGTGGAAGAGGATGAAGATGAAAATGAAGATTATGGTGGAGATGGTGGAGGTTTACCTCCATTTCCATTATCTCCTCCTCCTGAAGAACCTTCTCCTTTTTGGAGGTTTGGATCTTTTACCTTGCAGTCTTGTATTCCTCTCTTCATAGAGGACCTTCACCATCTCTGTCATGTTAAATAAAGCCTTCCTAAAAACCTTCTCATCCTCTTACATATGTGCAGTCTCTCCTTCATGTGACATGCTTGTTGAAGCTTCAACTGCAATTTGAGGTAGAATTGGTGGTGGAGATTTTGGCAAACTTGCTCTCCTTCTCCTTGACCCAACTTCAGGACCTTCAATCAACTTTCCTTCTCCTCTCTTGAGCTTCAACCTTGTAAGTAAGCATCACATTCACTTGCAAATAGTTAAACCCTTCTTGCACAAAGAAAACCAGGAGATCTGATACCAAACTTGATCTGAATGGGAAAATTATTTTTGTTGTACTAAATTCCTCTTCAGAATATGTAAAAGTTCTTAAGGGTTCATGAGGTTAATTGCAAGTTTTATCATGAGTTTTTGAGTCTTTTTATGTAAATTTCATGTACAAATTAACATAAACAAATGACTGAAAAACAACATACCAAAACAATAACATCACCAAAACAGTATCACAACAGCACATGATGAAGGAGTTCACCCCTCCTAGGATACGTCTCCTTGGTCCAACTTCCAATGGCTTGTCCCTCTCTATTATGCTCAAAAGTGTGAATACATCAGTTTACAATGCTCAAACAGCTCTGAGACCTACTCCAATGGCTCCAAAATGCTAAAAAATGCCTGTTTAGCCTCTTCCTACTCCCAAATTGGTCAAAAACTAAAGAATTTATGGCTTCCCCTAGCTCTTTCACTATTCGCTCTACAATTTCCCCAAAATCCAGCACCATCCTACAAATTTGCCCCAGTTTTTGCTAACTGGGTGTCGATTCTACCAAATTCTGGGTGAATTTGTCGAAGCGATTAAATGCTCAATGAGACCTTAATCCCAAAAATCAAGCCACATGGGGGCCCATGCGCCTAGGGCTAAGGGCAACAACCCGCCCCCACCAGTCAGGGCCCCACTCTGCTTCACCCATGGTGCTATTAGTTGCACACACCCAGGGGTTGTCTCCCCGTGGGCTGGCCCCTTTTCCGAATGGCGCACAACTTAAAGTTTAAATACAATTGGCATGCTATATTACAATAAGACATATAGTGGTGCATTGGTAGTTAGCAAGGTTTTTTTGACTGAGGTATGGTGTTTGACCCCCGCCTGGTCCATTCAACCCTTAACAAGATTTTTGGTGGCCCCATGCTACCACATCACGGCCTCCAATTGGGCCATGTGGCAACCTGTGGTTAGCCACCAACCCACCCATGAAAATCGCCCAAATTAGTGCCTATGAAATTTCGAAAAGTGGTGAGACATGATTGGCATAATGGAACCCAATCAACCATGCCCAATCAGTAGACCCAGACAGCTTTCCATGTCAGTAGTATGGACTACTGACTGGGTTGTAAAAAGTTTTTCCAAATTCGCCTGTTTTGGAAAACGAACAGAACATGTTTCTAGGAGCATACAGAGTCTGTTTCACGTGAAATGAGTTGCACTGGATTCAGGGTGACAAGAACTACATGGTCGTTCAGGTTCCACACCAATCCAACAACTTCGAATTTTGAGCAAATTTGTGAGCACCTGATCACATCTTCATGACTAAATGGATGTTCTCCCTTTTTGGATTTTCTTGCTTGGGTTCCTCTTTATTTTCCTTCATTGATGTAGACCCGGTTTGTGGCAAGAGATCAATACTTGCAAGAAAATCAAACCAAAGCATTTTCTTCCTTTTAATAACATGCTTAACTAAGATTTTGATTAAAGAAAAATGGAACAGACTTGAAGCATGGTTATCTTTTTGAATTTATACTTTGGTGGCCATTTTTATAAACTCTTGAGCAGGAAATAAGGGAGGTTCATTGGCTTTCTTTCAATGAAATTCCATAGTAACCTGAGATGGTACTGGTATATTCTACTGAACGAGCCCTCGCAGGTTGAGTATCTTTGGATAGCCTTCAAAAGTTTGACATATTGTTCTTGAAGATAAATGTTGGGGAAGGTGGAAGCAAACTTGTTCAGATACTCTGGTTTCACAAACTGTTTGGAAACCAAAATATCTAATTCACCCCCCTTGAACAACTTCTCCCTTGTTGTAGGGAGGTTGGTTGCATCAACAATAAACTTCTCAGTTAATACAATCTCCAGGTCTCCTAGTTTCACTCTGCTGTCTTGGAAATTAAGAGCAAATAAACTAGAAAGTTTAGCATTGTGACCTATTTTCTAATCTTCTGACTAGAAGGAATGCACCATGTGTTTTCAAAAGCCACTCTAATGGCATGGGATGAATTAACCAGGCTCAAAGTGCTGGGTTCGGTACGTACAAGGTCTCCTCCCTTTTTTCTAGTAGCAGGGGTCATCCTATCTCAACACCTAGCAGATTGAATTTGACTTTAGGCTATGGCTACGTGTACAGACCCAAAGGAATGAATATGGCCACGAGTGACAGCACAACTCTACTTAAGCAGTTGTGACAGCAAGATGGTGATAACGCAGTTTATGGGGTCGAATACAAGCAAGAGACTTTGAAAATTTAAAGACACCTAATATGAATCCTTCAGGAAATATTCATCATCAAAATTTCATGTCTATAGCAATGTGACAACACATTCAGAGGTGAAACTGTGTTTGTAAAATAAAACAGAGTGTGTGCAACACAAATTTTCTAGTAGGAATGGACATGATTTTGACACAATAACTAGGATAAATAGCAATGAGAATTTTAGGAAA